>BPTQ01000004.1:135364050-135596340 GCA_019973895.1 Chrysanthemum seticuspe
TCCATTCTGTGGAAAACTAGAAGGGGGGGGGGGTTGAATATTTTTACCGATTAAAACTTCATTTTAAAATATTTAGATCAACTTATGTCAATCTATTCAGATGTGTATGTTGGACGTTGATAGATAGATATGTAAATGTGTAATGCAATGGTAAAGAGTAAGAAACACAAAACACGACACGAGTATTTATAGTGGTTCGGCTACAAGGACACCTTCATTGCCCTACTCCACTCCCTGAGTCACCTACTCGGGAGTTCATTAGCACTACACGACACAACTCCTTATGGCGGAGAAGCCTTCACAACGTCGCCTACTCTTTTTCTGGTACAAGGCTATACATAGGGTTCTTCCACAAGGTAGAACCACACCTATCACAACGTCGCCTACACTTTATCCGGTACAAGGCTAGATACCGAGTTCCATTACAAAGGAAGAACTATCACCTAACACTACACAACACCTTATCACAACGGAGACCCACTCCTTATTAAAACATCATCAAGGATATCAATATCCTTGGATATAACCTATCTCTATTTGTACATCGATACACCATATCAATTGTACACCCTTGGCATCTTTCACTAATGCCTTTGACTTGACCCTTTTGGCATCCTTCACTAATGCCTTTGATACGAACGTTGGCACCTTTCACTAATGCCTTCGTCTTGACTCTTTTGGCATCCTTCACTAATGCATTTGACACGGACGTTAAGCACTTTTCACTAAAGCCTTCATCTTGACCCTTTTAGCATCCTTCCCTAATGCCTTTGACACAACACTTCTAATGAGGAAGAAAGAACTATAAACAAGAGAACCTCAGTAGTCTTGATGATGACGAAGCATGGCAACTAATGGACGTGAGCTTGCTCGACTTCAAGAGGTGGTGATCTCGCCTTTAAGAGGAACTAGAGAATCACACAGAAATAAACACAAACTATATAGAAAGATCCTTTGGATCTGAGGTTAGAGAGTTTATAATACTAGGTGAAAGTATGTGTAGGAGTGGCAACCTACAATGAAGAAATGGCTCACTATTTATAGGAGAAAATAAGCTACTGTTCCACGGATCCCTTACTTTAGGGATCCGTCCAGTGTAAACTGGGGGAACCGTGGGACACTCCTCTTTGCCCATGGGTTTTGGGTCATGGTTCATGGGTTATGGGTCATGGGTCCTAGACTTTGGAGCATGGGTATCCAAGTAGATACAATGTATCTAGTAGGTGAAATGCATCTAGTCCATGGGTCATGGGTTAACTCCATGGGTCATTGATAATACCCATTATGACTTATGCATGATGTCATGCAATGGGCTATGGGTTATGCTCCATGGGTATGGGTCATGGACTTTGGGTTATACCCAACTACATTCAATGTATTTGGTCAGTGGGTCAAATACTTAAACTTCTACCCATTATATTACCCATTATAATACATACTAATTATGTATATATCTACCCAATATGTAAACACTAGTTATTGTACATATGTATTACTAAATCATGAGAACACTATTACTTGTTTAGTGTTTTATGTGAAAACGTAAGTGTGTTAGTAAACTATTGGCTCAAACCATTTACCTATTTTATTTGTTTCGTTAAAATGATCTTACGTTTGTTATCGACAAAACACTAGAAGATCGGAAAATATAAATAAACGTTTTTACGGCATATTTGTATTAACAATCTCCCCCTTTTGTTGATGACAAAATATAAGATTATTTTAAGGAAAAACTAAAATTCGTAAAAGTTTGAATTGGAGTTTTACTCTCTTCTCCCTCTTTTTGTCAAAACAAAAAGAGCGTCGAAAAGAAACTAACACCTTGTTTTAAGAAAACATGTGAAAGAAAAAATATGAAAAATAGAGAGTTATTGAGGAGAAGTATTCTCGAGTTAGCTCCCCCTTGACGAGTCCATCCATTTGTGAGGGCGTCAAGTAAGAAGAAATACTAAACTAGTACATTGCAACTATGTTTGCAAATGGTTTCGTCTTAGTGATGAATATGCTCCCCCTTGATGATTGCAACTTTGCAAGGAGGACGTCATGTAATGTAATCCTAATGTGAATTATAGTGCAAATGATTTTGAAATGTATCGCTTTGACACGAAACTCCCCCTAGCTTAGGGTGTCAAAGTCTTCATGTGTATATTGAAAATCTACAAAACAAATGTTAGAAAACAAGTATATAATGCATAATTTCCTACAAATAATACTCAAGTTAATAGTAAACAAGTCTTCTATGGCACAGATCCCACGGTTCCCTCTTTGGAGGGATCCGTTTAGGCAAAACTGAGGGATCCGTCTGTCTGAAAGTTTAAGACAACAATGGTGATGTGAACAAATGATGTAAACATCAAAATGAGATATGTATTAAGGCACCAAACATATACTCAAGATATTATGGTATAAAACATGTAATTTCATTCAATAAAAATACGAGAAATGATCTACAAATCTCTAAAACTACGAGAATGATTTAAACATGTAATACATTTTCTACTAATTCTAATAAGTGGTGAAAAACTTAAAAAGCATCAAAGTTCTTGAATCTAAGGATGAGTAGACTTGTTGATTTGGTCCAATCGTTCAAGAAGATGATTAAACATGAAATGTAACTCATTTCGTACTTCTTGAACAAGTCCTTGGGTGATTTGACAATTAGAGCAATTATTGTCATGATTAGGAACCGGAGGAGATTGGTTGTTTTGAGGAGGCTCCACAAATGATGGTGAAGGTACATTGAGCAATGTAGGATGAGATTCTACTAAGAATGAAGGTGATGATGCATGAGTTGGTGGTGGTAATGGAAAGTCCTCTATATGGTTAGATCTTTGGTGATTCCTTGTCTCCAAAGGTGGACTATTTGGTGATGTAGGTGGTTCCTTATTTAACGAGAAGGTTGGTGATAAGGTTTTAAAAGGTACCATTTTGAGGGGTCGTTTAAGTCCTTATTTGATCACTTTTGTATCCGTTATTGCTTAATATCGTTCCTTTTCACTTTTTAGGTCTCTTGAAGGCAAACTGCTGGAATGGCACTTATTTGGACGAAAAGGAGCGGATATATGAAGAAAATGGCCAAAGTCAGAATCGAGACACTCAAAGCTGCTAAAAACAGAAGGCGACGGCGTCAGGTGTTAATTGCGACGTCGTCGGAGGATTTTTGTGACGATACAGTAGCCAAAAACCCTATTTTCAAGTGACGACGTCGGGCTTTAAAAGAGTAGGCCGTTGCAACTCAGACGGCCTAGATTTGATCCAGACAGCGTCAGAGACTGAAGGGGACGGCGTCACAAGCATAAGGTGACGCCGTCACAAGCTGATCAAGTCACAATATGCGCGCGAAGTAGCTGATACTGTTTTGGCCATAACTTTTGCATACGAACTCGGATTTAGGTGATTCAAAAGCCCACGCGACCAGAACGAGAAAATCTACAGTCTGGTGAAAAAAAGTCATCGCGATGCCGTCACTCTTTAGGTGTGACGCCGTCGCTCTTTGCCGACAGAAAATCTGCCTATAAATATAACATTATAACTTCACTTTTTGTAAGCCCTAAACCCTAAGTCCGATTCTAGGGTTTAGGTAGGTGTTTTTCCAGCAACTTAAAGGGTTTCAAACACTCCATAAACATCGTGTAATGATTTGTTTGTTGTAACACCCCCAATTCGGATATGCAGCGGAATTCAAACTGGGTATTACTTGATGGCACAATAGTCATAATAATAGAAAACGATCTCTAAAGGAGTCGTTTTAAAAAGGCTTTATCATTCAAATATATCAGAGTTTACAAAATAGGTCCCAGTTGGTTCCATTGATTACAAAACACATCAATATAAAGTTTTTGATGCTTTGTGAATGATAAATTATTTATGTATAGCCTTCTTGATCTTGCCCTTCCGTGCCAGCTTCCGACTTTATGGACCTGAAATACATGCTTAAAACTGTCAACACAAAGGTTGAGTGAAATTCATAGGTTTGTTTGATGGTAGAACACATTATGTTGGTAGTGTGAGTTAATTTGACTCACACCAAGGTTTTGAAAACAAAACAGTTATTATTGCACTAAGCTCATGACACCGAAAACGTTAACAGCTTGTCAATAGAAATTGATATAATAGTTTGCCAGGTCATTGGTCAAACATTTGCCCTAATAGGTAATTTGCCAATAAACCTATGGTTCTTCAAATAGAGTGCGTTTGTTTACCGGACTTGGTCAAACAAACGGGATTCGTCAATCCCGATAGATCTATCCACATTATTCGCGTTCACCCGCAAGTGATTAATGGTTCATGATAATAGGGACTTAAGTTGGCAATAGTGGTACTTAGTGCACATAATACATTCAGATAAGCATACAGTTTCAAAGCAATGTGTTCGGTTTAAAAATAAAGCATGTATCTCCCCCAAGGGTTTGTAAAACAATTTAAGTAATAGAAAGTGGGGCTATGAACTCACCGAGAGTTGATGATGTTAAGTACTAACGGATGTGATGGATAAGTCGGAAGACTTCTACGTACAACCTAAAAATGAAATGTTGCGACTTAAGTTTGGAATAATGTTTTAGGAAAACATAAACCATCCTATATATATCCCTATGTTGATCATGATGTAGTCAATTTTCATTTGATGTTTATAGAAAGATCTTTAATATGTGAAAACGTATTTAGTTTATAGATATCGTACTACCGTTCGGGCCATCATAATTCAGAGGTCATGCAGTAAACGTTCGAGGAGCTAGGACACTTTAATTCGTAAATCCAGCAACTCGTCGATACGTTTTACTCAAATGAAACCCCTCACATGAAGCTCCCTACTATTGTAGCACTTAGTAAATACAACATATGTTTTGAGTGAAGATTGTTATAACATAAAGTTTATCATGTTTTAATAACTATCTAGTTTTTACAAGTTCTCGTCGTTTCAAACAAGCCTCGAGGCTTTAGCCATGGCCTTGCCGTGACTTTGGTCTTGACTTCCATGGTCTTGAGACTTAGATTTGGCCTTAGCCGTAGCCGTGGTCTTGGCTAATGGCCATTAGGCCTCTTGGTTTGCTTTTAGTTGTGACAAAAGTATAGTTGTGAGACTATATTTACGGCAGTTTCTGTTTTTGAAAGATTTTTGGCCTATTTAAGCGTTTTCAAGGTCCGAGCTTCTTTGTTATTGAAGGAAAACGTCGTTCCGGACAACTTTCGTGTTTTAACTTTTTCATGATTCGGACCATAAGTATGACTTTCAAAATGGCAGAACCAAACAGTCCCCATATGGCTGTTTTGGCGTTTTAGGTTTCGCTAACTTCTTTTGCCTATAACTTTTGACTCGTTTGTCCGTTTCGGGTGATTCAAGTTGCTATGTTTACCTTTTTATCTTGTCTACCATATTATGTAAGTTACATAGTCCATATATTACTGATTTTAATGGTCTCACATGTATAGGATATGACTAGTTTTCTAGTTTGTTACTTTTATGACAATATGTAAATTAAAACAAGTGATTGAGTATATGTACATCATGAATCAACATAGTAACTATATATATAGCATGAAATAGTTAAGATTATGAATAATAAATATGAGATGATGGTGGTGATAAGTTGCTTACAACTTTTGGCTTTCAAAATAGAAAGGAGTAACTTAGTAAGGATAGGACTTTGATTGATCGGGTAAGACTTTGTATTGAGCTAGCTTTCCACACCTTGGCACCCTTGCAAACTTGAAGAGTTGGTGATGAAGTACTAAGTGACTTGAGTGGATCTAAACTCAAGAAGATCACTTACTTGCTAGAGATTGGATGAAGTAGCTTGATCTTTGGAACTTTCTTGCTTAAACTTGGAGTTTAAAGCTCAAATGATGGAAGATATGGATATTTTAGAGTATGAATGACCCAATTCAGTTTGTGGAGGTCTTTGGGATGAATATCACTTGCTATTTATAGGAGGGTAAGTTTGGTTAACCATATATTGGGTTAAATATTAACCATGGTTAGGTTTAGGACACTTGTAATGATCTTAATGAACCAAGGTTAGGATGATGCCACCAATATGATGACTCCCCCCTAAGTTCTGTCATGGAAGAGATAAGATGACTTATGTGGTTAGTTTTGATCTTATCTTGGTTACGGAGTGAGTTTTGGTTCCGTTAATCGCTAACAGAAGCCATAAAACGTAAAACTGGGTATCGTAAAAATACGAAATTTGTAGGAATGATGAAACTCATCATTATACTCCATCTAAAAATATAAAATGAGTGATAAGTCTCTTTGGGTGCAAAAACGCTGCTTAAAGCTGGAAACACGGGTCAAAAACGCGTAATTCGCAGTTTATCAGAAAAGAATGAAATTTCAGGGAAACGACCGCGAATTTATTTAGAGTAGACTAAAATTAGTCTAAAAGTGATATGAGATGTCAAAATTTGGTTTTCTTCAAACGCGGGATAACTTAACAGTTATTTGGGAAGTTTAAAAGTTACGCGATTTATGCAAAAATGTAGAACGTACAAGATTAATTCCTTTATGGTCAAAGGAGGAGGGAAATATGTTTGACTTTTCCAAAAATGTAAAAGTGTCAAAAACATATTAGAAACACAGTGCAGGAATCGTTAAGTCTGGATGTAAGCAGAATTGTTTAAAACGTAAGTTTAGTTTTTCAGCGCAGGGCTTATTTAGTAACATAAAAATAAATCTTAAAAATTCTCAAATTAATCATGAGTGATCTAAGAATTTATCTGATGTTAGGAAAATTATCAGAGTTGATTTTCGTTATGCGCGTGACGTTTAAACGATGGACCGTCCAAAATGAAACTTTATAACGATGTTTTCTTAATAACTTTTGCGAAAATGATCTAACGATTGTCGAATTCTCAGGACATTACTAAAATAATTTATCTTACGAGAACGTGAAATAAAAATTTTACGGATGAATAGTGAAAATGAATAGTAAATGTGAATAGTAAATTCTCGAAAATGAAAAGTAGCCTGAAAATGCGGGTGGTTACAGTCTCCCCCCGTTGGAGAAATCACGTCCTCGTGATTTAATTGTTACTTGATGGTGATGCTCCTTCAAAAAGGTGAGGGACTAGGTCGGGTAAACCCCTTGTCCGAAGGTTCTTGTATTTGATTTGCCAGTTCTTGCATCTCGGATGGTGCTAGTCTGTAGGGTGCGCGGGCCACTGGCACCGCTTCTGGCACTAAATCAATTTGAAACTCTACTTGGCGGGATGGTGGAAGTCCGGGTAAGTATTCAGGGAAAACTTCAGGAAATTCACGAGCGATAGGAACGTCTTCAAGCCGTTTTTCTTTGGATTCCTTCTCGGTAACATAAGCTAGAAATGCATAACATCCTTGTTTCAACGTACTTCATGGTTTTCATACATGAGATGATGTTTACGCGAGTTCCACTTCGATCACCACGGATGACCAAAGTTTCATTGTTACCAGGAATGTGAACAACTTTTTCGCCACAGTTGATGTTAGCTTGACGTTTTGACAACCAATCCATGCCAATAACAACCTTGAAACTTCCAAGTTCGATTGGCATGAGATTGATGCTGAATGGGTGATCTAAAAGGTTGAGGGTACAGTTTTGGAGTACAATATTGGTGTTCACTAAGTTTCAATTGGCTAATTCAATACTATAGTGAGTATCCTTAGTGGTTGGTGCAATATTAAGTAAAGGTGCAATTTTGGAAGATATAATGCTCATATCAGCGCCGGAATTGAATAAGACTTTAACAGAATGGTTATTGAGTGAAAACGTACCAGTGACTACGTTCGGGTCTTGTTGAGGTTCATCGTTGCCCATAACATAGGCTCTACCACGAGCACCTCCGCCTTGTTGGCCATGGTTTTGAGGGCAATCGCTTCTGTAGTGCCCTTTTTCCCCACACCCGAAGCATGTAAGTATTGGTTGTGTATTGCTTCCGGTAGCTATAGTCTTGCCCCTACAATCCTTAGCAAGGTGTCCCACTTTTTGGCATTTATTGCATTTGCAAGGACCTAAGTGATGGGATTTGCACTGACTACAATATGGGTAGGATCCAGCATATCCTTTGCCTACTGCTGGGGTAGTAGCGGCATAGGTTCTGGCATTTTCTTGCCTTTGATTCTGTTGATTGTGATGGGTGGTGTTGCGGTTTTGGTTGTTGGGAGTGTTTCTTTGGTTGTTGTCCCATTGTCGTTTGTTGTTGTTGTTTCGGTTGTTATTGTTGTCGGCATGGTTGTTGTTGTTATGGTAGTTGGTGTTGTTGGTGGTAGTATTGCTATTGAGATTCTGTCCCTGGATAGTCCCTGCTCGAACCGCTTGATCCATGAGATTTCGAGACATTCGCATAGCATCATCAAGTGACTTTGGATCAAACGATGTCACATTTCCCTGGATGACATGCGTAAGTCCCCAGATATATCTCTCTAACAGCTTTTCAGTTGTTGGAACCATTGATGGACATAGTATCGCCAATTCTTGAAATCGGCGGTTGTAAGTGGCAATGTCAACACCCTTGAGAACATGGTTCCAGAACTCCACTTCCAATTTCTGTATTTCACTACGAGGGCAATACTCCTTGATCATTAAATCCTTTAGAGCAACCCAAGAGATTTTATAAGCATTCGTGATGCCTATTGGTTGAGCAACTGCATTCCACCATGATAATGCCTGATCTAGTAGTGTACAAGTGGCATATTGAACTTTGTCACTTTCAGCGCATTTGCTGATTGAGAATACAGACTCCATTCTTTCAAACCAACGAGTTAAACCCACAGCTCCTTCTGAACCCTTGAAATTTGTGGGTTTGCAACTCATAAATTCTTTGTATGAGCAACCTCTAGTTGCATTAGCTGCAGCAAGCCTAGCAGCTTCAGCGGCTGCGGTAGTTTCAGCGGCAGCGGCAAGCCTAGCGGCTTCAGTGGCTGCGGCGGCTCCAGCAGCAGTGGCGGCTTCAGCGGCTGCGGCGGCTTCAGCGGCAGCGGCGGCTTCAGCAGCAGCGGCGGCTTCAGCAGCAGTGGCGGCTTCAGAGGCTGCGGCGGCTTCAGCGGCAGCGGCTGCTCGTTCAGCGTTAATTGCCACATTCACTCGTTCAGTAATCATTCTCTCAATAGCAGCTGGAGTCATTGGTTGAGGTGCTTTAGTTTTCTTTGGCGGCATGATTCTATCATATAAAATATATTTTGTAAGTAGAGGGTTGGTAAAATAAGCACGATTTTCGACTGGAATGATAGAATAATAACGTTGGAGGTTTAAACCATAACACACAGTAGCATAAAACAATAGTTTTATTCATATAACGTTGATTGATTTACAAAATCGAAACCTATTACAAGCTTCTTCAAAATTTACTAACTGAAACTTTCAGTTTAGTAATTACAACGTTTTACTACTGTTAGCTATTACATGGATTACATAGATTTTTCTAACTGAGTCTAATCAGTTTAGAAATACAAAAGATAACTAGTATTATCACACTAGTCTATTATAGGTTTAGAATATCCTAGTAACTCTGGTTGATTGGCAACTTCTTGGTTTAGTGTGTCATTAAGGAATGCGTTGATTAGATCTTAGATGCTATAGTACCCATGCTGACATTCTTGTTGAATCAATGGTGGTCGTGTTACTATCCATAATGAGTGATCCAACTCATCACATGTAGGGATGGAAAAGGGAAATGATGGTGGTGGTGATGGAAAAGTAGTAGTTTCTTGAGACGAGGTTAATGCTTCAATAAGATAGAAATTATCGTCTGATGATGAAGAGTAGTTCGAAGATGTCGGGGTATAGGTCAGTAGGATTAATGATATATGCGCATTGGTAGATGAAAAAGTGTCCTCAATATCTGAGTCTGACGGGATAATAATGGGGTAGGCGGAAGAAGACATGATATCTACAATAAGTATTATGATGTTAAAATAGTTATAATATTTAGGGGAATGCTTTAAATAATTCAAGTGTATATATCAATATACTAATATGTTCATGTTATTATAACATGTCTTGAAAGTCCATAATCGTCTGGAGGATGGAAGGCACGGAGAACGGAAGGCTATAAAATATTTTTGTTTGCAAAAACAGTTATAGTTTAAGTCATAATTTAGACTCGTTTCTCTATAACTATGGCTCTGGTACCAATCTGTAACACCCCCAATTCGGATATGCAGCGGAATTCAAACTGGGTATTACTTGATGGCACAATAGTCATAATAATAGAAAACGATCTCTAAAGGAGTCGTTTTAAAAAGGCTTTATCATTCAAATATATCAGAGTTTACAAAATAGGTCCCAGTTGGTTCCATTGATTACAAAACACATCAATATAAAGTTTTTGATGCTTTGTGAATGATAAATTATTTATGTATAGCCTTCTTGATCTTGCCCTTCCGTGCCAGCTTCCGACTTTATGGACCTGAAATACATGCTTAAAACTGTCAACACAAAGGTTGAGTGAAATTCATAGGTTTGTTTGATGGTAGAACACATTATGTTGGTAGTGTGAGTTAATTTGACTCACACCAAGGTTTTGAAAACAAAACAGTTATTATTGCACTAAGCTCATGACACCGAAAACGTTAACAGCTTGTCAATAGAAATTGATATAATAGTTTGCCAGGTCATTGGTCAAACATTTGCCCTAATAGGTAATTTGCCAATAAACCTATGGTTCTTCAAATAGAGTGCGTTTGTTTACCGGACTTGGTCAAACAAACGGGATTCGTCAATCCCGATAGATCTATCCACATTATTCGCGTTCACCCGCAAGTGATTAATGGTTCATGATAATAGGGACTTAAGTTGGCAATAGTGGTACTTAGTGCACATAATACATTCAGATAAGCATACAGTTTCAAAGCAATGTGTTCGGTTTAAAAATAAAGCATGTATCTCCCCCAAGGGTTTGTAAAACAATTTAAGTAATAGAAAGTGGGGCTATGAACTCACCGAGAGTTGATGATGTTAAGTACTAACGGATGTGATGGATAAGTCGGAAGACTTCTACGTACAACCTAAAAATGAAATGTTGCGACTTAAGTTTGGAATAATGTTTTAGGAAAACATAAACCATCCTATATATATCCCTATGTTGATCATGATGTAGTCAATTTTCATTTGATGTTTATAGAAAGATCTTTAATATGTGAAAACGTATTTAGTTTATAGATATCGTACTACCGTTCGGGCCATCATAATTCAGAGGTCATGCAGTAAACGTTCGAGGAGCTAGGACACTTTAATTTGTAAATCCAGCAACTCGTCGATACGTTTTACTCAAATGAAACCCCTCACATGAAGCTCCCTACTATTGTAGCACTTAGTAAATACAACATATGTTTTGAGTGAAGATTGTTATAACATAAAGTTTATCATGTTTTAATAACTATCTAGTTTTTACAAGTTCTCGTCGTTTCAAACAAGCCTCGAGGCTTTAGCCATGGCCTTGCCGTGACTTTGGTCTTGACTTCCATGGTCTTGAGACTTAGATTTGGCCTTAGCCGTAGCCGTGGTCTTGGCTAATGGCCATTAGGCCTCTTGGTTTGCTTTTAGTTGTGACAAAAGTATAGTTGTGAGACTATATTTACGGCAGTTTCTGTTTTTGAAAGATTTTTGGCCTATTTAAGCGTTTTCAAGGTCCGAGCTTCTTTGTCATTGAAGGAAAACGTCGTTCCGGACAACTTTCGTGTTTTAAATTTTTCATGATTCGGACCATAAGTATGACTTTCAAAATGGCAGAACCAAACAGTCCCCATATGGCAGTTTTGGCGTTTTAGGTTTCGCTAACTTCTTTTGCCTATAACTTTTGACTCGTTTGTCCGTTTCGGGTGATTCAAGTTGCTATGTTTACCTTTTTATCTTGTCTACCATATTATGTAAGTTACATAGTCCATATATTACTGATTTTAATGGTCTCACATGTA
Organism: Chrysanthemum seticuspe; assembly: GCA_019973895.1. Taxonomy (NCBI): domain Eukaryota; kingdom Viridiplantae; phylum Streptophyta; class Magnoliopsida; order Asterales; family Asteraceae; genus Chrysanthemum; species Chrysanthemum seticuspe. Next base: position 135,375,941 of record BPTQ01000004.1, read on the forward strand.
TAGGATATGACTAGTTTTCTAGTTTGTTACTTTTATGACAATATGTAAATTAAAACTAGTGATTGAGTATATGTACATCATGAATCAACATAGTAACTATATATATAGCATGAAATAGTTAAGATTATGAATAATAAATATGAGATGATGGTGGTGATAAGTTGCTTACAACTTTTGGCTTTCAAAATAGAAAGGAGTAACTTAGTAAGGATAGGACTTTGATTGATCGGGTAAGACTTTGTATTGAGCTAGCTTTCCACACCTTGGCACCCTTGCAAACTTGAAGAGTTGGTGATGAAGTACTAAGTGACTTGAGTGGATCTAAACTCAAGAAGATCACTTACTTGCTAGAGATTGGATGAAGTAGCTTGATCTTTGGAACTTTCTTGCTTAAACTTGGAGTTTAAAGCTCAAATGATGGAAGATATGGATATTTTAGAGTATGAACGACCCAATTCAGTTTGTGGAGGTCTTTGGGATGAATATCACTTGCTATTTATAGGAGGGTAAGTTTGGTTAACCATATATTGGGTTAAATATTAACCATGGTTAGGTTTAGGACACTTGTAATGATCTTAATGAACCAAGGTTAGGATGATGCCACCAATATGATGACTCCCCCCTAAGTTCTATCATGGAAGAGATAAGATGACTTATGTGGTTAGTTTTGATCTTATCTTGGTTACGGAGTGAGTTTTGGTTCCGTTAATCGCTAACAGAAGCCATAAAACGTAAAACTGGGTATCGTAAAAATACGAAATTTGTAGGAATGATGAAACTCATCATTATACTCCATCTAAAAATATAAAATGAGTGATAAGTCTCTTTGGGTGCAAAAACGCTGCTTAAAGCTGAAAACACGGGTCAAAAACGCGTAATTCGCAGTTTATCAGAAAAGAATGAAATTTCAGGGAAACGACCGCGAATTTATTTAGAGTAGACTAAAATTAGTCTAAAAGTGATATGAGATGTCAAAATTTGGTTTTCTTCAAACGCGGGATAACTTAACAGTTATTTGGGAAGTTTAAAAGTTACGCGATTTATGCAAAAATGTAGAACGTACAAGATTAATTCCTTTATGGTCAAAGGAGGAGGGAAATATGTTTGACTTTTCCAAAAATGTAAAAGTGTCAAAAACATATTAGAAACACAGTGCAGGAATCGTTAAGTCTGGATGTAAGCAGAATTGTTTAAAACGTAAGTTTAGTTTTTCAGCGCAGGGCTTATTTAGTAACATAAAAATAAATCTTAAAAATTCTCAAATTAATCATGAGTGATCTAAGAATTGATCTGATGTTAGGAAAATTATCAGAGTTGATTTTCGTTATGCGCGTGACGTTTAAACGATGGACCGTCCAAAATGAAACTTTATAACAATGTTTTCTTAATAACTTTTGCGAAAATGATCTAACGATTGTCGAATTCTCAGGACATTACTAAAATAATTTATCTTACAAGAACGTGAAATAAAAATTTTACGGATGAATAGTGAAAATGAATAGTAAATGTGAATAGTAAATTCTCGAAAATGAAAAGTAGCCTGAAAATGCGGGTGGTTACATTTGTTAATCCAATCCTATGGTATGTCTTCAATTATCACAATTGTTGCTTGCTCTTCATTAATTATGCTTGGCTAATTCACCTTGTGTTTGCTTATGATTGTATGAAACTTGTATTTAATTAATTAGATCTTATTGATTTCTTAGTGATGCTTGTGTCTATCTTCATCATTAGGGTTGTGACAATTTCAATGAGTCTAATTGGTTTAGTTTATAATTCTTGCACCCTACTGTCTCTTGTTTGATTGGTTGTCTCTTATCTTAATTGTAATTAGCTTAGGAGTGCGACTAGGCTATCGTGGTGTTTAATACTTGATAAATCTTTGATAGTTTATGAATGACTTGGTGGATTTCGTTTACTAAATCAAAGATAACCTTAAAGTTAGTTTATGAATGACTTAGTGGATTTTGTTTACTACACTTAAAGGTGACTTTAAAGAGTTAGGGAATGCACACCTTACGACCTTAGAAAACACAACGCGTTAAGAATAAGGACGTAACAATTCAACCATAAATAGGATGTGACAATTCAGTAGGTAGAATTAGATAGCTAGCAAGGAGTAACACATCATAAGTAGATACGCTTCACGTTACTGGTAGACCCATAATTTAGTTAGTATCTTTTGGGTTAGTTGACTAGCAACTAATTCCACCCTCCCCTACAAAACCGAGATTCATAAAATATAAAAATACAAAAATAATCATCCCTCACCTTTAGACTTAAATCGACATACACTTCAGCCTAACGACACTATTCCCCTAGAGAACGATATCAATACCCGTGGCTTACCCTAATTACTACACTACAACGATTAGGTTCACTGCCTAGGGTGTTATAAAACTTGCTCGAAGAAAAGGAAGTTTCCTTGACCCCGAACGACGCGTGTAGCGTTATCAAGTTTTTGGCGCCGCTGCCGGGGAATAGTTATTGTTTAGGCTTGATTTATATCTCGTTTAGGTCTACTCACAAGATTCCTATCAAGTAAGATTTTTTTTTTCTTTTTATTAGCTTTCTTGTAGTCTATCCCCCTTCTTTGTGTCTTTGTTCGTAAAACTTGTCCATTGACTCTTCCGTTCACCATTATGGAGAACGCGAATCCACTATATCCGCGATTAGGTTTTTTCATAAGAAATTGTTGGGTTCAGTAAATACCCAAACCCCTTAATCTAGGATTTGAATAGAAAATAGCCCAAGTATTTAATCCGTTAACACAAACAGGTCACTGAGTGCATAGTCTCTCAGTGAGTCGTCTTCAGGATACTCAGTAAGAGGCAAAGAAGTAGCCTCTCCACTCAGTAAGGCGGAACTTAAAGGGTGAAGACTGAGTCAAGAAGAAGATGATGGATTCAGTGAGTGATGACAATAACTCACTGAATCCCTAAGATTCCTATCCAACTTCTTACACTGAAGACAAACTGAAGTAGAAGACTGGAGAATGTAAAGACTGAAGAAAGAGCGGGACAAGGCGGGAAAGGTTGAATCAGATAAGACGAAGTCCTTATCAACCAAAGTCAACTTTCCCTGAATGGAAAAAGATCAGGCTCAGTGTCATCACTGAACTTAGGAAAGTAGTCATGTCTCTTACCTAGAATAGTCTTTGTAAACAGAGACAAAATACATCAGTATTTTGTCTTCTGTATGATGTCAGTTTGTCACTTAGGAAAGAGTCAAATACCATACATGTATAAATAGCATAAGAGATGGAGTGAAAAGGTTAAGCTTGTGAATTGTAAAAACACATACACGCAAGCCATCTTTTCACTCCTCCAAATACAACTTAGTTCCTGAGATAGCTCAGTGAGCTCTAAGAGTTGTGCTCAGACTTAGCCTGAGCTTAGAGAGGAATCACCCAACTTTGTCATTTCAATCCCAAGTACTATTCCGCAAGTACTTGGGTAACGTATTCTTTGTTGAATTATTTCTAATAAGAATATGATGTTGAAAATTACTTAGTGTGTTTTTCTTTATGTTAATTTCAGTCATTGTTCACTTTTAACTTGTTTTATAAACTTGAACTGTTTTAAACGATAGTGAACGGGGAACAACAAGTGGTATCAGAGCAAGGCTAATTATAAAACTCATTTTTAGGCCGCTCTAAAAGTTTTTAAATTAGGATCCTAAATGGCTGAAATTGATGTACCCCAACTAGTCGATAAAAAGGGTGGAGCTTATTCAGCTGTTGCCCCTAGACTTGAAGTTGGAAAATTTAACAAATGGAAAAAGCGAATGCTTTGCTATTTGATTGGGATGGAACCTTATTATGTCAAGTGCATAAATGAAGGTCCATTTGTCCCAAAGACTGCTGAAGGGTTGCCCAAACCTGAAGCTCAGTGGACCCAAGATGAAAGGAGAGTGGTCAACCAGGACCAAAGACTCAAAAGTATCATAATATCTTGTCTTCCTGACGATATTATGGAGTCTGTTATTAGCTGTAGTACTGCTAAGCAAACCTGGGATGACCTAGTTCATAGTCATGAAGGACCATCTGATACCAAGGAAAACAGGATAATGGACCTGAAACTTGAGTATAACACCTTCAGGGCTAAGGACTCAGAAACTCTCTCTCAAACTTACACCAGATACAAAACTCTTTTAAATGAACTTTCAAATGATGGTGTTAAGTTGTCTAAGCATGAAATCAATGTTGGTTTTGTAAACAGTATCCCTGAGAAGTGGTTGAATTTCTCTCAGGGACTCAGGAATGCCAATCACATCCAAAATCTTGAGCTTCCTGAAATTTATGGGAAATTTGTCTATGAGGAAAACCTCATCAACAGACGATACCCTGACTTAAAGAAGTCTCAGGAAGTCAAGAAGTCCCTGACCACTACATCATCACCAATATCAACTGCTTTCTTTTCTAACAATGTAGTTCAAGATTTCCAAGAAAACTCAGATGATGAGCCTGATGAGAGATCAAGTGAGGAGTACCTAAGTGACCTGAATGCTGAATTTCAGGAAAGGGCACTCCTCGCTAACTCTCGATGGTTTATAAAAAGAAACAAAGGTTTTTCAACTGCTAAAGCAACTGAAGACACTGAATGCTACAAGTGTCATAAAAGAGGCCATTTTGCAAAAGACTGTTTTTCAAAAACAATTTCTGAACCCTCTTACAAATCATCAGGATCTAATCAGTCTTCAGGCTTTAGCAAATTTCAACCAAAAATCTATCAGTCTCATCAAAATGTTCAAAACAATTCTGATCTTAACAAAACCATTGATTATGAAGCTAAGTATAAGAAAGCAAAATCTAAGCTTGCATTGCTTGAGGCCAGTCCCTCAGAAACAACAAAAAATGTTCAATCTGTGCAGGGGAAGAACAAAGGCCTTGTTGCTGAAACCTTTGACTGGGATGAAGAGCCAATCTCATCGGATGATGAAATGGTACATGTCAGTGCTCTAATGGCTCTCTCATAAGAAGACAAGCTTGCTGTTGGGAAGAATCATGCTAGGAACGGGGAATGGGTCAACATCACAATGAAGAAGGTAAACACTTTACTTTCTATAGATGATGACTCTGATTGGCAGTCTTATATGAATTATCTAAATGTTGACCTTAAGTTTGTAGAAGAGCAAAGACTGAATCTTTTTTCTAAGTACAACAAGTTAAGTTTTGAATTGAATAAGTGTAGGGATGAATTTCTCATTTTAAAACAAGCTAAGCTTGAGGCTGTCACTTTGCAAATTCAAAACACTGAACTAGTTAAAAAAAATCAGAATCTTCAAGATGAACTTAAAAAGGCAAATGATATTCTTAAGAGTTGGACTGCTAAGAATCCCAGGGTCTTTGATGCTGTGGGAGCCCCCAGTAGCAGCAAGAAGAGAGTCATAGGTGAAGATCATCTCCCTGACTCTCTCAACAAAGACCAGTCTCCTAAGCCATTTGTGTCTGGCGGCATGATTACAAGTATGTTGGCTGATTCAAATTCCAGTGAATGGATTGAACGAGTTAATCCTGAGAGTAAGCTTCCAAACTTCGATTCTGGAAGGATTCTAGAGCCTGAAAGTCAAGCTCTAAAGAACATGCTTGGACTCCCTGATGTGCCCAGTGGTACTGAACACATCTCTGAGTCTGAAGCAGAATCTCAAGCACCGCTTCCACCATTGAAACCTCTTCAGGGTGCTGCTCCAAGCTCTGAGCTTACTCCACTACAATTCAATCCTCATTCACCAAAAGAAAGGTCTGGACGTGGTAGAACCATCCTTCAAAGACAAGCAAAACTAATCCAACAAGAGTCTACTCCTGCTGAGACTTCATCATCCTCTGTCCCCACTGAAGCTGACCAAATCCAGCAACTGACTGAACTTGTGAGGAAGCTTACTGAAAAAATGGAATCCATTGAAAAGGTCCCTGAACCAATCAAGGAGACAAAGTCAGCTTCCTCCAATTCCTCAAAGTCTAAGTCAACCTCCAAAAACAAACAAAAGTGTGAGCTGTGTCATTACACCACCCATACCACTGAAAACTGCTATAGAATCCTTTTTTGCATGATCTGCAAAAAGGATGATCACAGGACTGCTGATCATCTACAGTATGTCAGTCAAGCAAACTATACCAAAGTTGGTCATCAGTATGCTTCATCCTCCAAAAATGCCCCAAAGAATAGAGCAAAACCTTTTCCTCTCTGTCCTCACTGTGGGTTCAATGATCATCATCAGGATGATTGTCTCATGAATACATGCTGTGATATATGCGGTAATCCAGCTCATGAGACATCCCAACATGAAAGTATCATTCATGCTAGGAGAAATTCCAAACAACCCAGAGTCACAGAGTCATCCTCAGCCTCTAAGTGCAAAACCTGTGGTAGCACCTTGCACACAACCACTGACCATGAGTCGATTGCAAATTTCAAAGAGACCTTGAGATCCAAGCCCACTAGTAAGTGGGTCACGAAGAGAAACTAATTCAGTTTACTACTTGTGCAGAGACATGCCAGGGAGCCTATTTGGCATCTAGACAGTGGATGCTCAAGAAGCATGACTGGTGTGAAGGAATATCTGCACAAGTATGTAAAGGAACCAGGGCCCAAGGTAGTATTTGGTGATAACTCATCATGTCCCACTGAAGGTTATGGTTCAGTAAACTGCAATGGAATGGTTTTCTCTAGAATAGCCTATGTCAACGGTCTCAAATACAATCTCATCAGTGTCAGTCAACTATGTGATGCAAAATTCATTGTTCAATTCAATGATAAACAAGGTACCATTTTTAATGCCAACAAGGAAGTAGTGTTGATAGCTCCTAGGAGAGATGATGTCTATGTACTTGACATGTCAACTCTCTCCCAAGATGGAACTTGTCTCTTTGCTAAAGCCACTGAAACTATCAATTGGCTGTGGCATAAGAGACTTTCACACTTAAACTTCAAAAACCTCAACAATTTGGCAAAACAAAACAAGGTCCTTGGCTTACCATCACTGGTCTTTGCAAAAGACAAACCATGTTCTGCCTGTGAAAAGGGTAAACACCACAGAGCATCTTTCAAAACCAAACAAAATTTCTCCATCAAAAGCTGCCTTCACCTCCTGCACGTGGATCTCTTTGGACCTGTCAGTCCCAGATCTATCCAGCATGAGAAGTATACACTTGTCATTGTTGATGAATTCTCAAGATACACTTGGGTATACTTTCTTTCTAAAAAGAGTCAGGCAGCTGATGCAATAATGTCATTCATCAGGAAGATTGAAAACCAGAATGACATTACTGTCAAACAAATCCGAACTGACAATGGCACTGAGTTCAGAAATCAAGAACTTGAGAGTTTCTGTGATGAAAAAGGAATTTCTCAAAATTTCTCATCTCCTTATACCCCTGAACAAAATGGGGTTGATGAAAGGAAAAACAGAACTCTCATTGAGGCTGCTAGAACTATGTTAAATGGCTCAGCCCTCTCAAAACATTTCTGGACTGAAGCAGTCAAAACTGCCTGTTACACTCAAAACAGGTCAATCATTGTCAAAAGACATAATAAAACCCCATATGAGATCTTCAAAGGTAGACTTCCAGACATCAGCTATTTTCATGTGTTTGGATGTCCTGTGTTCATTCACAACCACAAGGATCATCTAGGCAAGTTTGATGCAAAAGCTGATGATGGATACTTTTTAGGCTACTCACTGATCTCCAAAGCCTTCAGGGTTTTTAACACAAGGAGACAACAAGTTGAGGAAACCTTTCATGTCACCTTTGATGAAAGTACTAAAAGCATCAAGTTCACCAACACCTCAGTGGAGGAAATAGGAATTGATAACTCATCAAGATATCCTCCTGATGAGTACAACACTGAACTCAATTCCTCATATCAAGCTGATGCTGACATCTCATATTATGTCTTACCCCACAACCTACCCCAACCAACCATCAATGAATTCATTGATAATCAGTCTGTCCCTACTGGGATATGTAACAATGATCCAAATGATCAGGAACCTGTAACTCATGATCCTCAACCTGATCATGACATCTCAACAGTTGTTCTAAATGATTCTATGGCTCTTGCACCTGAACTCACATCTGAACTTCCAGTGACATCTTCAAGCTCAGATCCCAGACCACAAAGTAAGTGGACTAGATCTCAGGACATTGAGCTTGTAAACATCATTGGTGAACCCACTAAGGGCATGCTCACTAGAAGCATGGCTGCTAGTCTAACTGCAGCTTCAGCCAATGAATGTCTATATGCTGATTACCTATCAGACATTGAACCCAAAAGTGTCACTGAAGCTCTAAAACATCCAAGCTGGGTTCAGGCTATGCAAGATGAATTGCAACAGTTTGATAAAAACAAGGTCATGACCTTGATCAAATGTCCTCAGGATGTAGTAGTCATAGGAATGAAGTGGGTTTTCAGAAACAAGACTGATGAAAACGGCACTGTCATTAAAAACAAAGCCAGACTTGTAGCCAAAGGATACAGTCAACAAGAAGGCATTGACTATGATGAGACATTTGCTCCTGTTGCAAGAATGGAAGCCATCAGGATCTTCCTTGCGTATGCAACATACATGAACTTCAGGGTCTATCAAATGGATGTTAAAAGTGCATTCTTAAATGGTGATCTCAAGGAAGATGTGTATGTTCAGCAACCACCAGGCTTTGAGAGTAGTGAATTCCCTGACTATGTCTGCAAGCTTGACAAAGTCCTTTATGGACTTAAACAAGCTCCCAGGGCATGGTATGAAACTCTCTCAGCCTTCCTGATACAAAACAAGTTTGTCAGAGGAAAGATAGACAACACACTGTTTGTCTATAGAACCCAACAGGATGTGATACTAGTCCAAGTGTATGTTGATGATATCATCTTTGGCTCAACAAACTACAAACTTTGCAAACAGTTTGAAAAACTGATGACAAAGAAGTTTGAAATGAGCATGATGGGGGAACTCACTTACTCTCTTGGACTTCAAATCAGGCAAACTGATAAAGGTATATCCATCAGTCAAGAGAAATACACCAGAAATCTCTTGAAGAAATATGAGATATTTGACTATGCCTCAGTGAAGACACCAATGGTTCCACCTAACAACCTTGCACCTGATCTCACTGGCAAATCAGTCAATCAAACTCATTTCAGAGGGATTGTTGGCTCACTGATGTATCTAACCGCTACTAGACCAGACATACAATTCTCAGTCTGTTTAATAGCAAGATATCAGTCCAATCCCAAAGAATCCCACCTCACTGCAGCCAAAAGAATACTCAGGTACCTGAAAGGAACCCCAAACCTTGGACTATATTATCCAATATACTCAGGGTTTGATCTCAAGGGTTACTCTGATTCTGATTATGCTGGCTGCAACATGGACAGAAAAAGTACCTCAGGGTCCTGTCAATTTCTTGGAGGAAAACTGGTGTGTTGGAGTGCAAAGAAGCAACAATCAGTGGCTATGTCCTCAGCTGAAGCTGAATATGTAGCTGCAGCAGGATGCTGTGCCAATGTATTATGGATGAAAAGTCAACTCAGTGACTATGACATCCATTACAAAATGGTGCCCATCTTCTGTGATAACACTAGTGCAATTGCAATCTCCAACAACCCTGTCCTCCACCAAAGAACCAAACACATTGATATCAGATATCACTTCATCAGGGATCACATAATGAAAGGAGACATAGAACTTCATTTCATCCCTACTGAATATCAACTGGCTGATATCTTCACCAAACCCTTGGATGAACCTACCTTCAGGAGACTGAAAGCTGAATTGGGAATGCTTGACATTGAAAGTCAAGTATTTGAAAACCAATCTCAGTAAGTTCTCTGACATGGTTCATCCTCCCTGAAAATCCAAAATAAACCTCTCACTGAATGAGTGAGACTCATTCAGGGTCCCTGACACTTGACAAAGAGCATTGAATGAGTAACTAAATGGTCCAAGTATCAGTTACTTTAATGTCCTAGGTTGGTAACTATGCCAATTTAATAAAGGAATATATGTCTCTTTGTCTTACTGTCATCCCACTTGGCATTTAATGCCTCTCACAAGAAATATCAAATTGATATTTTTTCTCTGCAAAAGTGCACTTTTACTGTGCGCCTCAACTGTTCCCTTGAAAAACGGGATTTTTACTGCGGGTAATGGAGTGGTAGCATTAAATGTGGAAATTCAAGAGTCTTTCAAAAACCGACTCTTAATATTTCCATTTGTGCACAAAATACCCCTCTTATCACTCTATAAATACCCTCTTCTTCTACACAAACAACACACACAAATCAATTTCTGCAATTAAACTCTGTCAAAATCTTTTCTCAAATCCAGAAATATTTGTGTGTTCTCAAAACCTTCAAAACCTCTTTTGGAAAACCTTTCTTGTAAACATTTACAAAAGTTTTTCATCACTAACTAGAGAGATCTAAACATTTTTAACTGTTCTTGCCAAACTTTTTTTTAAACCCAAAAAACTTCTTTATAAGATATGGCTAGAACACAATCTCTCCAGTTTGCTTCTCAGTGGGTAGGGGATCTATCAAACGTTGAATTCAAAACAAACAATGTCATAGGTAATTTTGAATACCCTGAAAATGTCCCAACCTATAAAGACATTGTAAAATTTTTATTCAACTGCCCACTAAAAACGGCCTTTGTAAAATGTCCCTCAGTGGTGTACCCAAACTACCTCAGGGAGTTTTGGGCAACTGCTAAAGCCTTTGACCCGACACCTTCGACTGATGAGAATAACCTTAGACCACTCAGGGAGTATCTCATCAGGTTCAGTCTTAATGGGGGGCAACAATATACCCTGGATTACAAAACTTTTTGCACTTCAACAGGGTTAGATTACAACAAAGGTGTTTATGTCGCCCATCCTGAACCTTCCACAGTGAAGGATGGGTTAAAACAAATCGTTTTGGATCCCACATTTTTGGACAGGACCCCAGTCACTAAAAGTTCATTCCCCGTGGCTTGGAGGATCCTTTTCACGTTTGTGATTCAGGTCCTCGGCGGGAACCACTCATCCACTGAACAGGTTAACTCTATTCAGTTGATGATGGCATACTGCCTGATGAATGGGGTCACTGTCGACATAGGGGAGATCATTTACAGTGATCTTGTAACGAAGCTACAGAGCAAAACTAGGACGAAGTATATTTCGTATCCTAGGTTTGTCTCTTGTGCTTTACAATCGTTACTGGGTGCCAATTATACTCAGGATGAAAAATTTGGAAATTTACCTGGCATCCTGAGCCCTTCAAACTTTCAAAAGGACCCATCCCTTGTCACACCTATAGAATTGACGGCCCATATGGTTGCTGTAAACAACCAGGAGGGATCAGTGTCTCCAAACCCTGCTCTTAAAAAGAAAAAGGGGAAGTCTCAGACTGGGACTAAGACTAAACCAAAGTCTCAGGGCCCTGAGGCTTCAGGAGCACCGCCGAAGAGGCACAAAAGGCCTGAGACCAAAAAGACACCCACTGACCAGGCAACAACCACCCCCGTGACAACGAAGGACACTGATACATCACAGTCAGTGCCCTTGGTCACACCTACTACTCCCCAAGATCCAGAGGGAAACAAACAACCCGCTGGTAGGGGAGCGCCTTCCACTATGCCCAGTGATGACATTAGCAAATCAAAGCCTTTGTCTGAGGGCACACTGATCGATCCCAAAGACTCAGGGGAAAACAAACAATCCACTGATAGGGATACAACATTCACTGACTCTGCTAAAGGCACTGGGAAATACCCACCAGTGTCTCAGGGGTTACTGGGGGACAAAGACTCGGAGGGAAAGAAACAACCCGCCGATACGGAACCCAAAACCAATCCTGACTCCCGAGAAGACACTGGGAAACTCCCACCAGTGTCCGAGGGGTCCACGGGGGACAAAGACTCAGAGGGATCAATACCACCCGCTGATATGGAACCCATTCCCACTCCCTTGTTAATTGTTGCTGAGGTTACTGAGCTGCTAGAATCTGATGATGACTTTGATGAAAGTGATGAAGAAATCTTATCAGTAGGGGAAGAAGTGGACGCTGAGGTTCAAACTGAACAAGAGCCTCAGCCTGATCCACAGGCACAAACTGAGTCACCTTTTCTACCTGAAGACAATGACTCAGCCTCATCTTCCAGCTCTGACGAATTCAAAAGATTTGACAATGTTCATCCACTCACTGAAAGACAACTGGTTAAGTGGATCAGTAGGGCTTCAAGGAGGCTGTTTTCTGGGGTTACTGAACAGTTTTGGGATCAACACACTGAGGCTGCTGCCAGTTACGCTGACCTTAGATCTGATGTGCTCACCTTCAATGAAAATGTTCATGAGCACCGAGATCTTATGTACCATCATCTTGTCAACCTGGATGAACACATGGTTAAGTTCCTCAAGCATCTTCAGACAGTTGGGGTTACGATTGATGAAATCAGGGACGCTGTCAAAGAAGACCCAGCGCTCAATGCCAAAGTGCTGGAGGCAACTGAGGCATATGCAAAGAATTCATCCAGGCTCACTGATCTTATAGAGATGCTCAAGTCTGCGAATGTTCAGGGTCTTCAAACTTCAGTTCAGACTCTTCAGACCACCATGGACTCACTAAACACTCAGGTAGCTACCTTGACTCAGGCCTCGTCTTCAATGGCTTGGAATCTTGGTCCACAAATGACTGCCTTGGAGTTATCTCATGCAAACTTGGATGCAAAGGTCACTGGTCTTCAAGCAGATACTTCAGAAATAAAGGCCATGATGACTGAAATCTATCAGGCCTTCAAAGGTCAAGCTGGTCAGTCCCCCTCAGCACCTACTCCAACTCTTGCCCTCACTGACGCTACGGCAACAGTTGAGGGGGAGAATACTGCTGAAGAAACTCCTCTGCACACTGAGGGGGAGCAAACACCACCAGTCTCAGCAGCTCAAACATCATCATCATCAGCACCAGTCTCTGCAGTACCAATCTCATCACTTCCACCTCAAGCAACAACAACAACAACACTGACAGTTTTAACACCAATCATGACAACACCACCTCCCATAACTGCATCATCCTCCTCAGGACAGGACAAGGGCAAAGGCATACTAACAACTACTGAGCCTGAGAGGATTCCCTACAAAATCGGTGACACTGAATACCTCTTCACTCCTCAACAGCTAACCAAACACCTTGCTAAAGAAGAGAGGAAATTGAAACAAGCTGAGGATGAAAAGAAGACTAAGGAGGCATTGACCAAAGTGATTGCCGAAGAAGCTGAAAATGTGGGAATAGATGCAAGCAAGCTCAAAAAGGGTCAGGCAGGACAGAAGTTCATGGAAGCTCAGGCTGCTCAAATGGCTGCAATGAGAGCTCAGTATGATGAAAAGAGAAAGAAATCTGAAGCTCTCAGGCAAAGCAGAATTAAAGAATATAACTGGACAATGACCAACCGAAGGCTTCCTGAAAAAATGACTGATGTCAAAATCATTCCCAACACCAAACCATTGGCTATGAATGTTTACAGGGGAGATGACAAAAGACACTTTGAGGTTCATGATCCCTTAAAATTCAGTGACTTTGGGATCACTGAACTTGATGAACTTGGTCCAATCATTGAAAAGAAGAAGAATGCGGTGGTCAAGGACCTGATGAAAATGCTCAGTAAAAGATATGAAAGGCTGAGGGAAGCACCAGCCCAACTGAGAATTCAGCCTGCCTTGACTGAACCTCAAGGATCTCAACCACAAGCTTCCACTGGCAAAAGGAAAAGAGTTGATTTCCAACCTGAGATCAAAGTGCCTGGCCTTGAATGCAACAGAGAACTGCCTGAGGGTGTTAATTTTGTGAACTGTCTAGTGATTGAAGAGCCTGAAAGAGGGCTATTCTACATTCATGTCTACGGGAACCCTGCATTTCAAAGATGGAGTGACATTGATCAGGCTGGAGTAGCTGCAATGATCAGCTATATTCCTGTGGCCTCTCAGATCCAATCCCCAGCGAACATCAGGTTCTGTCAAGACCTGAACGCCAAGATCAGAGACCATCCTGACAGGGAAACACTCATCACCAAGAAAGTGAAGCTTGAAGCACTGGGTATCCATCTGGATTGACATCATTTTGTTTTATCTTTTGTACTAGTGATAGGAACTATGTAATCTGATCAATAAACGATGTATGTTTTATTCATTTACTCAGTGTTCCTTATTGTATTCATTAGTACATTCAGTGTAAGAAGAAGCCTCTTGCTCACTTACACTGATCAACCACTTAGGCTATTTGTATATCCAAATAGGGGGAGACTGTTGGGTTCAGTAAATACCCAAACCCCTTAATCTAGGATTTGAATAGAAAATAGCCCAAGTATTTAATCCGTTAACACAAACAGGTCACTGAGTGCATAGTCTCTCAGTGAGTCGTCTTCAGGATACTCAGTAAGAGGCAAAGAAGTAGCCTCTCCACTCAGTAAGGCGGAACTTAAAGGGTGAAGACTGAGTCAAGAAGAAGATGATGGATTCAGTGAGTGATGACAATAACTCACTGAATCCCTAAGATTCCTATCCAACTTCTTACACTGAAGACAAACTGAAGTAGAAGACTGAAGAATGTAAAGACTGAAGAAAGAGCGGGACAAGGCGGGAAAGGTTGAATCAGATAAGACGAAGTCCTTATCAACCAAAGTCAACTTTCCCTGAATGGCAAAAGATCAGGCTCAGTGTCATCACTGAACTTAGGAAAGTAGTCCTGTCTCTTACCTAGAATAGTCTTTGTAAACAGAGACAAAATACATCAGTATTTTGTCTTCTGTATGATGTCAGTTTGTCACTTAGGAAAGAGTCAAATACCATACATGTATAAATAGCATAAGAGATGGAGTGAAAAGGTTAAGCTTGTGAATTGTAAAAACACATACACGCAAGCCATCTTTTCACTCCTCCAAATACAACTTAGTTCCTGAGATAGCTCAGTGAGCTCTAAGAGTTGTGCTCAGACTTAGCCTGAGCTTAGAGAGGAATCACCCAACTTTGTCATTTCAATCCCAAGTACTATTCCGCAAGTACTTGGGTAACGTATTCTTTGTTGAATTATTTCTAATAAGAATATGATGTTGAAAATTACTTAGTGTGTTTTTCTTTATGTTAATTTCAGTCATTGTTCACTTTTAACTTGTTTTATAAACTTGAACTGTTTTAAACGATAGTGAACGGGGAACAACAGAAATTATGATATTACTAAAGCGGATTATTCAAGATGGTGGGAAGAAAGTAACCAAGTCCATAAACCTTTTGAGGATTTCACCATTCCATCAAGCCCACAAAATACCTCATCTAGTGAAACCTATGCTTCGTTTGAGCCTTCACCTAGGATAGACTTTCGTGAACAACCTCCGTGTTTAGAAACTATTTTTAGTGAGGCCCTTAGGAGAACTGACCAAATTTATGAAAACATTATGGTAAGCAACCAAGCATTAAACCATAAGTTGGATCAATTACTAGAATTGGTTTCATCACGACCTAAGGAAATATTACATGACGAGCAAATAGATGATGTAGATGTGATTGAGGATGAAGTGAAAAGTCTAGACCCACAAGGTACCCCACAAGCCCCACCATCATTTAAGGCATACACACCGCACGTGACTTACCCGGAAGTAGTAGAAGAGAATTTAGGAATCCCAATGGAGGTAGAACATTTGAACCGAACGCAACTGGAGAATATAGGTTTGAATACTTGTAGTCTCAGTCTTACTCTTAGTTCTAGGGAATTTCCTAGTGTTGATGAACCAGAACCTCGATCTTTACTTCCATCCTTAGATAAACGAGGAACCGACCCACCCATCAACCAATTTAGTCCGGGTAGTTTTAGGATGAAGGAAGCCATTCACACACCCCCTTCACCTCACGTGGCATATTTCCACCCTAAGGGTGTGTATCGCTACTATCACCCGCACTTAAACTTAAGTGTAGGGAAAACTTCCCCTTTATCTGATAAATAAGGGTAGAGTCAGGCTCGTGACTCGAACAAAAACAAGCGCTTCTTGGGAGGCAACCCATGTGTATTTGTTTTTCATTTTTATTTGTGTGTCGTGTATCTTTTATTGATTGTTTATTCTCATGTTTGAATTTGTAAAAATGCTTTATTTTGTCTTTAACCTCGTCTTAATTACATATAAAGGTATTTTACATAAGGGATAAGTGTAGGGAGGATTACACACGTTTTCAAAAGAAACGTGAACATGGGAATTACAATTATTTAAAAGATATACATGTGTGTTTGTTCGAGTCAAATGCTTGTATCGAGTCATAATGGATGTTTTGTAGGAAATTTTTCCAGATTTTAAAGATAAAAATGTTCCAATTTTTTTTTCCCGAAAATCGCAGACCAGTTTCTGTCAGGATAACCTGACGGCGTCAGGATCTCAACCTGACGGCGTCAGGAGGAGCAGAAACAGCTTCTAACTTTTTCTCGTTTTCTGTGCTACTTATAAATTTTTGGAATTTTCCAGGTCTTAATTTTCTAGAAAATCTGCAAACATCCATTCCACAAGCATTATATCCTATTTAAGTCTGGAATTACATCTTGTTGAGATTTTTGTTTGTTCGGTTTGATGCGTTGGGTTGTTTGTTTTCTTCAAGTGTGCAGGTTTAATTTACCAAGAAGAAGATACATAAGATGAGAAGAAGCTTTTAACGCTAACGTTCTTCTTGAAGAAGGATTTAACCACCACTTTACACGGATCCTACCGAGCTAATCAGGGGAGTATTAGTTTCTTTCATTTTTAATTACCTTCCATTATCATAACTTTGATACTTTCGGGGAACATTGGGGACAATGTTCAGTTTAAGTGTAGGGAGGGAAAAGAAAACGGGAACTTTGAAACTATGCTTATCCTTGATTATTTGCTTTGTCCAATTGCATTTGCGTAATAAACCATGAGAAAATGTCGGTTAGGGTAATTTTGGCACCAAATTTAAAATTTTTCATGACTTATAAGAGTGGGCCATTAGTCTTAACAAAAGCGTCTCACGGATAGGAAGTTGCATGACTAGCACAAAAACCCTTTACCACCCAAATTCCACCCAAAATGTGAGGATCGCCCTTAGATTAGTAGGAATTAAAGCATTCATCTTTAATGCTTAGAGTGTGAACCGGTAGTATATTAGATTCTAGAACTTGTTTTGTGATGCATTCCGAGATCACAAGTGAGGCTACACTTGTGTAGTTAGGAATAACTAAATGATAAGAGGCATTAGGATAACCCTTGTTTGATACCCGTAATATAATTACTTCTTCCACATCGGTTGAGTAATTCCCCCACACCCTCTGCGTTGTACTCATCTTTAGTACACGATACCCCTAGTTAACCCCTCAGAGCCTATCCTTTTCGCGGTTCTCGTGATGTTTCGGTTTTTCCAGAATATCAATGAAGAGCATTGTTTACACCCCACCCCCAAATATACACCCAAATCGCCTTAGCCTACCCTATATGCACTCACTTTTAGTGCAAATTATTGTTATCGCCCTAAACCCTTAGTTCAATTATCTGGTTGCTTGCATGAGTTGTTAAGTCGAGTCATATCCTTTGTATACAGTTTTGGGACGATTGGGATTCATGGGAAAAGTTAAAGTTTATGAAATGACGGGAAGGGAATGTTAAATTCAAATTCCCTTTGTTTGCATAATAATGTACCCCAAGTGTTTTGATCTTTTCAATTCGGGTCAAATTAGTGTTAGAGTAATAAAAACTCAAGTGTAGGGATGTGCCTATAAATCCCTATCATTTTGATGTTACCGTAAAGGATGGTAGAGTAAAAGTGTATGAAAAAAAAAAAAAAAAATCGAGAAAAAAAATTCGAGAAAAAAAAAATAGAAAAAAGAGAAAAAGAAAAAAAATAGAGTGATAAAAAAAATACGGGCTACCATCCTGCATCTATCTTTTAAATCTATGTTTGTTTATTTCCGTTACCTAGAGTTTTAGAGTGTCGAGTCTTGGCTTAGCAACGCCATTCTTCGTATGCATTTAACATAGAGATTTTTTACTTTCCACCACAAAATAGCCTATCCCACCAAACCCTTGTTTCCCTACCGTAAGCCTAACGTTACAACCCTTTAAAAGACCTCTTTGATAGTCTTTCCTAGGTGCTTACGCCAAAGCGATGGAGGTTTGATCTATTCTCAAGCCTATGGTAATCTATGTACTAGGACCGGTTAATGAGTGTTTATCTTCCATTTCCTATTTGTTATATTTCATATATACACCCGAGAGAGATGTGAGTATCCAAACACCCCATGTGAGGTGCTAGTATGTAATTTCCGTGCTTGTTATGACTTTTGCGGGGCTTATATGTGTTGTCGACCATTTTGAATCAATGCTTCATGACCCCTAACTTATAAATTAATTGGCTAAAAGCACATTTGCTTGAGGACAAGCAAATAACAAGTGTAGGGATATTTGATGAGGTTTTAAAAGGTACCATTTTGAGGGGTCGTTTAAGTCCTTATTTGATCACTTTTGTATCCGTTATTGCTTAATATCGTTCCTTTTCACTTTTTAGGTCTCTTGAAGGCAAACTGCTGGAATGGCACATATTTGGACGAAAAGGCACGGATATATGAAGAAAATGGCCAAAGTCAGAATCGAGACACTCAAAGCTGCTAAAAACAGAAGGCGACGGCGTCAGGTGTTAATTGCGACGTCGTCGGAGGATTTTTGTGACGATACAGTAGCAAAAAACCCTATTTTCAAGTGACGACGTCGGGCTTTAAAAGAGTAGGCCGTTGCAACTCAGACGGCCTAGATTTGATCCAGACGGCGTCAGAGACTGAAGGGGACGGCGTCACAAGCATAAGGTGACGCCGTCACAAGCTGATCAAGTCACAATATGCGCGCGAAGTAGCTGATACTGTTTTGGCCCTAACTTTTGCATACGAACTCGGATTTAGGTGATTCAAAAGCCCACGCGACCAGAGCGAGAAAATCTACAGTCTGGTGAAAAAAAGTCATCGCGACGCCGTCGCTCTTTGCCGACAGAAAATCTGCCTATAAATATAACATTATAACTTCACTTTTTGTAAGCCCTAAACCCTAAGTCCGATTCTAGGGTTTAGGTAGGTGTTTTTCCAGCAACTTAAAGGGTTTAAAACACTCCATAAACATCGTGTAATGATTTGTTTGTTAATCCAATCCTATGGTATGTCTTCAATTATCACAATTGTTGCTTGCTCTTCATTAATTATGCTTGGCTAATTCACCTTGTGTTTGCTTATGATTGTATGAAACTTGTATTTAATTAATTAGATCTTATTGATTTCTTAGTGATGCTTGTGTCTATCTTCATCATTAGGGTTGTGACAATTTCAATGAGTCTAATTGGTTTAGTTTATAATTCTTGCACCCTACTGTCTCTTGTTTGATTGGTTGTCTCTTATCTTAATTGTAATTAGCTTAGGAGTGCGACTAGGCTATCGTGGTGTTTAATACTTGATAAATCTTTGATAGTTTATGAATGACTTGGTGGATTTCGTTTACTAAATCAAAGATAACCTTAAAGTTAGTTTATGAATAACTTAGTGGATTTTGTTTACTACACTTAAAGGTGACTTTAAAGAGTTAGGGAATGCACACCTTACGACCTTAGAAAACACAACGCGTTAAGAATAAGGACGTGACAATTCAACCATAAATAGGATGTGACAATTCAGTAGGTAGAATTAGATAGCTAGCAAGGAGTAACACATCATAAGTAGATACGCTTCACGTTACTGGTAGACCCATAATTTAGTTAGTATCTTTTGGGTTAGTTTACTAGCAACTAATTCCACCCTCCCCTACAAAACCGAGATTCATAAAATATTAAAATACAAAAATAATCATCCCTCACCTTTAGACTTAAATCGACATACACTTCAGCCTAACGACACTATTCCCCTAGAGAACGATATCAATACCCGTGGCTTACCCTAATTACTACACTACAACGATTAGGTTCACTGCCTAGGGTGTTATAAAACTTGCTAGAAGAAAAGGAATTTTCCTTGACCCCGAACGACGCGTGTAGCGTTATCAGTTGGTGAGTGGGAAGTCCTTGGTGGTGAGTACTTTAATGAGTAGAGATTTGGATGGGAAAGAGGTTCGGTAAAGGAATGTAGTCTAGGTTCTAGAAATGAAGGCTTAGGTGTTTTACTACAACTAGGTGCGTTTGGTTTAGAGCTTGATGAAGCCTTTTCTAACTCGAAAGGTCTAATACTAATTCTCACGGTTCTTTTGGCTATTGTTGATTGAGATTGTTGAGGTGGGATTCTAGCATTTGGACTTTTTACGGGTGATGACTTGGTGGATGATATCTCATGGACCATATGAGTATTCCTTTTGGATGAACCTTTGGTTGAAGAATTCTTGCTAGACGCTTTAGTCATAGTGAAGGTGAGGATGTAATAGAAGTCTTTAATTACTGATTTTTTGGATTGTGGTAAGAATGGTGACTTAAGCTCTCAAGAGTGTTTAGTTTATAAAGGATGAATTTGAGTTAATGAATTAAATTCATGACCACTAAGAAAATTTGGCATGCACCAAGGTCAACTAAGGTGTTGTTCAGCTCTAGGGAATCATTAAATGGTAAGCAAAAGTGTTTAGATTACCAAAGAGGGTTTGAATTTTGAAAGAAAAGCTGATTAGAAGCTTTCTGTAGACACGGATCCCACGGTTCCCTCTCACTAGGGATCCGTCTGGTTATAAACCAGTGATCCGTCTATCAGACAGAAAAGTGGTGAGGTGATTATGCTCTTATAAGGTCTAGTACCTATAAATCTTGAGGGTTTGACTTTCCTTAGATGTCTTAAGTGATAGGTGACTTAAATGTCCAACCATAAGGAGTGAGGATACTTAATGATGGTATTGGGTAGGAAAGTGGACTTTTTAAGAGTGTAACTAAGTGTTTAAGGATGATAATCTTTGATTTAAGAATGACAAATGATGGCAATTGATCCTAGAGATCAGATGATGACTTAAGAGAAATATGAAAAATTCTTAAAAAATAAAAAGAAATGAAAAACTGGTTTTAAGCCTATTTTAAGGTAAGGATGACTTAAATCAATTTACTAAAATTGAGGGAAATATCAAGCTAAGTGTTTTGAGATGTGAGGAACAATGTGTGAGCATTGGAGCGGAAATATGGTGAGTTTTGGTGAATTGATAAATCAAAAGCACTTTGAATTTGATCCTAAGTTAGCTATGGGTGAGTGTGAGACCTTCTGAGCTTGAAGAAGACTTAAGTAGTCTAAAAGAATCATGTTTAGCTAGTATGATGTGATCTAGGGGAATGTGTTAGTGCAAATATTACCGATATTTAATCTATACAGTCTCGTTTGTTTTGATTGATGACAAACATGTAACTTGTAATACATAACGTAAAATGTACAAGTTACTTGTAATCACATTTTGTCTCAACATACATTCAACACCTCTCGATGTCTCAAGTTCTCGTATGTTACAACACAGGTTCGTACATGTTTGTTATGTGGCATTATGTTCAAACCCATTAACAAATCATTTAGAATGTTTAAAATACGTTTAAGAGTCACTAAGTATTTTAATAGGTTAACCATTCTATTTCGAACCTCATTTTACATTTTGCATTCACAAGTATTTTATACAAATACATCTTTTGTAAAATGTCTAACAAATATATACTTTTATTTGTACAAGTAAACTAACTATAATATTCATACAAGTACTAAAGTTTACTTACACTTGACAAAATATATTTTATTTTGACAAGCACTTAACTAGATACTTTATTTTATAAAAGGCAACTAGACTTTTTATCAACTAGTTACATAATACATTTTACAAGTTTATTTTCATAAACATTTTAATCTAAATGAAAATGCAATTTTACATCACTTCATGCATCATCATATCTTTAGAAGATTTGGTCAATATTTGGTTAGATTTGCAAGATCTTGAAAGATATTCTAAGATATCAAATCTAATAAAGTATTATTTTTTAGATTACATTTTTGGCTATAAATAGAGCCCATTGTCTTCTCATTTTATCATCCCTTCCAACACACATTCTCTCTAACATTCTTTCATCACTTAGGTCTATAGATAATTATGTAGTAGCATACATCAATCACCCTCACCATCACATGATCATAATGCTTCTAACATTCATCTTTGTTGTAAGCATATTTTACATTTTGATCAACCAAGGAAAGCTTGGAGATCTAGCCATCAAAGCATATCAACATATGAAGATTCAAGATCTCTTGATATCATCATTGATTGAAGAATTCTTATTTAAGAAGATCATTTAGATTAGTCATTCATATCCATTAGACATTTAATGTCATGGATCATCATTGTAAACATTATTGCATCATCACAACACTTTCACCAAACTAGATTAGATGGGTTATGTGTTTCTACCATAAAACACAAGGTTTGTTATGTTGGGCCATAAAACATAACGGGAGTGGTTGTACCCGGAAAGAACTCGACATCTAGCTTAGTGTCGAAAATATTGTATAGGCGACGTTAGGTTGGTTCTACCTCGAACTAGAACCCGGTATTTAGCTTTGTACCGGAAAAAGTGTAAGCGACGATTGTAAGGTTTTCTCCGCCGAGAAGGGAGCTTGTTGATTTAGTGAAGTAACTCTCGAGTTGGGTACTCGGGGAGTGGAGTAGGGCGGAGAGGAGATCCGTGACCGAACCACTATAAATCCTCGTGTTCGGTTTGCACTTTCCTTTCTTTATCTCTTTACTTTTATAATTGCTTGTGATGTGGTTTGATGTTGATGCTTGTGTGACAACTTGGTTTACTATGCTTTATATTAGTCACAAACAATAATTGGTACTTTCATATTATAACAAGCTTGATAAGTGATTTGATACAAAGGATTCAAAGTTTTTAAACGGTAACGTATTCACCTCCCCCTCTACATTTTCACAGAATGGTTTGATGTAAAAGGGTCTGTATCTGATATCTGTTTGCCCGGATCCCACGGTTCCCTCATCTGAGGGATCCGGCTAGTTATAGCCCAGGGATCCGGCTACTGCTGACCAATAGCTTCTCAGCAATTGTGCAATTTTTGCATTCTTAGCCAATACTTATCCTAATCATTTCTACATTCCGTAAACACATGCAAACAACAAATATAACGCATACCAAGTGGGGATGACTAACATGTAATAAAAAATGAGTGACATTGACTACTTAAATGAGATCAAGTTGTCATAAAATCTCATTTTCTAGCTCCTAAGTTAAAGTGTCTAAGTCCAAATCATGGCAACTCCTACAAGCTACATCATAATCTACATAAATTGTTTAGATGTTTACAGACCATTGTTTCATAAATTAAGGCCCTATGACCTTACCTTCCATCCACACATCCTTCCATTTCATCTTCGTCTTCATCTCCATCTCTATCCCCTTCACTCTTCATCCCACCATCTCTAATTCTTTTTCTTCATCAAGAAGTTAGCAAAACACTTGAATATGCCCTTAGTTTGTTGCCACTCTTGTGAAGGGCTTGGAATATCCGGCAGTTGATTGATGTATGCTAAAGGGTCGAGATCGGTGTTGTCAAGGGGGTTGCTACTTCTGTCTTTCTCTTTCATCTGATGAATCCGTTGGTAGGTAAGGTCTCTTGCCATCCACCATGATCCTTGTAGTCTTTCCATCGGATAGAGGCACCATGAACTTGTTGCAAAAACTATGGTCAAAGGAATAAGGAGAAGGATCTAGAGAAAAGATGAAGTTTGCTATACGGGTTAGGAGCATTGCGAAAGGGAGTACCATCTTGTCCATGCTTTTCACACTCGCCATTCTTTTTACCATGTAATAGGTGAGGTTAAAGTGAGTGCCAGTTACAAGGCAATAAATCATGAAGCTCAAGCAAGCATTGGGATGATCTTTGTTCCCTCCCAAGCAAAGCACGTTCTCCCTTACCACGAGTTCCCATTTCTTGTACAATGGGAACATTTCTGAAAGCTCCATTTGAAATGGATCCCTATAGATCACCTTGGAGTTTCTCGTGACTCTTGATGGAGATGCTCTTTCCATGAAGACGGTATCCCTTACCGTGGTTGCTTCCGGGATGACCGTGAAATATACTTCATGATGATTTACCATGTCATGTAGCTCCGCCAACGACCATTCGTTAGAGTACATACACACTCCTTGATATGGGACACGAAGTATCCTTCCGAATTCTACAAGAGTGAGGGTTTACTCGTGCTCATTGATGATGAAGGCTATTGAAATGGTCCCGTCTTCATTCCAAACAATTCTCATTGTCTTATAAAACTCAAGCACGAACACCGGACAAATTTGCACATTAATGTCCAAGAGGCAATCAAAGTTAATTCCTACAAAGACTTGTCGAATGTTGGTGTTGTTGAGGAATGATGGTTCAACCACTCGGCCTTCATGGAAGAGCCTCTTTTCTAACATCTTGAAGGCTTTCCTATCCTTCGGGCTTAGGCCTTCCTTACGGTGATACATTGGAATGTAGTGAGCGGTGTCACGGTAATCTTGTTGGCGGTTGCTAGGCATGATTGTTCCTATACATCAAAACCACAATGTGGTGTTAATTGTGTGAATAGTAACCTAATGGGATTGATCACAATTTTGCTCAAAACATCTTCATTGAATTCAAGGAATGAGTTTAATTTGTATTAACAATGTTAATTCTTTGATTTAGATTATCTTAGAAAACAATGTGATAACAAATTGTGACAAACCCATTTGAGCTCAACTTCTAAAGATGAAAATTGTAATCCTAGGAATCAAGGAATGGAAATAACAATGTAGTGAATATTATACTTACACAAGAGATTGTTTCCTTGAAGAAGATGATCAATTTTCTCCTGTGAACAATAAATAGGTTTTATGTTTGTGAGTCTTGATAGAGTAAAGTGGGTAGTAGAACTTCCACAGTGATCATTTCTTTCTTATTTTGTCTTCTGTTGCACGAATCCCTTGTATGAGGGATCCGGCTAGTTCAAGCACAGGGATCCGGCATATCAGCAATTTGACAGCTTAAGTGATCCTTGATAATTTTGTTTTGGGAGTTCTAATTTTTGCCTAGGGTCGATGTTTATGCTCTATAACTTATGGTTTGGGGTTTTGACGTGTTATACTAGTCCTATTTGACGATGTTCCCTTTTTATGAATAAATCATAATTCTTTGGGAAGTTTTCAAAAATTATGATAAAATCCCATTTTATCACAATATGAGAAATCTCACATGGATACTTATTGACATAGATGAAATGTCAATAATCGTTATGTGAGGGGTGATGATCAAGGCTCTCGAATAGCCGAGATATCATTATCACTAGTTTGTAGTTTTGTCTATAGAGATCAACGAAGAATACCATTTTTGATGATGAGTTCAATATAGATAACTACTTTAGTGATTATTAAGAGAGATTAAAGATACTTACTTAAACTTAATCATGATTAAACAAAAAGGATGAAATTATTGATTCATCTAGAAAAAAAATATATAAGAGAGAAATTTAAAAAAAAATCATACCTTTGCTAAATATTTGTTAATACAAATAAGCCGTAAAAAACTTTATTTATATTTTACGATCTTCTAATGTTTTGTCGA
The DNA here is from genome assembly GCA_019973895.1 of Chrysanthemum seticuspe. Lineage (NCBI taxonomy): Eukaryota > Viridiplantae > Streptophyta > Magnoliopsida > Asterales > Asteraceae > Chrysanthemum > Chrysanthemum seticuspe. Next base: position 135,401,533 of record BPTQ01000004.1, read on the forward strand.
TAACAAACGTAAAATCATATTAACGAAACAAATAAAATACGTAAATGGTTTGAACTAATAGTTTCTAACATATTCACATTTTCACATAAAACACTAAAACAAGTATAACTAATTTTATGATTTAGTAATACATATGTTCAAAAACTAGTGTTTACATACTTGGGTAAAATATACACATAACTAGTATGTAGTGTATTGGGTAATATAAATGGGTAGAAACTTAAGCATCACAACCCATTGGGCAAATACATTGAATGTAGTTGGGTACAACCCAAAGCCCATAACCCATGGATCTTGACCCATAACCCATTGCATGACATCATGCTTATATCACACATGGATAATATCCATAACCTATGGATCAACCCATACCCAAGTGACTGAGTGCATTGCACTCAAAGATACATTGTATCTAGCCAAAGATCCATGGTTCAACCCATGACCCATAACCAAAATACCCCATGGGCAAAGAGGAGCATTCCACGGATCCCTAGCTTTGTGCTAGCCGGATCCCTTGTGGTAGGGATCCGTGGGATCCGGGGAACAGTAGGATTTTTCCTCTATAAATAGTGAGCCATTTCTTCATTATTTCTAACCCCTTTCTAACACACTTTCTCCCTGAGTTAAAAACTCACTAACCTCAGATCCAAGAGATCTATGTTTTTAGTTTTGTTTTTGTGTGATCTTTTAGGTTCCTCTTAAAGGCAAGATCACCACCTTTGAAGTCGAGCAAGCTCAAGTCCATGAGTTGCCATGCTTCCTCATCATCAAGGCTACTGAAGTCCTCTTGTTGATGATTCCTTTCTTTCTTCAAAGAAGTGTAGTGTTGAAGACATTAGTGAAAGATGTCTCAAGTGTCAAGACGAAGATATTAGTGAAGGGTATCTATCGTCTATAGCATAAAGCACTTGTGATAGGTGCTTAGAAGTCAAGACAAGAAACATTAGTGAAAGGTGCTTAGAAGTCAAGACTAGAAGCATTAGTGAAAGGTGCTTAGAAGTGAAGACACAAGACATTAGTGAAAGGTGTCTTGTAGATCTAGTCAAAGGCATTAGTGAAAGGTGCCTTAGATGTACATTCGATATGGTGTGTCTTGATGTACAAGATAGACTAGTATTAGATCCAAGGATATTGATATCCTTGATGATGTTGTAAAGGAGTAGATCTCCTTTGGGATTAGTCGTTGGTATAGTGTGGTAGTAGTTCCTCCATTGCAATGGAACTAGGTGCTTAGCCTAGTACCTAATAAAGGGTAGGCAACGTTGTGTAGGTGTAGTTCACCTTGGAGTGAAAGAATTAGGTACTTAGCCTAGTACCTTATAAAGGGTAGGCGACTTAGGGTAGGTGTGGTTCACCTTGGAGTGAAAGAACCCGGTGGTTAGCCTAGCACTGGAAAAAGGGTAGGCGACGTTGTGAAGGCTTCTCCGCCATAAGGAGATTGGTGTAGTGATTACGAACTCTCGAGTAGGTGACTCGGGGAGTGGAGTAGGGCAAGGAAGGTGTCCTTGTACCCGAACCACTATAAATACTATTGTTGTGGTTTTGTACTTCTTACTCTTATCTTTACATTACTTACCTTTATATGCTTGTTTATCAACATCCAAATAGATTGACATAAGTCGATCTAAATATATTAAAAGGAAGTTTTAATTGGTAAAACTATTCAACCCCCCTTTCTAGTTTTCCACAATTGGCATCAGAGCTTCGTTACCAAGTTTGTTGAAGTATATTGTACTTTAAAAACTTGATACGATCCATGGTTTATTGAAAACTACAAAGAAGGTTTTTTCATAAAAACAAACACCATGTCTTTGAAAACTATATGTTTGGATGTTGATTTGATAACAACATTTTTCTTATTTACTTTTTCATTTAATTGCACTAATCTTCTTTGTCATGTTGATTAGTCAAAGCTCATACCCACCAAGCTGTAGGAATCGCTTGGTAAAAAGAATACCTTCCTTAAGAAGGTATCTTAATCGCAAAGGAGCGAGAATCGTCTAAGTGACATTTGTTGTGTCATTTGTAAAGACATTCCTAAGTGCGCTAGAGGTATAATTTTCTTTTTATTTTGCTTGATAATTAAGTATGCCTATTTAGGTATTTATATGATTATCTTTTGTGCTTATACATATTTTACATGAAGCTTCATTAGGAAGCCTTTTTCTCACATACTTGTTTTATTTCTCGTTGAAAGTCGTGGTATATAAAACTTATGTTTTGTTTCTTTTAATCCAATAATAAAACAAAACACGGATTTCAAAAATTCCTCCTTCCCTATAAATAACCCCACCGTCGACCACTCTACCAAACCCTCACTTTTTCAAATCCTCCAATTTCAAAAATTTCCTTTTATTCAAAAACTTCATCTTCCTCCTCATTTCATCTCAACCGAAACCAAGAAGATCCGTCATCAACATGGTTTACATCGCACTCGTGTTCATCGCCCTAACACTCATCGCACTTGTGTTCCCTATGATGAAGTTCACATACGGAGACATTTATTTTGTGTTGTTAATCTATATTGGGTTATATACCCAATCCTTTGTATCATCCTTAGTATTGAAATGCAATATTATTAATAATCTAGTTTATCTAGGTTATTATTATCATAATGTGTGTGTCACTTATTTTGATGTATATGTTTTATATTCTCTCGTGATACATTAGAAGTCATGTATGCATGCTAAAAGAAAATGTAGGATAAAACATATTTCATGGTATAAAAACTGTAAAACCCATGTTTTTATTAAATCTGTTTCTGTTACTACAGATCCACGGATCCCGGAAGATATACTAGCCGGATCCCTTTTGTAAAAGAACCGTGGGATCCGTCCTACTGGAAAACAGTTTTCATGCAAGATTAAAAACCACTTCTTTTCTAAAAGAAGTATTCCACTAGAAAGTCGAAACAATAAGTGAGTTAAGTGTCATTGTTGTTAAAAACCATTGTTAATAAAAATCTAATAAAAACGTTAGATAATCATAGGTTGATCACAAACATCATTTTATATTAACTTATCATTTCTATAGGTTCAACTATGACGCATGAATATGAGTTTGATTTTTCACTCACTAGTGTCTACACTCCGAACATCTCTCTCGAACCCAACACACCTGGCAATCATGTCCGTGGGTTCAATAATCTCGAAAACCGTCACTTCCACAAAGGACGTATTGTAGACACCTCTCTACAATTCGAAGAAGGTATCAATACCTCCTTCCGAGCCATAGGACTAGAATGTCTTCTTGAAATCAACGAGAAGATATGTCCAAGGTTCATAATGGAATTCTTCCGTCAAGTCGAACTCGTTCGTAACGAGGATCACTCTCTATCTCTTTGGTTTTATATCAAAAACCAAAAGTTCACTCTAACCCTTGGGCATTTTGCTCACATCCTCCGGATTCCAAATCATGGACAATGTGCCTTCACCGAAGATTGGTCTCTTGATTCTCTCCTCAACTTTCGTGAAGAAAATAGTCCATATTGTTCACACATACCCTCTCCGGAAGATTTAAATCGCATAATATGCAAACCTCGACCATATTACTCCGATCCAAACATTATCTTTACAAGGGATATTCGAGAAGAGTACAAGCCTCTTGCACTCATCCTACGTGAAAATGTTTGGAGCCTTAGGGGAAATCGAGAAATTCTTCCCGCTTGTTGTGCTCACATGTTGTACTGTTTGCTAACACAACAACCATACAATCTCACCTACTTCTTCGCAAGGCGAATTGCAAATCTTCAAGGCTCCAAGAATAAACTCATCCCTTATGGAATGTTCTTGACACGCCTCTATCATAATGTTATGCACTTCCATCCTCAATTTCAAAGTCCGTTGTACGTACTTGTGAACAAGATGATGGAACCGCTAAACATATCTCTCATGAAGACTTTCTTCATTCTTGATTCCACCAACACTCATCAATCACATAATGATACTCCTAGCGAAAACACTCAAGGAACCCAGTAGTATTCCAAAATAGGATCAATTCTCTTGTACTCATGCTTTATCAATGTAATCCAATTTCTTTCATGAAATAAAACATCTTACAATTGATATCCTAGTATTAGAACTCTTTTTAGACTACCCTTGAGATATAATGCATTGTCAAGATCATTGCATACCTTTAGTAAAGGTCCTGCTGAGCACATAGGCGGATCCCAAAGATTGTGCTAGACGGATCCCTACACTTAGGGAACCGTTGGATTCGGCAAACAGAAAATGCAATTGCAAGCATTATATTTCAAACATATCCTTAGAACACCTCACACTAAGCTAAACATAGTATCTTAAGGCAAATTAAGTCCTTATCAAAATAGGTTGATCCTTCCTACTCACACATAACTCACCTAGATCACACTCCAAGACGCTTGGAGATCTACCGTTTCATTACTCTTCCGCTCTCAAACTCACACTTCATTTTTTAATTGATCCCTCACATTTAGCCTTAGAAATCTTTCGATTATGGCAAAATTGATCATAAATCATCCTTACCTCAAAATTGATCAAACTCTACTTTTTCCCATCTCAAAAGCTTCTAGGATATTTTCCAAAACACTATCCTAAGTCACAACCTGATCTCTAGGATCATTTAGCTTCAATTGACACTCTAAATCTTTAGTGTCATCCTTGCTCATCCATTGGTACTCTTGAAAGTTCCAAATCCTTCCATAAAAGACAATCATTAGCTACATCCTTCATTACCTTCAAGTACTTAAGCACCCCTTCATTTAAAACACTTAGGAGGACTGAAACACTCAAGATGTTATAGGTCTTAAATCTTAAAAACATCATTTCCACTCTTTCATAACTGTTGAAAGCCGGATCCCTAGGATTAGCCTAGACGAATCCATCTGAGGAGGGAACCGTGGGATCCGGGTGACAGGTTATGTCAAATCTTGCTAAAACAATCATTTCAACTCATCTTCCTAACTCAAACACTCCATCTCATCTTAAATGAGTCCCTAGATCAGTGCAACCTCTGAAGTTGACTCTTGTGCATGTTAATCATCACATTCCAATGAATCCTAGTGGCTTAAGGCTTAAATGCACTAGCCAAATCTCTTGTTTTATAAACCACTTTGTTAGGACCTCCATAGTCATCACTCTCATCCTAACTTTCAGCACTTTAGAAACCTTTACAATCATCTCATCATGAGGAAAACCCCAAGTAGTAACATATCCACCAAAGAACCGCCCATGAAAAAGGCTCGTGTTATACACGAAATTTCTTCAACCGAATCATCTCCGGTCAAGCCAACAAATGATAGGATCCTTCATCATCCAATCAAACCAATTCCTAAAAGGATAGTACCCACAAAACTACCAATGCCAAACACCACCATACCTCCTAGGCCAAACAATATCATCTCCACTAAACCATCACCATTGGTTCCTAGAGCTATTTCATTTACATCCCCACTATCATCACCTCACCTCTACAATTTAGAGGACTTGCCTCCTAGGCCGTCTCATCCGCTTCCGCCGACAACATTCTCCTTATTAGGAGGAATAATAGTACAAAATCAAGGTGTTGAGTCAACACTTGCCCCGGCTTCCTTTTCGCCGTTTCCATCATATAATCCCATTTGGATTATGAGAAATCATCAAAGTCAACCACCCGACCATATGGAAGTTGACACTTCTCTACCACCACCATCATTCTTGGTCGAGCAATTCTCAAATATGCCTCCACCAATTCCTCCATCGTTTGAAGCTCCACAAGCCGCTTCACTTGATCCTTCACATCAAGCCATTTCATTTCTTCCACCACCACTACCTAGCCATGACAAAGATTGCTATCATTGTCAACATGTTGAAAGTTTGATACATGAAGTACGAGAAGACCAACGTTTCATGTTCTATCATATCCTCGAACGTTTTGACGAGATTAAACCTAAACAAAACTTGAGCTAGAAGATTTTAGTGGTGTCCTAGCATCAAGCGATAGTTGGTTTAGAAATTACTAGTCATGAATTTTCTTATTTTCTTAGTTTTTAGAGTCATGTATATCATAACTCTAGTTTTATTAAATGGAATTACATGCTACTTGCTATTTTTCTGAGCATATGATTACTTTGTATTCATATCTCATTTTTGTGATAACATTACTTGTTATATCACCTTTGCTGAAATAAATCAGCTAAAACGGATCCCTCAGAATTGCCTAGACGGATCCCTAATAGGAGGGAACCGTGGGATCCGTGAGACAGAAAGTTATATTCTACTAACTTGGACCACATTTGCAGGAAATTGTGAATTATACTTGCTTTCTAACCTTTGTTTTGTAGTTATTCAATTTACACATGAAGACTTTGGCATCCTAAAGCTAGGGGAGCTTTATGTCAAAGCAATACATTGCAAATTACTTGCAATATTAAGGTTTACATTTCGTGACATCCCCTTGCATAATTGCAATCATCAAAGGGGAGCACATTCGTCACTTAGATGAAATATTTTGCAAACTTACTTGCAAACAACCTAGATTAGTATCACTTTATTGACGCCCTTACATAGGGATGGACTCGTCAAGGGGGAGTAAAGACGAGATCATTTCCCGTTACTTGCTCTCTATTTCTTTTTACTTTTATTTCTTTCACATGTTTCTTCTTAAAAACGATGTGTTATTTTCCTTCAAACACTTTTTGTTTCGACAAAAAGGAGGAGAAGAAAGTAAAAACTAAAAATTCAAACTTTTACGAATTTTAGCTTTTTCTTAAAATAATTTTATGTTTTGTCATCAACAAAAAGGGGGATATTGTTAATACAAATAAGCCGTAAAAATGTTTATTTATATTTTACGATCTTCTAATGTTTTGTCGATAACAAACGTAAAATCATATTAACGAAACAAATAAAATACGTAAATGGTTTGAACTAATAGTTTCTAACATATTCACATTTTCACATAAAACACTAAAACAAGTATAAGTGATTTTATGATTTAGTAATACATATGTACAACAACTAGTGTTTACATACTTGGGTAAAATATACACATAACTAGTATGTAGTGTATTGGGTAATATAAATGGGTAGAAACTTAAATATCACAACCCATTGGGCAAATACATTGAATGTAGTTGGGTACAACCCAAAGCCCATAACCCATGGATCTTGACCCATAACCCATTGCATGACATCATGCTTATATCACACATGGATAATATCCATAACCCATGGATCAACCCATACCCAAGTGACTAAGTGCATTGCACTCAAAGATACATTGTATCTAGCCAAAGATCCATGGTTCAACCCATGACCCATAACCAAAATACCCATGGGCAAAGAGGAGCGTTCCACGGATCCCTAGCTTTGTGCTAGCCGGATCCCTTGTGGTAGGGATCCGTGGGATCCGGGGAACAGTAGAATTTTTCCTCTATAAATAGTGAGCTATTTCTTCATTATTTCTAACCCCTTTCTAACACACTTTCTCCTTGAGTTAAAAACTCACTAACCTCAGATCCAAGAGATCTATGTTTGTAGTTTTATTTTTGTGTGATCTTTTAGGTTCCTCTTAAAGGCAAGATCACCACCTTTGAAGTCGAGCAAGCTCAAGTCCATGAGTTGCCATGCTTCCTCATCATCAAGGCTACTGAAGTCCTCTTGTTGATGATTCCTTTCTTTCTTCAAAGAAGTGTAGTGTTGAAGACATTAGTGAAAGATGTCTCAAGTGTCAAGACGAAGATATTAGTAAGGGGTATCTATCGTCTATAGCATAAGCACTTGTGGTAGGTGCTTAGAAGTCAAGACAAGAAGCATTAGTGAAAGGTGCTTAGAAGTCAAGACTAGAAGCATTAGTGAAAGGTGCTTAGAAGTGAAGACACAAGACATTAGTGAAAGGTGTCTTGTAGATCTAGTCAAAGGCATTAGTGAAACGTGCCTTAGATGTACATTCGATATGGTGTGTTTCGATGTACAAGATAGACTAGTATTAGATCCAAGGATATTGATATACTTGATGATGTTGTAAAGGAGTAGATCTCCTTTGGGATTAGTCGTTGGTGTAGTGTGGTAGTAGTTCCTCCATTGCAATGAAACTAGGTGCTTAGCCTAGTACCTAATAAAGGGTAGGAGACGTTGTGAAGGTGTAGTTCACCTTGGAGTGAAAGAACTAGGTACTTAGCCTAGTACCTTATAAAGGGTAGGCGACGTTGTGTAGGTGTGGTTCACCTTGGAGTGAAAGAACCCGTTGGTTAGCCTAGCACCGGAAAAAGGGTAGGCGACGTTGTGAAGGCTTCTCCGCCATAAGGAGATTAGTGTAGTGATTACAAACTCTCGAGTAGGTGACTCGGGGAGTGGAGTAGGGCAAGGAAGGTGTCCTTGTAGTCGAACCACTATAAATACTTGCGTTGTGGTTTTGTACTTCTTACTCTTATCTTTTCATTACTTATCTTTATATGCTTGTTTATCAACATCCAACACACACATCCAAATAGATTGACATAAGTCGATCTAAATAGTTTAAAAGGAAGTTTTAATTGGCAAAAATATTCAACCCCCCTTCTAGTTTTCCACAATTGGCATCAGAGCTTCGTTACCAAGTTTCTTGAAGTATATTGTACTTTAAAAACTTGATACGATCCATGGTTAATTGAAAACTACAAAGAAGGTTTTTCATAAAAACAAACACCATGTCTTTTAAAATTATATGTTTGGATGTTGATTTGATAACAACATTTTTCTTATTTACTTTTTCATTTAATTGCACTAATCTTCTTTGTCATGTTGATTAGTCAAAGCTCATACCCACCAAGCTTTAGGAGTCGCTTGGTAATAAGAATACCTTCCTTAAGAAGGTATCTTAATCGCAAAGGAGAGGGAATCGTCTAAGTGACATTTGTTGTGTCATTTGTAAAGACATTCCTAAGTGCGCTAGAGGTATGATTTTCTTTTTATTTTGCTTGATAATTAAGTATGCCTATTTAGGTATTTATATGATTATCTTTTGTGCTTATACATGTTTTACATGAAGCTTCATTAGGAAGCCTTTTTTCTCACATACGTGTTTTATTTCTCGTCTAAAGTCATGGTATATAAAACTTATGTTTTGTTTCTTTTAAATCCAATAATAAAACAAAACACGAATTTCAAAAATTCCTCCTTCCCTATAAATAACCCCACCGTCGACCACTCTACCAAACCCTCACTTTTTCAAATCCTCCAATTTCAAAAATTTCCTCTTATTCAAAACTTCATCTTCCTCCTCATTTCATCTCAACCGAAACCAAGAAGATCCGTCATCAACATGGTTTACATCGCACTCGTGCCCATCGCCCTAACACTCATCGCACTTGTGTTCCCTATGATGAAGTTCACATACGGAGACATTTACTTTGTGTTGTTAATCTATATTGGGGTCATATACCCAATCCTTTGTATCATCCTTAGTATTGAAATGCAATATTACTAATAATCTAGTTTATCAAGGTTACTATTATCATAATGTGTGTGTCACTTATTTTGATGTATATGTTTTATATTCTCTCATGATACATTAGAAGTCATGTATGCATGCTAAAAGAAAATGTAGGATAAAACATATTTCGTGGTATAAAAACTGTAAAACCTATGTTTTTATCAAATCTGTTTCTGTTACTACAGATCCACGGATCCCAGAAGATATACTCGCCGGATCCCTTTTGTAAAAGAACCGTGGGATCCGTCCTACTGGAAAACAGTTTTTCATACAAATTAAAAACCACTATCTTTCTAAATGTAATAATCCACTAGAAAGTCAAAACCTTGAGTAAGTTAAAATGTTAAATACCATTGTTAATAAAAATCTAGTAAAAACATTAGATTATCATAGGTTGACCACAAACATCTCTTTTTATTAACTTATCATTTCTATAGGTTCAACTATGACGCATGAATATGAGTTTGATTTTTCACTCACTAGCGTCTACACTCCGAACATCTCTCTCGAACCCAACACACCTGGCAATCATGTCTGTGGGTTCAATAATCTCGAAAACCGTCACTTCCACGAAGGACGTATTGTAGACACCTCTCTACAATTCGAAGAAGGTATCAATACCTCCTTCCGAGCCATAGGACTAGAATGTCTTCTTAAAATCAACGAGAAGATATGTCCAAGGTTCATAATGGAATTATTCCGTCAAGTCGAACTCGTTCGTAACGAGGATCGCTCTCTATCTCTTTGGTTTTATATCAAAAACCAAAAGTTCACTCTAACCCTTGGGCATTTTGCTCACATCATCCGGATTCCAAATCATGGACAATGTGCCTTCACCGAAGATTGGTCTCTTGATTCTCTCTTCAAATTTTGTGAAGAAAATAGTCCATATTGTTCACACATACCCTCTCCGGAAGATTTAAATCGCATAATATGCAAACCTCGACCATATTACTCCGATCCAAACATTATCTTTACAAGGGATATCCGAGAAGAGTACAAGCCTCTTGCACTCATCCTACGTGAAAATGTTTGGAGTCTTAGGGGAAATCAAGAAATTCTTCCCGCTTGTTGTGCTCACATGTTGTACTGTTTGCTAACACAACAACCATACAATCTCGCCTACTTCTTCGCAAGGCGAATTGCAAATCTTCAAGGCTCCAAGAATAAACTCATCCCTTATGGAATGTTCTTGACACGCCTCTATCATAATGTTATGCACTTCCATCCTTAATTTCAAAGTCCGTTGTACGTACTTGTGAACAAGATGATGGAACCGCTAAACATATCTCTCATGAAGACTTTCTTCATTCTTGATTCCACCAACACTCATCAATCACATAATGATCCTCCTAGCAAAAACACTCAAGGAACCTAGTAGTATTCCAAAATAGGATCAAATCTCTTGTACTCATGCTTTATCAATGTAATCCAATTTCTTTCATGAAATAAAACATCTTACATTTGATATCTTAGTATTAGAACTCTTCTTAGACTATCCTTGAGATATAATGCATTGTCAAGATCATTGCATACCTTTAGTAAAGGTCCTGCTGAGCATATAGGAGGATCCCAAAGATTGTGCTAGACGGATCCCTACACTTAGGGAACCGTGGGATCCGGCAAACAGAAAATGCAATTGCAAGCATTATATTTCAAACATATCCTTAGAACACCTCACACTAAGCTAAACATGGGGTCTTAAGGCAAATTAAGTCCTTATCAAGATAGGTTGATCCTTCCTACTCACACATAACTCACCAAGATCACACTCTAAGACGCATGTAGATCCACCGTTTCATTTTTAATCCATTACTCTTCCGCTCTCAAACTCACACTTCATTTTTACTTGATCCCTCACATTTAGCCTTAGAAATCCTTCGATTATGGCAAAATTGATCATAAATCATCCTTACCTCAAAATTGATCAAAGTTGATCAAACTCTATTTTTTTCCCATGTCAAAGCTTCTAGGACATTTTCCAAAACACTATCCTAAGTCACAACCTGATCTCTAGGATCATTTAGCTTCAATTGACACTCTAAATCTTTAGTGTCATCCTTGCTCATCCATTGGTACTCTTGAAAGTTCCAAATCCTTCCATAAAAAAAACCATTAGCTACATCATTCATTACCTTCAAGTACTTAAGCACCCCTTCATTTAAAACACTTAGGAGGACTGAAACACTCAAGATGTTATAGGTCTTAGATCTTAGAAACATCATTTCCACACTTTCATATCTGCTGAAAGCCGGATCCCTAGGATTAGCCTAGACGGATCCCTCTGAGGAGGGAACCGTGGGATCCGGGTGACAGTTTATGTCAAATCTTGCTAAACAATCATTTCAACTCATCTTCCTAACTCAAACACTCCATCTCATCTTAAATGAGTTCCTAGATCAGTGCAACCTCTGAAGTTGACTCTTGTGCATGTTAATCATCACATTCCAATGAATCCTAGTGGCTTAAGGCTTAAATGCACTTGCCAAATCTCTTGGTTTATAAACCACTTTGTTAGGACCTCCATAGTCATCACTCTCATCCTAACTTTCAGCTCTTGCAACCTCTTGAAATCATCTCATCATGAGGAAAACCCCAAGTAGTAACTTATCAACCAAAGAACCACCCATGAAAAAGGCTCGTGTTATACACAAAATCTCTTCAACTGAATCATCTCCGGTCAAGCCAATCAAACCAATTCCTAAAAGGATAGTACCCACAAAACTACCTATGCCAAACATACCTCCTAGGCCAAACAATATCATCTCCACTAAACCATCACCATTGGTTCCTAGAGCTATTTCATTTACATCCCCACTATCATCACCACACCTCTACAATTTAGAGGACTTGCCTCCTAGGCCGTCTCATCCACTTCCGCCGACAACATTCTCCTCATTAGGAGGAATAATGGTACAAAATCAAGGTGTTGATTCAACACTTGCTCCGGCTTCCTTTTCGCCGTTTCCATCATATAATCCCATTTGGATTATGAGAAATCATCAAAGTCAACCACCCGACCATATGGAAGTTGACACCTCTCTACCACCACCATCATTCTTGGTCGAGCCATTCTCAAATGTACCTCCACCAATACCTCCATCGTTTGAAGCTCCACAAGCCGCTTCACTTGATCCTTCGCATCAAGCCATTTCATTTCTTCCACCACCACTACCTAGCCATGACAAAGATTGCTATCATTGTCAACATGTTGAAAGTTTGATACATGAAGTACGAGAAGACCAACGTTTCATGTTCTATCATCTCCTCAAACGTTTCGACGAGATCAAACCTAAACAAAACTTGAGCTAGAAGATTTTAGTGGTGTCCTAGCATCAAGCGATAGTTTGTTTAGAAATTCCTAGTCATGTATTTTATTATTTTCTTAGTTTTTAGAGTCATGTATATCATAACTCTAGTTTTATTAAATGAAATTACATGCTACTTGTTATTTTGTTGAGCATATGATTACTTTGTATTCATATCTCATTTTTTTGTGATAACATTACTTGTTATATCACCTTTGTTGAAATTAAGCAGCTAAAACGGATCCCTCAGAATTGCCTAGACGGATCCCTACTAGGAGGGAACCGTGGGATCCGTGAGACAGAAAGATTTCATTCTACTAACTTGAACCACATTTGAGGAAATTGTGAATTATACTTGCTTTCTAACCTTTGTTTTGTAGTTATTCAATTTACACATGAAGACTTTGACATCCTAAAGCTAGGGGAGCTTTATGTCAAAGCAATACATTGCAAATTACTTGCAATACTAGGTTTACATTTCATGACATCCCCTTGCAAAATTGCAATCATCAAGGGGGAGCACATTCGTCACCTAGACGAAATCTTTTGCGAACTTACTTGCAAACAAACTAGATTAGTATTACTTTCTTGACGCCCTTACATAGGGATGGACTCGTCAAGGGGGAGTAAAGACGAGATCCTTTCCCGTTACTTTCTCTCTATCATGCCATTTGCAAATTGCAATCATCAAGGGGGAGCACATTCGTCACCTAGACGAAATCTTTTGCGAACTTACTTGCAAACAAACTAGATTAGTATTACTTTCTTGACGCCCTTACATAGGGATGGACTCGTCAAGGGGGAGTAAAGACGAGATCCTTTCCCGTTACTTTCTCTCTATTTTTTTTTACTTTTATTTCTTTCACATGTTGTTCTTAAAAACGATGTGTTGCTTTCCTTCAAACACTTTTTGTTTCGACAAAAAGGGGGAGAAGAAAGTAAAAACTACAAATTCAAACTTTTACGAATTTTAGCTTTTCCTTAAAATAATTTTATGTTTTGTCATCAACAAAAAGGGGGAGATTGTTAATACAAATAAGCCGTAAAAACGTTTATTTATATTTTACGATCTTCTAATGTTTCGTCGATAACAAACGTAAAATCATATTAACGAAACAAATAAAATACGTAAATGGTTTGAACTAATAGTTTCTAACATATTCACATCTTCACATAAAATACTAAAACAAGTATAAGTGATTTTATGATTTAGTAATACATATGTACAACAACTAGTGTTTACATATTTGGATAAAATATACACATAACTAGTATGTAGTATATTGGGTAATATAAATGGGTAGAAACTTAAGCATCACAACCCATTGGGCAAATACATTGAATGTAGTTGGGTACAACCCAAAGCCCATGCCCCATGGATCTTGACCCATAACCCATTGCATGACATCATGCTTATATCACACATGGATAATATCCATAACCCATGGATCAACCCATACCCAAGTGACTAAGTGCATTGCACTTAAAGATACATTGTATCTAGCCAAAGATCCATGGTTCAACCCATGACCCATGACCCATAACCAAAATACCCATGGGCAAAGAGGAGCGTTCCACGGATCCCTAGATTTGTGCTAGCCAGATCCCTTGTGGTAGGGATCCGTGGGATCCGGGGAACAGTAGGATTTTTCCTCTATAAATAGTGAGCCATTTCTTCATTATTTCTCACCCCTTTCTAACACACTTTCTCCCTGAGTGAAAAACTCACTAACCTCAGATCCAAGAGATCTATGTTTGTAGTTTTGTTTTTGTGTGATCTTTTAGGTTCCTATTAAAGGCAAGATCACCACCTTTGAAGTCGAGCAAGCTCAAGTCCATGAGTTGCCATGCTTCCTCATCATCAAGGCTACTGAAGTCCTCTTGTTGATGATTCCTTTCTTTCTTCAAAGAAGTGTAGTGTTGAAGACATTAGTGAAAGATGTCTCAAGTGTCAAGACGAAGATATTAGTGAAGGGTATCTATCGTCTATAGCATAAGCACTTGTGGTAGGTGCTTAGAAGTCAAGACAAGAAGCATTAGTGAAAGGTTCTTAGAAGTCAAGACTAGAAGCATTAGTGAAAGGTGCTTAGAAGTGAAGACACAAGACATTAGTGAAAGGTGTCTTGTAGATCTAGTCAAAGGCATTAGTGAAAAGTGCCTTAGATGTACATTCGATATGATGTGTTTCGATGTACAAGATAGACTAGTATTAGATCCAAGGATATTATTATCATTGATGATGTTGTAAAGGAGTAGATCTCCTTTGGGATTAGTCGTTGGTGTAGTGTGGTAGTAGTTCCTCCATTGCAATGGAACTAGGTGCTTAGACTAGTACCTAATAAAGGGTAGGCGACGTTGTGAAGGTGTAGTTCACCTTGGAGTGAAAGAACTAGGTACTTAGCCTAGTACCTTATAAAGGGTAGGCGACGTTGTGTAGGTGTGGTTCACCTTGGAGTGAAAGAACCCGGTGGTTAGCCTAGCACCGGAAAAAGGGTAGGCGACGTTGTGAAGGCTTCTCCGCCATAAGGAGATTGGTGTAGTGATTACGAACTCTCGAGTAGGTGACTCGGGGAGTGGAGTAGGGCAAGGAAGGTGTCCTTGTAGCCGAACCACTATAAATACTTGCGTTGTGGTTTTGTGCTTCTTACTCTTATCTTTTCACTACTTATCTTTATATGCTTGTTTATCAACATCCAACACACACATCTAAATAGATTGACATAAGTCGATCTAAATAGTTTAAAAGGAAGTTTTAATTGGCAAAACTATTCAACCCCCCCTTCTAGTTTTCCACACAACCCATAACCCATGACCTGTAACCAAAAAACCCATGGGCAAAGAGGAGCGTTCCACGGATCCCTAAGATTACACTAGACGGATCCCAAGTGGAAGGGATCCGTGGGATCCGGGGAACAGTGGAAAATTTTGCCTATAAATAGAGATTCATTTCTTCATTCTAACTCACCCCTCTTCTTACTAAATCTCTCGAACACTCTCATTCTCTTTTAACATATAGATCACTTGATCTAGAGAGTTGTTCTTCTTTCTTTCTATTGTGATCCTCATATAAGTCCTTCTCTAAGGCGAGATCACGAGCATTCTACAAGTCATCCAAGCAAGGGGTCTTTGATTGATTTGTCACTCCGCAAGATTTCTGTAGCGAAGATCTTGTATTTGATATTTCACATATTTGTTGTGTAATAGTCGTGTTGGTTTGGTCCACCGTGCTACGAACTCGGTATCTAGCTTTGTACCAGAAAAAGTGTAAGCAACGTTGTGAAGGCTTCTCTGCCAAGTGAAGGAGTTTGTTGACATAGTGCTTGAACTCTCGAGTAGGTGACTCGGGGAGTGGAGTAGGGCAAGGAAGGTGTCCTTGTAGCCGAACCACTATACATCGGTTGTGTCTTTTCTTTCCCTTCGCTTTACTTTATTTACTTGCTTTATCATTAGATCTATACTTTCTCTACATCCATAAGATCTCACATATTAACGAATCTAAAGTTTTTTGAAACTAACTTAAAATCGGCAAAACTATTCAACCCCCCCTTCTAGTTTTCCACAACAACTTTTTAATTTGAAATGTAAAATAGTTTATAGTTATGAAGTATTTTATTTATTTGTTTGAAGCTTATGTAATTAAAACAATTTTAATTATAGTTAGGATTTTTACTTGGAATCCCACTTAAATCAATCATCACGCTTATAATGTGTAGCTCAAAATTAACTTTACACAAAACATTTTCGACACCAGTAAGATTTTATAATTTTAAAGCTATTATTTTTTGTCAGTCATTTGGTGTTTTTTTAAAAAGCCCGTTTGTCTCGTGCCCGTTTAGCCCGTGCTCATTTAGCCCGTGCCCGTTTAGCCCAAGTTTTAAATTTGCCCATTTGGCCTGTTGCCCGAGCCCGCCCGGCCCGCCCGTTTTGCCACCTCTAGGGTTAACCAAAATGAACACTGATTAGGTTTTAAGTATCAAGCCGTGTATTTAAAGTGGACTGGATCGGGCTATTAATTGATTGGATCGGTATTTTTTTGTGTTGGGCTTACTGAGTAATCACATTAAGTTGGGCTGAGATTGAGTTACTAATGGTTGATTGGATTATCAATGTTCTTATCTGAATTTTAGTTTTTGGATATAAATGTTTTGATAATAGTTGATAATAGAGTGGTATTTTGGCATTACGGATTTTCACGGAGGATACTACGTTCACGGGTAGAATCGATATTCGATCAAAAAAATGACTACGAGGTTTTTGTACGATATTATTGATTTGAAGTTGAAGTGACGTTTCACGGTGTACTTATTTATCTTTGAGACGTTGGTTAGTTGGTTGCATGTCTCAAGATAACTTGCAGAGATAGTTGTCGGCCAACACGCTAGAAAGAGAGTCTTCGTGCCTAGAATTCCATTATGTCCGTCCGAAAGTGACATGTTCCCGTTTAAGCTGAAAAGAAATCAGTTCCCTGTCCGCCTTAGCTTTGCCATGACTATAAATAAGGCGCAAGGACAGACGATTCCAAACGTGGGTGTTTATCTACCAGATTCAGTATTCTCTCATGGTCAGCTTTATGTGGCGTTGTCGAGAGGGATTTCACGTGAAACTACAAAGGTGTTAGTAAAACCCGCCAAAAAAATCGCTAACGACGGAGTGTACACGTCAAACGTTGTGTATCGAGAAGTCCTACGTGAAGAGTAAAATGAACATGTGTATTTGATATGTGACACTGTTTGGACACGCTACTAGATATTTACGCCGATAAAATTTATTTTAGGGTACCCGCCGCCGCATTGCGCGGGTACCCTACTAGTTAATAAGCAATATATGATGTCACATATGCTTTACTTAATTAAAAGGAAAACTTTAATTGCCAAGCAACATATCACAAGAAGCCACAAATAATACTACGACAAGTATATATAATACATGGATGTGTGTATGTCAGTTTGTGTATAGGGAAAAAATAAAATAAACACTCGGATGTGTGTATGTCAGTTTGTGTATATGTTTAATAAAGGTAGAATAGTAAATTTATCGAGAGAAGTTATTTGAGCGAGTACACTTCTTTTACCTTTTTTTTATTTTGAGTAAACTCCGTGCTGATAACGTATTGTGAAAATAATGAACAAGTAAAAGATGTAGGAGAAGAGATAATTGTAATTGATTAATAAACTACCAAGAGATTACAAGTGGATGTATTTATAAGGCTAATAGTCTCAACCCTATCTTGTTCCTAAAAATTAGATTAATAGACATAAAACCTATAGGCCCATATTAATTTACAATAGAAAATAGTATATGGTGCTCAATGGTGAAAATGCCAAAGTTCCACCTCAAAAATGATTAAAAGAGTGCGAAACTTCTTACTATGTATTAGAGCTTCTGACCTTTAAATGGACTTTTAATCCTAATCTATATTCTTACTTGTTGGAAAAAGGATCCAAAAAGTAAATAACAAAGAATAGAAAACGTAATAACGAACACAAGGTAACGTGGTTTAGTTATTTACACACACACTATGGTATGCTATGCCCACATGTCAAACTAAAGAGATTTATTGTTGAGCTGCAATTGAGTAAAAAAAGTAAAAAGAACAGTAATGTTGGTGTCGTGAGCCTAGTAGCAGGGTTAGATAATCAACTTCAGCAGAAACAAATACCACTAGGTGGTTACCGGATATCACTTGGAATCGTGTGATCACTTTCCAAAGTAAACTATTCGACCCTAATGCCTGGGTTACACGAATATCTACTTGGGATAAGACCAAATGCAGTTATAGAATTAGGCACAATTCAATAACCCTTGCGCTTATAAGTGCTTAGTGTTTTTTTTTTGTCTGTTTCATGCATAATCAGATCTCCTATTTATAGGAGATTACCCTCAGCCGTTCAAATGGAATTATGAGTATTAATCGGCCCATTAATAGCCTCATAATTATCCCCATTATAGCCGTTAGTGGTTACATGACCAATTAAACGTGGTCATTAAGCAGTTGAAACTGCCACTTGAATAGGTCAAAACCGTTACAAGCAGTACTTTCATCAGTACTTTCACAGTGCTATCAGTGGATATACTGCTTCAGTGGAATCCACAAGCTTCAGTGGAATCCACAAGTTTCAGTGGAAACATAAGCTTTAGTGGAAACACTGCTTATCAGTGGAAACACTGCCTATCAGTGGAAACACTGCCTATCAGTGGAAACCACAAGCAGTACTTTCCACTAGCACTACCAATACAAACCACTACAAGAGTCAGGGTGTTCATGGACCTTATGGGTGTACACTCCGTACCTCCTAACCCATTACAAGGTGTGAACTAATCCTACAAGTGCACTAAATTTTCCAACAATCCTCCCCAAATTTAGTTCACTTCCTTTGCATGAAAATAAACATCAAGCAAAACATGTGCATAAACGAAAATGTCCTGAGGATTGAATTTCCATCTTAGTAAGTTACACGTTCAAATATTCGAGAATCAGGGTGTTCTAAGAATTGAACCCTTCAACCCATTTGAATACCTGAAGATAAAATACACACAAGTTTTCAAACACTTAAAAGCTCCTGACACTATACAAGCCATGTGTCCATATCCAAATTCATAAATGTTGTAAAAGCTAAAAGTCCAAAGCTTCCTGAAGCGGCAAAACTTCAACATTTACATAGGTGGTTCCTCTTTAGTCATGCTCCTGCCAAGCACTTTTTCAAAGAAAATTAACCATTGAGAAGTAAAGACTTCATCCTCCTTTCAGCAGGTTCTGAGCACAACCTTGGGATGTAAATAAAACATGTGCTCCAGTCCACTGAATGTTTAGCTTTCCACATTGAACTCAGCTCCTAAGTTTCCTCAGGAGGGAGTTGGGTGTCCTAGCATTCAGTGACTAAGTTGGACTTAAACCCATCCCTTTAGCAGACTTTATAACCAAGTCTCTAGCCAAACCCTTCGTCAAGTGATCTGCTAAGTTCTGTTGAGATCTCACAAACTCTATAGATACCACCCCATTTATGATAAGCTCACGAATCATGCTATGTCTGACACCTAAGTGTCTAGACTTACCATTGTACATCTGGCTATAAGCCTTAGCCAATGTAGCTGCACTATCACACCTGATAGAAATAGGTGCTATAGGTTTAGGCCACAATGGAATCTCAAGAAGCAAGTTTTTCAACCATTCAGCTTCTTTACCAGCAGCTGCTAAAGCTACAAATTCAGATTCTATTGTTGAACTGGTGATACAAGTTTGCTTCTTGGATGCCCAAGAAATTGCACCTCCACCAAGTAGGAATACCCAGCCACTGGTAGACGAATTGTCTACAGTGTTACTGATCCAACTTGCATCAGTGTAACCTTCCAACACTGATGGGTAACCAGTATATGAGAGACTATAATCCATAGTTCTCTTCAAATACTTCAGTACCCTCTGAACTGCTTGCCAGTGATGAGCACTAGGATTACTAGTATACCTGCTCAATTTTCCCACTAAAAAACCAATATCAGGTCTTGTACAAGTCATGGCATACATCAGGCAGCCAATTACCCTAGAATACTCAAGTTGAGATACAGCCTTGCCATGATTAGGCATCAGCTTCTCACAAGTATCCATAGGTGTACTCACTGGAGTACAATCAAAGTAATTGAATTTCCTCTGTACCTTCTCAATATAATGAGACTAAGAGATAGAAATTCTATTACTTTCATGTTTAATCCTTATACCAAGGATAACATCAGTCTCCCCCATGTCTTTCATGGAGAACCTTGATGACAAAAATTCCTTTGTCAGGTCAACTTGATTTTGGTCAGTGCCAAAGATCAACAAGTCATCAACATATAGACAAATGATGACTCCTTTACCAGATTCATCAAATTTGCTATATACACATTTGTCAGCTTGGTTAAGAACATAACCACTAGACAAAACCACTTCATCAAATTTTTGATACCATTGCTTAGGTGCCTGCTTCAGTCCATAAAGAGACTTAATCAGTTTACACACCTTGTTTTCATTGCCTGGCATGATGAAGCCCTGAGGTTGGTTCATATAAACCTCCTCTTCCAATTCACCATTCAAGAAAGCTGTTTTCACATCCATCTGATGAATAACCAGATTGTGAATAGATGCCATAGCAATCAGCAGTCTTATGGTACTGATACGAGCCACAGGGGCATAAGTATCAAAATAGTCTATTCCTGACTTTTGTTTAAAGCCCTGAATGACTAGTCTAGCCTTGAACTTTTCAATAGTTCCATCTACCTTCATTTTCCTTTTGAAAATCCATTTGCAACCCAGAGGTTTGCAACCAGGAGGTAGATCAACCAACACCCAAGTGTTGTTGCCCATGATGGAATCCATCTCATCATTGATTGCTTCTTTCCAGAAAGCAATATCCTGGGACTTCATTGCTTCTTCAAATGTCTTGGGATCATCCTCAACAATGAAGCAATAGGAATATTGGTCAGATACCTCATCCCTAGTTCCTTCAACTAAGTATAGTTGAAAATCAGGTCCAAATGACTTTGGAGTCCTGACCCTTTTGCTCTTCCTGAGCACAGGTTCAGGTTGTTGAACCACAACCTCATCAGGGACCACTGATGGTTCACCATCAGGGACCTCTGATACACCAGTGTCATGAGTTCCATTAGAAATCCTATGACTTGGTCTAGGGACTGATGATAATCTATTCTCATCAAAATCTGCATCCCTTGATTCAATTATTGTGTTAACTGAAACATGTTCATTAGGTTCAATAACATAGAACCTAAAAGCCTTGGAATGCTCAGCATATCCAACAAAGATGCAGTCAATGCCTCTTTCACCCAAAGTCTTTTGCTTTGGATCAGGGAGTCTTACAACAGCCCTACAACCCCAAACCTTGAGATAGTTCAGGTTGGGTTTCCTTTTAGTCCAGAGTTCATAAGGGGTAACCTTGTTCCTTTTGATTGGAACCCTATTTAATAAATAGCAAGCTGTTAACATAGCTTCACCCCAGAACCCTTGACTCAGTCCTGAATAGGACAACATGGAATTAACCATCTCCTTCAGCACCCTGTTTTTCCTTTCAAAAATACCATTTTGTTGAGGAGTATAAGGGGCAGTTGTTTCATGGATTATTCCAACAGACTGAAAGTACTGAGTATCCATGTACTCACCTCCTCTATCAGTCTTTAATCCTTTGATCAGGGACCCAAGTTGTAATTCAACTTCAGTTTTAAACACTTTGAATTTATCTAATGCTTCATCCTTGGTATGTAAAAGATAGACATAACAAAATCTAGAAGCATCATCAATAAATGTCACAAAGTACTTCTTATTCCCCAAAGAAGGAGTGGCATGCAAATCACACACATCACTGTGAATAAGATCTTAGTCTCACGACTAACACCCTGAAAGGGTTTCTTGGTTATCTTGGTCAACATGAAAGTTTTACACTTTTCAGTGTCCATGTCAAAAGCAGGGATTAAACCATCCCTAGACATATCTTGCATTCTTTTATAGTGAACATGACCAAGTCTAGCATGCCAAAGGGTAGAATCAGTCTGATCATATGTGGTCACAAAAGCTGAAATAACACTATCAGTGGTAACATTAAGCCTGAACATTTGATTACATAAATAACCAAAACCAATAAAAACACCATGCTTAGAAAGCACAAATTTATCAGATTCAATAACTTGTTTATATCCATGATTATTCAAAACACTACTTGAAACCAAGTTTTTCCTTATATCAGGAACATGAATAACATTAAACAAAGTTACAATCTTTCCAGAACTAAACCTAAGATCTACACAACCACGACCATGCACCAAGGCTGTTGACTCATTTCCCATGTGAAGAATAGAACCATCATTCAGTGACTCATAAGTCTTGAACCAGCTTCTATCTTTACACACATGAACTGTTGCACCAGAGTCAACCCACCATGCAACATCATCATCCTGCACATAAAAAGATTCAGATACATATGTAACATAATAAATCTGAAAAGACTTATTAAACATATTCTGACCTTTCAGTGAGTTGGCTGAACCACCACTCCCTGAACCATTAGTGCCTGATCCATTGGCTTTACCACCAATTTTAACACCCTTGCAGTCCCTTTTAATGTGACCAGTCTTGCCACATTTCCAACAAGTAGGTGTTGCCTTCTTGTTAGGATCTGCCCTTGTGTTATCATGAAATTTGCGTTTGCCTTTGTTGTCATTGTACCTGGTGGAGTTGTTATGCTCCACCATATTGACAACAGATGGTCCAGCAGCATTGCCACTCTTTGGCTTGTCATTATCCTGCACTTTGAGAGATTCCTCAATGCGCAGATGACTACCCAACTCAACCAGAGTTAATTCCTCTTTCTTATGTTTCAAGGTATGCTTGAAATCTTTCCAAGAATGAGGAAGTGTAGGATCGTAATATTTATGTGTTTGATGATTCGGGTGGTCTTGGGAGATCAAAATACATGTTTGCCATAGTTTGAGAGTTAGTAGAGAGAGAGAGGGTGTTCTTGCTAGAGGTTTACACAAAGTATGAAATATTAGATTGAAAAGCACCACCCCTTCCATGGATGGAAGGGGTATTTATAGTTACAGAATACACGACCTCCTATCGGCCTGTGGATCAGGGATACAGTGGGTAAAGACCCGTCCTTCCTCCACGGTGTTGCACTAAGCTATACTACGCTACAAACTAATAAATAAACTACTAAATATCGTAACTAATGACAAGTCTACGAGCTAACTTAAGCTGGATAACATTTGGGGTGACCGACTCTTCACTATGGAATTTTCTAATTCCTAACAATCTCCCCCTAAGGGAGGTCACCCCATGTTTTACATTTTGCATCCTAGCATTCTTTCTTTGTCATTGTTCTTGAGCTCGTAGACTTGAATTCTTCACTTCCGCAATCTTTGTGCTTTAGTAGCGATTCTTCAAAGTCCGCACTGATTTGTACTTTTAGTGGAGGCCTTTAACTGATCCACATCTTTGAAGATCATCGAGCTTTCATTGAGATCATCAACCACAGTAAATCTCTGGATCACCCTTTATTGTGTTGCCATCATGTGATGTTGTGACTTTCGGACCGACATGCTCACACTTTTGAATCATGACATCTTTCCATCAGAGTAGCGGAAGCCTTACTGGTTCATGATATTTGCAGCAGCGTAGCAGAAGCATAGTATGAAATATCAGAGCCAGGTTATGTAGATATGCACCAGTCATGATTTCTTCAAATTAAGTGTGGATGCTGTGAGCATGCGGCTTTGGATTGACTTCTCAATTCTGAACAGCTGCAACCGTCCAAATGTACCTGCAAACAACAGTTAGCAATAAAACACACGAAAGTGTCTTTGATCACTTTCGCTGAATTGAGGTACACGGCCCACGGTTCCCCGTTGATCAGTACAAGTACTGCCTGTGATCAGGTAGGATTCCTAAGAATCTCCTTGACAGGGTTTCGCAGCTGTTCTAGCTGTTCTCAAACCAGAACGTCTCAAAGAAGACAACACGGAGTGAGTGAACCAGCAAATTGAGATTCACTGATTGATGAAAAATGATTTGAAAAACAATCGCGTATCGCTTGAAGAAAGAGTTTTGCAATACAACGAAGGTTTTATAAGAAAGATCAATTTTCAATCAAAATACTTTTTGTATTAGAGAATGAGTACACATTCGACGTGCTAGCGAAAAGAAGAGATTCGCACATCGAACGGTTTTTCTAAAAGCATTTTTCAATCAGATATACTTTTTGAATTTGAAATGAATACACATTCGACGTGCTAGAGAAAAGAAGGTTTGCACATCGAACGGTTTTTCCAAAAGTATTCGTCAATTCCATTCCTGGACCAAGGTTGATTCAAGAATGAATCTCCCCATCGTTTCTATCCAGTTGTCACAGGCTTGATCTTTTGCAAGATTTCACATGTCACCCACCAAGAGCTTGTTTGATGTTGGCTCTAGAAGGATTTCCATCTTCATTGTGAATATTTTTACATATCACTCGGATGTTCTGGCAATACCACAAGGATAATGCGTAGGACTCTTAATATATACTTACTTTCCACATTGTGTGAAACAGCAAGTAATCATTAATTTTGTGTCCTAACGAGATATTGTGGATGATCTCTTGGCTCTAGACACAATCGTGCATATTTGGTTCCTGTGTCGGAGACTAGGGAGAGGGTCTCCTTCTTCAATATCAACAATCTCTAAGAGAAAGTCGATAGATAATGTCGGTTCCCCGTGAGAATGAAACAAGTCCTTTTAAGAGGAACTTGAGTGGTTTGGGAAGTTGAAGTGCAGTGCGTCACTGGGTCCATGACGTCTTGTCTTCAATACAAGTGTTACCTTAGTAACCACCAGTAGCATATGTATTGAACCCGGTTTCTGCCCTAAGGTTGAATTATTGGAGGGCTATTTCTTTTCACCCTTTTCATATTCATTTCTTTTTCATTCTTCAACCCCTTCAGTGCTTACCGAGACTTCATAACTAGAACCTTGTTGGGTTTATTCCAGTACTAGCTCTGTCTCAGTCTGCACTCTTCCCATTCCTCACATTTCTCCTTTTTTCAATATACCTAAGGACTCTACACTATCTAGTGGATTGTCCCTGGGTAGATCCCTCCGGCTCTGGCGGGATCGTGGGAACGAATACCTAACCTAACCATCCTTATAACACCATGCATAAAGTAAATTGGTCGGTCTTTTGGTATTGTTCTTTCCTTCATGAAACCAATCGAAAAATCATTTGGAAAAACGAGATCAAGGTACTTGTGATACGAGATCAAAGCATTTTGTACCTTAATAGTTTTGATCATTTAGAAAACCTCCCCCTCAACATGTGCATATGATTTAGAAATTGTTTAGCACAAGGAGGCAAGAGGACTTTGAAATATTTTCTTTGATCACAATTTTCATACGAAAAAGCCATTTGATTTTCTTGGTAAAATTCTCCCCCTCAATATGTGCATAGGATAAGAGAAATCATTTTAACACATAGAGGCAAGAGTTAATTTGAAGCACATCCACAATCACAAGAGCCATTAAGAAACCATTTGAAAACTCAATCAAGGTACTTTATAAATCACTTAAAAAAGCTTTCGTACCTCGATAGTTTATTTGCTCCCCCTCAATATGTGCTTCAAGATTCGAAAGCGTTTAGCACATATGAGCGAGCAGCGTGCACAATTAAATCAAAACGATTACCTTTTATCAAATTTCATTATTAAATCACAAATTCTCCCCCGATCAAAAATATCAAACCCTTTGAGATTTTGGATCCCAAGTGATTTAATTAGGTTTAGAAAAACATGGGAGAAAATGTGGCCTTGTTTAAATACTCATCTGGTTTTTGGATAAATCCTCCTCCTCAACATGTGCATTGTGTATTTGAAATCGTTTGGCACATGGAGGCAGGAGTGCCTATAAAGGACTAAAACCGATTCCATTAAAACAGATTTGAGATTTAAATCACGATCTCTCCCTTGATCAAAAATTTCAAACCAATTAGGGTTTTGGATCCCGATTGATTTAAATCATTTAGAAAGTTTTAGGGAAAGACGTGGCAAGATTTAATTTTGAAAAAATGACAGATAAGGACCAGATTTAGACATTAAAGATTGTTAATGTCAGGTATGATAGTTTTTAAGAGATCTTTAAGTAAAATAAAACAATTTCACAATCAAACAAGAACAGAAAAAATTTCATTTTGACAGATCTTTGAGTTTTAAAGAATAACCATACCATGACATAACATTAAATCTTTAGATCACCACATTTTAGCGTACAAAACGGAACTTTCTGTGAAGAAATATCGTTTTGAAAATATTTTATTTTAAATCACTCTCCCCCTCAATCCATGACAGAAGTCAATAATTGAGTGACTTAGGTTTTGATAACAAGAAGTCCGGTGATTTTCAAAAAATTTAGTCAAATATATTTTCAAAAACAATATTTTTCCATTTTCAAAACAATTTAGTTCAAAGTTTTAGAAAAATGGTATCATCACGATTATCCTGCACAAAGATATGTTAGGTGGTTGAGAAGCTTATGTTGTTGCTGTAGGGCTTGGAAGAAAAACCGTCTGCTGATGCAGTGAGACTTCTTCTTACGTTGCATTAAGAATGCCAACTGAGGTCCAATTAAGCTTCGTTTCTTCAATCACTTAGAAGAAAACCATCTGCTGATGCAGTGAGACCTCTTACGTTGCATATATGCCAACTCTCCATTGAAGTCCAATTAAGCTCCGTTTCTTCATTTGTCAACCCAAGATATCGTTACCCTTTCCTTGCGGCATCCAATCATGTTCATTTGTGGGATCCGGATCGGGAACATTCTTATATACCAATATACCTGCATATGTTAGTGAACACACATACAAATATATGGTGGTCGACATCACCCAAACAGCAATCGACTAATAAAAGTCAATCCAACATATCAATCATATCATAAAGGTATGGGAATAATGTGTTTATCAAACTCTAATCATCTAATCCTAACAATCATATCCTAAATTCCTAGTCCTTCGACACAGGCAAATATCATTTTTAATTAAGCACGTAGGATAATTAAGAAAGCTCGTTAGATGATATAGATTTGAAAACATTCTCCCCCTCAATCAATGACTCAATTTGTGAAAAGTTTAAGAGTGCTGAAGTCATCGATTGAGTTTTTGCGAATTAATACGAAAACTCTGATCCTGATTGATTTTTCAAGCAACTCATTTTACCACCATTTTGAAATACAACAAATATTTTTCTGAAGAATTTTAGACGGAAAAACATTTGTGTAGGAACAGCAGTCCTTCGACATACTTTCCTTGTTTTGTTTTTAGGATAAGTGCACGAAATATTTGAAAAATTGGTTTAGCGCAACACTTTCCTTTCTTTTGAAGAGCGGGTTGCTATCTGAAATAATAGCAAACCATAGTTTTAGCACGGGTTACAGTCTGAAATAACTGCAAGCCATATTTAGTGCCATGTTTTGAAAAAGAATATTTACACCTCCTGCTCGAACTTCATCTATGGTCCTGTGCCATTATTGAATGACATTTCTAAGACCGTAGATGTTATAGATACCAGAAGACATGTCTTGGAAAACATATTTTTGGTATTTTTCAAATTTTCTGATTTTTATGGGTTTTTTGAAGGTTTTATATTTTTCTATGTTGTTTTGTTGGTTTTATATTTTTCTATTTTCTTTTTGTTGGTTTTATATTTTTGTATTTTGTTTTCTGATAAATATTTACAAGGATAGAGTAGATGATATAATTTAAAAAGATGATGATACGAGTACCGAGATAAGGATATCGAACAGCACGTCGTAGAAGATAGAATTCGTCATCTCTTAAACTTCCACCACCAAAGCTTCCAAGGCTCTTGCATTGAAGAAAGAAATTGAACCATCTGAAAGTGAGACTTTCGCAGCTTCCCCCCAAACCGAAAATCCTTTAGCTGAGCAGAATCAAAGCTTTCTTACAAGCTTCTCTTAGCCAGGTGCACAAGGGAGCACACCATTATCATAAATCCCGCTGCTCCATTTAAGAATGATGATCGAGGATCTCCATTCGGGGTTATATCATCTAGAAGAACAGCAACGTATCATCCCACACATAAAATAATCTTCTCAATTTTCTTTTCTACTGACGTCTGAAGCAATCCATTCCAAAAAGGTGTCAAGAGAACAATTCCCCCCAAGTAGTTGAGTTGATGCAGTCAGTCTCTTTGTATAATGCTCAAGAACTCTCCCGAATACACATCATGAGGGTAATGAAGAACAACTCCCCAATGTTCACATCTTTCATCCCTGATGAATGTGTATGAAGCTCAAAAACCCGAAGTACACCAATATTCAAGAACTCTCCCGAATACACATCATGCCCGGAAGGAAAACACCTCCCCAATGTTTGTGGTAAACAATGGCTTTCTTCCCTGATGATCGTGTATGAAGCTCAAGGACCCGAAGTACACACATTCCCCAAAGAGAGAACAACCGATAACATTGAAGAAGCAGGCCGAATCACTGATTATCTCTGCGGGTGACAATCTCTGCGGATGTCAACACCGGAATAAGTGATTATATCTCTGAATCACCGATTAAGCCCTCAAGTAAGACAGCTGAGCGCCCCCAATGTACACAATTCTCTATCCCCTGATGATTGCGATAACATCGAGATCATCACACACCAGTGTACCTCTTTTATCTTCAGAAACTTTCATTTACATCACTTCCCCCACGACGTTGGAATAAGAACACTAAACGCTTTGATGAGTAAAACCTTGAGTTTCTCTGCGGTCATGACATTTGTTTTCCCGGGATAACTTCAATCACTTAGAAGTATTAAGTCCATCAAGTTTACTCGCCATGAGTCAAACCTTGAGTTTCTCTGCGGTAATAACATTTGTCTTCCCGGGATATCTTCAATTACTTAGAAGTATTAAGTTCATCAAGTTTACTCGCGTTTAGATACGTGTCTCCTTCCCCCTTGCTGGTTTTGACACTTCAGAATCAGCAACATATTATAAGCCCAAATACTTGAAATCTTTATGAGAAGAACACTTGTAATCTTGTAGGAATCAACTTTCTGAAGAGTATGAGCAAGTCTAATTGGGGATTAAATTCAACATTTCACTCTCCCCCAATTAGTGCTCTCCCCTAAACCGACAATCTGTTTGATAAATGCTCAGATTAAGAAGAAGTCTTCAGATAATCAAATGCAACGCGTCTTTAGTCTTCTAACATGTAGCAGAAAATGTAGAACCGACTGTAGACTCGACCTTCTTCAAGATTGTCCAGTTGGGGAATAGATAGTTAACATCTTCGACTCACCAAAACACAAGAACATCACCAAAAAGCTTCCCAATTAACTTACATCTTGCAAATCCCCTTAATTAAGATCCCTCCCAATCAAACAAGAACAGAAAGATGTTCATCAAGGAAATCAGCAATCAGCCCGCAGCGAGCACACGAAATGGTAACACCAAGCAAACAATCACGTCAAACAAGAACAGAAGGTTGTTCGGAATCATCATGTTGATGTGCACGTGAAGCATTAACCGGAAGCACTTTGTCAATAAACTCATATCAGCTTGTGAAGATGTCAACTAACGGCTCTTAGAAGAAACACCATGTAAAGATGACCCGATAAGAAGAAGCTCGGTTCTTACATATGTTTGGAGCCGTTTGACCATTTATTCTCAGATATCGATCAACCATGCAGAATTATCATACTTCTTCTCCCCCTCAAGAATTGCATACGGAGATGCCATTCTTGATTAAACAAGTGAACATCATCCAAATGTAGTCTATTCACACTTCTCCCCCGCAAAATTAGGCACAGGATGTCGCCATCGTCATTATAGTTGAGAAAGTGGAATCAGAAAACAATCAACAGTAGCCCGGTTCACTTGATGACTGAAGCGCATGGAAAAAGTATGAAGCATGTTGATGAGAATGGTCATAATAGAGAAGATTTCTCTTCTTCAGAAGATAAAGCGCACTGAAGCGTACACTTTTCTTTTCTATAGAGTACGAGGCATGAACTGTTGTGTTCATACGTCATAAGAAGATTTCTCCTCTTTATAAGATAATGCGCACTGAAACGTACACATTTCTTTTCTTTAGAGAACGAGGCATGAACTGTTGTGTTCATACGTCATAATCTCTCTCTTTTCAGCTCTCTTAGCAAAACATGTAATCAACCCCATTATCATTCAGTAGGCTCTTTGTCGTGACAGCTGATGGAGAAAATCCAATATGATGAATTTGACCCTGAAGTAAACTAACCCGAACTCGTGACTTAAACTTGCACATATGTAACAAAGAGCGGTGCCGAGAATTCATGCTCCATTGAATCTCTTAAGTACTCTATACTCTTCAACCCCTTCAACCATCAAGTAATAGACGTACATTACCTCTTGAAAATCCACAATTGAATGTGACACTGAGCACTACAACGTAACTCCTTTAAGTGATAGTTATTTTGAGGTGATAAGAGCCCAATTCCCCCAAGTGGTAAAAGAAGAGGTAAAAGTCACCCAACAATAACTAGATTTCCAAGTCTTCATTTTTGATAATAAGCTCGAACAAGGATCATGAAGAATCTTCATCCATCCATCCCCGATACCTTCAGATACTAAGTACACTTGCTCGTGTTATTTCACTTCAACCTCAAATAAATAATAGTGAATTAACCCCGTTGTCACATCTTCTGATTAAAAGCTCAAATCTAGCCTCTTTTGACGTTTTAATTGAAATATGATAATGGTTTCATCCCGACCATGGTTTAATGAGCATAACCCCGTAAAACTTTGAAGTAACCAAACCGCCATGACGAATATCCAAACACACATCAAATTCATGAAGTACACCCTTTTATCCCTTCTTCGAAGCAGAAACCGTAGCACCATCATCAAATGAGATCCCGAAATACACTTTCCTTTCTCCAGGATGGTTCCATCATTACGAGATTTTACAACTCTATGGTTTAAACCGAGAAATAGTTTCTTTCGCGGGATTTTACAAAACCAAGAATAAACCATAAGATAGATCCGGAAATGCACTATACTATTACTAGGATGTTTCCATTGTCACGGGATTTTACAAGTCTATGATTTAAACCGAGAAATAGGTTCTTTCGCGGGATTTTACAAAATCTAGACAAAACCGTAAACAATGTCAGCTTGAATGTGTAATGACAACTTTGGTTTCGGTGAATATCTGTTTTAGGGGAACATGCAGCGGTTCATCAACGGACATAATCCAACATCATCAACCATCCAATTAACACTTTGGTAAACACATCATTCACGCATTCTGTCGGCTATTGCTGTGACCACATGGAGAAGTAAACCCGATATACCAAACTTGATCATGAAGTAGAATTCCCCAGATTTGTTACTTAAACTTGTACTAATCCTTGTGAAGAAGAAACGGTGTACCCAATGTACAAAACCTCTTGACATTCTCAATTGAGTGAGACACCGAAGTGATAGCCACGTTGTGGGTTAAGTGAGAAAGAATCACAAACGCAACTAAATAGCCAAGTCTTTATCACACTCTATAAACGCCCAAACAAGTCATCTTCGCGGAAGGGTAGAAAGAAAGAAGACGAAAATAAGTAAACCCGCCCGGTAAACCTCACTTCAAATTCAAGTAAGAAATATCGTACAAACAACCCCGTAGTCACCTTTTCCAATAAAGATTTCAAGACGAGATATAATATATTTCGTGAAACTGTATAACCAAAGTATCAACCCGCACAATACGACAAATCTCAACATCAATACTAATCATCAAATCTCATCAACAAGTCTTATCATCAAAGATCAATTTATAACACGCAGCCCATAAATTATCATAAGCCCTAAATCCAAATTCACGATCAGGTACCAGTCTCCAATGAACGCACGGTCTATAGATAAATCCAATATCACATGACTCGATCCAATTAAGCACAAAATGATTTCGTTCATTTGCCATGTATCACATATTTCAAATGCGGCCCATGTACAAGATATAGCACCCAATCCGTTAACCCATCTCAAAAATTCAAACAGATACAAGGTAATATAGTCCCAAAGTAAACAAATTCAATTACAGCACATGGCATTGTATCAAAATTCAATCCGGGTCCACGAGTACCCAAACTAGGCCCAACATTACTCTAATGCGTCTTCAGGCACTAGCTAATGCACTCGGCCCGTAAGATCAGGCCCTTTTTTTTTTCAACACAGGTCACATGATAACATAACCCTAATAATGAGGGTATAAAAAGGCACCACTTAATTAGTTGCCCTAATACTTCTCACATTGAAACCCTAACACAAATAAAACGCAGTCATCAAAAAAACATTCCTCTCCCTGCTTATCATCCGAACATAACCAGGGATATTTGATACACACATAACACATATCATCCCTAAGATTCCTCTCACAGACCCTTATACGCCACCTTTAAGTTATATACCCAGAAGATTCGAAACCCTAATCTCAATATGCAAGTCAGCCTCTTGATCTCCACAGTTTGTACGCAAGTTTCACTCACCACAGGGATGGTTAGAGGCACGATTTGACAGCCACAGGGATGGCTTGGTGTCTTATGAGGAGGCAGCGAGATCCTTTGAACAATCACAGGTAGGTATTTCATTGAACTCGACTTATCTTTTCAAAAACCGAACAAAAGAAATTAGTGAAACGATTTGTTTTGTTAATTTCTTCCAAACAGTTCGAAAATAAAAGAGTAGCTTATACTCCAAAAGATCTGTGATGACAAGCTCATGTGTTATTGGTTTCTTGAACCAATCGAAGAATACACAAAGGCACATTTGAGATCAATCCTTTCTTTTGTAACTTCCTTTTAACCGAACAAGAATTTGAGGATGAACCCTTTCATGGTTTTGTTCTTTCTTCAATGTTACGGAAATTATCATAAGTTGTAGATCGATGATGAATATTCTGAGATTTATTTAACATATCGGTTTTACTTTTGCTTTGATGATGATGAGATATATGTTTGTAGTTAACAGTATTGATGAGATGTTTGAATGATTTTGATAGTAGTTAAAAGTAGTCGATTGTTGTTGGTTGTACCGATGATGTTTTGAAACTGAGGTCGAGTTAAGATTGGTATATGGTATAAGTTGTGTGGTCGTGGTCAACTTTCCTTCTTCTTCATTCTGTCATGTTGCATCAGTCAAAAGGTCAAAATGACAAGTCGCTAGACCAAGTCGTCACGACTAAGTCGCTAGACCAAGTCGCCACGACTAAGTCGCTAGACTAAGTCGCCACGACTAAGTCGCTAGACCAAGTCGCCACGACTAAGTCGCTAGACCAAGTCGCCACGACTTGTAAAGACAAGTCGCTAGGTAAAATACATTGCATCTGGACAGTTTAGACAAGTCGCTAGCAAGATTTTTGATGTTTTCCGATGAGTTTTCCGACAAATATTTCCGACCATCTTAATACCAACCCAGAAAACTGACATAAAAAAGCATTCTTTTTACCTGTTTTGACCATATAAATGATGACCTCCAATAATATGACCAGACGACTTATTAATTTAACTGCTGTTTGACCACTTGAAATATCACTTTTACTACAAAAATATCACAAGAAAGGAGATGTACATAACTGTTTGGACAAATATTTGACCATGTGACATTTGACCAAACCATGAATCTGGACATAAAAATGACCAAGTCTCTAGCAAGAACATGACCAAGTCTCTAGCAAGAACATGACCAAGTCTCTACCAAGAACATCAAAGACATCACCAGCAGATTCATATAAAAACCATACGAGTATCAAAAACAGATTCATAATATCAAAACCACATAAAAAAACCAGATTCATACTAACAAAACCACACATGTTATCACCTCATAAAAACCAACAGCCAATCTGTTTTAAAACATTAACCACGCAAAACCACTTAAACACAAAAAACCATATAAAAACCATTCGAATCATTACAAACAACACAACCTTGGCTCTGGTACCAATTGTAGGATCGTAATATTTATGTGTTTGATGATTCGGATGGTCTTGGGAGATCAAAATACATGTTTGCCATAGTTTGAGAGTTAGTAGAGAGAGAGGGTGTTCTTGCTAGAGGTTTACACAAAGTATGAAATATTAGATTGAAAAGCACCACCCCTTCCATGGATGGAAGGGGTATTTATAGTTACAGAATACACGACCTCCTATCGGCCTGTGGATCAGGGATACAGTGGGTAAAGACCCGTCCTTCCTCCACGGTGTTGCACTAAGCTATACTACGCTACAAACTAATAAATAAACTACTAAATATCATAACTAATGACAAGTCTACGAGCTAACTTAAGCTGGATAACATTTGGGGTGACCGACTCTTCACTATGGAATTTTCTAATTCCTAACAGGAAGTTTATCAATAACACAAGAGACTGAAATAGCCTCATCCATGTGCATATTGTGTTGTGTAAACCTTCCAAGTATTCCAAGAAGTTCATTGTATTGTTCCATAACTGGTCTTGAATCAGTCATTTTGTAATTTGTGAAATTACTAACAAGGAACTTCTTACTTGATGCATCCTCAGCCATATATTTGGCATTCAAGGAATCCCACAGTTCTTTACCATTCAGAATAAGACCTCTGCATATGTAGTCATCATTCTCCCACTTGCTCCTTCTCCTGATCTGCTCCACAGTAGCATCATCACCATCATCAGGAATTGGAGTAGTCAGCACATAGACCACACTCATGCTTGACAGCAAGAAGTGCATCTTCTTCTGCCACCTCCTAAAGTCCACCCCTTCAAACTTATCAAGCTTGGCAAAGTTTGAAGCCATGTGTTTCATTGCAGCAGTTGCCATTGATTATCACAAAATAGTTTACTTTGATTGTTGGTGTCGTGAGCCCAGTAGCAGGGTTAGATAATCAACTTCAGCAGAAACAAATACCACTAGGTGGTTACCGGATATCACTTGGAATCGTGTGATCACTTTCCAAAGTAAACTATTCGACCCTAATGCCTGGGTTACACGAATATCTACTTGGGATAAGACTAAATGCAGTTATAGAATTAGGCACAATTCAATAACCCTTGCGCTTATAAGTGCTTAGTGTTTATTTTTTTGTCTGTTTCATGCATAATCAGATCTCCTATTTATAGGAGATTACTCTCAGCCGTTCAAATGGAATTATGAGTATTAATCGGCCCATTAATAGCCTCATAATTATCCCCATTATAACCGTTAGTGGTTACATGACCAATTAAACGTGGTCATTAAGCAGTTGAAACTGCCACTTGAATAAGTCAAAACCGTTACAAGCAGTACTTTCATCAGTACTTTCATAGTGCTATCAGTGGATATACTGCTTCAGTGGAATCCACAAGCTTCAGTGGAATCCACAAGTTTCAGTGGAAACATAAGCTTCAGTGGAAACACTGCTTATCAGTGGAAACACTGCCTATCAGTGGAAACCACAAGCAGTACTTTCCACAAGCAGTACTTTCCACAAGCAGTACTTTTCACTAGCACTACCAATACAAACCACTACAAGAGTCAGGGTGTTCATGGACCCTTATGGGTGTACACTCCGTACCTCCTAACCCATTACAAGGTGTGAACTAATCCTACAAGTGCACTAAATTTTCCAACAAGTAACTCCCAATACCGTCTTTTACGGGTTATGGGTCTCAATATCGTCTTCCACGGTGTATGGGGGAGGTTGAGACGTAGACAGCCTTACCCCTACCTAAGGTAGAGAGGTTGCTTCCGGTTCTACCAAATGTAGAAAAGGACCTCCGGTCTTGCAAGGGGTGAGAATCGAACCCTTGACCTCTGTCTCTAGAGGGAAGAGTGTTAACCACTTGATACAACCTTGCTCCTTTTGAGCTGCAATTGAGTACCAGTTTATAATTTGAATGAGTGTCAAACTAAAGAGATTTTCATATGGGCGTAGAAGAACTTCATATAGATCAAGGCATCAAACCATAAGTTTTAGTCGAAGAGAAACTATACTTGAACAGTCTGTTAGAGGTCAGGCTTCGACAGATATAAGATATATTGCTTTTATATCTATCAGCAATCATTTTATTGGATATCTATTCTGTTAGTGAAGCATCTATACCATTATTTATACTTTCAGGTGCAAGAACTTGTGGACCATGTCAGTCAATGTTGTGCAAGTGAAACGGCTGTGAACATTGGTGCAGCTATGTTTACGAGAAGTCTTAACATTTTATCCAACATATTGTTCTCTAAGGATTTCTCTCAAAGCTTTTCTATGTCATCGGAAGAATTCAGGGATGCTATGTGGGGTATTATGGAAATAGGTGGTAAACTAAATCTTGTAGACTTCTTTCCGATACTTAGATTCTTGGATCCGCAGAGTTTAGAACGACAAGGAAATGTTTATGGTAAGAAGCTATTTTCTATTTTTAATAAGATCATCAATAAACGGTTGCAAAAAGTAGCTAGTTTATCAACAAAAAATGATGTGTTGGACTCGATGATCAATCTCTGGATGAAAGATGAATCTGAATTCAGTCGAAATGACATAAGCCATTTGTTGCTGGTAAGTACAAACCTTAGTACCTACACACGTATTTGAAAC
Organism: Chrysanthemum seticuspe; assembly: GCA_019973895.1. Classification (NCBI taxonomy): domain Eukaryota; kingdom Viridiplantae; phylum Streptophyta; class Magnoliopsida; order Asterales; family Asteraceae; genus Chrysanthemum; species Chrysanthemum seticuspe. Next base: position 135,438,362 of record BPTQ01000004.1, read on the forward strand.
AAGTTACTCAAAATAAACTGTCTAGACATAAAATGATCTGGTCCTATGCGCAAGTTAAACTTTCTTGTTCCAAAAATAGAAAAAGTTCGTCAACTACTAATTCTAGTTCTCAGCAACTGAACTTCACTAATCAACATTTAGAAGACGGACCATACCAAGATTTTTTTTTTTTGGTAAAGGGGATCCCGGTAAAATACATTAATCACAAAAAGTTAAGTAAAATATACCAAGATAATATCTTTAATATATGTTTGTAGGATTTGTTTGTGGCCGGAACTGAAACGACATCTACCCCATTGGAATGGGCGATGGTAGAGCTTATACGTAACCCCGAGAAAATGACAAGGCTCGGTTAGAGCTAAATAGGCAAATGCAAAACAACGATAAACTTATACAGGAGAATGATCTCTCTCAACTCTCTTACCTACAAGCTATTATAAAAGAAACGCTTAGATTACATCCTCCCGCTCCTTTTCTAATCCCTCGCCAAGCCATACATAATGTAGAAGTCGGAGGCTTCCTCGTGCCTAAAGATGCCCAAATTCTTAGTAATATTTGGGCGATTGGACGAGACCCAAACGTTTGGTCAGACCCAGAAACATTCATGCCAAAGAGGTTTTTAGGGGTCGAGATTGACTATAGAGGCCAAGATTTTGAGCTAATTCCATTTGGTGGTGGAAGGAGAATCTGTCCGGGATTTAATATGGCTCATAGAATGTTACACATAATATTGAGTTCTGTAATTCGCAAGTTTGATTGGAAACTCCAAGAAAATATGCGAGTAGAAGATATGGATATGAGCGAGAAGTTTGGGCTCACGTGTCCAAGGAATGCGGCCCTCATGGTTGTCCCAATCAAACTTTGATCTATGTAACATATGGTTAGCTTAATGAGTACCATCTTTAGTCATCTGTAACATTTGGTTAGTTAAGTTAATGAGTACCAAATGGATAAAAGTACACCTTGGAATGGAAATGAGTATGAGTTTTGTCAGCCATCAAATTTTTCATCAACACTCGACTTCCTTAATCATTTTTTTGGAGAAAATAATGCAAAAATAAAATTAAAACTTCTATCTTTAGTGATCTGCTATCTTCCGTATGGAAAGAAATAGAACCAAGCAGCTAACAAAAATTCTAGAAGGAAATGTCACCCGAAGGAAACATTTTCAGTAATTGTTCAGGCTGGTGGGGAGATTCAAGACCATACCATCCCTTCTTTGATTTCTTTAATTCATGGAGCTGGTTCTCATGTTTAATTTAGTTGGATTCTTTCACGTTAGCGACTAGTGTAAGCATTTGATATTACTTATGAATGTTGACTGGTGTTGGGTTTTGCATATTTAGGATTGGCAGTCCTTATGCCAATCTCCAATGGATGCTGGGATAGTAGGAAATCAGTAGAGTTTCAAACACTTATTGAGGTTAATGAATAGTATGTCATGTGGTTGATCCGTGTAACTTACTTTTTTTTTCCCTACACTCTTGCAAAGATATCAGTGTTTGAAATATAATATTTGCAAAAACTATGCATGGTTTGAAATTACAGCAATATTCCTTTACTCATTAACCTTAGTATTTCCCTTTGATATTCAAAGTAAAGGAATCTTATAAACCCATAAACAATTCATTGCAACCAAGTTATGGCAATTAAAAAACATAACAGTATAACTTTTCAAGAAATGGGCCAATTTTGTGGATTGTAAAGCTCTTTGCATACACAGCTCAATGAATCCTACAATTATAGGTCTATTCCAGAAGATCAGTACAAGTAATGGTTAGACAAAAAATATTATATGCAAATCTTTATTATGGTTTCATGGTAAGCTACAAAACGTATTGTACATGTCAAGACGTTACTAATTGACAGTTAAAAATATTAAGAAAGATTCAGAACATGAGCTGTAAATCAAAAAGTTCTAAGTGCTCATAAAGTCATCCTGTAACATACCTATAAGAACCTATGGTGGTACTTAATTTGAGAAAATTTACTCCACCTCATCTGTTTTGAGACTACTGTGTCTATGCTTCCTTCTTTTTGGCACGATATGGGTACTTTTGGTATATCGATATGCTCATCATTACAAGCGGAAGAGCTAAAAGACAGAACAATGAAGGTGGTTTTCCATCAAACACATATTGCAACAAGGCGGTAACAAGGAGGGCGGAGACAATGACAAACCCCTGTAATATATGTAACAAAGTAAAAGAAGCGAGTAAATAAAATGTTTGTTAGAAACTTAAGGATACCTAAAAGGGCTCATAGGAAAATGGAAAGCATTTGGGACATCTCATGAGAGATTGTAATAGTTTTTTTATTGGCAAAACTAGAGCTAAAACTTTTATTTGAGAAAAGTTAAACAATTATTAAAATACTCTAACACACTGATTTGTCGAAAACACTTCAAAATTTTGTGAACAAGTGCTTCTTGTTAAACCTCAACTGACGATTTCTGACCTACCTTTACCAAAATTAGTAGTTTTGGTTAAAAAAAAGTTTTGACCAGTCAAACCCATTTTGCTACCCTACTTACTTTGAAACTTAGGCAATGGTAAACAAGAAAGGAGCTTTGGTCAAATCCACACAAAACTATTTGTAAATGCATATGTGAGGGAAATTCAAACTTGCCTTTCGAACGCCACCAGCATATGAAGTCACGAGGCCCACAAGAATCCCACCAATAGCATTGATAAAAACAGGGATCTGAATCAAATAACAGAAATGAAAAACTTTAAAAACTTGAAAGCGTAAAACTCGACCCTGTATCAAACTATCATAACTAATTAAATGCGCCATGTACTAAATGAACTAATAATGCTAATTCTTTCAATTAGAAGGTACTATACACACATCTATTTCTAAGTGTAGTTTGACTGGATACCCAGTCCAAACCTGATGTACAGTCCAATGAACAATTAAAAATATACTTCATAAGTTGATTTTCAGTACAGCAGTAACAGAGCAGTATAGCAAACATTATAATGCTAAAAATTGTGTAGTATAGAAGATGTTACCATTGTAACTGGTGTCCATCCATAAAAGAACCCATGCTGTCTCATTGCTTCACCATCAGGAGACTTGTAAGTACTTGCCAGCAAGCAAAGGCTACCGACGATTGACATTTCAACTGTCATTAAGTATGATGAGTGTTTCTTAACCTACAACATTAAATATGAGATGAGTAATGTTGTATTAGGTCGGGTTAAATAATTTCACCCACAGACACTTTTTTGATAAAAACAAATGTATATAATAACCAATGCAACTATTGTGATAACATATACTTGTTGCCTCGGTGTATAATATATGGCAAGAGCACAATTTGAGAACTTTTAATAACAAATTAAGATTGTTTGCTATGTGCTAGTTGGTTCTCTAGTTGCAGTGATTCGGTCCAGATTCTGTGCCTCGAGAAAAAGATATGAGGTGACACAGTCAATCTTGAGGAGTTGTTGCAGCTGCTAAGGAATTTCTACCTTAATCATTGTTATAATTGCCTAGAGAGTTTTGTTTAGTTGATTTTACGAGTGCTCGTGCATAGCTCTATAGAGCATGTCTTGTCAATCAATTATAATGGACCTTAAATTCTAGTGGTACAAGAATGTGTTTTGGTCTATGTTGTACACCCTGTGGCCTGTCGGGGTTGTAGTTTTTAATTCAGATAAAAGAAGTCCCAGAGTCCGTAAATAAATTCTCTTTTCCACAATATATAAAGTTTGCCAAAAGTACCATCCTCCTTTGCTCCACAAAATACAATATAGCATAGTTGGTGGCATATCACTTTATGGTGGCGCACAAATGGCCGCTTACGATAAATAGGCTTCGGGTGACTTTCAACTCGTTGGGCCCATTTCCTCATAGATATATTTTTTTTTACTTGACCTAATTGACTCGTCTGAAAGTAAATAAAATAAAAAGAACCCCAAATCAATCAGTTTAATAAGTAAATGGGTAAAAATTGCCACCTCTATTAGACCCAACATAACATCCAACAAAATGACGCGACTTGTTTTAAGAGTATTAGTGTGCAGTCACGCACTCATGCAACACCAACGCCAATCTCACGTGACTAGGCGCAAAGCCGGCGCCACCATACCGACCCTCCCATCGCGCCATAAGTGTACTGGCTTGTTTCTTCCCAAGATTAAGAGACATTTTAATATTGAAGACGAGACTTCTCAATTATGAAAATTAAGAGGATATTTTACAGAGTCAAAACCACCATCAATCTGATTTGTAGTATTGTTGCAACTTGCAAGCTTCTAGTCGTCGACTTTTCCCTCAAAATACTAAAGAATATTTACACTCTGTTGGAAAATGAGCTAGTTCGACCTTATAACACCTAAAATAGAGGTGGCAAAATGGGTTAAAAAGGCATAACACTTCCGTTAATTCCAATCCACCTTTTTTAGTTAATTTTACGTTACCATACTAGAACCATGGTATTTCAAACCCTAAATGAGTTGAAAGGGTCACCTCTAACCAAAATATAGATCTTATATCACAATCGACTAAATATAGGACTTCAAAAAAAAAATTGACAAACCTGAGAAGCCCATTGACATAAAGCAGAAGCAAGACCTGAAAGTACAGATGCTATCAAGACTGGAATAATTCCATAGAGAACTACTTCATCAGCATTTCCACTTCCATAATCTTTTCTAGAGCCCTCCCCAATGCTTAAAAGAACAGCTGCTAAAATAAGTATACACAGGGCACCAATTTGTTGAATGGATTGTTTCTGCCTGCAGTTAATACATATCCGTTATTTATGTACATCGAAAAGATAGTTAAGATCTGCATTGAGTTTAATCGCTCAATTGATGAATTGACATCAGGTGATTTCAAAACAGATAAAATTATATATCGCTTTGCAATCTTTATGAGAAGGAGGGGCTAATTGTACCTTTAACCACAAGCCCAAATTAGTGTAAAATACTAACATTTCTATTGATACTAAGTAGAACCGGAAAATACTGCCCATATGGGCTTGAAGTAAAACATTCTGGGCGTTATGGGGCCGTGGTTTTAATTTTGATGGGCTCTTTGAGCTGAAAAAAATAAGAGCAAAACTTATGTGATTATAGCATTCCTCATTTATTTATTCTCTTTTGTTTCCAATAATTTAATTAAATACTGATATTTGCTAAAAAAAATTATTTGCTTCCATCTTTTTTATACGGAGTATTAGTTTTACTGATTTTTCTATTTATTTTGCTTGCTTTTTTAAAAGGAAAATTTATACAACCCATGCACCTATCACACATAATAACTCACATGTCTCCAACGAGACTTGAACCCACAACCTCTTGGTTGATGGGGGCCAAAAACCTTTGGTTTACTCACGTCTTTTAATTACTGTGACGTTGCTGTATTTTCATCTTTGTGTAGGTTTTAGATTTTGACTTTGTTTGCTGTATGATATATCTTGTTAAAAACCTAATAATATCATACTTTACTTTTCTTTTTAGTTAGAAAGAACAATGGTTACTTTGTTGCTAATCAAATATCACATCAGTCTACGATTTCAATATTAGCAAAAAGTTGTTTGACGTTAATGTTGCAAAAGAAGAAAAAGACACTTGATGCATACTTATTAGTTTCTGTTTTAGTCATTTGGGGTTCTTATTTATATCGGTCCGTCTTACCCGAGCCCGTATTTCCGTTTGACCCATGCCCATTTGAACCTGAGCCCAACCCGCCCCTTTTGCCACCTCTAATACTAAGATTCATAAAATAAAACTCCAACTTTGGTGAAATGGCTCCACGAAATTGGCAAAAAGACATTTAGCAATTTATGAAAAAGTTAGAAAGCCTTACAGGTTTGATTAAATAATGTCACTTTTACCGTTTATGGCTTTTGGGAGGAATGCAAAGCAGAATATTTTATTTTTTATGTTTTTAATTTGAATCCTAGTTTGGTCCCAGACCCAGGTCGGGCCTTTACTGAGGTTAATCCGGGTCCAGACCTTTTGGGTCCGGTTTCGATCCGCTCAATGGCTTAGGCTGACTGGTAAATCTCTAAACACGATATATGTATAGTGTGTGTGCATATATGCAGCAATACTGAACTGTCAGCTGAAAAATAATATAAAAATAAATATACATCAACAACATACCTTAAAATTATATATGTGAACAATGCTGTGAATATTAACTTTGTTTGATTTAACATTGAGAATGTCAGGGAATCAAGGTTCCTGTACGAAATCTGCAACAAGCTATTTTGCAGTGCATATATAGCTGCAGGTAGTCCTGATGCACTTAATGAGCCAATCAAAGTCCATTCCCTCAATGCTTTATTCAAACTTCCCTCTTTTGCCATGAGAAACAGTGCACAAGTAACCTATGACAAGTGCACGCACATAAATACATAAACTTGAATATATAAAAATACATATGACACATAAAAGAAGTATATACAGTACCTTTACTATCTCGCATGCCAAAACAGATGAAGTCACGATCACTTCTCTCCTGAAGATATAGCAAGATACAATCAAGTTATAACCTTAGGATTAGCCACCTTTATACCGTAAGTATTGGTAAATAGATTTACATTCCATGATCACTCAGGGACTACATCTCTTTATGCATATAAAATGTACAACGCCATTATGTAGAGAACAAATAACTAGTTTATCTGGCATAACTAATAGCGATAAATACCATTATATTCTACTCCTTCTAGAACAAATACACCATCTGGCTTGCACATAGCTTACACAGAATGTTTGACATCCAATTAAATGTCCAAAATGACAATTAGTTACTTACTAAGGACTAACTAATGAAAAATTCTGAACCACAATCAAAGTTATTAATTTGAATTAGTAATTAATAAGAAGCAGAAAAGTAATGTATGTTTGAAAACATACCCAAGAAACAAATGCTGAAAATTTTGGAACAACCCGAAAAAGGAAGTGTTACCTTTTTAAGAGCAGATGGAACAAGTTACATGAGAGAAAACAATCCTGTGTAGCAGATAAAGAAATTATGTATACACTAAAATACATTAGGAAGATGTCTTGATTGTCACATAGCTACCAAATAAACCACGTCTTGATGACATCTAAACAACCATCCATTGCATGTTTCTATTACATACCTAATATAATTCCTAACCTAGCATCGTTAAAACCCAGAAACTTGTAATTATGTCGAGGAACGATCAAGGCAATCACTCTTCACTAAAGTAACCATTGGGCAGCCCAAAACATATCATGGATGTATTCCAGTATTAAAATCAACTAGCCGATCACCCACGCATAGCGGCGACGATGTATAGTAGCATTAATTTGTGTGTGCATTTATTTTATATATGGGTGCGGAGTAAGTGAAGGTGAAGAAAATTAGTGGTTTGGATTGTAATTACGTATTTATATATTTAATAAATTGGGGTATTTTAGTCTAACAACATTACACAATTTTTTAAGTTTTTAAGTTTTAAGCAAATGTGTTTTCTCTGTATATGTAGTAAAGTAATAGTAATATGTAGATATAGATAAGTTTCTACATCCTTTTTCTGTATCTTTTCAAGATCAAATTTCTCTAAACCTATCTTTTATTGGCATTATGATCTTGTTTGTGTTGTTTAGTCTCCTCAAAGTTTCTCTGTACAACTAGCTAATACTTACCAAGAAAACAAGGCTAGATATTTTCAATTGTGTGCATGACTTTGGAAATTACTAAATTCTTTTCCAAAAGATTCTTTTTGCTACTACGATATTGAAAAATAGTTTCACTGGTCACATAACTTATAAATACATAAGCTGGCCTAAACTTGATCAAAACGACTCCAAATTGTTGAATACCAATTGGCAGTGTTCCAAATTATATGTTTAAATTGGTGAGTTTCTTGTCGCAAATATTCACTTGTGGCATACCAGATCTCGATCGATTGACGTAATTTTTCTACCGCATGTACATTTCCATAATGATGGTGTTTTTCCATAATAAGACTTTGTTGTTCAGCGTCTTGAACTAGCCATCTTTTAGAAGGTATTGTTAAAATATCATCAATTCCTAATGAAATGGATGCTGCACATGAACAAGTACAGGCCATTCCTTACAATATTATTAAAGAATACTATTTTCGGGCATATTTGGAACCCATTAGCTATCAACACTATGACAGAAATGAGCTACAAAAAATCATGTGGTGGTCTAGATAGCGGTGCACCTATGATCACAGCTGGATGCAACAATCAGTTCATACAACATGCAGGGTCAGAAAGCATAAACAGAAGACTTGGACAATGGACACAGAAGAGACAGAACTATGTGAAGAAAACAAGCTAGAAGACAAGTGGAGAGAGTTGAACTCAACATGAAGACCTTTAAGTTTCTGGTTCTGAAAAAGCCTTAAATTGAAAACATCAGCTATATGGACCCTGAGCTTTCAAGGAATAGCACGGCAGAATTTGAAGACTATTAAAAAAAAAAAAAAAAAAAAAAAAAAAAAGGAAAAAGATGCAACAACTTCAGAGATATAAAGAGACGCCACAAATCCCGCATATAAATTAAAAAAACATACTTCAGTAATATGGCGTCTCCAAGGTCTGATAACAAAAAATTATCTGAGAGAGGAACTAGATACATATAAACAGCCTTAGTACTTCATAAACACATAAACTAAGGCTCAGTATCCTACATTGTGGTGGCAGCTTTTCGCGACAGCTGCACTTGTCATTTGTCACAATTTTACAGATATGCTTTGATCTTACATACCACATTCCAAAAATTAATACAAAATTTCTTGAAAACTATTTTACCCAATATTCGGTGGTTCTTGAATAATTCTAACTCTTCCTGGACAAGCTTGTTCAGAATTGTTTACAAAAGAAACTATTTTAACTTCAATACACTGCATTATAGTGGTGAGCAAGACCTAAGTGATTATTCAATCAGAAACGAGCTAGTGTTTATACGGTAGATAGCCAATTTGCCATTCCTCGTCATGGCGATACAATGATAAATAAGAGACTAACAAAAAAGTTCCCACCCAAAAAAAGATAGTCAACCTAACTCATTTGGTGTAGTCTCAGATAATTTGTTCCTGTTATAAATCTGGTACCGATAAACCTGTAGCCTTTTATGGTTATATATCATATCATGTGAGTGTATTTTCAGGATTGTTGTTGGATGGTTACAAGGGGCAATAATATTGGTGTTACATGCCAGTATTACATGCCAGGTACCAATAAACCTCAAATAATTCGAAGATTATATCATGTTTGGCAGTGAATCAAAGAAACTTAACCTCCGGTGATTATATTTACATATGCAAATAAATCTAATCTACACTAGGATAACGAAAACAGAAATTGAAGAGTAAGTTTTTACCCGATGCAACGTTTGGAGATCAAAGGTTGAGCACCGTATTGAATAGTCAGTAACAATGAATACAACCATACTTTTTTCTTAACACCTGCTGCTGCTGCTGCTGCTGATGATGATGATTCTTTCTTTGACGACGCCATTCACTATGATTATTTATAACAATTGATTAGCCTATTTTTTATTTTACATCATTTTTCACACCACTAGTCAGAGTCTGCTTTTCTTTTTTGCGTTTTTCTTGCTTTTTTAAAAGTGGAATAAGGTCACTATTTCTTTTCTTTATTTTGCATCTCATATAAGTTCTCTCTCGACGACATTTAAACGACCTAGTATCCACAATAATGACTTTTTTATTTTTATTTTCAAAATTCAAACTTTTTAAACCAACAAATTTAAACTTCATTAATTTTTCATTCATTAAACAAAAAATTACATTAAAAAATCTGTTAACACATTATATAACTTACGTAATAAATAAAGAATGAAATTTAAACCAAATTTTATATTAACCAATGTCATTTATAAGAAAAAAATCAATATACAAAGACTGAACATGTAATATAGCAAAAAAAAATATGTAAAATAATATTCATTGTGCATAGCCTTAAGCCCTCTTTAATAGGCATTTATTTGGAGCTTTTTTGGAGGTATAAGTTTTTTTGTTACAAAAATAATCTTCTAAAAAAATAGCTTCATTTAGATACATCAACTTCAAGCTTTTATTTTAAATAAGTAACTCCAAAATGAAAAGCTGATTCATGAAGTTTATAAAATATTTTGGAGCTGTTAAAATATAAAATTACTTATATACCCTCCAATCATACTAATTTTATGTTTTACATTTGTTTGCAATTATAAATATGTTCATTTATGTCGTTTTACATCTTATAACTACAGTTAACAGTTAATTTATCAAACACTTTTATTGAAAAAAAAAGTTACCACTTGCAGCTCATATTAACAGCTTTGCAGCTTACAGCTTACAGCATACAACTTACAACAAGTTTTGCCAAACATACCCGAATGCATCTTCGGTGATTAAGGGGATGTTTGAGATTATTTGCTTTTTTTTTCTTTTACATTTACGCTTGCTTGTTTGTGCTTCTATTTAAAAGTAACCAAAATTACAATAGACTATTAGACGAACTTTTTGCCGTTTTTCATATTGCTCATTGATTTCACCCTTTATTTTTTATGTAAGGCGAAACACAGTTGGCCCACTCACAAAATGACATGTGTAATTGATGTCCAACCGTTTTAGACCAAGTCCACGTTGGCCGACCAAGATTTCGCCCATAGGGCCTGACGAAATGCCCATGCAAAAGGGGAAAAAAGGGTGAAATGTTCTAAGAAAGTGAGAAGTTTTTGTTTGCTATTTGTTGGTTATTTGTTCACAAAAAATACATTAAAATGTAACTTATGTATAAACATTTTAATGGTTGCACCAAAAAATGCATTCTTATTATAAAACAATAGACTACAGTATTACGCAGTTATAGTTAAACTAATCAGATGAGGTTCTTTCCTATTTAGATTATTCGTTGAGGTATAACTACAATTTTTACACCTAACCAAAATAAAGAATGAAGTATGTGTGCCATTTATTTATGAATGGATTTGTATTTATGCTATATTTTTAATAATTACCGCTTGTAAAAAAAGGACAATATTTGAATCAAATATTATATTATATAACATTCATTGAAATGGTTTGGGGACCAGCACTGTTCCGAAGCCGCCGGATTGGAGGTCGCCTTGAGAAAGTGGGGCGGCTTGGGTGCACTGTGGAGTCGCTGCTTGAGCCGACACTGTTCACACGTCGAGCTGAGTCGAGACGCCTGAGCCGCCAGGTGTATCTCCACTAACCTTTTTCTTAACCTCTCCTTTTAACACCTATTTAGTTAGTGGGCTTAAGCACCAGTAGCTTGGTTTTTGTCGTGTGGATATTTCTACGCATAAGGGTAAAAGGTGCTCTTGATCTTCAAGTTTCACACTTTTGTGTTACTTTGGTGATATTGAAGCTTTTTCATCTCAAAAATCAGGTTTCTAAACATCTTTGTGCTTAAAATCAGTTTTTGGTAAACATTGTCATTTCTTACGCATAAGAAAACCCTAAAGTTACGCGTAAGCTTCATAAGGTTTGATCTTCAGTGTTCCTGGTTTACTCAGTGTTTTCTTGCTTGGATAAGTCTGAAAACACTTCGACTTTGAATATCTTTTACACTGGAATAAGTGTAAAGGATTTTTGGGCAAAACCCTAGTTTTACGCCTAAGCAATACCTTACGCGTAGAATCCTTTATGCATAAGCATTTACTTACGCCTAAGCCTTGTCTTACGCATAAGCAAATCTTACGCATAAGCATTCTATTACTAAGCTATTGTTTTACGCATAAGCTAAGGTTCCTTAACCCTACGCGTAAGTTCACCTCTTACGCGTAAGTTGTTGTCTTTACGCATAAGGTTTCATTGCCTAAGATTGGTTTCTCCGCATAAGGACTCTTCATCAACAAAGTTTCATTCGACTACAAAGATCCATTTTACAACACAAGTTTCAAGATGTCTCAACCACCATACTCTAACTACTTTCCTCATGTGTATCCTCAACAACAACATCAACAACAACAACAATTCAATCTACAACAACAAGTTTATCAACAACAATTTCCTCAAGGAGCAATTCAACCACAAATGATTCAACCACCCCCTAGTCTTCAAGTACAACCTTAAACAAACTTTAACAATCAACATCCATCCAGGAATACTATGAAGGAACCGTCTTGGTTTGCAAAGATGTGTGAAGCTTTAAGTAGCCAACAATCCATTCATGAGGCTGGATCAATTAATAGACCTCCAATGCTCACTCCCGGAAACTACGATCAATGGGTGATTAGGTTCTTTACTTTTTGTGATCTAAAGAAGCCACATGGAAATTTCTTAAAGATGGTCATCCTGGAAGGTCCGTTTCAGATGCCTACTGTCGTTACACCCGGAGATCCAAATGCGAATCCACCAAGAGGTGATGTCACCAATATTGCAAGTCTTACTGACCTCACTGCTGATGAACTTCTACATTTTGAAGCCGATGAGCTAGCAATGCAATACATCCTTTTGGGATTACCCAATCCGATCCTTCGAAGTGTTGATGCTTAAAAGACTGCTAAAGCAATGTGGGAACATATTCATCTTCTCATGGAAGGCACTGAACTCAATCAAGAGGACATGGAATCCAAAATCTACTTGGCTTATGAACACTTCATGATTGAACCAGGAGAGACATTAGAGTCTTATCATCATCGATTCTCAGACATCATCAATGACTTGGAAAAACATAACATCATTATGCCAAGAATTGCAGTCAACACTAAGTTCCTAAGTAGTCTTGGTCCTGATTGGGAAAAGTATGTCATTTTCATCCGTCAAGCAAAGAATCTTCATCATGCTACATACGGATTGTTGTACGACTATTTGAAGCCCCACCAAAAAGAAGTTGACAAAGAAAGGGTTATCCGTGGACTCCCTGTCACACCTTCACTTCCGGATAATCAACAACTAGCTTTGTGGGCTCATACTTGTTATCCTCAATTCCCGACCTTACAAACTGTATTCACAAATCCTCCACAACCCGCTGCTCAACCATCTGCTAAGATAACACCTTATGATCCGTCACAGCACCAATCTCAAGAAACTCAATTGGTTCCATACAACAATAACAATGATCAAGCACTTTACAGTGAATCTAATGAGGATACAGAAGCTTTCGATGCATTGCAGCAAGGGTTTGTCATGATTGCTAGAGCCTTCGGCCGATACTCAAACAAATCCAACAATCGCATTCGTACCTCATCCAACACAAGGAATCAGGCTGTTGTTAACAATGGACGTGTTGAAGTTCAGAATCGAGGAAATGTTCGTCAGATAGGCGGTGGTCAAGGGTTTAATCTAATGGGAAGGAATAACATGGGTGCTCCACAACAACAAAGGGCTCAAGTGGTTGAACAGGGTAATGCTCAGAATGGGATTAATTGTCTTCGTTGCTATAACTGTAATGAGAAGGGTCACCTGACTAATGCATGCCCAAAGCCAAGGACTAGAGGCAGTGCTTATCACAAAGAGGCTTTACTTTTGGCTCTCAAGGATGAAGCTGGTGGAACCCTCACAAACAATGAACAGAGTTTTATGGCAGATGCAGACTCAGATGATGATATGGAGGACTTGCAGGCTAATGCAGCAGTTATGTTGATGGCAAACATGCACGAACTCCACATGAGTGACACAGGCCCAGTGTATGATACTGACGGCTTATCTCAGGTACCGCATCAAACCATATTCATCACTGATCTAATATCTCAGCCAACATCTGAATCCGACGAGGCTCAGAATGTTCAACATGAGCCGTCCACGTCTCATTCTGATGATCCTCAACTAGATCCAGTAGTTACATTTGACGATCAAGATGACCTCATGGTTACCATTGAAAATCAAGTTGACTCCGTGGTTATACTTGAGGATCTGAATAATGATCATGTTGAGACTCACGTTGAACACGCTGAACCTTTGCCTAATCCAGATATTGACCTCTTACTTAATGACCAACAATCTCGAATGGAACAATGTTGTGAACTCAATCAGCAATTAAAAAATAAAAATGCACTGTTAACCAGGGATATTGAATGCTTAAAAAGGCAACTCAACGTTTTTAAAATTCAAGAAAAACGTGAACAAGGTTTTGAAGTCGCTTTTGCTAAATCTTACCAAAACGAAAAATCATTAGAACGACAGATACGTGATCTATTCGCATCCAAGAATGCTTTGTTGTCTCAAATAGAACAACTGAAATATGATCATAAACAACAACTTAACGCTCTTACTTTGGAAACTCAAAAATCCAAGTCTGAGTTGTTAACTTGTCAAAAACAGTTTTCTGAGTACAAAAAGCATTCAACGAAACGAAGAGATGACTATCTTGAAGAAATTGTCGACTTACAAAACAAAATCAAAGAGTTTCGAAATGTTGTTTATAAACATGGTGAGTCAATCACAACTATTCAAAAGTTTACTTTTAAACCAAATCCAAATGGATATGGTCCGAATCTTGCTGATTACAAGCCAAAGTTTTCAAATAGAGCATTCAAACCAAATCCTGAAGTTTACAGTGCAGAACATAGAATTGATGATTCCATTATGAGTGTTGTTGAATATAACCGTCAAGAAGAATTAAATACAGAAGACGAGGATCAAAATTAGAAAATGTTGTTTATAACAAACTATTTAACTATTCAAAAGCCGTCACTTTCGTCGCACAAAAGGATACTTGTAACACACCTTGGGTTATCACACCTATTTCTGAGTCTTCTAATGTTGGTCCCCAACCCAATTCTGCACAAATTAATGGTCCTTTACCTTCACTCAGTGAAGTAAAATCAATACCCGAAAGTCGTCAAATTCTTAGATATTTTGACACTTTCCTATCTGACATCAAAATTTTAGAACGTGAGATTGAATTTCATTCTGAAATAAAAGTTGAACATTTTCAATCGCCTCAGGCGCGAGAACAAAGAGATATTCTTCAGAAAAGAATATTACCCCATGTTCAAAACTTGAAAAATTGTGCATTGTATTAGGAAAGCGAATTTCATAAGGAACTTGGACTGATGAAAATAGTTTTCGAGAAAACAGAAACATCTATTTCAAATACAAAACACAAAAAGAAAATGTTACGAAAAGATGTTGATCGACTCTTGGAAGATGTTATATGTGCTGATATCCATAATGTGGTGTTATTACATTACGTTGCATATGCATTTGATTATATCTCTGCTGATTCTGTTGATTATGTTGAAAACGTTGAGAATACTGATACTGTGTCACAAATCAAGTCTTTAAAAATTGAAAATGAACGATTATTAAACGAGCTTTCAAATGCAAAATGTCGTCTTCAATGGTGTCAAAAAGATTATCAAAATCGTGAACTTGCTTTGCAAAACAAAATCAACCGGTTGCATTCCAAAATTCTTAATCCAAAACTAGAGCAACTGGATGATCAAAACGCGTCTTTAAAATGTCAAATCTCAAAATATGAACAAGAACTTGCAAAAGTTAAAAAGGAATATGGTGTCATATTTGATTTACTCAAACAGACTCGTGATGAAGCATCAAAAGAACTTGATCATTATCTTGCACACACTAAAGAAGTCATGAATGTTTATGGAAATCTTCGTTCTGAAAATCAAGATTTGTTGCACATTATCATTGAGTTAAAAGAGAAGTTAGGAAAGTATGAAAAAGTTAAGATTAGTAACCCTAAGGTACTTGCACCTGTAACACTTAGAAAAAGTGACACAATGCCTAATGACAAACCACAAGAAACTAATGTGCTTCCCTCTACTGAAACAGGAATAGTTGCCTTTTTTCCCAACGCCCGCACTTCACAGCCTAGGAGCAATACAAGGAAGCATAGGAAGTTGCGACGTAAGAAAAGAACAATAAAGAATGCTGAAGTAGAAGAACACCCTAGGACTTTGAATAAAACTCAAGTTGCACCCACTTTAGATATTGCGTCTGACAAATGTAATGAACAAAGTGCTGTAACGAATGCTGAATGTTTAAGTACTTTTAATGTTTTGTTTGAAGCTGTTAGGTCACTAGTTTTACAACACAAGCTTAATAGAAAGAGATAAAGGCGATTGAACAATAAATCAAACACACACACACGATATGAGTAGCACGGTTATGCGTAACGTATGAGTGAAAGAAATAAATTGAACAACCAACCCTCAAGTGAGGGTTATACAAAAGTATTTATAGGAGGGAAGCTAGGGCAACACTTCCTAGTCCCTTCCTTTCTCCTATGGGCTTGGGCCTAAGCTCATGGGCCTTCTACATAAGCTTAAGGCTAATAACAAACATAAAGGCCATAATTAAGCTAACTATTACATATGATTTACTAACACTTGATTAAGGTTTAGGAGTGATTCCAACAATCTCCCCCTAAGTATTAGTGATGAATGAATATGAACGGTGAAGGCGTTGATGTAATAGTAGCTTTGACGTCTTCTGACATTCTTCTTTCTTGTGAGAAGAATTGCCTTGATTTGAACAATTTCTCCAGTGTAGAGAAATTGTTTTCTTTAAACAGTTTTGCTTTGACGTCATCATTAACTTTGTTCTTTGATCATTGTTCTTTGTGATGGTAGTGATAGTATGTTGTTGTTGTCTGCATCAAGTCTGCCTCAGGTCTGCTTCGCTGCTACAGTGTCTCCACGTCATTCTTCAACATGCTCACACGCTCTTTGACGTTGGATTTCAGTACTGATGAAGTTCTTTAAGTCCTTAACTTTGTAGATTCTTTGATTTGGCGAAGAATCATTCTGACTTTTGTGTTGCATTAAGATAGAACTTCCATTAGTGATGATGTTGGCGTGAGCATGAGAAGAATCTGCACGATCATTCCGCTCCAGAGCTTCCATAAGAAGAAAACATTCAAACGGTTAGTAATAAACGGATTCCGGCACTTACAAGTTTGAACTTCGAGAGTGTTAACAGCATAGTGTGAAAACACAACTCTAATTCTTACAAAAGCCGTTCCTGAACTGGAGTCCCACAAGTGAGATAACACGATGTACCGAAGTACATCTACAGTTCAGATGAGTCGCTGAGGTACACCGAAGCATCACCTCACGACTATAGACCGTTTGAGACACACTAAGCGTAATCCACGGGGAGTTACCGAAGTGACCTGCTGTCAGGGCTATTTGATGTTGACCCTGGCAGGAGTTTCCATTCAATCACTGAGGATCACATTTGTGAACCTCTCATAAATGTTCTCGACAGATTGCTAAGATCTGTGAAGGACTCGATAACGTACCACTGATGTTCTTATTGTTGAACATCAAGTGATGAAATGTCAAGTGTACCTAAGAGATCTTTTGATGAATCTCGTGGCACTAGACTCAATAGTGCGTTTTGGTTTTCCTGAGCGGAGACTAGGGAGAGGGTCTCCTTCTTCAATACCAGCGATCTCTAAGAGAAAGCCAATAGTTTACGTAGGGTTCCCTGTGAGAATGAAACAAGCTTCTTTTGAGAGAAACTTGAGTGGCTAAGAAGGTTTAGTGCATGCGTCACTGGGTCCATGACGACTTTTAATCTTCAATACCGGCGTCACTAAGTGACAACCAGTAGCATATGAATTGAACCCGGTGTCTGCCCTAAGTTGAATAATTTGGAGGGCTATTTCTTTTCACCCTTTTCTTTGCATTTCTTTTTAATTCTTCAACTCCTTCTTTTTCCGATTCTCATTTTCTCCTTTTTATAATCATACCTAAGGACTTTTAAGTACTAACTATTTGTGATGTCCTTTGGTAGATCCCTCCGGCTTTGGCGGATCATAGGACGGTTATTCCTAACCTTAGTCACCTTATTACTCCATGACTAACCTATGTTGCCATAAAACCAATTTTCAAGGAAATCTCTCAACGTGTTTGTGAATGAAAAACATGTTTGAACA
This sequence comes from Chrysanthemum seticuspe, assembly GCA_019973895.1. NCBI lineage: Eukaryota > Viridiplantae > Streptophyta > Magnoliopsida > Asterales > Asteraceae > Chrysanthemum > Chrysanthemum seticuspe. The sequence goes on from BPTQ01000004.1 coordinate 135,456,208, forward strand.
CTTCAAGAGTTTTAGATTTTCAGAAATACTCCCCCTTCACATGTGCTTAAGAGTTTTTACGGAAATCTACACAGTGAGGAAAGAGCACGCACTTTATGAATTGATCAGCTCAAGATAGACAATGTTAAAGAGTTACATTGTCAGCTTTTAGGTGACAACTAGCTCTAATAACTACCTTGAAGGTGTAGACAAACCTCGAAAGGTTGTCAAACCCGTCAGATTTCATGTCTACCAAGAGTTTCTCGAATGGTACTTTCTACTCGGACAAGTCCTTTGCGAGACACGTTTACATTACTAGCGAACTAACTTGAAATTATTACCCGTCCTGGACAAGTCTTTTCGAATTACTAACAGTTAAGTACCGTCAATTCGTTGGTTAAGTCTATGGCACAAAGATTCATTTGCATTAACACAACATATTTCTTATCACAAAATTTTCTCCCCCTCAAAAATGGCATATATAAATGTTATTTTTGAAAAGTTGAGAATAAATATGACCATTTCGAGTGTTGCGGGAAGATGACCACTATGAACAATTTGTGAACAAATTTTTGATTCAAATACTCCCCCTCAACAAGTGATATAAACGGTTGAGGTTTTGAAAATTATATGGGGAAGTACTTGTTCTTTTGAGCAAAACCTTGAAAGATGAAAGGTTTGATAGGTTTTACTCAAAAATAAGAAGCTTTCGCTCCTTTTATAAGGATTGTGGCACTGAAGCGTACCACAGGGTCCTTTCTTGACAATCACGGGTTGTACACTGTTATGTGTGCACAAGCCATTGTGATAATAAACCATACATCCAAAATATAATGAAAGAAGCAGTTCAAGGGGTACCAGGAAGTCCAGTGATGTTGCCAGGAGTGCGAACTGGGCGTTGATAGCCGGTGATGTTAATCCTGGGTCGACCACCAACAAAACTTTCCAACGTTCTGAACTGATCCCTTCGATACAACCTTTCATCAATCATTCTGATGATCCTCCTCACATCCCTTCGATCCTGAGAATTCCATCGCTTAGGAGACCCAATCTTTTGACGTATATCCTTCAACCTATAAGCCAATCCGTCCCTAACCATCTTCAAAGTGTGATCCCCAAACTTGTGAAGATCACTACACACCATTAAGCAATTTCGTTAAAGTTCACTGCGGTAAACGACGCTGAATGGTTTGCTGATAAGTGTATATTGTGAGAGCTGGTTGATGTCGGGAAGATCAAGCTGAGGTGGAGTGAAGTTGACACGGGTTTGATATGATTCAACTGCAAGCTGGAGATCTTCTACACGTTCTTTGATGACTATGCGTCTGATGAAGATGAGCAATGACTTGATGAATTCACGTTGTACTTCAGTTGAAAATTGTCTCATGCGACCCTGTACTTTGGCAAGGTACATGTCTTCAATGTCGTTGATAGACAAATTCTCAAAGTCAGCTTCAGAGAATGCATAATCCCTTTCGTCTTGCCTTTTGACCACAATATTTTTGAGAAAAGTGTAGTCCCATTTGGAAGAAAGATCAACGTGTTTGATGGCAATGATACTCTTAGTACTGAACACTGCATGTTGAGACTTCTGAACCTGGCAGCTTCTGTAGTAGATTCTTCGGCGTTCCGGCCAATGGTGAATCCCATACATTGCATCATGGTCATACTCTACCACATTGTTGGAGAACAAGTGGTTAGCTCTTTCCTCGATGGCTATGCAGTTAGAGTATATTGATGCCGGGAATGGAAGTGTCAGAGATGTAGCATATTTCCTTGAACCATCGCCACCATGTAGAAGAAATTCCAAGTCTTTGTTGAAGAAATATCGGAATGGAATCCTTGGCTCATCTGGTTGGCCAATTGTTGGTAGAGGTTTAGACCAGTCGGTGTAATATGGAGGGTTGTCCCGTTTGGTGAAGTCGATGTTTGCTTCTGGGTTGAGCCAATCCATGTTGTTAGACATAGCTCGAGCAATGTTTTCAAGATGATATTCGACCTCGATGGCACTTTCCGAGCTATCTTTTAACAGTTGAAAAGCTTCATTCTTGATTCGCCTCAACTCAGATTTCGTCATCTTCTTTACTCGGAATTTTTCTTGCAGTATTTTAGCATGCTCCAATGTATTACCGTCTACCAGATCTTGACCTTCAGCAGGATAGGGGGTGGAATTAACAAGTGTAGAAAACCATTCAAATTCTTCTGTGTCATCTTCATCTAGCCATGATACGACGTCAGTTGTAGGCGCCTTCTTCTTCTCTTTCTTAGGCCTAGATGAAGATTCTGGTTTCTTAACTTGTTTGGGAGAGATGGGTTGTTGTAGGGGCTCACGGACTTCCTCATCGTCACCACCCGTATACTCAAAGTGATCACCGGTTTTCTGAGTCTCGGGTGGTAACTCAGAAGAATCCTGAGGTTTTTCAGTAGAAGAACGAGGAGGAGACTTTTGTTGTGCTGGAGTCTGTTAGGGTGGAGGTTGCATTGAAGATGATTCACCAGATTTCTTCGAGCGTTTATGCTCGTCATTCTTATCCTGATCTTTGTCTTCATCGTCTCTTGAACATTTAGGCCTTACAGCTTCTTCTCTGTATGCTGACCTGAGTTGGTATTCCAGCAATGCTTCAAACAATTTAGCTTCATGGGAGGCAAACGTTGCAGAGCGTTTAGACATTTGAGCTACTAGCCGGTTCACCAATTCATCATCTGAAAAGACTGTGGGTTCAACTGGATTGATGTTCACATTCATTGGAGTTGATTTCATGGTTTGCTTGGCCAGATGTAAGAGATTCGGATAAAGTTGTCTGGTATACATCTCCTTTGTCAGTTTAGGAACGACGTCAAGAAGGAACTTGTGAGTGTATCCTTTGATCATCTCGTCCATTTTCCCTTGGAGATCATCTTTCATGAGCTTCTGGACATACTCCCTTTCAACTTTCATCTCGTCATTCTCGTCATGAAGATATTGTATTTGATCATCGAAGAAATTCATCTTTCTGTAGAGTATGTCTTTCTTTCTGACTTGTTTGACAGCATTAACAATTCTTTTATGAGTATGAGAAATCCAAGATCTAGTTGGCTTCTTCACTGATTTGGATGTTGATTTGGTTGATCTTTTAGATGGTGGTGGTGAAGAATGAGATGATGAATCTGATGATGAGGAGACATGAGGAGGCTCAGAGTCCTTTGGAGGTGCAGAAGTATCCTCCTTGGAATGAATTGGACTGTTGAGGAGATAATCATCATAATTCTCTTCGTTATCTTGTCCAGATTTAGCTTTTACTTCCGTCTGAGCTCGGGCCTCTTCATCAGTCTTTTCTTTCTCAGACTTATCCTTTTCTGGTTCCTTAATGTTATAATCAATAGAGTCCTTCACAAGCTTTTGCTGTTGCACAAGAGTGGTGGCACCAGTTCCCTTATCGGGTTGATTAACCGCATCAGGAATTGGTGAAGAGTGGACACCACCACTCGACCCTCCGGGGCCACGCATTTGATCTTGTTCAAATTCTTTAGCTTTTTGTAGGTGTCTAACGATTTTAAACTTCTTCCTGTAGGATGTATCTAGTTGCTCTTCATCTGAGCTTGAGCTTTCATCATAAGGCACAAGCACTGGAGTCTTCCCTTTTCCTAGGTCAGCTGGAGGACTGGGAGGTTTGGCTACTGAAGGATTAGTGTCGGTTGCAGTTTCAGAGTTAAAGACCTCTTCGTCTGATTGTGTATCTTCAGAGCTTTCGTCCACCAACTCTCTTTGCGGTTCAGATTTGGGAATAGGTTCAGTTTCCTTAATGGGAACAATCCTTTTACGAGGAGGATTCCTTTTGGGAAACTTCCTTTGACTTTCAGTACTTGCAACACTCGCTGCACTGCCTCTTCTGGTTCTCCGTGTAGGTGTTCCAGAAGACTTTTCATCGAGATGACCAACTTTTCCTTCTCTTACTGCTACCCGATACCTTTTGTACGTTTCAAGCTTCTTGATTTCGTCAGTCAGTAGGTGATCAGGTAACACAACACCCTGTTTCTTTGTTGACAATTCCTTGATTCTGACAGATAGGATAGGCTCAGTCAACATGTCGTGATTGTCGGGGTCATTGAGCCTCTTGGGGATATCAGGATGAAGTCCAAGTGCTCTCTGGATCAACAGTTTTGTGTATCTGACATAGGGAATCTTTGAGCCAAGCTTTTTGAGAAATGACATCATGTCATCCCATATCAGTTCTTCAATCTCGATGTCCTTCTTATTGATCAGTGACCAGAAGATTTGCAGTTCCATGAGCTTGGGATGCTCATAGCCACTGTCACGACCAGAGACAGACTTAGTGATGATGATGTAGAGGGTTCTCCACGGTTGAGGAATGTTCTTAAGCTCCACGTGAGAATGCTTGGTAATAATTCCTGAAGCTTCATCATAGCCAATATCAATCAAGAATTGCAGAACTGTCTCTTCAGCAGGTGTGGCATAAAAGTCGGTTGGCCCGATGTCAGGGATGAGAAGGACAACCCGTAAGTCTGCATGTGTGATGGTGACTTGTTTGTGATTGAGCGTCACAGTCACAACACTTTGACCTTTGATCCTCTGCATTGAATTCCAGAACTGTTGCATGTAGATCTCCGGTACTGTAGCAGAATGTGAGAGCATGTTCTGGTAGGGATGATTCTTGAGAATATCCATAGCAATCAAACAGGAAGATTCTGAGCAGGTGAGGGTTTCAAAGTCAACTCTGAGTTTGTTCTTTTCAATCTTCCTTGGATAGCCATTAGGGAAGATATCAGCAATTGGGAGAACATCTGGTGCATCCACATTCATTTGAGCTGCTATATCTTGATCTGAAATAACATTAGCCAAAAGAACCAACATATCGAAAGACATTATGTTAGTCAACAGAAGGTTTTATTGTCTAATTATTGAATGTACAATGTTAATGATTGTTACGAGTCCAATGTCACTTGTTTGTTCAATAGTCCAATGACGTCGTGATAAGTTTCGTGAGTTAGTTAACTTTAAGTTTTAAAGTTTATGTTATCACTTATTTAACACAACATATTAAACGTTTAAGTTTATTAGTGACATTATTGGTTTCGTGACGTTATGATTTGTTTATTTACAAGTTTCACGCGTAACAATTCATAAGTAAGGTCAATCAAGGCTTAGGCGTAAAAGTGGAAAAGTTATGCGTAAACAGGAGTGTTATACGCGTAGATGAAAGCTTACGCGTAGGATCCTGACTTACGCGTAAGAAGTATTACGCGTAGGATCCTGACTTACGCGTAAGAAGTATTACGTGTAGTCGAATCACTATCTAAAGGTTGATCAGATTCCTTAAGGGCTTCCTCGAGTGTATTCTCAATTATCATATTTAATTTCCTAAGCTCTCCAATCTCACTCATGATACGGGCTCGAAGTTGGTTAGCAGAGGCTGGGTCAAGCAGTGGGTATTTGTTTGGTGGTGAAGCGTTGTTTGGTTGTTGGTTATCGAGTGGTGGTTGGTTATCATCCTCCATGACGAAAAGTGATGGGTGTTACGAACAAAGATCACGAAGAAGGGGGATAGACTAAGAGAAAGCTAAAAATGAGAAAAAATTTACTTGATAGGAATCAAGCAAAGAAACCTAAACGAGGTGGACTACTAACTAGCTATTCTATTCCCCGGCAGTGGCGCCAAAAACTTGATAATGCTACACGCGTCGTTCGGGGTCAAGGAAACTTCCTTTTCTTCAAGCAAGTTTTATAACACCCTAGGCAGTGAACCTAATCGTTGTAGTGTAGTAATTAGGGTAAGCCACGGGTATTGATATCGTTCTCTAGGGGAATAGGAATGCTAGTAAGAAGTTACTACGCTAAGGTTAAGGTTGAGGAAGATTATTTTTTGTATTTTTATGTTTTATGAAATGGAAAGGTACGAATCTCGGGTATTGGATTTGGGGGGTTGGTATTTCTACCGATTACTCTACTATTATCTAATTATCTAAACTAAGATTGTGGGAGTCTATGTCTAATTAATGTGTGCTCGTATGATAGTTTAAAGATGTGTTTACTTAGGTTGTACTACTCCTTAATTATCTCCTATTGATGGTTGAGTTGTCACGTCCTTATTCTTAGTTGCGTTGTGTGTCTAAAGTTGTAGGGTATGCGTTTCTCCCTAACTCTTTGAACTTACCAAAGGGTCTCGTCTACAAAACCCACTAGGGATGATAAACTCTTACTCTAAGGCACTCTTTGGATAATTTAGCCTACAACTACTCAGGTAATCATATTCTAAGGTTCACAAAGATGAATCAAGCATTAAGTACACAACGAATGACCTATCGCATTACTAGATCATTGATCAACTAAGATAAGAAACAACCAATCAATATTCAATAATTAAGTTTCATACTTCCTAAGCAAACACACAAATAAATTAGCCGGACATGGAGAACATGCAAGCATACACACAAATAATCAAAGACATAATTGAATTGATGAAGTAAATACTTATCTTGATGTAAGATAGGGTTTAAAACCCTAAAATACTGTACAAGACACCTTAGGTTCGGTTTTAGGTTTTCACTCCAAAAGACTCTCTCTAAAACTGAAAAATTCGGATTCTATATATAAGATTACATATGCGACGGCGTCACCTTATGTTTCGTGACGCCGTCGTGTCACCGTCATTAGGGTTTCGTCTTGGCCACGTTAACCTTGCGACGGCGTCACCTTATATCCGTGACGCCGTCCTCTTCAGCTTCTGACGTCGTCTGGGTTGCATCTAGGCCGTCTGAGTAGCAACGACCTACTCTTTTAAAGCTCGACGTCGTCACTTGAAAATAAGGTATTTGGCTACTGTATCGTCACAAAAAATCCTCCGACGGCGTCACAACTAACACCTGACGCCGTCGCCTTCTGTTTTCAGCAGCTTTGAGTGTCTCGATTCTGACTTTGGCCATTTTCTTCATATATTCGCGCCTTTTCGTCCAAATAAGTGCCATTTCAGCATTTTGCCTTCAAGAGACCTAAAAAGTGAAAAGGAACGATATTAAGCAATAACGGATACAAAAGTGATCAAATAAGGACGGACTTAAACGACCCCTCAAAATGGTACTTTTTAAAACCTTATCACCCTAGTTTTCCAGATTCCATCAATTCGTATTTCTGGGTAAGTTTTGAGGATTAAAATGGTATCATTGATGTTTTAAGAACGTTTTGACACAACCCTTTTAACCACAAACTCCCATTCATGATTAGGTGTTCTTGCGCTTACGCGTAAACCACAAAAGTCACAATATCTCAAGATTAAACCGTTGGATTCATGAAAAATTCAAAACCATTGTTTAAAAACTTGTTATAAACACAAAAACACTTACAAATTGATGATCCAAAACACAGATTTCTTGAACGATTATTAAGCGTAGGATGAAGTTTGGTTTGAGTATTAAATGTGAAGTGAAAAGTTAGGTGGGGTGTTTTTATTAAAATGACTTTAACCTTTTGGCAGTTTTGGTCCCTCCACCTTTTCCTTTTTCATTCAAAGCCATTTAACTTCCATTTTGGTTACCAAACGAAAGATTTTAAGAAAGAAACTTGACGACACTCCTCTTTGACTTAAGAAAATAATGAAAGGTTATAAATTTTAGTCCGAGGAGTGTCAATGAACCAGAAAATTTACCACCATTGATAAAAGAAACAACCGGGATAGGATAACATGCAAGTACACAGATATTTTGAAACAGTTAAGTATTTATTTTCTCCCCCTCAACACTTGATCGGAAAAAATACTGAATTTTGAAAGATTTGAGTGTTGAAAGAAGAGATGTACTTGACATGTTTAAAGAAAATTAGATAGAAGAATATTTTTGTTGTTTTATCAGGTTTTATATTTTTGTATTTTGTTTTTGAAAAATATTTACAAAAGAGATTTTGGTGTTTGACAGGTTTTTAAGACTGTTTTAGGAGATCATCCAATTCCTCTTGAGTCAAACACCTCATACCAATCCGGTGGACCAACTCATTAAACCTAGCGGGAGGCAAGGCTTTGGTGAGTAGATCTGCCAATTGGTATTCTGTACCCACGAAGTATAATTCAACTGTACCCTGTTCCACGTGGTCCTTGATGAAATGATAGCGAAGATCGATGTGATTTGATTTCGAGTGCTGAACTGAGTTGTACGAGATCGCAATGGCACTCCGATTGTCGCAGTACATCGGGATTCTGTCAAATACGTAACCATAGTCTTTGAGTTGTGTTCTCATCCAGATGACTTGAGCACAACACGCCGACATGGCTACATATTCTGCTTCGGTTGATGACAGCGATGTACAATCCTGCTTCTTTGATTGCCAGGACACCAGTTTATCACCAAGAAATTGTAGTACTCCTGAAGTAATTTTCCATGAATCTAAGCATCCTGCGTGGTCAGCGTCTGAAAAAGCGATTAGTTCATAACCAGAATCCTTCGGATACCAGATCCCTAAGTTAATGGTTCCCTTGATGTATCGGAGGATTCTTTTAGCCTCAGAGAAGTGGGTTTCAGTTGGTCGCGACTGTTAACGGGAGCAAAGATATACGGCAAAGACAATATCAGGTCTGCTAGCTATTAGATACATGAGAGACCCAATAATACTTCGGTATTTGGTAGGGTCCACTAATTTCCCATGTAAATCAGAGTCTAGCTTCTTGGTATGAGTCATTGGTGTGGCATAAGTGTCACAGGTTTTCATTCCAAATTTGTTTAACAATTCAAGGGCATATTTGGACTGACTCAAGAAAATAGCACGGGGTGATTGATGAACTTGTAGTCCTAGAAAGAACGTAAGTTCACCCATCATGGACATTTCAAAATTTTTCTTCATTAGTTTTGCAAAAGCGATTAAGTACTTTTTATGTGTAGACCCAAAAATGATGTCATCCACGTAAATTTGAACAATTAAGATATGTGCCCCGTGATATTGTATAAAAAGAGTAGGGTCGACCGAATCTTTGGTGAAATTATTAGAAATGAGGAAAGATGATAGCTTATCGTACCATGCCCGAGGAGCTTGTTTGAGACCATAAAGAGCTTTGTTCAGTTTGTATACATGGTTCGGGAACTCGGGATCAACGAATCCTTCTGGTTGGCTGATATAAACCGTTTCTTTCAATTGTCCGTTGAGAAACGCCGTTTTGACATCCATCTAAAAGACCGTCATATTCATATGAGCCGCGAACGCGAGAAATATCCGAACAGCCTCAAGACGAGCAACCGAAGCAAAAGATTCTTCAAAGTCTATTCTCTCTTCCTGACGATAACCCTTAGCAACTAGACGTGACTTGTTTCGGATGACGTTCCCTTCAACATCCAATTTGTTTTTCCAAATCCATGTGAGACCAATGACGTAGACCCCTGTTGGTCTTTCAACCAGTTCCCATACTTCAAGTCGTTTAAATTGGTTGAGTTCTTCTTGCATGGATTCCATCCAGTTGTCTTTTGTCATTGCGTCTTTAATGTTTTTAGGCTCAGATTGGCAGACAGTGAGTGCATAAATGCAATGTTCACCATCTGTGTGAAGACGTTGTCTTGTAACGACTGGTTGATTCGGGTTGCCAATAATATTTGCCAGAGGATGGTCTTTTGTCCATCGATGTGTAGAGGGTTGATGTTGGTATACATTGTGCAGATTCTGATGATTCAAATGGTTTGTTGATGATTCCGCGACATCGGGTGCAGCAGTGTCATTAGCAAACGGGTTAAAGAACGCATTTGGATCAAAATCTGCAGGTGGGGGTACTTCATTAAGAACATCGTCAGCCGGTTCATCATTGTTGGAAGCGGTTTGTTCAACTGTTGTGGTGGAGTCAACTGGTGGTGCGTCTTCAACATGAGTTGTTGTAGCAGGTGTATCAAGTATAAGAGTAGTATCAGGTTGAGCAGCGGAAACATCGGATACACCTGGAGCACGTTCATCAATATCGTCACTGAACAGAGGAGCAAATAACCTTTCCATTTGTTGACGAGTGAGCTGGGGGCTTTGTTCAGCTGATGATGGGGGTTGAGGGAAGTTTAAGCGGTTGTGACCGAGTTCCAAGCTGTTATACTCAGATGCCATTTCCGTAAGTTCATCAAAATGAGCATGAATCGTTTCCATAACCTGCTTTGTACGACGATTCCAGATCCGGTAACCTTTAGAATTCTCACAATATCCAATAAAGACTCCAATGTCAGCTTTGGCTTTGAGCTTTCCAAAATCATCACGATCATTATTCGGATAGCAAAGGGATCCAAATACATGAAAGTGTTTGAGATTCGGTTTATGGTTGTGAACAAGCTCGAAAGGTGTTTTGTTGTGGCGTTTTGTAATCATAGAACGGTTTTGAGTGTAGCATGCAGTAGATACAGCTTCTGCCCACAAGTAATCTGGAAGTTTAGCATTGATTAACATTGTTCTTGCAGCTTCCACTAACGTTCGGTTTCATCTTTCAACAACTCCGTTTTGTTCTGGTGTACGTGCAATAGATGTTTGATGCTGAATTCCCACTTTCTCATAAAATTCACGAAGGGTTTGGTTAACAAATTCAGTTCCTTTGTCTGTTCGGATTAGTCTGACGGTGTTGCGGAGCTGACCCTGTATTTTTGTGAGAAAGGTGATGATCATCTTTGGAGCTTGGTCTTTACTTCGAAGAAAGTAGACCCAAGTCCAGCGTGAGTAGTCATCAACTATTACCAAGATGTAGCGTTTGCCATTAATCGTTTGCACGCGCATCGGGCCACATAAATCCATGTGAAGAAGATGAAGCACATGCTGAGAGCTGTGTTCCACCTTTGAAGGAAAATGAGCACGAGTGCTTTTCCCTTGTTCACATGCTGAGCAAAGGTGATCTTTAGAATAGCGGAATCGTGGGAGACCTTCAACTAGTTTGTGTCGAGCAAGATTGGTTATAGTTTGAAAGTTTAAATGTGAGAGACGACGGTGCCATAGCCAGGATTTTGTTGATGTTGCCTTTGACAGTAAGCAGATGGGAGATGAAGCAACCATATCTTGCATAGAGATAGTGTAAAGACTTGAGTTACGAGAGCCAAACATAAGGTCATTTCCTTGTAGATCACGAATGAAACAAGATTTCTCCCTGAAAGCAACCTCCAAATCTCCATCACAGAACTGACCTACTGAAAACAGATTGTGACCGAGGCCTTCCACATAATAAACCCTGCTAATTTCGATGTTCCCATTGATATAGTCTCCGTAGCCCATGATAGCTGCGAAGTGATCATTCCCGAATCTGACAGTGCCAATGAACTTGGCAATAAAGTTTGATAACAGTTTAAGATTGCCTGTCATGTGTCAGGAACATCCGCTATCAACAATCCAGAGAATGATCTGTATCACCTGCATTACACACAGACGACACAGATGGAATAGAAGTAGATGTGGAACCCGAAATGTTAGAGGGTTCCTGAGCAGTTATAGTAGACATACACACATCAATAACTTTAGGCATCCATTTAAATCCTAGTGTGTTATATATCCATTTCTGCCATCTATAACTACTAATTGCTTTAGTCTTAGTGAATGCACTAGGTGGTACTACATTCTTTGGAGGTAAAACTGGAGCTACAAGGACAGTAATGGTTGCCTTATAATCTAAAGAAGGCGGTCTACCAAGCATAGACTTAGAGTGATTAATGGGCCTAGAGGTATTCCGATTCTTAGGATTCCGTAAACGAGAGATTATAGCTTTAGCAACACATTTGTCATGACAATCAGAATTCAGACTTTTACGACAAATAACACAAGGTGCATCAGACTAAATATCAAAAGTACTTAAAGGTTTGGCATTCGTTACATCACTATTTCTATTACATTTGCCAGACGCAATATCTATAGTGGAAGCAACGGGAGTCTTATTCATAGTCCTAGGGTGTTCTTCTACTTTAGCATTCCTTATTGATCTTTTCTTAGGTTACAACTTCCTATTCTTCGATGTAGTGCTCCTAGGCTGTGAAGTGCGGACGTTTGGAAAAGACGCAACTATTCATGTTTCAGTAGAAGGAAGCACGTTATCAATTTGTGTTTTGGCAGTAGGGATTCTAGGTTCATGATTACTAAGTGTTACTAGTGCTATTCTCTTAATCACGGTAGGCGAAAGTAGTTCATACTTTCCTAACATTTCTCTTAACTTAAAGATAGTGTGAATCAAATCTTGATTTTCATAATGAATATTACCAGCAAAATGCATTACTTCTTTAGTCTGTGCAAGATAGTGATCAAGTTCGTTTGATGCTTCATGACGAGTATTATTGATAACGCTACACGCGTCGTTCGGGGTCAAGGAAACTTCCTTTTCTTCGAGCAAGTTTTATAACACCCTAGGCAGTGAACCTAATCGTTGTAGTGTAGTAATTAGGGTAAGCCACGGGTATTGATATCGTTCTCTAGGGGAATAGGAATGCTAGTGAGAAGTTACTACGCTAAGGTTGAGGTTGAGGAAGATTATTTTTTTATCTTTTTATGTTTTTTTAGAAAATGAAAAGGTACGAATCTCGGGTATTGGATTTGGGGGGTTGGTATTGCTACCGATTACTCTACTATTATCTAATTATCTAAGCTAAGGTTGTGATAGTCTATGTCTAATTGATGTGTACTCGTATGATAGTTTAAAGATGTGTTTACTTAGGTTTTACTACTCCTTAATTATCTCCTATTGATGGTTGATTTGTCACGTCCTTATTCCTAGTTGCGTTGTGATTCTAAGGCTATAGGGCGTGCTTGTTTCCCTAACTCTTTGAAATTACCAAAGGGTCTTGTTTACAAATCCTCTAGTGATTTATAGACGCCTACTCTACGGTTGTCCTTGAATACTTTATCCTACAATTACCTAGATAATTATATTCTAAAGTTCACAAAGAAAAGTCAAGCATTAAGTACACAACGAATAATCTAGCGCACTCTAGATCATTAGTCAACTAAGATAAGTATCAACCAATCAATATTCAATAATTAAGTTTCATATTCCCTAAGCAAACACACAAATAAATTAGCCGGACATGGAGAACATGCAAGCATACACACAAATAATCAAAGACATAATTAAATTAATGAAGTAAATACTTATCTTGATGTATAATAGGGTTTAGAACCCTAAAATACTGCACAAGAAAGCCTTGGTTCGGTTTTAGGTTTTTACTCCAAAAGACTACACACAAAACTGAAAAATTCGGATTCTATATATAAGATTACATCTGCGACGGCGTCACCTTATGTTTTGTGACGCCGTCGTGTCGCCGTCATTAGGGTTTCGTCTTGGCCACGTAAACCTTGCGACGGCGTCACCTTATGACTGTGACGCCGTCCCCTTCAGCTCTGACGCCGTCTTGGCTGCATCTAGGCCGTCTGAGTAGCGACGGCCTATTCCTTTAGAACCTGACGTCGTCCCTTGAAAACATGCAATTTCGCTTCTGACCCGTCGCAAAATTCCTTCCCGACGGCGTCGCAGATATGCAGTGACGCTGTCGCCTTATGTTTCAGCAGCTTTGAGTGTCTCGATTCTGACTTTGGCCATTTTCTTCGTATATTCGCGCCTTTTCGTCCAAATAAGCATCATTCCAGCATTTTGCCTTCAAGAGACCTAAAAAGTGAAAAGGAACGATATTAAGCAATAACGGATACAAAAGTGATCGAATAAGGGCTTAAATGACCCCTCAAAAAGGTACCTTTTAAAACCTTATCAAATATCCCTACACTTGGTATTTGCTTGTCCTCAAGCAAATGTGCTTTTAGCCAATTAATTTATAAGTTAGGGGTCATGAAGCATCCATTCAAAACGGTCCACAACACATATAAGCCCCGCAAAAGTCATAACAAGCACGGAAATTACATACTAGCACCTCACATGGGGTGTTTGGATACTCACATCTCTCTCGGGTGTATATATGAAATATAACAAATCGGAAATGGAAGATAAACACTCATTAACCGGTCCTAGTACATAGATTACCATAGGCTTGAGAATAGATCAAACCTCCGTCGCTTTGGCGTAAGCACCTAGGAAAGACTATCAAAGAGGTCTTTTAAAGGGTTGTAATGTTAGGCTTATGGTAGGGAAATGAAGGGTTTGGTGGGATAGGCTATTTAGTGGTGGATAGTCAAAAATCTCTATGTTGCAAGTATACGAAGAATGACGTTGCTAAGCCAAGACTCGACACTCTAAAACTCTAGGCAACGAAAATAAACAAACATAATTTAAAAGATAGATGTAGGATGGTAGCCCGTATGGTTTTTTTTGTTTTTTTTTTTTTTTTTTTTTTTTTTTTTTTTTTTTATATATTTTTTTTTTTCGATTTTTTTTTTTTTTTTTTTTTTTTTTTTTTTTTTTTTTTTTCATACACTTTTACTCTACCATCCTCTACGGTACATCAAAATGATAGGGATTTATAGCCACATCCCTACACTTGAGTTTTTATTACTCTAACACTAATTTGACCCGAATTGAAAAGATCAAAACACTTGGAGTACATTATTATGCAAACAAAGGGAATTTGAGTTTAACGTTCTCTTCCCTATATTTCATAAACTTTAACTTTTCCCATGAATCCCAATCATCCCAAAACTGTATACAAATGATATGACTCGACTTAGCAACTCATGCAAGCAACCAGATAATTGAACTAAGGGTTTTGGGTGATAACATAAATTTGCACTAAAAGTGAGTGCAATAAAGGTAGGCTAAGGCGATTTGGGTGTATATTAGGGGGTGGGGTGTAAACAATGCTCTTCATTGATATTCCGGAAAAACCGAAACATCACGAGAACCGCGAAAAGGATAGGCTCTGAGGGGTTAACTAGGGGTATCGTGTACTAAAGATGAGTACAACGCAAAGGGTGTGGGGGAATTACTCAACCGATATGGAAGAAGTAATTATATTACAGGTATTAAACAAGGGTTTATCCTAATGCCTCTTATCATTTAGTTATTCCTAACTACACAAGTGTAGTCTCACTAGCGATCTCGGAATGCATCACAAAACAAGTTCTAGAATCTAATATACTACCGGTTCACACTCTAAGCATTAAAGATGAATGCTTTAATTCCTAATAATCTAAGGGTGATCCTCACATTTTGGGTGGAATTTAGGTGGTAAAGGGTTTTTGTGCTAGTCATGCAACTTCCTATCCATGAGACGCTTTTGTTAAGACTAATGGCCCACTCTTATACGTCATGAAAAAAATTTTAAATTTGGCTAAAATTACCCTAAACTACATTTTCTCATGGTTTATTACACAAATACACTTGGACAAAGCAAATAGTCAAGGATAAGCATAGTTTCAAAGTTCCCGTTTTATTTTCCCTCCCTACACTTAAACTGAACATTGTCCCCAATGTTCCCCGAAAGTATCAAAGTTATGATAATAGAAGGTAATTAAAAACGAAAGAAACTAATACTCCCCTGATTAGCTCGGTAGGATCCGTAAAAAGTGGTGGTTAAATCTTTTCCAAGAAGAGTTTTTGCGTGAAAGGCTCCTTCCAAACTTGTGTAACTTCTTCTTGACAAACTAAACCTGCACACTAGAAGAAAACAAACGAAACCTTCACGTAAAATCGGCGGTAATAATATACATAAGACTCGATTTAAACTAGGATATAATGCTTGTGGAATGGATGTTTACAGAATTTGTTTTGAAAGTTAAGATCTGGAAAATTCCAAAATTTTACAAGTAGCTCAGAAAACGAGAAAAAGTAAGCTGATGTTTTTATTCCTTCCTGACGCCGTCAGGTTGCAATCCTGACGCCGTCAGGTTATCCTGACAAAAACTGGTCTGCGATTTTCTGGAAAAAATTCTGGAAAATTTACATCTTTAGAATCTGGAAAAATTTCTGCAAAAACATCCATTATGACTCGATACAAGCATTTGACTCGAACAAACAAACATATATATCTTTTAATTAATTGTTATTCTCATGTTCACGTTTCTTATGAAAACGTGTGTAATCCTCCCTACACTTATCCTTTATGTAAAATACCTTTATATGTAATTAAGACGAGGTTAAAAACGAAATAAAGCATTTTTACAAATCTAAACATGAGGACAAACAATTAATAAAAGATATATGACACTAACAAGCAAACAATTAAGCATGGGTTGCCTCCCACGAAGCGCTTTTCTTTATTTAAGAGTCTTGTAGCTAGACTCGTAGTCCTATTCCTACGTTTTTGCATCACCGCCCTCTTGACGGTCTCTATCGAGGGGTTCCATGTTGTAGAAGTGTCCCATGATACTCCCTTCTAAGAGTTCACCCTCTCCCCACTCGGTCCTATATTTCGGTCCTAAATTCAAACAATCTTTATAGAACCCGAAAAGCTTAGCCATAACATAATCTACTCCCTTTTCCCTATCCTCATCATTCCTGTAATAGACCGACAGTTTAAGTTCCTTTTCATCATTGGAGAGTGATGAAAACTTCTCAATCTTAAACGGCATTTGGTAGGCTACGTCGTCGGTCTCATCCTTGAATCGCACTACTCCTAACGATGGGTCATAGGTCATCCCGGTGCTTTCTACGAAAGGTTTTCCTAGAATAACGTGGGACAAGCTAGGGTCTATGGCCGTGCTAATATCTTCCACAATTATGAAGTCCGTAGGGAATGTGAAACTACCTACATAGACGGGCAATCCCTTAACTCTACCAAGAAAATTACACTTATCACTAGGATTATCGAGGTCTTGCCTAGTTGGGATAGGCTTCTTCATTATCCAATTGTAATAGGTGCTAGTCATTATGTTAATTGGGGATTTACGATCAATGTAAGCCTTTGCCATAAAAAGGTGTCCTATGCAACATGGTATGTTAAGATTCCAAGGGTTCCCAAACTTGATTCTAGGGCTTTTCCTAACATACATGTGACGGAGGTCACGCACTAAGTGAGGGTGGCGGGATAATTCTTCTTCCGTAGGAAATTTGTTGAAATAGTCATTGTCTACTTCATCTTCTTCCTCGGGTGTTTCATCATCAACAAATGTTTGGTCTTCTTCGTCATTGGTTTCATCCGGTTCCACTAAGGCGATGGCATTGACGAATTGGACGTGCTTAATAAGCTTGCTTGGATCCTTAATTTCTACACCTGGAGGCTCGGGAGTCGAGATAGCACTAACCTTCTTATCACTATTTATGGCTTTCAACAGGTTGTCTATCTTCCTATCCATCTCGGCTTGTTGATGGTTAAAGCGGTCCGAGAGCTTAGCCATTTGGGTTTCTTGGGACGCAACTATGTTTTGCAACATCCCTTCGATACTCTGTTGGTTAGGACCGTTAGGTGGGGGCCACGAAAAATCATTGGAGGTGAATTCTTTGGTTTGTCCCCAGTAAAAGTCGGGCTTGTTTTTCCATGCCTCCCGGGTTTCATTGAAATTCCTAGGTCCGGGCGTTGTAGGGAATCTTCCTCCCGTTCCATTATTACGCGAGGATGCGTATTCAACGGAAGCATGTTCGGGGGATAGGGTGCTAGTGCGCGTGTTATGAGGATCACAAAACGGCTCGCACGAAGAGGAAACTTTGTTTATATGGCGCGAGGACTTAGGATTCTCGTAGGAACTCATGAGGAATTTGACTTGATCTTCAAGTTCGATCATCCTACGGTCGGGAGGAGGCAAGGAGATTGCCTTGACGGTTTTGGGAAGTTCACGGGGGTCATCCCAACTTTCGTTGTCATAGAGGGCAAGGTCCTCTATTATTTCCCATGATTCTTCCGCGGTGAGATCACTAAGTTTTCCACCGGCCGCTTGGTCAATGGATCGCTTAGTGGGAAAGTTGACATGATCATAAAAGATTTGGACTTGGAGCCAAAGATCAATGCCGTGATGAGGGACTTTATGAAGTAAGTCCTTGAATCGGGTCCATGCTTCGTAGAGAGATTCACCTTGACGTTGTTGGAACATCAAGATGTCATTCCTAAGCTTAGTGGTTCTCCCCGGTGGGAAAAATTGAGCAAGGAAGCGAGAAGTAAGATCATCCCAACTTGAGATGGAGCCGGCGGGAAGTCGCTCAAGCCAATTACTAGCTTGGTCCCGTAGAGAGAATTGGAAGAGACGCAAGCGCGTGGTCTCCCGAGTAGTAGCATCAAGGTCGATGGAATCGACAATTTTGAGGAAATCCCTCAGATGCTGATTTGGATCTTCGGAACGAAGTCCATGGAATGCACATCCGTTTTGCACCAACCGGATGGTGTCGGATCGCAGGGCCGTAGTTTGGGCTTGGTCGGGAAGCTCAATGGTGTTCCTATAACCTAGGTGGTTTGGTCTCGAGTACTCACCAAGAGTACGGGCTCTTGGCGGGTCGTTTGGTGGTGGGTTGATGAGTGGTGGTTGGTTGTCACCTTCCATGGTGAAAAGTGATGGGTGTTACGAACAAAGGTCACGAAGAAGGGGGATAGACTAAGAGAAAGCTAAAAAATGAGAAAAAAAAATTACTTGATAGGAATCAAGCAAAGAAACCTAAACGAGGTGGACTACTAACTAGCTATTCTATTCCCCGGCAGCGGCGCCAAAAACTTGATAACGCTACACGCGTCGTTCGGGGTCAAGGAAACTTCCTTTTCTTCGAGCAAGTTTTATAACACCCTAGGCAGTGAACCTAATCGTTGTAGTGTAGTAATTAGGGTAAGCCACGGGTATTGATATCGTTCTCTAGGGGAATAGGAATGCTAGTGAGAAGTTACTACGCTAAGGTTGAGGTTGAGGAAGATTATTTTTTTATCTTTTTATGTTTTTTTAGAAAATGAAAAGGTACGAATCTCGGGTATTGGATTTGGGGGGTTGGTATTGCTACCGATTACTCTACTATTATCTAATTATCTAAGCTAAGGTTGTGATAGTCTATGTCTAATTGATGTGTACTCGTATGATAGTTTAAAGATGTGTTTACTTAGGTTTTACTACTCCTTAATTATCTCCTATTGATGGTTGATTTGTCACGTCCTTATTCCTAGTTGCGTTGTGATTCTAAGGCTATAGGGCGTGCTTGTTTCCCTAACTCTTTGAAATTACCAAAGGGTCTTGTTTACAAATCCTCTAGTGATTTATAGATGCCTACTCTACGGTTGTCCTTGAATACTTTATCCTACAATTACCTAGATAATTATATTCTAAAGTTCACAAAGAAAAGTCAAGCATTAAGTACACAACGAATAATCTAGCGCACTCTAGATCATTAGTCAACTAAGATAAGTATCAACCAATCAATATTCAATAATTAAGTTTCATATTCCCTAAGCAAACACACAAATAAATTAGCCGGACATGGAGAACATGCAAGCATACTGATGCGGTGCAATTCGAGGAGGTTTTTATGCAGAAGATGGCACATCCGAAGTTGTTGCGGAAGTGTCAGATTTAATGTTTTTTATGGTTTCGGGCTAAAATCATATTTTTTTTATAAGTTTGGGCACTTCTTGCAATTTTTATAGTAGATTTTCCAGCAAGTTAGGGTTTTAGTATTTAAGCACTCTTAGACTTTTTGTTATGCAGTTTATTTTTGATTGATTAATAAAACGAGGTCTCCTCTTATCTATCACTTTTCGGTATTCTTTTGAATCAACGAATTTTTGATAGCAACTTATTCTGTTAACCACGTACGCTGCATCAGAGTGGTATCATATTCCAGTCGATCCTGAGTTATGCCGCCCCGAAGACAACCTCGCGCTGCCAACAATGGTGATGCTGGTGCTGATAATGCTGAATTGCGACGTGCTAACGCTGATCTTCAGCGACAGGTTGACACATTGACCCAACGGTTGAATGAGTTCGTCAACATACAACATCAAGATGATGATGTTACTGTTACGGACGAAAACCCGTTTGGTGATTTCCGAAATCATTCCCCAGAACGTCCCAATAACCGTTGGGAGCATAGTTTCAAGGTGGAGATTCCGACTTTCGATGGTAGTCTTAAGCCGGAGGAATTTGTCGATTGGCTGTCCCAAATTGACGAAATTCTGGATTTCAAGAAAGTTCCTGATGATCGTCGTGTCTCCCTGGTAGCGATTCGGTTACGCGGTCGTGCACAGGCTTGGTGGCAACAGCTCAAGCAAACTCGTGTTCGAAGTGGTAAGGCTAAGATTACAAGCTGGGATAAATTTAAGAAACATGCTAGGGCTGCCTTCTTGCCTTACAATTTTGAGCGAGAATTGTACCAGCGTTTTCAGAATCTTCGCCAAGGCACTCGATCTGTCGATGATTATACAACATCGTTTTACGAGTTACTTGCTCGCACTGATCTCAATGAATCCCCTATTCAGTTGGTTTCTCGCTATATCGGTGGTCTTCGTCTCCAATTACAGAATGTTCTCAACATGTTTGACCCGTTGACCGTTGCCGAAGCGCATCAACGTGCTTCGCAGGCTGAAAAACAGTTGAATCAGCGTGTCCTTGGAGGTTTTCGCCAGGTCTCTGATTCGACAAGTCGAACGGCCTCTTCTACGCAGGCTCCTCGGCCTCCGGCCCCCCCACAGGTCCCTACATCTACTCCTGGTTCTTCGATTCCTCCTCAAGGGCGTTCTAGTGGAGGATTACGGTGTTTTAATTGTGGTGAACAGGGCCATAGACAAGCGGAGTGTCGAAACCCAAAGACAACCAATCGTGGCCTATGGACAGATGCTAATGAATCTGAATTAGATTCGACCCCTGTTTATGATGAGTATCCTGAAGATGTCGAGGAAGAATATGTTTCGGGTGATATTGGTCCTCTTTTGATGCTGCGTAGGTCCTTTTTAACCCCTCGTGCTCCTGATAACGAGTGGTTACGCAATAATTTGTTCCATTCGACTTGCACCATTGGTGGGAAGGTCTGCACTTTCATCATTGATGCAGGTAGCTGTGAAAATGTAATTTCCGAGGCTGCTGTTTCCAAACTCAGCCTCTCTACGGAGCCTCACCCTAAGCCTTATCGCCTCTCTTGGCTCAGTCAAGGTACGGATGTTACTGTTGTGAAACGTGTGCTTGTCAATTTTTCCATTGGACCTACTTATAATGATGCTATCTACTGTGATGTGGTTGCAATGGATGCTTGTCACCTTTTACTTGGTCGCCCATGGCAATATGATAATAATGTTCTACATGATGGCCGCTCTAATACATATTCTTTTATGTTTCGCGGGAAGAAAATTGTTTTGATTCCACATAAGCCCCAAGGGGTTGCTGCACCTACTGTTCAAGGCCCACCCCCGACCACTTTGTTGGCCCGTGGTCCTTTCCAGGTTGCTATGGAAGAATCTGGTATGGTATTTGTCCTATTTTCTTATCCACTTGCTACGGCTACTTCTCATGTTGTACCTGCTGTGGTTCAACCATTGTTACATGAATTTGCGGATGTGTTTCCGGAATCGCTTCCCCCCGAATTACCTCCTTTGCGCGATATTCAACATCACATTGATTTGGTTCCGGGTGCTGCTCTACCCAATCGACCTCATTATCGTATGAGTCCGAAAGAGCATGAAGAGCTGCGTAGACAGGTTGAGGAACTTTTAGCTAAGGGTCACATTCGTGAAAGCCTTAGCCCATGTGCTGTTCCTGCCCTTCTTATTCCAAAAAAGGATGGTTCTTGGCGTATGTGTGTGGATAGTCGTGCGATCAATAAGATTACGGTGCGTTATCGCTTCCCTATTCCCAGGCTGGATGACTTGTTAGATCAGTTGGGTGGTGCTTGTGTGTTTAGCAAATTAGATCTCAAAAGCGGCTACCATCAGATTCGTATTCGCATGGGGGATGAATGGAAAACGGCATTCAAGACTCGTGAAGGCTTATATGAGTGGTTGGTCATGCCATTCGGATTGTCCAATGCCCCTAGTACTTTTATGCGTGTGATGAATCAAGTTCTTCGTCCTTTCATTGGGAAGTTTGTCGTCGTGTATTTCGATGATATCTTAATTTATAGTGCGGACCCTGTTGTACACCTCGAGCACTTGCGTAAGGTGTTATTGGTTCTCCGTCGAGATAAATTCTACGCTGCTACAGCTAAGTGTGCCTTTCTGTCGGCGTCAATCCAGTTTCTGGGTTATGTGGTTTCTCGTGAGGGACTGCAAGTCGATCCTAGTAAGGTTCTAGCCGTTGACCAATGGCCCCGGCCTTCTTCTATAACCGAGGTTCGTAGTTTTCACGGTTTGGCATCCTTTTATCGCCGTTTTATACCTCACTTCAGTGGTATTATGGCTCCTATCACGGATTGCATGAAAGGGACTAAGTTCCATTGGACTAATGATGCGGAGGCTGCCTTTCTTGAAATTAAGCGTCGACTCACTTCGGCCCCTATTTTGGTACTTCCTGATTTCTCCCAGCCCTTTGAACTCCATTGTGATGCTTCAAAAACAGGTATTGGGGCTGTACTCAGTCAATCTGGCCGTCCTGTTGCTTATTTTAGCGAGAAACTTTCTGATGCTAAGCTTCGCTTTAGTACCTATGATATTGAGTTTTATGCGATTGTCCAAGCCATCAAGCATTGGCGTCATTATTTGTTTCAGCGGGAATTTGTCCTATATACGGATCATGATTCCCTCAAGCACCTTGGCAGCCAAGCTAAAATATCACATCGTCATGCTTCTTGGATTTCTTATTTGCAGCAGTTTACTTTTGTGATTAAACACAAAGCAGGTGTTTCTAATCGCGTTGCAGATGCGTTGAGTCGCCGTTCTGGGTTGTTGACTGAAATGCGTGTCCATGTCCCTGGCTTTGATTCCTTTTTAGAATTATATGTCGATGATCCGTTCTTCTCCCAGGTTCTTGCACGCATTCAGCAAGGCGAGCCAACAGAATTTATTTTGGAAGATGGGTTTCTGTTCAGAGGGGTTCAGTTGTGCATTCCAGAGTGCAGCTTGCGTTTGAAAATGATCCAAGAGCTTCATAACGAGGGTCATGTGGGGCGAGATCGTACTTTTCAATTGCTTGCAGGTTCTTATTATTGGCCTTCTATGCGTAAGGAGGTTGGTCGTTTTGTTGCTCGTTGTCGTGTGTGTCACCTGGCTAAAGGGGCGTCTACTAATGCCGGGTTATATTTGCCTCTGCCTATTCCCACACAACCTTGGTCTGATGTGAGTATGGATTTCGTTCTTGGTCTTCCCCGTACTCAGCGTGGAAGTGACTCGATCTATGTGGTCGTTGATCGTTTCTCCAAGATGGCTCATTTCATCCCGTGTAAGAAAACATCCGATGCTGTTGCTGTTGCTCATCTTTATTTTCGTGATGTGTATCGCCTTCATGGTCTTCCTGCTTCTATAGTTTCTGATCGTGATTCTCGTTTTGTGAGTCACTTCTGGCGGAGTTTATGGCGTATGGTTAATACTCAGCTGAATTTCAGTAGTGCGTACCATCCCCAAACGGATGGACAAACTGAGGTCGTCAATCGCTCCCTTGGCAATCTGTTGCGTAGTTTGGTGGGCGATCATCCTAAAGCATGGGATCAGAAGTTACCTCAGGCCGAGTTTGCCCACAACCATGCTGTTAACCGTACTACTGGGTTTAGTCCTTTTCATGTGGTGTATGGGTTATTACCGCGGGGACCTCTCGATTTGCTTGCTCTGCCCAGCAAAGTTCGTACGCATGCTACTGCAGAGGAGTTCGTTGATCAGTTGGCTCGGGTTCATCAAGCTACCCGTGATCAGTTGGTTGCCACTACAGCAAAATATAAGGAGCAAGCTGATAAAAAACGGCGGGCTGTTGAGTTTGAGGTCGGTGATTTTGTATGGGCTATTCTGACTAAAGATCGTTTTCCTGCCCATGAATACAACAAGTTGGCTTCTAGGAAGATTGGTCCAGTGGAGATTGTGGAGAAGATTAATTCGAATGCCTACCGGTTGCAGTTGCCCAGCCATTTTCGTACTTCTGATGTCTTCAATGTAAAGCATCTTGTTCCTTTCATAGGCGATTCTTCTGATGAGGATGATACGGTTCCAGATTCGAGGTCGAATCTTCTCTATCCAAGGGGGAATGATGCGGTGCAATTCGAGGAGGTTTTTATGCAGAAGATGGCACATCCGAAGTTGTTGCGGAAGTGTCAGATTTAATGTTTTTTATGGTTTCGGGCTAAAATCA
The DNA here is from genome assembly GCA_019973895.1 of Chrysanthemum seticuspe. Classification (NCBI taxonomy): domain Eukaryota; kingdom Viridiplantae; phylum Streptophyta; class Magnoliopsida; order Asterales; family Asteraceae; genus Chrysanthemum; species Chrysanthemum seticuspe. The sequence goes on from BPTQ01000004.1 coordinate 135,480,209, forward strand.
TATTTTTTTTATAAGTTTGGGCACTTCTTGCAATTTTTATAGTAGATTTTCCAGCAAGTTAGGGTTTTAGTATTTAAGCACTCTTAGACTTTTTGTTATGCAGTTTATTTTTGATTGATTAATAAAACGAGGTCTCCTCTTATCTATCACTTTTCGGTATTCTTTTGAATCAACGAATTTTTGATAGCAACTTATTCTGTTAACCACGTACGCTGCATCACATACACACAAATAATCAAAGACATAATTAAATTAATGAAGTAAATACTTATCTTGATGTATAATAGGGTTTAGAACCCTAAAATACTGCACAAGAAAGCCTTGGTTCGGTTTTAGGTTTTTACTCCAAAAGACTACACACAAAACTGAAAAATTCGGATTCTATATATAAGATTACATCTGCGACGGCGTCACCTTATGTTTCGTGACGCCGTCGTGTCGCCGTCATTAGGGTTTCGTCTTGGCCACGTAAACCTTGCGACGGCGTCACCTTATGACTGTGACGCCGTCCCCTTCAGCTCTGACGCCGTCTTGGCTGCATCTAGGCCGTCTGAGTAGCGACGGCCTATTCCTTTAGAACCTGACGTCGTCCCTTGAAAACATGCAATTTCGCTTCTGACCCGTCGCAAAATTCCTTCCCGACGGCGTCGCAGATATGCAGTGACGCCGTCGCCTTATGTTTCAGCAGCTTTGAGTGTCTCGATTCTGACTTTGGCCATTTTCTTCGTATATTCGCGCCTTTTCGTCCAAATAAGCATCATTCCAACATTTTGCCTTCAAGAGACCTAAAAAGTGAAAAGGAACGATATTAAGCAATAACGGATACAAAAGTGATCGAATAAGGGCTTAAATGACCCCTCAAAAAGGTACCTTTTAAAACCTTATCAATTATTGAGTAAATCAAATATGACACCATATTCCTGTTTAACTTTTACAAGTTCTTGTTCATATTTTGAGATTTGACTTTTCAAAGACACGTTTTGATCATCCAGTTGCTCAATTTTAGGATCAGAAGATTTTGAACGCAACTGAGCGATTTTGTTTTGAAAAACAAGTTGTTGATTGTGAATATCTTTTTGACACCAATTAAGTCGACGTTTTGCATTGGAAAGTTCGTTAAGCAATCGTTCATTTTCAGCTTTTAAAGACTCGATCTGAAGCACATTATCAGTATTCTCAATAGTTACCACAGAGTCAACAGTATCAGCAGAGATATAATCAGATGCATATGACACAGAATTCAATAACACAATATTATGGATATCAGCACAGATAACATCATTCAAGAGTCGATCAACATCTTTTCTCAACATTTTCTTTTTACGTTTAGTATTAGAAATAGATGTTTCTATTTTCTCGAAAACGACCTTCATCACTCCAACTTCTTTATGAAAGTCCCGTTCCCAAGACAATGCTCAATTTTTCAAATTTTTAACATTTGGTAAAAGATTTTTCTGAAAGATGTCTCTTTGTTCTCGCGCCAGAGGCGATTGAAAATGTTGAACTTTGATTTCAGAATGATATTCTATCTCATGTTGTAAAGTTTTGAGGTCAGCCATGAAAATGTCAAAATATCTAAGAATTTTGCGATTTTCAGGTTTTGAGTTTACTTCACTGATGGAAGGTAAAGGACCATAAATTTGTGCATAATCTGGTTGGGGATTAACATTAGAAGACTCAGACGTTTTGATGATAACCCTTGGTGTGTTAGAAGAATCCGTTGGTGTGATGAAAGTGACCGGTTTTGAGTAATTAAAAGGTTTGTTGTAAACAACAGTTTCTAATTTTGATCGACTCTCGTCTTCTGCATCTAATTCCTCTTGACGATGATATTCAACAACACTCATAACAAAATTATCAATTTTATATTCTGCACTGGAAACTTCAGGATTTGGTTTGAATGTTTTGGTTGAAAGCTTAGGTTTGTAGTCAGCAAGATTCGGTCCATATCCATTTGGATTGGGTTTTAAAGTAAACTTTTCAATAGCAGTTACTGACTCACCATGTTTGTAAACAACAGTTTTAAACTCTTTAAGTTTGCGTTGCAAGCCGATAATTTCTTCAAGATGATCATCTATTCGTTTCGTGGAATGCTTTTTGTATGCAGAGAACTGTTTTTGGCAAGTTAACAGCTCAGCCTTAGCTTTTTGATTTTCCAAGGTGAGAGCGTTAATTTGCTTTTTATGTTCATGTTTCAGTTGTTCTATTTCAGACAAGAAAGCATTCTTCGAAGCGGCTAGATCACGCATCTGTCTCTCTAAATATTTTTCGTTTTGATGAGATTTAGAAAAAGCGGCTTCAAAACCTTTTTCACGGTTTTCTTGAGTTTTGAAAAAGTTTAGTTGCATTTTTAAACATTCAAAATCCTTGGCTAACAGTGCATTTTTATTTTTTAAGTCCTGATTTAATGCACAACATTCTTCAATTTGGGATTGCTGGTCTTTAAGTAAAAGAGCAAGATCTGGATGAGGCAAAAGTTCGGTTTGTTCAACGGGAGTCACAACATGATCATTATTTAGATCCTCAAGTATAACCACGGAGTCAATTTGATTATCAAAGGAAACCATAAGGTCGTCTTGATCGTCAAATGTAACTACGGGGTCTAATTGAAAATCGTCGGAATGAGATGTAGATGACCCATTTTGAACATTCTGAGCCTTGCCGGATTCAGATGTTGGCGGAGATATTAGATCAGAGATAAATATGGTTTGTTCGGGTACCTGAGACAAGCCATCAGTGTCATACACTGGGCCTGTGTCACTCATGTGTAACTCATGCATATTAGCCATCAACATAACAGCTGCATTGGCCTGCAAGTCCTCCATATCATCATCTGAGTCTGCATCTGCCATAAAACTCTGTTCTTTGTCTGTGAGAGATCCACCAACTTCATCTTTAAGAGCCAAAAGAAGAGCCTCTTTGAAATAAGCACTGCCCTTAGTCCTCGGCTTTGGGCATGCATTAGCCAGGTGTCCCTTCTCATTGCAGTTGTAGTATCGAAGACCATTCAACCCATTCTGAGCATTTCCCTGTTCCACCACTTGAGCTCTGTTGTTATTCCTACCCACAGCATTAAACCCTTGACCACCACCCATCGGACGACCATAACCACGATTCTGAACTTCAACTCATCCATTGTTCACAACATCCTGATTTCGTGTATTAGATGAGGAACGAATACGATTTTTGGATTTGTTGGTATAACGGCTAAAAGCATTAGCAATCATAACAAATCCTTGTTGCAATGCTTCGAACGGATCAGATTCCTCATTAGCTTCACTGAAAAATGCTTGAGCATTGTTGTTGTATGGAACCAATTGATTATGTTGAGATTGTTGTGATTGATCATTTGGTGTGTTATTGGCAGTTGGTTGAGTTGCTGGTTGAGGAGGATAACTGTTTTGAGCATACAAGGCAAGTTGTTGATTTTTCGGATGTGAAGGTGAGGCAATTTGAGCACGGAGAATCCTTTCCCTATCAACTTCCTTTTCATGAGGCTTAAAGTAATCGTACAACAATCCGTATGCAGAATGATGCATGTTCTTCGCTTGACGGAGAAAAATGACATACTTCTCCCATTCGGGACCAAGACTACTCAGGAACTTAGTATTAACTGCAATTCTTGGCATGATGATGCTGTGTTTATCCAAATCATTGATGATGTCTGAGAATCGATGATGATAAGACTCTAGTGTCTCTCCAGGTTCAATCAAGAAGTGTTCATAAGCCAAGTAAATTTTGGATTCCATATCCTCCTAATTGAGTGCAGATCCTTCCATAAGTAGATGAATGTGTTCCCACATTGCCTTTGCAGTCTTTTGAGCATCAACACTTCGAAGAATTGGGTTTGGTAATCCTAAAAGGATATATTGCATTGCAAGCTCATCAGCTTCATAGTGTAGAAGTTCTTCTGGATTCAGGTCTGCAACAGTAGCAATGTTTGATTGTTCATCCCTTGGTGGATTAGCATTTGGATCTCCGGGTACAATGACAGTAGGCATCTGAAATGGACCTTCCAAGATAACCTTCTTTAAGAACTTTCCATGTGGCTTCTTCAGATCACAAAACCTAAAGAACCTAATTACCCATTGATCGTAGTTTCCTGGAGTGAGCATTGGAGGTCTATCAAGTGATCCAGCCTCATGAATTGATTGTTGGCTGCTTAAAGCTTCACACATCTTTGCAAACCAAGTAGGTTCCTTCATAGTGTTCCTTGATGGATGTTGATTGAAATCGTTTGTGTAGGGTTGAACTTGAAGACTTGGTGGTGTTTGAACCATTTGTGGTGGAGGAATTGCTCCAAGTTGTGGAGTATGTTGTTGATTAAATTGTTGTTGATAAATTGCTTGTTGTTGATTACATTGTTGATGTTGTGGACTTAGTTGTTGTTGTCGTTGAGAATAAGTGTAAGGGAAATAGTTAGAGTATGGTGGTTGTGACATGTTGAAAACTTGTGTTGGTAAAAATGGATCTTTGTAGTCGAATGAACCTTTGTTGATGAAGTATCCTTAGGCGTAGAAATCACAATAGCCAAGTAGCACTTATGCGTAAAAACACCAAAGTTACGCGTAACAATCAAGAGTTACGCGTAGTTTTAGCTTACGCGTAAGTAGGGAAAAGACACTAAAGTTATGCGTAGACACAAAGTTAGGCGTAGAAACTTAGGCGTAGGATTTCCTTATGCGTAAGACTGGGCTTAGGCGTAAGATGAATCTTATGCGTAGGATTTTCTACGCGTAAGCTTTATGCTTATGCGTAATTTTAGGGTTTTGTCCCAAGTGATCTTTTACACTATCACAGTGCAAAAGATATCCAAAGTCGACGTATTTGCAGGCTTATCCAAGCAAGAAAACACGGAGTAAACCAAGAAACTGAAGATCAAACCACGGATAAAGTTACGCGTAGAACTAGGGTTTTGATACGCGTAGTTCTACTCGTAAGATGACTTTTGCCCAAAGATGTTTCTAAACTAGATTTTTGTGATGAAATAGCTTCAATATCACCAAAATAGCACAAAAGTGTAAAACTTGATGATCCAAAACTTCTAAAACTGTTACGCGTAGGATGAAACCCTCGTTCAAAAACTAGTTTAAAAACAATGATCCACGCATAAAGTTTGAAACTTTTTGCCAAAAACAGTTATTTTAACACCTTAAAACGTTGAAAGGACAAGAATCTTGGATTCAAAAGTGTAAAAAATACATTTTAAAGCGAACCAAAGTTTGAACCACGTCTACGCGTAAGACTGAAAACAAAAAACTTCAAAAACAAAAGTGTTAACCCAACTATTTGGCGATTGATACCACTGTTAGGTCACTAGTTTTACAACACAAGCTTAATAGAAAGAGATAAAGGCGATTGAACAATAAATCAAACACACACACACGATATGAGTAGCACGGTTATGCGTAAGGTATGAGTGAAAGAAATAAATTGAACAACCAACCCTCAAGTGAGGGTTATACAAAAGTATTTATAGGAGGGAAGCTAGGGCAACACTTCCTAGTCCCTTCCTTTCTCCTATGGGCTTGGGCCTAAGCTCATGGGCCTTCTACATAAGCTTAAGGCTAATAACAAACATAAAGGCCATAATTAAGCTAACTATTACATATGATTTACTAACACTTGATTAAGGTTTAGGAGTGATTCCAACAGAAGCCTCTTGTGTTGGTTGTCATAAAAGCATGTTTTCTGGTTGTCATGATAAATGTGTTGCTAAAGCTATCTTGAATCGTAAGTGGAATAATAGAAAACGGAATACCTCTAGGCCCACTAATGCTTCTAAGTCTGTGCTAGGTAAACCACCATCTAGTGTTCCAACTACGATCATTGATGTACCCATAGAACCCCCTTCACCTCCTAGGAAGAACTTACACCTAGTTGATTCACTAAGACCAAAGCTAAGACTAGTTGGAGATGGCAGAAATTGTTACATAATACACTTGTATTTAAATGGATACCTAAAATCAGTGATATGTGTGTTTCTACTATAACTGCTTCGGAACCCTACTCTTCGGGTTCCACATCTACTTCTATTCCATCTGTGTCGTCTGTGTGTAATGCAGGTGATACAGATCATCCTTTGGATTGTTGATAGCGGATGTTCCCGACACATGACAGGCAATCTCAAACTGTTATCAAACTTTATTGCAAAGTTCATTGGCACTGTCAGATTCGGGAATGATCACTTCGCAGCTATCATGGTCTACGGAGATTACATCAATGGCAACAACGAAATTAGCAGGGTTTATTATGTGGAAGGCCTCGGTCAAAACTCTTCTCAGTAGGTCAATTATGTGATGGAGATTTGGAAGTTGCTTTTCGGGAGAAAACTTGTTTCATTCGTGATCTACAAGGAAACGATCTTATGTCTGACACCCGCAATTCAAGTCTTTACACAATTTCAATGCAAGACATGATTGCTTCATCTCCCATCTGTCTACTTTCAAAGGAAATATCTACAAAATCTTGGCTATGGCACCGCCGTCTCTCACATTTAAACTTTCAAACCATAACCAACCTTGCTCGATACAAACTTGTTGAAGGTCTCCCAAGATTCCGATATTCTAAAGATCACCTCTAATCAGCTTGTGAACAAGGGAAAAGCACTCATGCTCACTTTCCTTCAAAGGTGGAACACAGCTCACAGCATGTGCTTCATATTCTTCACATGGATTTGTGTGGCCCGATGCACGTGCAGACGATTAATGGAAAACGCTACATCTTAGTAATTGTAGATGACTACTCAAGTTGGACTTGGGTTTATTTTCTTCGAAGTAAAGATCAAGCTCCACAGATGATCATCACCTTTCTTACAAAAATTCAAGTTCAGCTCCGGAACACAGTCAGACAAATCAGAACAGACAAAGGAACTGAATTTGTGAATCAAACTCTTCGTGCATTTTATGAGAAAGTGGGAATTGAGCATCAAACATCTATTGCACGTACACCAGAACAAAACGGAGTTGTTGAAAGACGAAACCGTACGTTAGTGGAAGCTGCAAGAACAATGTTAATTAATGCCAAACTTCCATATTACTTGTGGGCTGAAGCCGTGTCAACTGCATGCTACACTCGAAATCGCTCAATGATTACCAAGCGCCACAACAAAACACCTTATGAGCTTATCCACAACCGTAAACCGAATCTCAAACACTTTCATGTATTTGGATCCCTTTGTTATCCGAATAATAATCGTGATGACTTTGGTAAGCTCAAAGCCAAAGCTGACATTGGAGTCTTTGTAGGATATTGTGAAAAATCCAAGGGTTACCGGATCTGGAATCGTTGTACAAGGGAGATTATGGAAATGATTCAGGCCAATTTCGATGAGCTTAAAGAGATGGCTTATGAGCATGACAGCTTGGAACCCGGTCATAACCGTTTAAACTTCCCTCAAACCCCATCATCAGCTGAACCTAGTTTACAACTAACCCGACGTCAAATGGAACAGCTATTTGCTCCTCTATTTAGTGATGATATTGATGAACGTGCACCAGGTGTATCCAATGTTTCCGCTGCTCAACCTGATCAAAATCCAATACCTGATACACATGCTACAACAACTACTGTTGAGGAAGCACCACCAGTTGATTCTACAACAATAGTTGAACAAACCCCATCCAACGACGCTGAACCAGCTGATGATCTTTTGAACAATGAAGTACCCCCACCTGCAGATTATGATCCAAATGCGTTCTTCAACCCGTTTGCTAATGAAACTGCCACATCTGATGTTGCGGAATCATCCACAAGCCATTTGAATCCTCCCAATCTACAGAATGTATATCAACATCAACCCTCCACACATCGTTGGACGAAAGACCATCCTCTTGAGAACATTATTGGTAACCCGAATAAACCAGTTGTAACCCGACAACGTCTTCATACAGACGGTGAACATTGCATTTATGCACTCACTGTCTGCCTATCTGAACCTAAAAACATTAAAGAAGCAATGACAAAAGACAACTGGATTGAATCCATGCAAGAAGAACTCAATTAGTTTAAACGTCTTGAAGTATGGGAATTGGTTGAAAGACCAACAGGGGTCTACATCATTGGTATCAAATGGATTTGGAAAAACAAATTAGATGCTGAAGGAACCATAATCAGAAATAAGTCACGTCTGGTGGCTAAGGGTTATAGACAGGAAGAGGGTATTGACTTTGAAGAATCCTTCGCTCCGGTTGCTCGTCTTGAGGCTGTCCAAATTTTCCTGGCGTTTGCGGCTCACATGAACATCACCGTTTATCAGATGGATGTCAAAACGGATTTTCTCAATGGAAAACTAAAAGAAACGGTCTATGTCAGCCAGCCAGAAGGATTCGTTGATCCAGAGTTCCTGAACCATGTCTACAAGCTAAACAAGGCTCTCTACGGCCTCAAACAAGCCCCTCGAGCGTGGTATGATAAGTTATCATCCTTTCTTATCGCCAATAATTTTGTCAAAGGTTCGGTCGACCCTACACTTTTCATACAATATCACGGGGCACACATTTTAATCGTTCAAATTTATGTGGATGACATCATTTTTAGGTCAACACATCTAAAATATTCAAACGCTTTTTCAAAACTTATGAAAAAACATTTTGAAATGTCCATGATGGGTGAACTTACGTTCTTTCTAGGACTGCAAGTTCATCAATCACCCCGTGGTATTTTCTTGAGTCAGTCCAAATATGCCCTTGAAATTTTAAACAAAAATGGAATGCAAAACTGTGACACCTATGCCACTCCAATGGCCCATACCAAGAAACTGGACGCTGATTTGCATGGGAAATTGGTTGACCCTACCAAATATCGAAGTATCATTGGGTCTCTCATGTATCTAACAACCAGTAGACCTGATATTGTATTTTTGTATATCTTTGCTCCCGGTATCAGTCGAGACCAACTGAAACTCACCTCTCTGAGGCTAAGAGAATCCTCCGATACATCAAGGGAACCATTAACTTGGGGATCTGGTATCCGAAGGATTCTGGTTTTGAACTAATAGCTTTTTCAGACGCTGATCACGCAGGTTGCTTAGATTCTCGGAAAAGTACTTCAGGAGCTCTATAATTTCTTGGTGATAAACTGGTGTCATGGCAATCGAAGAAGCAGGACTGTACATCGCTGTCCTCAACAGAAGCAGAATATGTAGCCATGTAGGCGTGTTGTGCTCAAGTCATTTGGATGAGAGCACAACTCAAAGACTATGGTTACGTATTTGACAGAATCCCGATGTACTGTGACAATCGAAGTGCCATTGCGATCTCGTGCAACTCTGTTCAACATTCAAAATCAAAGCACATCGATCTTCGATATCATTTCATCAAGGAGCACGTGGAAAAGGGTACCGTTGAATTATACTTTATGGGTACTGAATACCAACTGGCAGATCTTCTCACCAAAGCCTTAGCTCCTGCTAGATTTAATGAGTTGGTCCACCGGATTGGTATGCGGTGTTTGACTCCAGAGGAACTGGATGAACTTTTAAAACATTCTTAAAACCAGTCAAACACCAAAACCTCTTTTGTAAATATTTTCAAAAACAAAATACAAAAATATAAAATCTGAGAAAACTACAAAAATATTTTTCTATCTATATTTCTTTTAACATGGCAAGTACAAATCTTCTGTCAACACTTTACTCTTTCAAAATTCAGTATTTTCTCGGTCAAGTGTTGAGGGGGAGAAAGTAAATATTTTTCGATTTCATAAAACCTTGTACTTGCATGTTACCTTATCCCGGTTGTTTCTTTGATAGTGGTGGTCACATTTCTGGTTTACTGACACTCTCCAGGCTCAAATTTATAAATTTTAATTATTTCTTAAGTCGAGGGGGAGTGTCGTCAAGTTTCTTTCCAAAAAAATCATACTTTTGGTAACCAAAATGGAAGTTATGGGCGTTGGATGAAAATGGTTAAGGTGGAGGGACTGAAACTGTCAAAAGCTCAAAGTATTTTTAATAAAACACTTCACCTAAATTTTCAAAAACATTAAATTCTTACATTTACTTCTCCAACTACCCAAATCCACGCCTAACATTTGATTCTCAAATCCGTGCTTTGTAATCCAAATTTGTAAGTATTTTTATAATCTTTGTGGTGTTACAAACGTTGGTTTTTAATTTCACAAACATTCAACGGCTTGATTTCAAGCTATGAGTGATTTTGTGTTCTACGCGTATGCGTATGAACACAAGATCATCAAAGGGTGTTTGTGATGATTAAATGGTGTCAAAATGTTCAAAATAATGGGCCATAACTTTTTCTATTAACCAAATCCACCCAGAAACATAAATTAATCACTTTTCAAATTAGGGTTCATACGCTTAAATTGGGCGTTTTCATTTAAGAGTGTTTCTGGTGAATTTTAAGGTTAAGAGATGTTGTATACATGTTTAATTGACCATATCCATACTTGAATCATGCCCAGAAACAACAAATGTTGATTAATTGAAATTTCGGGTTTATACTCGTACAAATTGGGTATTTTTGATTAGCATGGGTTTTGATGTTAAAAGTTGGTTTATACAACTCATTAGGCCTCCAAGATAACCCATAAAATATTTGGTGCAAATTCTATGGCTAAAACTCTTACTCGTAATTTTTGAAACCTAGGGTTTAAGTTTTACGCGTAACTGTTTTCATTGTGACTTCATGTTAGAACTGAAAGGGATTGAATATGGTGTTAATGAATGTGTTATGATTCATTTATTTCAGGTTATTACTTCAAGGTTAACTAAGCTTCTACGCATAAGGGTCACCTAACGCGTAGAATGTTATGCGTAAGAGAAATCTTACGCGTAACCTTTACGCGTAAGGTTCTGCAAAGGGGATTACGTGTATCCTGTGAAAGATATGCGTAAACAGTACGCTTTACGCATAAGGTTCACTCTTACGAGTAAGCCTTACGCGTAAGCTCCCATATACGCTTACGCGTAAGCTCTATGCTTAAGGCCCTCTTTTCCTACGCGTAACATTTCTTACACGTATGTCAAGATCCTATGCATAAGCTTATAACTACGCGTATGGTTCGCTGTTTACGCATAAGCTTGCAAAACCTACGCCTAAGCCTAACTTTAACCAAAATTGTGAATTGTTACGCGTGCAACTTGTAAATAAATAAATCATAACGTCACGAAATTAAAATGTCACTAATAAGCTTAAATGTTTAATAAGTTGTGAAAATAAGTGAAAACTTGGACTTTAAAACTCAAAGTTAATCTACTCACGAAACTTATCACGACGTCTTTGGACTATTGGACTAACAAGTGACATTGGACACGTAACATTCGTTAACATATCATATTCAAGAAATAGACAATAAAATCAACTTTTGACTAACGTAATGTCTTTTGATATGTTGGTTCTTTTGGCTAAATATCTTTCAGATCACGATATGGACGTCCAAATCGAAAATGTTGCTGCACCAAATGTTCTCTCAATGGAAGACATCTTCCCCGACGGTTACCCAATGAAGATTGGAAAGAATAATCTTAGAGTCGATTTTGAAAACTTCACTTGTTCTGAGTCTTCTTGTCAGATTGCCATGGATATTCTAAAGACTCACCCTTACCAGAACATGCTCACAAATTCTGCTACTGTACCGGAGATCTACATTCACCAATTCTGGCACACTATACAAAAGATCAAAGGTCAAAGTGCTGTGACATTGACACTTAACAACAAACAAGTCACCATCACACCTGCAGATTTGAGGGCTATTCTTCTACTTCCTATCATCGAACCTACTGAATACACTGCTACTCCAACGGAAGAGATCGCTCTCCAGTTCATGGTCGACATCGGCTATGATGAAGCTACCGGGGTAATCACAAAGCACTCATCTGTGGATCTTAAGAACATCCCCCAGCCATGGAGAACACTCTACATAATGATTGCCAAATCCGTTTCCGGACGTGATAATGGTCATGAGCATCCCAAGCTCATGGAACTACAAATATTTTGGGGTATGGTCAAAATGAAACACATCGAATTTGCAGCTCTGATCTGGGACGATATGATGTCTTACCTTAAAAAAATTGGCACCAAAATCCCTTATATCAGATACACAAAACTGCTGATCCAAAGGGCTATAGGGTATAATCCAGATATTCCTTTGAGACTTGATGACCCCAATCATCACTCCGTGTTGTTTGAGCCCACACTCAATGCTATCAGATTCAAGGACTCAACAACAAAGAAACAAGGTGCAGTATTACCAGATTTCCTTCTCACTGCAGATATCAAGGGACTACAATCGTACACACGTTATTTGGAAGCAGTTGCATTAGGCAAAGTGGGATTCATGGATGAAAAATCTTCTGGAACACCTGTTAGGAAAACCAGAAGAGGCAGTAATGGAAGTATCACAAGCACTGGGAGTACTCGAAAGTATCCAAAGAGAACTCACACACTAAAGATGAGAGTTCGTCTTACTGAAGCCATCCCTATTCCCAAACCAGAACCTAAGCTAATGGATGAAAGCTCAGAGGAAACGGAAACGGATGAAGAGATTGTCTACTCTGAAACACCAATCGATGATACTTTGATAGTAGAAAAATCTCCCAGTCCAAAAGCTGATAAAGGGAAAACTCCAGTGCTTGAGCATTAAGAAGAGAGCTCAGAAGAAGAGCCACTGGATAAAGACAGAGACTATAGAAAGAAGCTCAAGAACCTCAGACTTCAACACGTTGCCAAAGAGTTCAAACAGCAACAAACTCGTGGCCCCGGAGGGTCAAGTGGTGGTGCACTATCTACAACAGTTTCCGATGCGGTTAATCAACCCGATAAGGGAACTGGTACCACCACCCACGAACAACAACAACGACAACTTGAGGATTCTATCATCTATGACTTTGAGGAACCAGAAAAGGAGAAATCTGAGAAAGTCTCTGAAGAAGATGCTGAAGCTGCAGCCAATGAAAAAGCAGCAAAAGAAGCTCTAGCAAAAGCAAATGAAGAAGCTAGAGTTCAGGCGGAAGAAAAGCCTAAAGCTGAGGAGGAAGCCAAGAATTATCTTCTAGATAGTCCCACCCGTAGCAAGGAACAAACTTCCGAGCCACCAAAGGACCTTGAGCCTCCTCATGTCTCATCCTCATCAGACTCATCCTCACACTCATCACCTCCACCATCAAAAGCCACAACCAAATCAACATCCAAATCGGTAAAGAAACCGACCGACACTTGGGCATCCCGAGCAAAGGCGAAGATTGTCCATGCTGTCAGAAAAGCAAAAAAACGTAACATTGTCAACAGGAAGCTGAATCAGCTCGCTGACAGAGTCAACCTTCTTCAAAACGGGATAAACCAGATGTTGGCAGAACGGGAACAGATCAAGAAGTTTCTCAACCGAGATGTACAGGGTGAAATGAACAAGACGATTAGGGAATATACTCATAAGTTCCTTCTTGACACTGTTCCTGGAGGGACAAGGGAGATGTTCTCCAGACAACTTTATCCGAATCTCATGCAGTTGGCCAAGCAAATAATAAGATCAATGCCTTTAACAGTTACAATCAACCCAACTGAGCCTACAGCTTTCTCCGATGCAGAATTGGTTTCCAAGCTTGTACTTCAAATGTCAAAACGATCTACAACGTTTACCTCTGACGAAGGTAAACTGCTTGACGCATTGCTGGATTACCAACTTAAAACCTCATGCAAAGCGGCAGCTGAAACGGCTAAGCGTCCTAGAGAGGATGATGATGCGGATAAAGACAAAGAAAAGAAACGCAAGAAGAAGCCCGGTGAATCCTCCTCTATGCCACCACCACCCCAAAGGACTCCAACCGAAAGAACATCTCCTCCACGTTCTGCTGCTACAGAGAAACCTCAGGACTCTGAGTTACCACCATCAATAGAGAAAACCGGTGATCATTTCGAATACACTGGTGGTGACGATGAAGAGATCCAAGAGCCCCAACAACAACCCACCTCTCCTGCCACAACAAAGAAACCGGAGTCATCATCAAAGCCAAAGAAGAAGAAGAAGACTAAGACCAATGTTGTCTCATGGCTAGATGATGATACAACCGAAGAATACGACTGGTTTTCTAGACTTGTTGATGCTACACCCTCAGTACTAGAAGGTCAAGAAATGGTAGATGGTCATACTATGGAGCATGTGAAGCTGATTCAAGAACAGTTTAAAGTGAAGAAGATGACTAAGGTTGAGCTAAGGCGAATAAAGAATGATGCCTTCCAACTGCTTAAAGACAGCTCAGAAAGTGCAATTGAAGTCGAATACCACCTCGACAACATTGCACGAGCCATGTTGAACAATATCGATTGGCTCAATCCCGAAGCTAACATCGACTTCACAAGACAAGACAAGGCTCCCTACTACACTGATTGGACCAAACCTCTACCAACAATTGGCCGACCGGATCAACCTCAAATTCCATACCGTTACTTCTTCAACAATGACCTCGAGTTTCTTCTACATGGTAGCGATGTTACAAGGAAGTACGCTACATCACTCACATTTCCTTTCCCAGCAACAATCTACTCTAACAATCCAGCCATCGAGGAAGAAGCCTCACATATGTTTGCTGCCAAAGTGGAAAAGTATGATCTTGATGCGATGTATGGGATTCATCATTGGCCTGAACGCCAAAGAATCTTCTATAGAAGCTGCCAGGTTCTTAAGTCTCACAAGGAAGTGTATAGTTAAAAATGGATCATTGCAATTAAGCATGTTACCCTGTCGTCGAAGTGGGACTACACATTCCTCAAGAACATTGTGGTCAAACGACAAGACGAAGAGGACTATGACTTCTGTGAAGTGGATTTTCCGAGACTGTCACTAAATGACATTGAAGATATGTATCTCGCTAAGGTGCAAGGACGAATGCGACATTTCTCTACAACTATCCAACGAGAATACATCAAGTCATTACTCATCTACATCAGAAGCATAGTGATCCAAGAACGTGTAGAAGACATACAAATTGCCGTAGAATCTTATCAGAAACGCGTTAATCTCACCAAACCTCAGCTACACCTTCCCGACATAAACTAACTTGCTCAGTACACTATTGTCAAGAAACCGTTTGGGGTAGTCTACATAAGTGAACTACACTATAACTGCCTCATGGCGTGCAAAGAGCTTCATAAGTTTGGGGATCACACATTGAAGAAAGTTAGGGACGGGTTAGCATACAGGTTGAAGGAGATTCATGACGGCATCGGGTCACCGAAGAGGTGGAATTCGAGGAAAAGAAGGGATGTTAGGAAGATCATCACGTGGATTGATGAAAGGTTGTTTAGGAGGGATCAATTCAAAACATTGGAGAGTTTCATTGGTGGTCGCCTAAGCATATCTCTCACAGGCTATCAACGTCCAGAATTGTAACATATTGGATTTCACAAACACATCAAACCATGATCAAATATGGGCGTATACTATAAGGTTTTAGAGAGAGAAATAGTTTGAGGTTTGGGAACTTAGTGAGAGAAAGTAAAAGTAATATTATGAGCTCCAACCCTCTACCTTGGGAGGTAGAGGGTATTTATAGTTTCTTACATAAACACCACTTACGGGCTGTAGATCAGGCATAAAGTGGGTAAAGACCCGTCCGTCCTCCACGGTGTTACTTAACTAAATACTTCCTAACATTAAATAACTACGACTACGAGCTTTCTAATGATTACATATACTTGAGGTGACCGACACTTTAATAACTGGATTTACTAAATCCTAACAATCTCCCCTAAGGGAGGTCACCTCAAATTACATTGAATACAAAACAGATATTACATTTAGATTGTTCTTGGATTCTTGATAATGTTCCTTGCTCTGTAGCCCGTAGTCTTTGATTCTTCATTTTTGCATGTTTGGTTAATCCAAGTGGAGGTCTTTAACTGATCCACGTGATAATGAGTTTTGAGTCAGCATTGAGATCATCAGCTAACATAAATCTCTGACTCTTCTATTGTGGTGTAGAAATTATGTGATGTTGTGACATTTGGACCGACATGCTCACATTCTGGATCATGAAATCTTTTCATTAGAGTAGCGGAAGCTTTAGTTGATTCATGATATTTGCAGCAGCGTAGCAGAAGCATGGAGTGAAAATATCAGAGTCGTTGATGCACTTATCATGATTTCTTTAGAAATGAATGTATTGTGTGAGCATGCGGCTATGGATTGACCTCTCCATTCTGATCAGCTGCAAACGTCGGGCGTACCTGCATACAACAGTTAGCAATAAAGCGCACGAAAGTGTTTTTGATCACTTTCGTTGAATTAAGGTACACGACCCACGGTTCCCCGTTGATCAGTACAAGTACTACCTGTGATCAGGTATAATTCCGAAGAATCTCCTTGACAGGTTTTCACAGCTGCTCTAGCTGTTCTCAAACCGGAATGTCTCAAAGAAGACAACACGGAGTGAGTGAACCAGCGAATTTGAGATTCACTGATTGATGAAAAGAGATTTGAGAAACAATCGAGTACTGCTCAATAAAGTGTTTTTGCAATACAACGAGGGTTTTTGAGAAAAATCAATTATCAATCATAAACACCTTTTATATTTGAAATATTAATACAAAGTCGATGTGCTAAAGAAAAGAATTTTTAAGCACAACGACCGGTTTTTCAAAGGTATCCGTCAATCCATAACTTGAACCAGGATTTATTCATAATTTTGAATCGCCCCATTGTTTCTGTTCAGTTGTCACATGGTTGATCTATTGGATAGATCTCACATGCCACCTACCAAGAGCTTGTTTGATGTTGGCTCTAGAAGGCTTTCCATCTTCATTGTGAATATGTTTGCATATCACTCAGATGTTCTGGCAATACCACAAGGATAATGCGTAGGACTCATAAGATATAATCTCTCTTTCCACATTGTGTAAAACAGAGAGTCTTCATTGACAGTGTCCTAAAGAGATTTATTTGATGATCTCATGGCTCTAGACTCAACTGTGCACATTTGGTTCCTATACCGGAGACTAGGGAGAGGATCTCCTTCTTCAATATCAACAATCTCTAAGAGAAAGTCGATAGATTATGTAGGTTCCCCGTGAGAACGAAACAAGCCATTTTAAGAGGAACTTGAGTAGCTTGGGAAGTTTAGTGCAGTGCGTCACTGGGTCCATGACGTCTTGTCTTCAATACCAGTGTTACCTTAGTAACTACCAGTAGCATATGTATTGAACCCTGTTACTGCCCTAAGGTTGAATTATTGGAGGGCTATTTGTTTTCACCCTTTTCTCATTCAATTCTTTTTCATTCTTCAACCCCTTTAGTGCTTACCGAGACTTCATAACTAGAACCTTGTTGGGTTTATTCCAGTTCTAGCTCTATCTCAGTCCGCACACTTCCCATATCTTACTTTTCTCCTTTTTTTCTCATCATACCTAAGGACTCTACACTATCTAGTGGATTGTCCCTGGGTAGATCCCTCCGGCTCTGGCGGGATCGTGGGAACGAATACCTAACCTAACCATCCTTATATCACCATACATAAAGTAAATTTGGTCGGTCTATTTGGTATTGTTCATCTGCCATTGGAACCAATTGAAAACCATTTGAAAATCAATCCAGATACTTGTGATATATTATCAAAGCATTTTGTACCTGAATTGTTTTTGATATTTTTAGAAAAAGAGCTCCCCCTCAACATGTGCATCATGTATTTGAAATCGTTTTGGCACACTGAGGCAAGAGTAAGGATTCACTTCTTTGATTACCATTTTCTAAAAGATATCAACATCACTTTTCTGATCAAAATTAGCATTTTTCATACTTTGTTAAGGGTATTTTTGGAAAGGATGTGGTTTTCAAAAAAATTCTCCCCCTAAATATGTGCATAGAGATTTGAATGTGTTTTGCACATATTAGGGAAAATCTGCACATTGAAACAAATCAATCACGTTTCAATCCTTTTTGGTTTGAAATAGATGCTCCCCCTCAACATGTGCATGGAAAATTTGAAATCGTTTGGCACATGTGGGGAGGAGAGCTTGTAAATCATTATAAAACCATTTATCGAATTATCAGTTTAAATCCAATTTAAATCACAAATTCTCCCCCGATCACAATTTTCAAATCATTTGAGATTTGTGATCTCTGGAGAGTTAAATTGATTTTGAAATCTTTTGAGGAGAATTGTGACTTGCTTATGAAAACATTTTACCGATAAGGATCAAATCTGAGACTTTAAACTCCTAAGATTAAACATGCATTAGTATCTTTTGAAAACAATTGTATGACAAATAACCTTTTGGTGTGATTGAAATCATTCTCCCCCTCAATCAATGACATAAGTTGTTGATTGAGAGATAGAGATTTTGACAAATGTTAAGTCCAGATGATTTTCAAAAAATTGAGTCCGAGTTATTTTTCAAAGCTATTAGTTTTCATTAGATAGCAAATATTTGTTTATAGAATCCGAGCAAGAGATTTGAAAAAATAAGATAAAGTATGGCTCTGTTCTTTCTTTAAAAACGGGTTATAGACTGAAATGACTATAAGCCTTTGTTTTACATTCTCTCAATTTTTTTTATTATTTTTTTTTATTTTTTTTTTTATTTTTTATGTACATTCGAACAACATCTAAAGACCCGTGTCCCTCTTTGAATGACAGCACAAAGACCGTTGATATTATCGAATAAAGAAAAGCATGACAAAAAAGAGAATATTTTTTTTTTGAAATTTTTCGAGTTTTTCAAATTTTTATGGATTTTTGAAAGTTTTATATTTTTCTATTTGCTTTTTGTTGGTTTTGTAATTTTGTATTTTGTTTTTTAATAAATATTTACAAGAGATGGATGAAGAAAAACCTATTACTCCTCTTCTTCCTCTTGAAGACGTTTAAGTGTTTCTGGTTGTAGACTCTTTAGACCAAGTCGTGGAAGGATAAACTTAACATGTTCTCTAGGAAGAGCTTTGGTGAAGATGTCTGCTAACTGGTATTCCGTCCTCACAAAATATAGTTCCACCACACCGTTCTCCACTTGCTCCCTGATGAAATGATGTCGAATTTCAATGTTCTTTGCTCTTGAATGTTGAACGTTATTGCATGAGTGAGCAATGGCACTTTTGTTATCACAATACAGAGAGATTTTGTTGAATTCAAAGCCATAGTCAGATAATTGGGATCTCATCCATAGGATTTGAGCACAACAAGATGACATGGCTATGTATTCAGCCTCTATAGAGGATATAGAAGTACTCATTTGTTTCTTTGAAGACCAGCTCACGAGATTATCACCCAAAAACTGAGCACCTCCTGACGTGCTTCGACGAGTATCTTGACATCCTGCATGATCAGCATCTGCATAGGCTGTTAGTGACATACCGGTGTCCTTCGGGTACCAAAGTCCCATATTGATGGTTCCTTGGAGATACCGAAAGACCCGTTTAACCGCTTCAAGGTGCTTTTTTGTAGGCTTAGCCTGGTAACTAGCACACATGCATACAGCGAACAGAATATCAGGTCTACTGGCTGTGAGGTACATCAGGGATCCAATCATACTATGATATTTTGTTTGATCTACCATGATCCCTGAGTGGTCCTCATCCAGTTTAGTATGCTCAATCATGGCAGTGTCAACAGGGTCACAAGAATCAAATCCAAATTTCTTTAAAATCTCATTTGCATATTTAGATTGATTTATAAAAATGCCTCCGAGACTTTGTGAAATTTGTAAACCCAAGAAAAATGACATTTGTCCCATCATTGACATTTGAAATTTGGAGCCCATCTCCTTAGAAAAGCGGTCACATTCATTGGGGTCAGTCGAGGCAAAAATAATATCATCAACATATATTTGAACGCGAATTAAATGTTTGCCTGACTTTCTGGTAAACAATGTGGGATCAACTGCTCCTTTGCTGAATCCAGCAGATAGAAGAAACTTTGATAGCGTATCATACCATGCCCTGGAGCTTGCTTCAAACCGTAAAGAGCCTTCTTCAAGCGATAGACATGAGTAGGATGCTCTGTATTCACAAAACCTTCAGGTTGGCTGACGTATACGACTTCTTTAAGATCTCCGTCAAGAAAAGCCGTCTTTACATCCATATGATAGACTACCATGTTCTTACTTGCAGTATTAGCCAAGAAGATTCTGATTGCCTCGATACGAGCAACTGGAGCAAATGATTCTTCAAAGTCAATACCCTCCTCTTGACGGCATTGAACCAGCTGTCTTCATTCATGGCAGTTTTAACGTCTTTTGGTTCGACCTTGGATAGTTCGGAGTTGAAGAAGCACCATAAGGCATCAGTTGCAAGTTGTTTACGAGTGGATACTGGATGAGAGGGATTTCCAATGATGTTGTCCAATGGATGATCATGTGTCCATTTTCTAAGGTGTTCGTGTGGTTGTTGTTGAGGGACTGAACTAGCAGAGTCGATTTCACCTGATGAAGATGGTTCTGATGATGATTCAGGAGCAAATATGTTTTCAAAGGGGGCATATTCAGGAGTAGCAAAGGGATTATCTCCATCATAGGTGCCAGACATAGTTCCATGATGTACACTCGATGATTGATGATTTGTTGATGAAACAGAGTGATCAGCAGCAGGCGCTTCTTGACTTAATGACATAGAAACTGAAGGGTTAACTTCATTGACAGGGATAGGAGCAGCCTCTGTTGATGGAATTGACAGATCATTAGCAATTGGCTCATAGTGTTCATCAAACATTTGATCAAACAATTTCTTCAAATCATCTTCAGAAGGACATAAGGAGTTGCTGGTGAGGGATTTAGTACAAGAGTAGAACTGATGGGACTACTTGATGAAGGTTGATATGCGGGTCCAGAACTGGATTGTCCTGGAGCTATTTGCCCGGACAGCTCATCAAACGTGACGTGAATAGTTTCCATGATATCTTGAGTTCTTTTTTTGTAGATTCGGTAACCCTTCTTGTTTGATGCATAACCTACAAAAACTTCAATGTCCGCCTTAGCTCTTAATTTACCTAAATCTTGACCATCATTCGTTGGATAGCATAATGCACCAAACACACGAAGGTAGGAGAGATCAGGTTTTTGTTTATGGACAAGTTCGTATGGAGTTTTTCCATGAGATGTGTGTATGTGGGAAGGATTTTGGGTGTAGCAAGCAGTGGCAATGGCTTCAGCCCAGAGAAACATTGGAACCTTTGAATAAATTAGCATTGTTCTTGCGACTTCAACAAGAGTTTGATTTCGTCTTTCAACTACACCGTTGTGTTGAGGAGTTCGTGGAACACTTCTTTGATGACTGATTCCAACACTTTCATAAAATTAACTTAAGTCTTTGTTAACAAACTCTGTGCCATTGTCTGTTCGAACAATTCTAACCGTATTGTTAAGACGAACCTGAAGTTGCTTGATAAGTTTGATAATGACATCTGGAGTTTCATCCTTTGTCCTCAAAAACTTTACCCAAGTAAATCGAGAGTAGTCATCAACAATGACTAAAATATATTTCTTCCCATTTATCGTTCACACTCTCATTGGTCCGCACAAATCCATATGAAGGGTATGAAGAACTTCCATTACTGAGTTTTTGGGTTTGGGTTTGTGGGCATATTTCTTGCTTTTTCCCAATTGGCATGCTGAACAAAGATGATATTTTTCATACTTTAATCTGGGTAAGCCTCTTACAAGATCCTTTTTGGAAAGATTATTAATGGTGCCGAAGTTCTAGTGATTGAGACGACGATGCCATAACCATGAATTTGTTTTTGAAGCCTTTGACAACAAGCAGATTGGAGAAGACTTCATCATGTCTTCGATAGAGATGGTGTAAAGATTTGAACCACAAGTTCCTCTTAACAATTCCACACCATCTAGTTCTCTAACGAAACAAGTATGTTTTCTAAAAGCCACTTCAAGATCGGAATCACAGAATTGACCAACAGAAAACAAGTTATGACCAAGACCTTCAACATAATATACCCTGGAGATTACACTTTCACCAACAACATAGTCTCCATAACCCATAATTGCACCAAAATGGTCATTCCCGAATCTAACAGTCCTGATGAATTTACTCACGAAGTTCATGAGCCACGAGCGATCTCCAGTCATATGCTTGGAACAACCTGAGTCCAGGTACCACAGAACGATTTGAACGATTTGCAGTAGAACACAGACAAGAATGGATAACTGGATAATTGGGATCCCCATGCAAGAATGGGTTCCATTTGGTTAGTAATAGTGATTGGAACACCCACATCGGAAGTAGAAACAATGGAATCATCAGGAATAGATGCAGTGCTAGTGTCCGTATTTGACCTATTCAAAGTATGTTCACTTCTTAAAGGAATAATTCTAGCAGTGGGCATCCATTTTCTAATGGGCATTGACTTGGCAAATTTAGGGCAAGAATCATTAAGATTAAACTTACGGCCAGTAGGTATCCATTGATAACCTATATTACTAAATTTTCTTCCTGTGGGTTTCCAATATTTTCTAACTTTCTTTTGCCTTTGCCTTTTAGCCTTCTTAGCTTGATTTTTAACATTAACAGTTTTAACTGGGCATTTGACAGCATTAATCAAATCATTCACACCACATTCATGATTAGTAACAGAAATCAAGCAGTCATCATTACATGGTTTGCAGATAGTAGCAAAATTCAAATTAATTACAGTACGCTTATAGCTAATACTCGAATCAACACGCTTCGTTTTATTCAACTCAAACTTAGTGTTCCTAGGGTGGTCTTCTACTCTCTTCCAATGCACATTCTTAGCTTGCGAGGTCCTATCTTGCTTTGTATTGCCTGGAGGCTTTGACCCGCTTGCTTTTATGTCACTGATTACTCATGTAGAGGGAATTATGGGAACATTAGTTGGTTGGTCTACTTTTTGCATTCCTGAACTAGACGTGCAGGGATCTGAACTACTTGAAGGCACTTTAGATTTCACTTTCTTAATACTGGGCATAGAATGGGTTACATACTTGGCACTAGGCATAGAACAGGGCATCAAAGCTTTATCTTTCGCACCTAAGGATTTAGGACATGTTGCTCTTAAACATTCTAGCAGCTCCTGAGATCGTTTAGCCTAAATGCAAGCAAACTAATTTCTCTATCAAGTGGCTTATTTATGAAATCCTCTTCTACAATCTCACGGAGACATTCTAGACTATCCTTAACGTGAGCGAAACAGTTATGAAACACAAGTTCGTTATTTCTAAGATGAGGAGGAATGTATTTAACAGTCACAGTATATTTGCAGTTTACAGATAACTTTGATGCAACATTTTCATTAAAGACAAGTGGCATTTTCCCTTTTTCCTGACTCCTCAGATTCTCAGTTTCCTTTTGTAAAGACGTTATTTTTTCGTTGTTCTTGTCACGAGTGACTTTCATTGAATCATATAACTCTTTTGAGTGTCGTTTAACCTTTTCATTTTCTTCTAGAAAACTCTCATTTTTCTTTTGTAAAACGTTAAACAAGTTTTGAAGATGAAACGTTTGAGACCATTGAGAATTTAAAGGAGGAGGCATTTGGGAGCCAGTCACGTTGTTCTTTTCACCCTTTAATTGTGAAATTTGGGCTTTCAACTTTCTGATCGTGTTACAATGAGCTTGAATCTGTTCATCACGTTTGTTTATTTCAAAAAGTGCATCAAACTCTGGAACATTTGAGGATGTCTTGATGTTTGATATCTGAGTTAATTCCTTTTTGAAGACTCTCAAATTGACCTTTTAATTTTTAAAGAAAGGCATGACCTCAGTTAAATAACATTCTTTAGTTTGCTCAAAACCCCTTTCCCCTTCAGTTATCCCTGTAGGTGTGATTCTCTTCTTACATGTCTTCTCAAAATCAACGAATAGTTGATAAACAACATATAGGCTGATTAAGGTCTTGCTATTAGTGGCAATAGTTCTAGGAACTAAGTGCATTGGTGTATTCGGAGGATACACAGTAGCTGCAGGCATTTTCCTAAGGGGAGTGTTTGTTTCAACAAGTACATTTTCTTTTTGTTTATCCATGTCTTTCTTCCAAAAAATTTGTTCTGGGGTTAATTGAGTTTGAGGCTTAAACATGTTCAGGGAGATCCAATTTTCCTTAGTGTAATCATGGGGTTTGATCATTATATTTTTCTTTTTATATGCAGGATCGTTAAGCTTCTTATCCATTTTCTCCCTAGATGCATCATCTAATTTTCTATCCTCTTCCGTGCTTCCAATACATGATGGTGTTTGCCTAGGCTTAAGAATCTATAGTACCTTATGAGCAGCTCTAGCCTTTTTACCTACCTCGGGATTTGGTTCCTCAACAAGAGGAATACTATGCTTGTCGCTTAAGACTCTATGCTTAGTGATCATATGAGCAGTCTGAATGGTATTCCCTTGTACGTACAACTTATTTTCAAGCTTGTTTTTCAAAGTTTTTAGATTAGAAAAGTCATTCAAAAGCTGTGATTCCTTAGCATTAAATTCTTGTTTAAGCACTTTAACATTATCTTGAAGCTCTTGCTTTTGCTTAACAGTTTTAGAAAGCTTTTCTTGTAAGGAGTTTAACTCTTGTTTTAACACTTCTTCTCTAAAATTACTTTTTCTAATAATTGTACGCATTTGGTCATCCATTTCCTGCTCACGGGTAGTTAACTCAAACTTAGCACGTTGTTCATAAATAGCAACTTGTTCTTTATAGGCATTCAGTTCAGAGATAACATAATCATCAGGGGCACATGCAGTGTATTCATCAAAAACATAGTCATCATTGACTCCAGAAGATGCATCACTTGGTACAATCTCACTTTCACTTTGCGTCACATATTGATCATATGGGACAATATTGCTATTACCCTCAATATCAATATCTGATTCATAAGTTTCAAGAGATTGAACTTCATTATGCATTTGCTCATCAACTTCATCGTATAGTTTTAATACCTCTGAAATGATTGATTCTTTGGATGGACCAGTCTGTTGTGGTGATGAGACCTTTGGAGAGACCATAGGTGAGATGCTAGCCATGAAGATTGTTTGGGCAGTAGGTTCATCATCGACATCAGAGTCAAATGCATCACAGTCTGCAACTTGAAAGGCATTTTGATGATTGTGACCTATTTCCTGAATTAGCTGCTCATCCACATCAGCATCATATGTCTTAGCATTCCCTTTTGCAAGAAACAACAACTCCTCTTCATCCAAAGCTGCTCCATTATCCTGAGCTTGCACAAGAAACATCTTGTCTCTGAAGTATTTTGCATTCTATGGACATTTTGGAGATGTGCAGTTCCTCGCAATATGTCCCTCACCACCACAGTTGTAGCATTTGATTGGCTTTGCTTGCCCTTGATTGGCATTTCTTCCACAATTTTGATTAGCCACATATCCTCCACCTACTCCTCCTCTTCCCTGTTCATACTGCCTCCCTTGAATTGGTTGCACCATAACCTTTCCATCTCTGACAATATCATGATTGTGAAGATTGGATGCAGTTCTGATTTCATTGTTAGTGTGAAGACTGTTAGTATGTGGAGTAAGGTTCAAGTTTTGTTTAACCATAAGGGCCAGTTGATTGATGAAGTGTTCCATGACTGCATCAGCATCAGGTTGCTTAAACCTCGGATCGGGAATGAGTTTGTGATTACCATTTCCAGTAGGTATGACTTGTGAAGCTTTGGTAGTAATCCCTACATTGGTGTAGAATGCTGTAGAGTCATTTGATGAGCTTGATTCTACCTGTTTGGATTTGAACTGCTCAAGGATCATTCGTTCAAACATAGCATGTTTCTCATTCTGCAGTAGGAAGGCATACATTTGCTCATAGTTGGTGTTCTTTAATCCTTTGGTTAGCTTCACAGAGGTGACAAATTTGTGCCATTCAGGATTCATGTTGTTCATAAACTTTGAGTTCAGCTGAATATTTGGCATGGTCATTTTGATATTCCTCATGTCATTTACAAGCTTGTGGAATCTCACGTAATATTTATAGACACTTTCTTCTGGTTTCATCTTAAAGTGCTCAAATTCATCATACAATTGTGATTCTCTGTCTTCCTTAGTTAATTCAGAACCCGAGAGAAACATTTTGACATTATCCCAAACAGCCTTAGCTTCAGTGTTGTGATTGATCAGCTTGTAAATGTCCTTAGGTAAACCCTGAAGTATGATGTTAGAAGCCCTGATGTCTGCATCGTATCTCTTCTTCTCCTTATCAGTCAGTTCATCATACATTTTAGGTCTGTCCAGTTCTAGTATCACCGAGCCATCAGCACCAGTCTCAAGTATCTCTCTGGTTGTCTCAACTTGATACGGTCCTTCATCAATTGACTTGAGAATGTTGACTCCATTTTCCTTTCCCAAGCAGTACAACCTAGTTTGTTGAGCCCATGAGTCATAGTCAGTTCTGTCAAGCATAGGTGGACGAGTATCTGATCCAGCTGCTTGAACGTCCTCAGCAACAGAAGAGATGATTGTAGGCACGTTGGTAGACATGTTTACTGATATCACGGGATTTATAACTCTATGATTAAACCGGGAAATAGATTCTTTCACGGGATTTTACTAAATCAAGAGAAAACCGTATTAGAAACAATAATCAACCAAGTCGCTATAACCCTTGAAGTCAAGTCGCTAAGTCACCAAGTTGCTAAGTAACAACTCGCTAGAAGCTTAAGTCGCTGTGAACCAAGTCGCTATGAACCAAGTCGCTAAACACAAGCAGCTATGAACCAAGTCGCTAAACACAAGTCGCGAAAGCAACAAATCGCTAAGCTGACAAGTCGCTAAAGAGCAACTCGCTAAGTGGACAAGTCGCTAAGGAACAACTCGCTAAGAGACCAAGTCGCTAAAGAGCAACTCGCTAGTCACAATAAAGACAAGTCGCTAGAGATAATAAAGACAAGTCGCTACGTCAACCAAGTCGCTAGCCGAAGTGGAACCTCCACTACTTTGTACTGTTTGTCGTCTTGTCTCAATAGACAAGTCGCTAGGCCTCAAGTCGCTACCACTTCAACTACAAGTCGCTGCAAACTTACAAAGCAAGTCGCTACGAAGAAAAATACTCCGAGACTCAATTCGCTAGGTAGAAAAAACTTAAACACAACCCTTTTCAATCCAAAACAAGCCCAACCACAGTGATTCAAGCTTTCCAAATCAAAACCCAAGCACTTACAATGATTCTAAACACAAAAGTACACTCAAAATTCAAACTTTAACACAAGAAATGATCCAAATGATGCAAAAACCACTAAACTTTTTCAAACCCAAAAACCATATAAAACCACTAGAAATCCAAGGATATGTAAGAGAGATGATCAAACCATGGCTCTTGATACCAATTGTAACATATTGGATTTCACAAACACATCAAACCATGATCAAATATGGGCGTATACTATAAGGTTTTAGAGAGAGAAATAGTTAGAGGTTTGGGAACTTAGTGAGACAAAGTAAAAGTATTATTATGAGCTCCAACCCTCTACCTTGGGAGGTAGAGGGTATTTATAGTTTCTTACATAAACGCCACCTACGGGCTGTGGATCAGGCATACAGTGGGTAAAGACCCGTCCGTCCTACACGGTGTTACTTAACTAAATACTTCCTAACATTAAATAACTATGACTACGAGCTTTCTAATGATTACATATACTTAAGGTGACCGACACTTTAATAACTGGATTTACTAAATCCTAAAAAGAATGCATTCCTGGTGTTATTGGTGGAATACCTGATTATCCTGGTACCCCTTAATCTGTTTCTCTTATCATATTTTGGATGTGTGATTTTAATTTGACAATGGCTTGTTCACACATAACAGTGTACAACCCGTACTTGTAATGAAAGGACCCTGTGGTACGCATCAGT
Organism: Chrysanthemum seticuspe; assembly: GCA_019973895.1. Taxonomy (NCBI): domain Eukaryota; kingdom Viridiplantae; phylum Streptophyta; class Magnoliopsida; order Asterales; family Asteraceae; genus Chrysanthemum; species Chrysanthemum seticuspe. The sequence goes on from BPTQ01000004.1 coordinate 135,507,977, forward strand.
GCCACAATCCTTACAAAAGGAGCGAAAACTTCTCACCTTTGAGTAAAACTATCAAAACTTTCATTTTCAAAGTTTTGCTCAAAAGAACAAGTACTTCCCCTTATGATTTTCAAAACCTCAAAAGTTAATATCACTTGTTGAGGGGGAGTATTTGATTAAAACTTTGTTCACAAATTGTTCTTCGTGGTAATCTTCCCGTAAAACTCAAAATGGACATATTCGATATCAAATTTCGTCAAAAATAACATTTATATGCCATTTTTGAGGGGGAGAAAAAATTATGTGATAAGAAATATGTTGTGAATTGCAAATGAATCGTCGTGCTAAAAATACTTAACCAATGAATTGACGAGATCTTAAATGTTAGTAACTCGAAAATACTTGTCCGGGACGGGTAATAATTTCAAGCTAGTTCGCTAGTGATGTAAACGTGTCTCGCAAAGGACTTGTCCGAGTAGAATGTACCATTCGAGAAACTCTTGGTAGACATGAACTTTGACGGGTTTGACAACCTTTCGAGGTTTGTCCACACCTTCAAGGTAGTTATTAGAGCTAGTTGACACCTAAAAGCTGACAATGTAACTCTTAAACTATGCAACGTAACCGTGTCTCGCGGGGGATTGTCTGTCTTGAGATGATCAATTCAAAAGTGCACGCTCTTCTCTCACCGTGCAGATTTCTGTCAAAATACTTAAGCACGTGTGGAGGGGGAGTATTTCTTCAAAATCTTAAAATCTCAACAGTGGTATTAAATGCGTTTACTCATAACCACTTTGAGAGATTTTCATGAAAATGGTTTTATGGGAACATAGGTTAGTCTGGAGCTATAAGGTGACTAAGGTTAGGAATAACCATCCTATGATCCACCAAAGCCGGAGGGATCTACCCAAGGACACTTCCAATAGTTAGAATTAGAAGTCCTTAGGTATGATTATAAAAAGGATAAAATGAGAATTGGAGAAAGAAGGAGTTGAAGAATTAAAAAGAAATGTAAAGAAAAGGGTGAAAAGAAATAGCCCTCCAGATTATTCAACTTAGGGTAGACACCGGGTTCAATTCATATGCTACTGGTTGTCACTTGATGACACCGGTATTGAAGATCAAAGTCGTCATGGACCCAGTGACGCATGCACTAAACCTTCTTAGCCACTCAAGTTTCTCTCAACAGAAGCTTGTTTCATTCTCACAGGGAACCCTACGTAAACTATCGGCTTTCTCTTAGAGATAGCTGGTATTGAAGAAGGAGACCGTCTCCCTAGTCTCCGCTCAGGAAAACCAAAGCACACTATTGAGTCTAGAGCCACGAGATTCATCAAAAGATCTCTTAGGCACACTTGACATTTCATCACTTGTCGTTCAACATTAAGGATGCAAGTGATACTTTATCGAGTCCTACAGCGATCTTAGCAATCTGTCGAGAACATTTATGAGAGGTTCACACATGTGATCCTCAGTTATTGAATGGAAACTCCTACCAGGGTCAACATCAAACAGCCCTGACAGTAGGTCACTTCGGTAACTCCATGTGGGTTACGCTTAGTGTGTCTCAAACGGTCTACAGTCATGGGGTGATGCTTCATTGTACCTCAGCGACTCATCTGAACTGTAGGTGTACTTCGGTACATCGCGTTATCTCACTTGTGGGACTCCAGTTCAGGAACAGCCTTTGTGAGAATTAGAGTTGTGTTTTCACACTATGCTATTAACACTCTCGAAGTTCAAACTTGTAAGCGCTGGATTATTTCTAACCCATGTTTTATGTTTTCTTCTTATGGATGCTTGCGGGTGGAAAAGATTGTGCAGATTCTCCACATGCTCATACCTACAACATCACTAATTGAAGTTCTCTCAAAAGGCAACACAAAGTCAGAATGATTCTTCGTCAAAGTCAAAGAATATACAAAGTTTAAAGACTAAGAGAACTACACCAGTACTGAAATCCAACGTTAAAGAGCGTGTGAGCATGTTGGAGAAAGACATGGAGACACTGGAGCAACGAAGCGGACCTGATGCAGATAACCACAACATACTATCACTACCATCACAAAGAACAAAGATCAAAGAACAAAGATAATGAAGACGTCAAAGCTGAAATACTTCAAAGTAAACAAGATCCCTACACTGGGGAGATTGTTCGAATCAAGACACTTCTTCTCACAAGAAAGAAGAATGTCAGAAGACGTCAAAGCTACTATTACATCAACACCTACAACGTTATCACTCATATCATTAATCACCAACACTTAGGGGGAGATTGTTGGAATCACTCCTAAACTAGATTACAAGTGTTAGTAATTAATATGTAATAGTTAGCTTAATTAGGCCTTTATGTTTTTTATTAAGCTAAGGCTTATGTAGAAGGCCCAAAAGCCTTTGCCCAAGCCTAATAAGGAAAGGAAGGGAACTTGCATGTTGCCCTAGTTCTTTCCTATAAATACCTCATGTAAACTTTCATTTGAAGGTTGGTTGTTCACTTTCAATATCACTCTACGCTTAACATTTCTCATTTCATTCGTGTGTGTGTTTGTTTAGTGTTCATCCGATCATCTTATCTATCTTTCTTACATATTGATGCTTGTGTTATATAAATGGGAACCTAACACAATCCAATGAAATTGGTACGTGTCTTCAAAATAGGTGTTCTTCATCAATGACTCATCACAAATCTTAAAATTAATTGCATGGTTAACACATGTAATCCATTATCAACTTCATATAAAAATACTAAACCATAGACACATACACAAAACCACCGACTGCGATTGTGTGTTTACACACACAAACCAAATTAGGGTTTTATTTTTTGGTTTTCAATTCTGAAGCTTCTGATGATGAGGTATGCTTTTTAACCTTATGGTGTCATTTTTTTAAAGTATTTTTTGTAATGAAACTGTTCATTTGCAGCAGTTCTGTTATCAAAAAAGGGGATTACACCATTGTTATATAAGGTGTTAGGATTTAGAAAATCCAGGTATTAAAGTGTCGGTCACCTCAAGTATATGTATCCGTTAGAAAGCTCGTAGTCGTAGTTATTTACTATTAAGTAGTATTTAGTTAAGTAATACCGTGGAGGACGGACGGGTCTTTACCCACTGCATGCCTGATCCACAGCCCGATAGGTGGCGTTTTATGTAATGACTATAAATATTCTCTACCTTCCAAGGTAGAGAGTTGGAGCTCATAATAAGATTTTTCTTTCTCTCACTAAAGTTCCCTAAACCTCTAACTTTCTCTCTCTAGAATTCATCTTGTACGCCGACTTTGGTTATGGTTTGATGTGTATGTGAAATCCAATATGTTACAAATGGTATCAAGAGCCATGGTTAGATCATCTCTTACATATATTTGGATTTCTAGTGGTTTTTAGATGGTTTTTGAGTTTGAAAAAGTTTAGTGGTTTTTGCATCATTTGGTTCATCTCTAGTGTTAAAGTTTGAATTTTGGGTGTACTTTTGTGTTTAGGATCATTGTATATGCTTGGGTTTTGTTTTGGTAAGCTTGAATCACTGTGGTTGAGCTTGTTTTGGATTGAAAAGTGTGTTTTGGAAGTTTTTCATGTTAGCGACTTGGCTCTCGGTGTAACTTTCTTGTTAGCGACTTGCTTCAGAAAAAATTAGCGAGTTGTAGTGTTGCTTGGTGGCGATTTGGTCCTAGCGACTTGCCTTTAGAGACAAGCCGACAAACAATACAGTTAGTGGATTCTCCACTACGGGTAGCGACTTGGTAAGGTAGTGTCACACCCCCAAATTACCTGTTTTGCAGCGGAACGGAATTCCTGGGGATTGACTGTCATAGCATCACAATCACAGTTATATTGAACGACCTAAAGTGTCGTTTGAAAAACACATCGTTTGATTTAATAAAATGATCAGAGTTACAAAGTATAGGTCCCAAAAGTTTACAAAGTTTGCGGAAATATAAATATATTACAAATCCAAACGATGGTTTTGAAAGAAAATGCTACAATGTACAATGATGTAAGTCGACGCCGCGACTCAAAAGGTGGTTCCTAAACCATGTCATGATGATAATGCCTCAGTTACCTGAAAATACATTGCTAAAACGGTCAACAATAATGTTGGTGAGAAATCATAGGTTTATGTAAATGTTTTATACGACTACGCAAGTATAGATCAGGCATGACAATCAAGTCACGTAAAAATGTTACATGCATGACAATTATGTCACGTAAAAATGTTACATGCATGACAATTAAGTCACGTAAAAATGTTACAATTGCTTTAAGCCCATGACACCGAAACAAGACTATTCATAATGTATGCCCCTGCAGAGTGTTTGCCAGACAACTCCGTAATGTTATTAAATGAAATGCATCCGTAACATGTAGTTGGGATTCACCAACCCGGATGGAGGCGTCACCCTCGATAGATCTATCCACTCATCCTCGCTTCAAAGATTAACGGTTCATGTTCAGGTAATGGGGACTTTCAATTGGCAAATGCGGTAACTTAAGCAATGTAAATGAATTTAACATACTTGGTATCGTAATAAAATGTTGTGCAATGTATTCTCCCCCGTAGGTTTGAAATAATGTAAAAGCTTGTAAAACGGGGCTATGAAAACTCACCTTGGTATGCAGAAATGTAAGACATCACAACTAACATCAAGTAATAAATGTGCACGGCTCCAACACGCAACCTAGATAAGTATGGTATGGGTTTAGTCTAAGTCTCGTATTCAAATGCATGTTGTGTAGATTAAACAACGTTTGTAAGTTTACACGAATTTATGTTTTTGAAATGCTTAAAGTTCAAAAACGAGGGTTTTCAAATAAATTGAGTTATTGTAGCTTATGAGGAGTTTCATAAGTTAATTGACTCTCAATGATGTACATAAAATAAAGTGCTGAAAACACTTGTAAGTATTGGCTCTTGAAGTAAATGTGGAAAGACGTATACGAAACTTTCGTATAAAAGTTGGCTCGAATATTCGTTCAAGTATGGTTGGGAGATAAATAAACACAAGTCGTCAAGTATTTATTTATTTTAGTCGAGTTTCGAGGGTATAAATATGTATATAACTTATATATTTATTGAAATTTCGTGTAAATAATATAATTGGACAATCCCATTTTTTTTATAGATTACACGGATGTGATCGTCAAATAAAAATATGTATTGAACATATTTATTTAATAAGAAGTGATAATAATGTATAAGTTTATTAAGCTTATAAAAATTTTGGGTGAAAAGTGTCAAAGTAATCCCAGTTAAGGGACTGAAATTATCAAAAATTATATAATTTTCAAATTTAGAACAAGTTTTAGAAATTTTGAGTCAAGTAATTCGAAGTTGAGGGGCTGGAATTGTAAAATATCTTATAAGTTTTAAAGTTATAAGGATTCTAAGAAAAACAAATGATAGGTTCTTCGTAGTTGAGGGACCAAAGCTACCAAGATGTGGAAGTTGCAAAAACAGCCAACAAAAAATAAAATGAAAGTGCCAAGGAGAGGTTTCGAACTCATGACCTCTCCGATAAATATCTACGCCCCTCCCAACTTAGCCAATGACTCTTTTATGTTTTCTTTCGCAGTTTTACGTATTTAAGGGGTTTGCTACTGTGTTTATTTTGTTACAAGTTTACCAAGTAAATTACTGAGCGTAGGATTTGCATGCAAAAGTTTTGTGATTCATATTTTGAGTTTCAAAAGTTGGTTTATGCTGAAATAAGCTGTCAAAAAGTCGAATAAGCACATGCCCACGAGCCAAACTTAAGCATGTTTACATTTAAGTTTTCTTTAAGTTGTTTTAAATTTAAAACTACAAGGATCTTCACCATGTGTGTGAATCGTTCTTTAAAAAAAAATATCAACCAAGTATGTTAAGGTTATACGTATTAAACGAGTACCTCACGAGCCTTATTCAACACAACCAAACTTGATTTCAAAAAGTTTGCATGTATATATATAGTTGTATGTAGAAGTCATTTGTGTGAAGTTGGTATCAAGTGTCATATACTAGGTTAAAACTTAACATATTAAACATGAGATAAGAGGAATGACAAACGAATTATGGGTTTTCAATGCTTACAGTGGGGTTTGAGAGGGAGTCGAGTGAGAATGAAAGACCAAGAGAGAACCGATCTTGAAACCCCAAGCCTCGAAGATTAACCGAAACCCACAACTTCCAAGCTAACCCAAGATTATCTTTATGCTTCACCACCCTTTGTAACTTAGTTGTTTAAGTGAGTTTGAAAGTGAAAACTGAAATCAATTGTGTGTTTATCTGCTTCGGTTATAAAGACTCAAGAGAAAGGGTAAGCTATGGTCTTTGAGTTTATAAAATACTCACTAGAAGTGAAGAAAATAAAATAAACAAAAGTTGAATGGAAAGTAAATGTGGTATGATTGTGTTTTGTGTGTTGTCCAACCCCACACGCAAGGAAAAGAACACGTTTAGCAAAACTTTAAATGCTTCTTGTACTTGTTTAATCACAAAATAGATGGTATGTGAGTTGAATGGTTCTCAGCTGAGAAAAAAAAATGAGAAGCATGGGTAGTTGTTCTTGTTGTTCCCTAACCAATCCAATACAATGGGTACTATGGTGGTTTTAAAATGAAACTAAGACTTAGGTGTTGTTGGTTGTGTGAATTTGGTCGAATATAATTAGGAGGAGGGGAAAAGAATTTGCTCAAAGTCAAATGCAAGTGGGAATGGTATTGTTAGGTTCTTAGTATTTTATTTAGCTTTGTAAAAGTTTTGCGTACACAAATAAATATTTCCTTGTGTGCTTAATTGTATATTTGAACCAATAAAATAGTGTGTTGGGAAGTGCAACGAGGTCTCGCTAGGATTCAAAATATGTTTAAACGAGGTTCATAAAACTTGACGTGTTGAATTTTTATATTGGGTTTGAATGCCTTGCGTCAAGAAGAAACGAGTTCACAATTAGATATAAAATCAAGTCTTATCAATATGTCGAGTGAGGTGCGTTTTTGGGTCGTCCAAAATGATGCAAGGCGTCGAAAGGTTACTAAAATTGTTTAAATGAGATTCAAAACTCATATGGTTTATTTAGATTTGTGTTCGAATGTGTTGAGTCCAAAAATCTAAAATGTATACACGAAATATGTATAAAATCGAGTTGTTTGTGTTTGGCTGCATAAAACTCGACACAACAAGTTTAAAATAGAGTGGGAAGTTAAAACGTGAAATCCCATAATGTTTCTCGTATCTCATTTATGTTTATACGTGAGTTAGAGCGTTTCAGTTGCACGTTGAAGATAGTTAACGCTTAAAATATGTTTTCGAGTGTGTTTTTATAGACGAAATATAAAAACATCAATATTGGTTTCAAAATGTATTTATTAGACTAATACCATACTTTCTATTTGGTCAGTTCGTGCGCGAGCTCATGTTTTCAATAAAGTGAGATAACTTCTCCTGTGAGTTAGAAAAACTCATAAGTGATCAGGAAATATATAATATACATTTTCTGATAAAATAACTAGTTTAGATTGTTCCAGTGTGCGGGATAACCTCCCTTATCTATCTCAAGTGAGCTAATGCTTGCTCAAAATCGCTCACGTAATAATAAATAATAATTTATTATTAAATTTAAAATATGAAAATTTACCGATTTATATACAAAATAAATTTAAAACACTAGGTAAACTCAAAATATTATTTTTATAAACTAAATGTAAGTATAAAAATATGTCGGGATCATTTTTGAAAGTAACGGATTAAATATTTAAAATAATAACTCACGCGATAACGTTTATTTAATATAAAAATTACGCGTTAAATGTGAAATGAAATGTCATGAATGAATTAATGTGATGCAAATGATGTGAATGAAATGTAGACTAATCTTAGTCCATATGAAATGTACGTGATGTTATGATCATGAATTCGCCGCTAAAACTTTAAGGTTACGCGAATTTGAAACAAGTAAACCAAGTTTACGATAAATGTTGAAATAGTGAGGCATAAATTGTTTCGAGAAATGACCTGAAAGTACGGGTTGTCACAGGTAGCGACTTGCTTTCAATTTTGATAGCGATTTGTTCTTAAGTTTCTTAGCGATTTGGGCCAGTAGCGAGTTGCTATTTAGCGACTTGATTTCTTAGCGACTTGGTGCATAGCGACTTGCTGTCAAAATTCATAGCGATTTGGAACTTAGCGACTTGTCCTAGCAACTTGGTTTTTAGCGACTTGATTCAAGGATTCTTAGCGACTTGGTTGACTTTTGTTTGTAATACGGTTTTCTCTTGATTTAGTAAAATGCCGTGAAAGAATCTATTTCCCGGTTTAATCATTGAGTTACAAAATCCCGTGTAATCTTTAAACATGTCTACCAACGTACCTACAATCATCTCCACTGTTGTCGAGGATGTTCAAGCAGCTGGTTCAGATACTCGTCCACCCATGCTTGACAGAACTGACTACGACTCTTGGGCTCAAAGTATCAGACTGTACTGTCTTGGAAAGGAAAATGGGGTCAACATTCTCAAATCAATTGATGAAGGACCTTATCAGATTGAGACTACAAGAGACTTAATTGATACAGCTGCAGATGGAACAATGATCTATGGAATAGACAGACCAAAGACATATGATGAGCTCGATGATAAGGAGAAAAAGAGATTTGATGCTGATATCAGGGCTTCTAACATCATACTTCAAGGTCTTCCAAAAGATATCTACAAGCTAATCAATCACAACACCGAAGCCAAGGCAGTGTGGGATAATGTCAAGATGCTTCTGTCTGGTTCTGAATTAACTATGGAAGACAGAGAATCACAACTCTATGATGAGTTTGAGCACTTCAAGATGAAACCAGATGAGAGTGTCTATGAGTATTACGTGAGATTCCACAAGCTTGTCAATGACATGAGGAACATCAGAATGACCATGCCAAACATTCAGTTGAACTCTAAATTTGTAAACAACATGAATCCCGAATGGCACAAGTTTGTCACTTCTGTGAAGCTAACCAAAGGATTGAAGAATACAAACTATGAGCAACTCTATGCATTCCTTCTTCAGAATGAGAGACATGCTATGCTTGAAAAAAGGTTTCTTAATCAGTTCAAAACCAACCAGGGAGAGACAAGCTCATCGAATGTTTCAACTGCCTTCTACTCAAACATTGGAATCACAACCAAAGCCTCACAAGTCATACCCATGGGTAATGGTAATCAAAAACTCATTCCCGATCCAATGTTCAAACAAGCTGATGCTGATGCACACGTGGGAAACTTCATTAATCAATTGGCTCTCATGATCAGTCAAAACATGAACTCTCTCCCACACACCAACAACAACCTCAGAATAGCGTCTAATCAACACAATCAAGCCACTGTCAGAGATGGTAAGGTTATGGTACAACCAGTTCAAGAAAGACAGTATGAACAAGGAAGAGGTGGAGTTGGTAGAGGATATGTGGCAAATCAGAATAGAGGAAGGAATGGAAATCAATGACAAGCAAAGCCGATCAAGTGTTACAACTGTGGTGGTGAGGGACATATTGCAAGGAACTGCACATCACCAAAACGCCCTCAAAATGCCGAGTACTTCAGGGATAAGATGTTGCTTGTGCAAGCTCAGGATAATGGTGCAGCTTTGGATGAAGAGGAATTGTTGTTTCTTGCTGAGGGAAATGCCAAGACATATGATGCAGATATGGATGAGCAGCCAATTCAGGAGATAGGCCACAATCATCAGAATGCCTTTCAAGTCGCTGATTGTGATGCATACGACTCTGACGTTGATGATGAACCTACTGCACAAACAATTTTCATGGCTAGCATTTCTCCAATGGTCCCTCCTAAAGTCTCTTCATCACCACAAGCTGGTCCATCCAAAGACAAAATCATTTCTGAGGTACTAAAACTATACGATGAAGTTGATGAGCAAAAGATACATGACGAAGTACAATCAACTGTAATTATTGAGTCAGATATTGAAAATATGGGTAATATCAATGTTGTCCCATATGATCAATATGTGAAACAAAGTGAAAGTGAGATTGTACCAAGTGATGTATCTTATGCAGTCAATGATGACTATGCTTTTGACGAATACACTGCACGTGCCCCTGATGATTCTGTTATCTCTGAACTTAATGCATATAAAGAACGTGTTGCTATTTATGAACAAAGAGCTAAGTTTGAATTAACCACCCGTGAGCAGGAAATGGATGACCAAATGCGTACAGCTATTAGAAAAAGTAAGTTTAGAGAAGAAGTATTAAAACAAGAGTTAAACTCCTTACAAGAAAAGCTTTCTAAAACTGTTAAGCAAAAACAATAACTTCAAGAAAATGTTAAAATGCTTAAGCAAGAATTCAGTGCTAAGGAATCAAAACTTTGGAATTATTTTTCTAATCTAAAAACCTTGAAAAACAAACTTGAAAATAAGTTGTACGTATAAGGAAACACCATTCAGACTGCTCACTTAATCACTAAGCACAGAGTTTTGAGTGATAAGCATAGTACTCCCCTTGTTGAGGAACCAAATCCAGAGGTTGTTAAAAAGGCTAGAGCTGCCCATAATGTAATCTATGATGGCAATGAGATTCTTAAACCTAGACAGAAACCTAGTTGCGTTGAGTGCACTGAGGAAGATAGAAAATTAGATGATGCATCTAGGGAGAAAATGAATAAGAAGCTAGAAGATCCTGAATGTTAAAATAATAACATAATGATCAAACCCCATGATTACAAGAAGGAAAACTGGATCTCCTTAAACAAATTTAAGCCTCAAACGTTGTTAACACCTGAACAAGTGTTCTGGAAAAGGGACTTAGATAAGCAAAAAGCTGAAAATCTTGTTGAAACAAACCCTCCCCTTAGGAAAATGCCTGCAGCGACTATGTATCCTCCAAATACACCAATGCATTTAGTTCCTAGAACTATTGCCACTAAGAGAAAGACCTTAATCAGTCAATATGTTATTTTTCAACTATTTGTCGATTTTGAGAAAACTTGTAAGAAAAGGATCATACCCACTGGGATTACTGAAGGGGAAAGGGGTTTTGAGCAAACAAAAGAATGCTATCTAAATGAGGTCATGCCTTTCTTTAAACAACTAAAAGATCAATTTGAGAGTCTTAAAAAGGGGATAGATTCAGATATTAAAGGAATGGAAAAGGAATTTGATGCAATGATAGTTGAGGTTAGTGACTATGAGCGAGCACTAAAATATAATGAGATTGAGAGGAAGAACTTGCATACATTGAATGAGACTCTTATTTCTGAATGTATTACTCAAGATATGTTTTACACTTCTACGAATTGTTCCATTAATGCTTCTCGATTTCATGAATTATCTGTTGCTCTGAAAGTCTCCCATTATCTTGTCATTGAGCTTGAAAAAACTAACTCTAAACTGCATAATAAAGTTGAACAGGATGATCATGATAACCTGGTAAAACAGTTTTCTAAATTAGAAGTTGAGCATCTTGCTTTGCAATTAAAATATCAACATCTGAAAGAAAATGTTAAAACCTCAAATATCAAGACATCCTTGGATGTTCCTGAATTTGATGCAGTTTTTGAAATTAGCAAACGTGATGAACAGATTCGAGCTTATTGTAACACGATCAGAAAGTTGAAAGCCTAAATTTCTCAATTAAAGGGTGAAATGAACAATGTGACTGGCTCCCAAATGCCTCCTCCTTTAGAATCTCGGAATTCTCAAAATTTTCATCTTCAAAACTTGGTCAATGCTTTACAAAAGGAAAATGAGAGTTTTCTAGAAGAAAATGAACAGGGTAAACGTCATTTCAATGAGTTATTTGAGTCAATAAAAGTCACTCGTAATAAAAATAATGAACAAATAACTTCGTTGCAAAAGGAAATTGAGAATCTGAAGAGTCAGGTAAAAGGGAAAATGCCAATGACCAATGGGGAGAATGGTCCATCAAAGGTGCATGGTTGTAATAAATATGCTTTGTCTGTGAAATATGTTCCTCCTCACCTTAGGAATAACAAACTTGCCATTCAAACATATTTCTCATACCTTAAGGATAGTCTAGAATGTCTCTGTGAGATTGTAGAAGAGGATAAGTTAGAGAAACCACTTGATAATGCAATTGGCCATGCATGCTTATATGCCAAACGATCTCAAGAACTTCTAGAATGCTTAATTACAATATGCCCTAAATCCCTAGGTGAGCAAGTCAACCCCTTGATGCCCTGTTCTATGCCTAATGCCAAGTATACAAATCATTCAACGCCCAATGTTATGAATGTGAACTTTAGTAGGCATTCAAATAGTTCAGGTCCCAGCACCTCCAGTGTTAAGAAAGTGAACCTCCATGTGCCTTCAAATAGTTTACATCCCAGCACATCAAAACAGGAAAAGCAAAAAGTAGCAAAACCAACTAATGTTCCCGTTCCCTCTACAGGAGTAATCAGTGACATTAAAGCGAGCAGGTCAAAGTCTCAAGGCAATACAAGGAATGATAGGGCCTCGCAAGCTAAGAATGTGTATTGGAAGAAAGTAGAAGATCACCGTAGGGAGAATTTGAATAAAACGAATCGTGTTGATTCTAGTATTAGCCATAGGCGTACTGTAATTAATTCGAATTCTAATACTATTTGCAAACCATGTAATGATGTCTGCGTGAATTCTGTTACTAATCATGATTGTGGTGTGAATGCTTTGTCTAATGCGGTCAAATCCCTAGTTAATATTGTTAATGCAAAATATCATTCTAAGAAGGCTAAAAGGCAAAGGCGAAAGAAAGTTAGAAAACAGTGGAAACCCACAGGAAGAACATTTAGTAAGATAGGTTATCAATGGATACCTGTTGGCCATAAGGTTAATCAGACAATGCCCACTAGAAAATGGATGCCTAGTGGTAGAACTATTCCCTTAAGAAGTGAACATACTTTGAATAGGGCAAATACGGACACTAGTACTGCATCTATTCATAATGATTCCATTGCTTCTATTTCTGATATGGATGTTTCTATTTCTGATGTGGGTGTTCCAATCACTGTTACTAACCAAATGGAACCCATTCTTGCATGGGGATCCCAATTATCCAGTTATCCATTCTTGTCTGTGTTCAACTGTAGATCGTTCAAATCGCTCTGTGGTACCTGGACTCAGGCTGTTCCAAGCATATGACTGGAGACCGGTCGCGGCTCATGAACTTCGTGAGTAAATTCATCAGGACAGTTAGATTCGGGAACGACCATTTTAGAGCTATTATGGGTTATGGAGATTATGTGGTTGGTAAAAGTGTGATTTCCAGGGTATATTATGTGGAAGGTCTTGGTCACAATCTGTTCTTTGTTGGTCAATTATGTGATTCCGATCTAGAAGTGGCTTTTAGAAAACATTCTTGTTTCGTTAGAGAACTTGATGGTGTGGAATTATTAAGAGGTACTCGAGGTTCAAACCTATACACCATCTCTATCGACGACATGATGACGTCCTCTCCAATCTGCTTGCTGTCAAAGGCCTCTAAAACAAAGTCTTGGTTATGGCATCGTCGTCTCAATCACTTGAATTTTGGTACCATAAACAACCTTTACAGAAAGGATCTTGTCAGAGGTTTATCTAGATTAAAATATGAAAAAGATAATCTTTGCTCAGCTTGCCAATTGGGAAAAAGCACAAAATACGCCCACAAACCAAAACCCACAAACTCTGTAATGGAAGTTCTTCATACCCTTCATATGGATCTGTGCGGACCAATGAGAGTGCAAACGATGAATGGGAAGAAATACATTCTAGTAGTTGTTGATGACTACTCTCGATTTACTTGGGTAAAGTTTTTGAGGACAAAGGATGAAACTCCAGATGTCATCATCAAACTAATCAAACAGCTTCAGGTTCGACTCAACAATACAGTCAGAATTGTTCGAACAGACAATGGCACAGAGTTTGTTAACAAAGACTTAATTCAGTTTTATGAAAGTGTTGGAATCAGTCATCAAAGAAGTGTTCCACGAACTCCTCAACAGAACGGTGTAGCTGAAAGACGAAATTGAACTCTTGTAGAAGCCGCAAGAACAATGCTAATTTATTCAAAGGTTCCAATGTTTCTATGGGCTGAAGCCATTGCCACTGCTTGCTACACCCAAAATCGTTCCCTTATGCACACCTCTCATGGAAAAACTCCATATGAACTTGTTCATAAACGAAAGCCTGATCTCTCCTACCTTCGTGTGTTTGGTGCCTTGTGCTATCCAACGAATGACAGTCAAGACTTAGGAAAATTAAGAGCAAAGGCAGATATTGGAGTTTTTGTTGGTTATGCACCAAACAAGAAGGGTTACAGACTCTACAACAAGAGAACTCGAAATATCATGGAAACAATTCACGTTACGTTCGATGAGCTGACCGGTCAAATGGCTCCTGGACAATCCAGTTCTGGACCTGCACTTCAAAACAGTCCCATTGGTTCATCCCTTGTACCAAATTCCTCTCCAGCAACTCCATATGTACCTCCAACTGAAGATGATTTGAAGAAATTGTTTGATCCGATGTTTGATGAACACTATGAGCCAAGTGCTAATGAACTGTCAATTCCCACAACAGAGGCTGCTCATATCCCTGTGAATGAAGTCAATCCCTCAGTCTCAATATCACTAAGTCAAGAAGCGCCTGCTGCTGATCACTCTGTCTCATCAACAAATCATCAATCTTCAAATGTACATCATGGAACTGTTTCTGGCATCAATGATGAAGTTAATCCCTTTGCTACTCCTGAAGATGCTCCATTTGAAAACATATTTGCTCCTGAATCATCATCAGAACCATCTTCTTTAGGAGACATCGACTCTGCTACTTCAGTCCCTCAACAATAGCCACATGAACACCTCAGAAAATGGACTCACGATCATCCATTAGACAACATCATTGGAAATCCCTCTCGTCCAGTATCCACACGGAAACAACTGGCAACCGATGCCTTATGGTTCTTCTTCAACTCCGTACTCTCTAAGATCGAACCAAAAGATGTTAAAACCGCCATGAATGAAGACAGCTGGTGCAATGCTATGCAAGAAGAAATTCACGAGTTTGATCGACTTGATGTATGGGAATTAGTACCTGCTCCAGATTGTGCTATGATCATTTCTCTAAAATGGATCTTCAAAGTGAAACTTGATGAGCATGGTGATGTGTTAAAGAACAAGGCTCGATTGGTTGCAAAAGGATACCGTCAAGAGGAGGGTATTGACTTTGAAGAATCATTTGCTCTTGTTGCTCGTATCGAGGCAATCAGAATCTTCTTGGCTAATGCTGCAAGTAAGAACATGGTAGTCTATCAGATGGATGTAAAGACGGCGTTTCTTAACGGAGATCTTAAAGAAGTCGTCTACGTCAGCCAACCTGAAGGCTTTGTGAACCCAGAGCATCCTACTCACGTTTATCGTTTGAAGAAGGCTCTGTACGGTCTAAAGCAAGCTCCAAGGGCATGGTATGATACACTATCAAAGTTTCTTCTATCTACTGGATTCAACAAAGGAGCAGTTGATCTTACATTGTTCACCAGAAAGTCAGGAAAACATTTAATTCACGTTCAAATTTATGTTGATGATATCATCTTTGCCTCGACTGACCCCAATAAGTGTGACCATTTTTCAAAAGAAATGGGTTCTAAATTTCAAATGTCAATGATGGGACAAATGTCATTTTTCTTGGGATTACAAATTTCACAAAGTCCCAGAGGCATTTTTATAAATCAATCTAAATATGCAAATGAGATTTTAAAGAAATTTGGATTTGATTCTAGTGACCCTGTTGACACTCCCATGATTGAACGTACTAAACTAGATGAGGACTGATTTGGAAAAACAAACCAATAATATAAGAAAGAAGTGTGTTGTGTAGTATGTGGGTAACTCAAACGTGTTAGGTTTGAGCACCGAGATCGTTCCGAACGAGGGATGAATGGAATTTCCAACTCACGTCACGATTATCGGGATTTGAATGAGAAAAGGGGATATTATGATGTTATCTAAACTACGGGATAAGGAAAGTAAATGGGAAGCATATAAAACTCTAAATCTATAATGCAAATGCAAATTACGCAAATCTATACTAAAATGCAAATACGGGATTAAAACGAAACGCGAATAAAATGCAATTACGTCTATTCTAAATCCTAAAAATAACCTAAAATTACTTTTATACTAAAAATGATATTAGAAAACTATTTATGTATTAAAACTAATTTTTAGGAATTTTCTGGATTTTATTAGAATTAAAAACTAAATTTTAACTTTTAAAACAAATCTAAAATACTAAAAATTATGAAAATTAAAGGGAAAAATATGAAACTATTTTTATAAAATCTAAAATATCCTAAGAGAATTTCCAAAACTATTTTTTTATTTTTCTGATTATTTTTCTATTTTCTACTAATTTAAAACTATTTAAATCTAATTTAAATTGTGAAAAATACCAAATAAAAAGGGAAAAATAGGGAAAAATCTTTTTTATGCTTTTTATATTTTTCTTAAACTGGGAAAATTGAAAAATTATTTTTTGGAACTTTTTCTTAATTATTTGCAATAAAAGCTATTTAAAAAGGATTAAAAACTATTTTAAATTACGAAAAATAGTAAACAGTGACCAAAAATTATGAAAAACTCAGGAAAATTCTAAAATATTAATCTAATTCTATGAAAAATAAGAAATCTATAGCTTATGTGAGAGATATGAGGGCTGCAGTGTAAACAGTTACAAATAAGCACTTATGAATAAGCTACAAGCTATAAAACTGAATTCTGGCTAAAAGCATCCTACAGAAACCTTAAGGTGACAGTTTTAGAACTATGGGAGCATGCAATGAACTAAGTAATAAGGGAGAGCTAAGCTAACATAAGGATTACTAGATAATAAGCTAATAAGCTAAAGGGGACATACAAATAAGCTGTTTAAAAGGGGAGT
The DNA here is from genome assembly GCA_019973895.1 of Chrysanthemum seticuspe. Lineage (NCBI taxonomy): Eukaryota > Viridiplantae > Streptophyta > Magnoliopsida > Asterales > Asteraceae > Chrysanthemum > Chrysanthemum seticuspe. The sequence continues at coordinate 135,524,857 of BPTQ01000004.1, forward strand.
ACTAATAAGCTAACAATCCTAAATTATCTAGGAGTGATTTAAGCTTTACCTACAGTCTAATAAGCTCTAGAAGCTTGTTTTGAAATCTGAAAAGCCAACAGTTAAGGTTGAAAGAGGGGGGACTTTGAGCTTATTTTTAAGCTAGCAAACAAGTTTGTGAACCCAAGACAAATAGCAACAGATTTAGACCAAGTCCCAGAGAGTTAAGAAAACCAAGTTTCAAAACTTTTGAAGCTCAAATGAAGATCTGACAAGATCTGATATAAAGGGGTGCTTGGGGGCTGTTTAAAATTGTTTTGCTGATATGCAGCTGGGACAGATTTTAAGACTAAATTTGAGCTTGTTAAAGCTGTTGGAAATTTGTAAAAACTGAAATAAATTAACTACTACAACCAAACTCTATGGAAAACTAATTTTTTTGGGTTTTTGAAAAGATTAAGACCATAAAATCTACTATAGAAAGTGACCCTATGGACTGTGTTGAGAGAAATATTTGACAGTCACCAATTTAACCAAACTGACCCAAAGGCTTTTTACTCATTTTGACACTGACTTAGAACTTAAAGATAGACTAAATAGGACCAAAGTGACTCAAAAACAAACTCAAACAAGATCTTACACTACTGTTTCAAATAATAGCTGTTTAGACAGCTTATGGAACTCAGAACTTGAGAATGGGACTTATACTATTAGAGACTAGAAAGAGATGGTTAAAATGACTTAATAACTGCAAATGAAACCTAATGAGAGCTTATTCAACTCAAAAGAATGCCCAAGAGTGGTGAACAACCCACAGTGCCAAACACCCCTTTATCAAGGATGTTTGGCAGATTTGGTCTAAAGAAGACCTTTAAGCTTGGATTCTTAAGAGACAGAAATGTAGACACCTCATTTTATAAGAGAAAAAGCTGTTTTTAAAAGTGAATAAGCAAAAGGTAATAAGCAAATAAGCAGTTTGACTTTTATTGACTTTTATCAAAAACTGATTAAGACTGAGATACAATGAATAAGAAAAGCTCACATAAGCTATACAGAGCTTATATGAGCTTATACTAACAATAATCAAAGCTTGATCAATGGAACAGTACGGATTAATGGCAAACAAGAAAAGATGAAATTTTTTTATTAAGACTTAAAGTGAGATTACAAATGAAAACTGAGATTACATGAAAAACTTTAAGAAAACATTATTAAACTACTGAAAAGCTTGAAAATACAAGAAACATAGACTTAATTTAAATGAAAATACTACACGAATACATTGTGAGCTTAAGGGTCTATTTATAGCTGAATTCAGTCTTGGGATCCCTTTTAGAAGAGCCTAGAAATCCATCCACAGCCACAAATTCATCCCATTATCACCATAGCCACTCAGAGAGCTACAAATCACCAAATGATGTGTTACGGCCAATGATGTTGCTCCATTTGTCCACGTATGCAACCTTATCTGACAAGTCAGCTTCTAGAAGGTGGGAGATGCTTAGTACGAGGTTGTGGTAAGGGTAATTGGTGGTAAATGTGAATGGGTAAAAGGGTGTTTGGGATTGGGGAAGAAGATGTACTGTAGAGGCGCGTTTGGATTTGTTTATTGTATTTCAAATAGGTTGACCGGGTCGTGGGTTTGACTTGGGTTAAATGGTCGGGTAAATGGGGTATTCGGGTAAATGGTTAAGGGACGGGTTGGTATAGTTGATTTGTTGGACCGGGTAAAGGATTAGATGTTGGGCCGTGGCTCTAGTTTTTGGACTAAGGATTAGTAAGGATTGGATTTGGACTAGTAGAGTGATCCAAGAGCAACCATAGGGACCAAAGTTGCAAATGCTGAAACTCCAAGGACCAAACATGTAATTCTGAAAATATCTTCCAATTACTGATTTTGTCACTCTTCAAATAAACCAAGGGCCAATTTGCAACTTTTGAATCTTCAAGGACCACTTTTGCCAAGTGTTGAAACTTGAGGGGCCAATTTTGGCATTTCTTCAAACTTGAGTATATCTTTCAAAAATCATCCTCGGAGAATAAAATCTTCATAAATGCACGATTTTGATCTTCCAGCTCAGCTTAAGCTCTCTCAATCTCTCGTGCTCGGATTTATGTCTGATTTGGTTCCTTTTTGCGTGTTTTTACATATCCATACCTGCACAAGCACAAACTCAAGAAAACCACAAATATTAGCAATAAACGGCTTTTTCTTGGTTATTTTGGGTCAGTTTGATAAAGAAATGATATGTGTTTTTGCACATATCAAGGACCACTCAGGGATCATGGTAGACCAAACAAAATATCGTAGTATGAATGGATCCCTGATGTACCTCACAGCTAGTAGACCAGACATCTTGTTCGCTGTTTGCATGTGTGCTAGATATCAGGCGAAGCCTACTAAAAAGCACCTTGAAGCGGTTAAACGGGTCTTTCGGTATCTCCAAGGAACCATCAATATGGGACTTTGGTACCCGAAGGACACCGGTATGTCACTAACAGCCTATGCAGATGCTGATCATGCAGGATGTCAAGATACTCGTCGAAGTACGTCTGGAGGTGCTCAGTTTTTGGGTGATAAGCTTGTGAGCTGGTCTTCAAAGAAGCAAATGAGTACTTCTATTTCCTCTACAGAGGCTGAGTACATAGCCATGTCATCTTGTTGTGCTCAAATCCTATGGATGAGATCCCAATTATCTGACTATGGCTTTGAATTCAACAAAATCCCTCTGTACTGTGATAATAAAAGTGCTATTGCTCTCTCATGCAACAACGTACAACACTCAAGAGCAAAGCACATCGACATTCGACATCATTTCATCAGGGAACAAGTTAAAAACGGTGTGGTGGAACTTTACTTTGTGAGGACTGAATACCAGTTAGCAGACATCTTCACCAAAGCTCTTCCTAGAGAACGTTTTGAGTTTATACTTCCACAACTTGGTCTTAAGAGCCTACAACCGGAAACACTCAAACGTCTTCAAGAGGAAGAAGAGGATTAAAAGGTTTTCTTCATCTATCTCTTGTATATATCTATTCAAAAAGCAAAATACTAAATTACAAAACCTTCAAAAAGCAAATAGAAAAATATAAAACTTTCAAAAAAAAAAAAAAAAAAAAATTGAAAAAGTTGAAAATTTTCGAAAAATATTTTCTTTTTGTCATGTTTTTTTTTCTATTCGATAATATCTACGATCTTTGTGATGTCATTCAAAGAATGACACGGGACTTTAGATGTTGTTCGAATTTTCATGAAAAAAAAAATTGAGAGAAAGAGAAACAATGGCTTATTGTCATTTCAGGCAGTAACCCGCTTTTCAAAGAAAGAACAGAGCCATGCTTTATCTTGTTTTTTCAAATCTCATGCTCTGATTCTATATAACAATTACTTACTATCTAATGAAAACTAATTGTTTTGAAAAATAGCTCAGACTCTATTTTTTGAAAATCATCTGGACTTAACGGTTGTCAAAAATATGTAACTCTCAATCAACAACTTATGTCATTGATAGAGGGGGAGAATGATTTTTCAATTAAATCAAAAAGTGTATTTTTCAAACAATGGTACCAGACCTTGGTTATTATTATGTTTTCAAAAGATACTCAAGCATGTTTAATCTTTGGAGTCTAAAGTCTCAAAATCCGATCCTTATCAGTTAAAATGTTTTCATAATCAAGTCACAATTCTCCTTAAAAGCTTTCCAAATCAATTTAAATCTAAAGAGATCACAAATCTCAAATGATTTGATAATTGTGATCGGGGGAGAACTTGTGAGTTAAATTGGGTTTAATCTGATAATTCGGTGAATGGTTTTTATAAGGATGTACAAGCTCTCCTTCCCACATATGCCAAACTATTTCAAATTTTCCATGCACAGGTTGAGGGGGAGCATCTATCTTAAACCACAAAGATCTGAAACGTGATCAATTTGTTTCAATGTGCAGTCTGTTCCCTCTTGTATGTGCAAAACTCTTTCAAACCTTAAGGCATATATTGAGGGGGAGCAAGCTTATGAAAACCTCATCCTCCCTTATATGCTTTATCTACTTGTTTTGATCAGGGAAGTGATGTTGATATCTTTAGAAAATGGTAATCAAAGAAGTTAATTCTTTCTCTTGCCTCCGTGTGCAAAACGATTTCACTTGATGCACATGTTGAGGGGGAGCTCTTGTTATAAAAATATCAAAAACAATTCAGGTACAAAATGCTTTGATAATATATCATAAGTATCTGGATTGATTTTCAAATGGTTTTTCAATTGGTTCCAATGGCAGATGAACAATACCAAATAGACCGACCAACTTTACTTTATGTATGGTGATATAAGGATGATAAGGTTAGGTATTTGTTCCCATGATCCGTCAGAACCGGAGGGATCTACCCAGGGACAATCCACTAGATAGTGTAGAAGTCCTTAGGTATATTGGAAAAAAGGAGAAAAATGAGATGTGGGAAGAGTGCGGACTAAGACTGAACTAGTACTGGAATAAACCCAACAAGGTTCTAGTTATGAAGTCTCAGTAAGCACTGAAGGGGTTGAAGAATGAAAAAGAATTGAATGTGAAAAAGGGTGAAAAGAAATAGCCCTCCATTTATTCAACCTTAGGGCAGAAACCGGGTTCAATTCATATGCTACTGGTGGTTACCAAGGTAACATCGGTATTGAAGACAAGACGTCATGGACCCAGTGACGCACTGCACTTCAACTTCCCAAACCACTCAAGTTCCTCTTAAAAGGACTTGTTTCATTCTCACGGGGAACCGACATTATCTATCGACTCTCTCTTAGAGATTGTTGATATTGAAGAAGGAGACCCTCTCCCTAGTCTCCGAAATAGGATCCAATTATGCACAAATTGAGTCTAGAGCCATGAGATCATCAATAAATCTCTTTAGGACACTTTCAATGAAGACTCTCTGTTTTACACAATGTGGAAAGAGAGATTATATCTTATGAGTCCTACGCATTATCCTTGTGGTATTGCCAGAACATCCGAGTGATATGTAAAATATTCACAATGAAGATGGAAAGCCTTCTGGAGCCAACATCAAATAAGCTCCTGGTAGGTGGCATTTGAGATCTTTTCAATAGATCGACCATGTGACAGCTGAACAGAAACAATGGGGAGATTCAATCTTTTGAATCAATCCTGGTTCAGGATATGGATTGACAGATACCTTTGAAAAATCGGTCGTTGTGCTTAAAAACTCTTTTCTCTAGCACATCGACTGTGTACAATTATTTCAAATCAAAAGGTGTTTATGATTGATAATTGATTTTCATTAAAACCTTCGTTGTAGTGCAAAAACAATTTCTATTGAGCAATGCACGATTGTTTTTCAAATCTCTTTTCATCAATCAGTGGATCTCAATTCGCTGGTTCACTCACTCCGTGTTGTCTTCTTTGAGACGTTCCGGTTTGAGAACGACTAGAACAGCTGCGAAACCCTGTCAAGGAAATTCTTTGGAATTATACCTGATCACAGGTAGTACTTGTACTGATCAACGGGGAACCGTGGGCCGTGCACCTCAATTTAACAAAAGTGATCAAAGACACTCTTGTGTGCGTTATTGCTAACTGTTTTATGCAGGTACACCCTACGTTTGTAGCTGATCAGAATGGAGCGGTCAATCCATAGCCGCATGCTCATACTACACATTCATCTCGAAAGAAATCATGATTAGTGCATCAATGACTCTGATATTTTCACTCCATGCTTCTGCTACGCTGCTGCCAATATCATGAATCAACGAAAGCTTCCGCTACTCTGATAAGAATATATCATGATCCAGAATGTGAGCATGTCGGTCCAAATGTCACAACACCACAATGGATGAGTCAGAGATTTACTGTGACTGATGATCTCAAAGCTGGCTCAAAACTCTGTATCACGTGGATCAGTTAAAGACCTCCACTCAGATTATTCAAACATGCAATAATAAAGTATCAAAGACTACGAGCTACAGAACAAAGAACATGAACAAGAATCCAAGAACAATTTCAACATCTGTTTGTATTCTATGTAATTGTAATGTCTGTTTGAGGTGACCTCCCTTAGGGGGAGATTGTTAGGATTTAGAAAATCCAGGTATTAAAGTGTCGGTCACCTCAAGTATATGTATCCGTTAGAAAGCTCATAGTCGTAGTTATTTACTGTTAAGTAGTATTTATTTAAGTAACACCGTGGAGGACGGACGGGTATTTACCCACTGTATGCCTGATCCACAGCCCGATAGGTGGCGTTTTATGTAATGATTATAAATACTCTCTACCTTCCAAGGTAGAGAGTTGGAGCTCATAACAAGATTTTTCTTTCTCTCACTAAAGTTCCCTAAACCTCTAACTTTCTCTCTCTAGAATTCATCTTGTACGCCTACTTTGGTTATGGTTTGATGTGTATGTGAAATCCAATATGTTACATAAGGTAAACCTGAGTTTTTAATGGATGTTAGATGAGTCTTTTATAATAACACTCAGGTTTGCATTTAAGCTTTGTGTTTTGATGGTTAAAGTTTATTGCTTTTGTTGGTTCATTTGATATTTAGTTTCTTTTGTTATTTTTATGTTTGTTTTTAAATTATTTTTTTATAAAATAATTATAGTGTTTGGTGTTTTTGTGGTTTAATTGTAAAGTGTTTTTTTTTCAACAAATAATTGTAAAGTTACTGCCTTAATTTTCTTTAATTAATTAGTTGCAAAAGGATTTTATAGGTTATGAGTGTTGATGCTATACGATTTAGTGTGTACTGAACTTATAAGGAAAGCTCTTGATACTGATAACAAGGGTACTAGGGATTTTATTTTATAATTTATATTTATTCCTAGATTGTGGGATCTCGAGTATAATGTTGTTTCTTTCTTTATTTTGGCATAGGGCAAGGACAGAATTTAAAGGACCGTTGACTTCCGTGTTTCTGGTTGAAACCTGATAATGTTGGAATTGTGGCCGCATTCAAGTTAAAGAGCCATGTGAACACTATGTCATTGTGGCCAGCTCACATCTTCATTGGTAACGACGATTCCATTTATATCCTAATGTTCTATAAATAATTGGGATTCTTTTTTATAGGAACCCATAATGGGTTGTTTAAAGCTTGCACATGTAAAATGTTTCTTAACACATGTAGTTGAGTTTAAGAAAATGGTATCTGAAAAGTTTAAGTGCATTCCTTCAGTACTTATTGTAGGGGATTTCAATTGGGTTCCTGGAAGTCAGGTACACATATTGTCAGTTCTTTTTGCCAATGTGAGAGTGAGTTGTGATAATTTAACTTAAATAGGAGTCATATGGGTTGGCATGAAACTTCGAAAGTTGTTGATGTAAAGAGGAGTGATTAAGCTAACGGAAAAAGATGTTACTGATGCACAATCGCACCACGTACAACCTAGGTAATAATTAAATTTCATGTAGAATTAACTAAGTTGATGCTTAGTACGAGTGTAATTTTGAACTATTGTTTGTTTTGCGTTATTCAAACTTGAATAAATGTTTGGTTTTTAAATTATCCCGTTAAACGAAATGGGTTTAATTACTTTTAAAAAAAGGATTTGGTTAAAAACAAAAAACGTACATCAAGAATCTTAAAATTAGTGTTGACGTATTGTTTTTATTGCAGGAAATTTTGCACAGAGATGTTACGGTTGACAACAAACTGTTAGACGGAAGCATGCCTCCTCGAGTAAAAATATGTGATTTTGGTTACAGAAAGGTAATTTTTTTGCCACATTGTCATTACACGTATACGAAGATTTGATTATCATATTGTTGTTGTGTAATTCAGTATGCGGTTCTACATTTTCAACGAAAGTGAACAGTTTGAACACCAGTTTACATCGCACCTGATGTTCTCTTAAGAAAATAATATAAGCTAAGTTCACATCTAAACATTCTAATTATTCTTATGAGATGGAACTATCCATTCGTTGTTGCACCCTTTGACGGAGCTCCTACTTTCGATTCAAAAAGCTATAACAAGATGGACAAGTATGTCCGAGATGCCCTTGAATCTCAGGTAAGATCTTTGTACTCTGCATTGCAAATTAAACAAGTTTAGTTATAAACAGTATGTTGGGAAATTGGCCTGATATACTATGGGTATCTTTTAAGTATAGCCGGTCTAGGGAACGAAGCTTTAAAAGGGAAGATAATATGGTACTTAATAAGTATGAGTTTGTGTATGCATATTTTATATAAATTTTAACAATGCTTGGAATATTTTTGATTCATGTTATATGTGTATTCTAACTTGTCATATTTGAACCATTACTTATTTCCATGCTCATATTCTAATTTTTTATCGATATAAAATCATCTAAATCTTAATTTGATAGTTAATGTTTAACCATCTAATTGGATGAGATCACTGTTAAAAGGAAGTTTGTTCCTGATTATTTATATTAATTTTTAAATAGGTGTGTTTGTGCGCTGAAATGAGGGGTGAAATGGGATGCTGAAATGGGTGTGTTGGTTGCTGAAATTAGGGCTGAATTGAGTGGGTTTGGGTGCTGAATTGGGTGTGTTTGGCAGGATGAAATGGCTGTCTTTGGTTCTTGAAATGAGGGCTGAAGTTTCCAACATACGTTAGTTTTTGGTGTTGCATTAGTTGTGGTTTTTGTTAGTGCAAATATTACGATATTTAAACTAAACGGTCTACTCGGTTTTAATAATGACAAATATGTAACTTGTAATACATTACGTAAAATGCGCAAGTTATTCATAACCACAAATCATCAAAGCATACATACATTAACATCTCTCGTCATCTCAAGTATGCTTTAACACAGGTTCGAATACATTTTGTTATGTTGCATTATGATCGAACCACTTAACAAATCATAAAAATGTTTAAATAATATTTTGGTGTCACTATGTACAAGTTAACATAAACAATTTTATTTAGACACAAGTTTTCACTTGACGTAAATCATTTAAGGTAAAAACTAGAAGGGGTACCAGCGCAATGCGGCGGCAGGTACCCGGTGACTATTTCTGTGGCGAGCAAATATTTTTCATTTTAAACTTTCTTATTTAGCATGTCCCAAATACTATAAAGTAGTAGAGATATGTTTTTCAAAAATAGAACGTCTAATTATTAATAGTGTAAATGGTTAACACTTTTATTTTTCAAATTTTAGCATTAAATTGGTGGTTATAAATTTAGTGAGCTTTTCTTATAAACAATTCTATTAAAATTTGTCGTTATTGGAAGGTGGTTACATATGGTTTAAATGAGACTTAAATTTTCAGATCTTACATTAATTTTCTACTTTTCCTTTTATACTAATTTTTTTCGTCTTAAAATTTTAAGACTTCCTTTTATAGGAAATCCCAAATGCTTTATAATGTAGTATAGATAATGGTACCATAAAACTTGATTTATGCTACAAGAAATATTTTTATCACACACTTTACATTTTTATGAATTACATGTTTAAAAATGCGACAAAACCTTTTTCACAAAAGTAATTAGAGGAATTATTTTTGATTATTTAGAGAATGTATATATAGGAATATATTCAAAATCTGGTATTCCCCCAAAATGGATACCACCTTCACTAGTTATCCAAGCCATCACAACAAGACAAGAAGGGAGCGTCTGACATAGGATGGTTCCTTTAATTTTCAGGGGCGGTGTCACACCCCCAAAATATCGCAGCGGAACGATAGTGTCATTGGGGTATGACGTCATAGTACAAAGTATGGATACAGAAAACGACCTCTATAATGAGACGTTTTGAAAAGTTTACCATTCGATTTCATAAGTTAAAGTTTACACAACAAGAATTCACAAAGTTTGATAATACATAAAGAGTTTACAAAACATGTCGAATGGTACTAGTAAAAGCACAAGACTCCAATGTATGCCATGTGACCCCAAAAGCTCCATGAAATGCTATCACCTTAAGACCTGAGATAAACATGCTAAAAAGTGTCAACACAAAGGTTGGTGAGTTCATAAGTTTGTAACAAAATGATTTGGAATACTTTGAGAAATGTTCACACAGCAAAGGCATTGTAAATCCACTAAGTTCCAAGTTCCGCCCATACAAAACTTGCAACCTGTGTGTTCACAACCCATTGCCAAAATATAGTATGTCAATCATGTATGCATATATCATAGTAGTTAAAAGTATAAATGTCACCACAAGAGTCTTCCAACAACTCGTGTTGGGATGTTCCTCCAACGCTCACGTTGGGATGTATCCATAAAAATGGCCTTCCAACATATAAATGCCAGGATGTTCCTCCAACGACTCACGTTGGGCTGTATCCAAATTAATGGCCTTCCAACATATAAATATTGGGATGTTCCTCCAACGACTCACGTTGGGCTGTATCCAAATTAATGGCCTTCCAACATATAAATATTGGGATGTTTGTTTAAGTCTAATCACTACACGCACCAAGTCTAGAGTATATGTAATGTTGTTTGGCAATAGAGTTTAAATGTTTTGATAAATAAGCATGTATCTCGCCCCAAATAGTTTATAAGAATTTAAACGAGTAAAAGCGGGGTATGAACTCACCTGGTGTGATTAATATGCTAACAAAATGATGTGCACGAAAATGAGGCTCGGAAACTATCCGTGACCTAAAATGAATGTTATGACTTGAGTTATGATATGTAATGAGTTATGGTGTTATGATATGCATGCATTTCGTATGTTATTTATACCATTTGTGAGTTTTGAAAATAATACTTATCGTCGAAAAATACTCTTTTGACTTCTTGACCAATCTTAAATTACTTTACAAGTATTTACGTCAAAATGTCATCCTACAATGGTTTCGTAATGATTTATGGTGAAATTTTTACTTTTCGTCGTAAAACAATGTCGTCGGAAATTTCATGAAAGTGACAAAAATGGCTTTGAAAAACTAGTCGTAAAATGGTGTACGTCGATCGTTAGGAAACGAACTTGACGGTTTTGGAAAGTTTGTATCAAAATCTAGAGGTTTCAGTTCATGAGTTTTCGTCATAGAGGTCTCGAACATAAAGATAATAAAGGTTAAAGATGGTGGTTTTGTCTAATTGTTGTGTAAAAAGTGAGTTTCGGCAAAGTTTAAACAACCGTAATTAATTCATTACAACTCCGCTATACAAACGGTTGATCGTTTTAGAAAATATGCTTGGTGATCTTAATTTCATTAGAAGACATCTCGTTAAAAAAAGTTCCACATCATTGATAAAAACAGCTGCCAACATGGTCGTTTTAGTTACCGTAACACTTATCTCGTAAAAATAATATAGTTTTTCTAAAAATAATAGTTACGGCAATTTTATGAAAACGTGTATATCTTAGTCGTTTCAAATCCGTTTTCTACGTATTATACGTCCTTAGCTTCGTATCAAAGTATACTAATATATTTTTGATAAGTCGAAATAATTTGTAAAGCTTAAGGCTCGTTTTTGACTCGAATAAAGTAAAAATAGTATGCTGAAATTTTCTGAAAAATATATATTTCGTCGTCAAACTTGAAAAATTCATAACTTCTTCGTTATAACTCCGTTTTTATCCGTTCAAGCGGCCACGGATTCGTTTTAAAGTATATTTTCTAAATATCAAGGCCAGAATTTCGTGCCTACTGTCGGATTTTCCAGAAAAACAAAATAAGGACAGAACACTTTTTATACTTATCGAAAATAGTTTTTCTCGTACTAAACCTATTCCAATCCCTTCAAATCAACTCCAAAGCTAATCTAATCCTACCATACACCTTCTTAGGGTGTCATGGGTTCCTAAACATCATCAAGACCAACATATACCAAGGGAATAATTATAGGATGACTTTGTATATATAAAACTCTAAAAATCATGTAAAAATGGTATAAACAACACAAGTCTTGCATGTTTTTGCTCAAAAATGATGAGATGAGTATGAAATGAATATGTAAGATGAAAAATAAACATGAGATGCTTACAAGTTAATATGATGAGGTGATTAGAACAAAGGATTAAACCTAAACACCCTAGGTTTTTATTTCAAAACCTAAACAAGAGTGTATACTAGATTGTGATAAACTTGAACTTGAAAAATTTTGTGATTTCTTGCTACTCCTTGATGATAACCGGTTATGGAGAAGAACCAAGAGAAAAAGAAAGTGTTACTTGACTTGATGAATAATTGGTGAAGAGTGAATGAGATGAATGAAGTTGGAGTATAAGTATGTACAATCAAAGAAAAACTTACCAATCAAATTAATGCCAATCCCCCCCCCCCTTGCCGGTTTTTGGGGGAATTTGTCCACAAAATATATATATATATATATATATTTTTTTTATAATTTGTGTAAAAATATTGTGTAATTGTTATAAGTGTAGGAAAAGGTATAAGTAAAGGTAAATGGTAGTTTTTAGGTACAAGTAAATTTTTAATAGATCAAAGTAGAATGTAATGAGATAATAAAAATTGTAAAAATACATTCCTTGTAAAATTTGAGTGCTATAATAATTATCGTGTAGTTTTTAAGAAAAACGTCGTAATACTATAACTTTAACGATTTATATACAAAATCAATTCAAAACACTAGGTAAACTCAAAATATGGTTTCTATAAACTAAACATAAGTATAAAAATATATCGGGATCATTTTTGAAAGTAACGGATCAAATGTTCAAAATAATTAATTACGCGATAGCGTTTATTTAATAAGAAAATAAACGTTAAATGAAAAATGCAAAACCATGCACGAACCGTTATGAAATGATGAATATGGAGTATGAGGAATGACCGGAATTTGAGAATTGTGACATTCTTCCCCTGATAGAAGAATCGCGTCCTCGCGATTCAATCATTGATACTTAAAGTTCTACCCTTAGGCTTAGAGAAATCAGAATGTATGGTCAAAGTGCTTATGTCAAAACTTACGCGTCTAGGTTTCTTATCTAATGAGACTCACTGAATCTGAATAATACGGTGGATCACTTAATGGTCTAGGAAAAACGTACCAGTTACGCATTGCGGGCTTCCTCGGTCCCTATATAGAATGCTCGACCTCGGGGTGGACTGATATTGAGTACAGGGTTTGGGTTATTTCCTTCAATTGCCACAGCTAGAGGAGCTTGCATCGGTGGCTTATTCAACTGAGGACAATTATTCCGGTAGTGATTCGGGCTGTTGCACTCGTAGCAAGTCCTTTGGTTATTCCTCATGTTGCCCGTGTTAACCGTTGTTATTGGTCTTGCACGCTCTCTACACTGGCTTGAAAAATGATTCGACTGATTGCATATTGTACATAAGCGGCAGGGCTTGGACTTCGGGTGATGATAAGAACATTTAGCACATTTGGGATGTGTACCCGCATACTCTCTTTGTTCAGTACCAGTTGCCACAAAAACTCTTGCCCTTTTGTTGTCTGCTACCACGTCTATCTGCTTATTTGACCCACTTGCTTCCTTCCTCTTATCACTGCTCTTCAACGTACCATTTCTAACCATCTCGTCTGTTAGGGTTCCTGCCCTCAGTATCGCACTTTGTATTGTAGACGGCTCAGTTGTTTTCACAGTTCCACGGATTTCGGGGACAAGACCATATATGTACCTCGAGATTCTCTTGGACTCAGGGGTAACTAGATGAGGAACTAGTCTGGCTAACTCATGAAATCGGTTAGTGTAGGCTGCGTGAGCAGCCCCTATCATAGAGTGGTGATAAAATTCATCTTCCAATTTCTGCATTTCATTGTCCGGGCAGTACTCCTCTTTCAATAACGCCTTAAATTCATCCCATGTCATACCTATAACTGCCTCTCTGCCTCTAGCCTGTAGCTGTGTGTTCCACCATGTCAATGCCTTTCCTGATAACAAGCAAGCAGCATACTTCACCCTCTGATGTGTGGTACAATTGCTGATGTCGATCACTGCCTCTGTCTTCTCTACCCATCGAGTATACGCCAAAGCACCTCCTATACCATCAAACTCCACAGGTTTGCATGCCGAAAATTCCTTATATGTGCATCCAATTCTGTTGTTGTTGTTGTTGGTGTTGTTGTTGTTGTTACTACCAGCTACATTGTTGGTGTCGCCAGTACCGTTCCCGTTCCCGTGGTTTCCCGAGTTATTCATATGAATTCCAACTTGTGTGACAATAGTGGGAAGCAAGATTTGAAGTTGTTGAGTGATGATGGCGGCAAAGTCAGGGTTTTTGCCAGTGTTGTTGTCATTGTTACCCACGTTGCTACCGCCTCCTCTACCTCCACGCTCACCTGACATTCCACCCCTTGGTGCCGCACCACCTCGGCCAGTACTGCGTGTTACCCTCTTTGGTGCCATGATCTCTGCAAAGAAAGAACCGTTGAATTCCCAATGTCTATGCTTAACGTCCTCAAACATAATACCACGCCACAATTGGTTCCTAAGGTGTATCCACACCGATCTACGTATGCGTGGTCGCATATGTCCACGTGGGTTGTGACACATTTATAATTATGTTGGCCACCATAATTATAATTGCTTCATTTCACACGTGTAAATACCACCAAGCATACATGTCTCGGCAATTGTTGTTACTTAAATAGGTAGCCAGTCTATCATCCGATTCTAAACGGTGAAGGAGGGATTTAGGGTAAGTATCTAGGAAGAGTCGCACTTGGTGTATAGGAAATTCCGTTAGGTGCTAAAGTCACTATGAGGTTTAGTCGCCAGCAGTTCCCAAAGTATCCTCAAGAGAACTCCCATCCTCGGGCAAAATCATCAAATCTATCCAGCTTTATAGTAACACTTATTTAGCTCGATCTCGCATCTCATCAAACAAGAACTGTCACGAGATCAAGTTAGATAAGTGCTCGTTACTGAGCTCCATATCTTTGATGACCCAACTACATTTTGGGACTCCCTTATTGGTACAAGGAAACTACGTTATCTAATGAGGTGGTTCTAGAAGGAATACTTAAGAAAACATATGCGCACGAAAAGTGTGTAAGGTGATAGGAAAAGAAAGGATCGACGTGAAAGCGGTTATAGTCTAGGAACTAAAATGCAACCTAGTTCTCTATAACCAAGGCTCTGATACCAATCTGTCACACCCCCAAAATATCGCAGCGGAACGATAGTGTCATTGGGGTATGACGTCATAGTACAAAGTATGGATACATAAAACGACCTCTATAATGAGACGTTTTGAAAAGTGTACCATTCGATTTCATAAGTTAAAGTTTACACAACAAGAATTCACAAAGTTTGATAATACATAAAGAGTTTACAAAACATGTCGAATGGTACTAGTAAAAGCACAAGACTCCAATGTATGCCATGTGACCCCAAAAGCTCCATGAAATGCTATCACCTTAAGACCTGAGATAAACATGCTAAAAAGTGTCAACACAAAGGTTGGTGAGTTCATAAGTTTGTAACAAAATGATTTGGAATACTTTGAGAAATGTTCACACAGCAAAGGCATTGTAAATCCACTCAGTTCCAAGTTCCGCCCATAGAAAACTTGCAACCTATGTGTTCACAACCCATTGCCAAAATATAGTATGTCAATCATGTGTGCATATATCATAGTAGTTAAAAGTATAAATGTCACCACAAGGGTCTTCCAACAACTCGTGTTGGGATGTTCCTCCAACGCTCACGTTGGGATGTATCCATAAAAATGGCCTTCCAACATATAAATGCCAGGATGTTCCTCCAACGACTCACGTTGGGCTGTATCCAAATTAATGGCCTTCCAACATATAAATATTGGGATGTTCCTCCAACGACTCACGTTGGGCTGTATCCAAATTAATGGCCTTCCAACATATAAATATTGGGATGTTTGTTTAAGTCTAATCACTACACGCACCAAGTCTAGAGTATATGTAATGTTGTTTGGCAATAGAGTTTAAATGTTTTGATAAATAAGCATGTATCTCGCCCCAAATAGTTTATAAGAATTTAAACGAGTAAAAGCGGGGTATGAACTCACCTGGTGTGATTAATATGCTAACAAAATGATGTGCACGAAAATGAGGCTCGGAAACTATCCGCGACCTAAAATGAATGTTATGACTTGAGTTATGATATGTAATGAGTTATGGTGTTATGATATGCATGCATTTCGTATGTTATTTATACCATTTGTGAGTTTTGAAAATAATACTTATCGTCGAAAAATACTCTTTTGACTTCTTGACCAATCTTAAATTACTTTACAAGTATTTACGTCAAAATGTCATCCTACAATGGTTTCGTAATGATTTATGGTGAAATTTTTACTTTTCGTCGTAAAACAATGTCGTCGGAAATTTCATGAAAGTGACAAAAATGGCTTTGAAAAACTAGTCGTAAAATGGTGTACGTCGTTCGTTAGGAAACGAACTCGACGGTTTTGGAAAGTTTGTATCAAAATCTAGAGGTTTCAGTTCATGAGTTTTCGTCATAGAGGTCTCGAACATAAAGATAATAAAGGTTAAAGATGGTGGTTTTGTCTAATTGTTGTGTAAAAAGTGAGTTTCGGCAAAGTTTAAACAACCGTAATTAATTTATTACAACTCCGCTATACAAACGGTTGATCGTTTTAGAAAATATGCTTGGTGATCTTAATTTCATTAGAAGACATCTCGTTACAAAAAGTTCCACATCATTCATAAAAACAGCTGCCAACATGGTCGTTTTAGTTACCGTAACACTTATCTCGTAAAAATAATATAGTTTTTCTAAAAATAATAGTTACGGCAATTTTATGAAAACGTGTATATCTTAGTCGTTTCAAATCCGTTTTCTACGTATTATACGTCCTTAGCTTCGTATCAAAGTATACTAATATATTTTTGATAAGTCGAAATAATTTGTAAAGCTTAAGGCTCGTTTTTGACTCGAATAAAGTAAAAATAGTATGCTGAAATTTTCTGAAAAATATATATTTCGTCGTCAAACTTGAAAAATTCATAACTTCTTCGTTATAACTCCGTTTTTATCCGTTCAAGCGGCCACGGATTCGTTTTAAAGTATATTTTCTAAATATCAAGGCCAGAATTTCGTGCCTACTGTCGGATTTTCCAGAAAAACAAAATAAGGACAGAACACTTTTTATACTTATCGAAAATAGTTTTTCTCGTACTAAACCTATTCCAATCCCTTCAAATCAACTCCAAAGCTAATCTAATCCTACCATACACCTTCTTAGGGTGTCATGGGTTCCTAAACATCATCAAGACCAACATATACCAAGGGAATAATTATAGGATGACTTTGTATATATAAAACTCTAAAAATCATGTAAAAATGGTATAAACAACACAAGTCTTGCATGTTTTTGCTCAAAAATGATGAGATGAGTATGAAATGAATATGTAAGATGAAAAATAAACATGAGATGCTTACAAGTTAATATGATGAGGTGATTAGAAAAAGGATTAAACCTAAACACCCTAGGTTTTTATTTCAAAACCTAAACAAGAGTGTATATTAGATTGTGATAAACTTGAACTTGAAAAATTTGTGATTTCTTGCTACTCCTTGATGATAACCGGTTATGGAGAAGAACCAAGAGAAAAAGAAAGTGTTACTTGACTTGATGAATAATTGGTGAAGAGTGAATGAGATGAATGAAGTTGGAGTATAAGTATGTACAATCAAAGAAAAACTTACCAATCAAATTAATGCCAATCCCCCCCCTTGCCGGTTTTTGGGGGAATTTGTCCACAAAATATCCTTTTTTTTTTTTTTTTTTTTTATAATTTGTGTAAAAATATTGTGTAATTGTTATAAGTGTAGGAAAAGGTATAAGTAAAGGTAAATGGTAGTTTTTAGGTACAAGTAAATTTTTAATAGATCAAAGTAGAATGTAATGAGATAATAAAAATTGTAAAAATACATTCCTTGTAAAATTTGAGTGCTATAATAATTATCGTGTAGTTTTTAAGAAAAACGTCGTAATACTATAACTTTAACGATTTATATACAAAATCAATTCAAAACACTAGGTAAACTCAAAATATGGTTTCTATAAACTAAACATAAGTATAAAAATATATCGGGATCATTTTTGAAAGTAACGGATCAAATGTTCAAAATAATTAATTACGCGATAGCGTTTATTTAATAAGAAAATAAACGTTAAATGAAAAATGCAAAACCATGCACGAACCGTTATGAAATGATGAATATGGAGTATGAGGAATGACCGGAATTTGAGAATTGTGACAGGCGGTCCCACGGTTCCTTAATATACCATGGAACCGTCGGGAGCGTCCAGAAGATTTTTGCCTATAAATAGTGGCTTATTTCCACACTCTAAATATCAGTTTTTAACACACATTTAAACAAGATTTTCTCCTATGTTTAGTACACTTTTCATACTCTTAAAACCACTATTAACCTTTAATCATAATGCTCCTAACTCTCATTTGTTGCAAGTATACTTTTACTTGATGATCCATCCAAGCAAGCTTATAGATCTTGCCATCCTTATCTATCACAAGACACAAATATGAAAATCCACCACAACAAGATTAGTTTTCTTGTTAATTTCATGCATTGGATCCTTCTTGCAATAATAGTTCATCCATATCAAGCTTAGATTTCTTGTTATTTGGATTAGGCACTTATATCCATTTGACAACCATGTCTTGGATCTCACATTGTATCATCACCATACATCATTTAGATTAGATGTTAGTTGGTTTATGTGTTTAGGCCTTAAAACAAAAGGTTTGTTATGTTGGGCCATAAAACAAATGGGTTTGGTTCTACCCGAAGAATGACTCAGTCTTTAGCTTAGTACTAGAAAATAATGTAAGCGATGCGGTTAATGTTTAGGCCTTAAAACACAAGGTTTGTTATGTTGGGCCATATAACATAACGGGTTTGGTTGTACCCAAAGAAGAACTCGATATCTAGCTTAGTATCGAAAAATATTGTAAGTGAGGTTATAAGGTTTTTCTCCGCCGAGAAGGGAGCTTGTTGACTAGTGAAGTAACTCTCGAGTTGGATACTAGGGGAGTGGAGTAGGGCATAGAGGAGCTTCTTGACCGAACCACTATAAATCATCGTGTTCGGTTGGCGCTTTCTTTTACTTATAGCTTTACATTTCCATTTACATTTATCACTTTACATTTATATTTGCATTTTGTTTATGTTTGTATGGCGCGTTGCGTATATTGTGTTGTTTATACTTACGTCGTGGCTTGGTGTTTATATTGAGTTTTTCTTTGTATTGGTGTGGTATGATTCACTTATTGCTCTCTACTATCTCTATTTGTTATAGAAATATTATCGACACTTTTTGTTGGGAATTAAAAGTCTCATACTTAGTACTGCCAAGCCAAGAATTAGTACGGTTCAAGATTACAACTCCGAGTACTAACGAGTTGTAAGTTAGTAATATTAGTACTAACTTAAGACTGTTGGATGAAGATTAAGATTGCTAATGAGATAAGACGTGTGAAGTGATATGTATTGACTTATTCAGTGTATATTCGATATAGTTAGAAAGATAATTATATTCTATATAGTTAGAAAGAATCATATAAGATAAATATTATAAAAGATTTGTAGTTATCTTGTAAAGGACTCCTTAGGTATAAAAGGAGATCCTAGGTTATGGTGTTTGATATAGTTTTTCATAGCTTCAAGGTTGAAAACCCTAGTACTTCACAGAGTACTCGTATTATTGATCTTAATAATATTGGAGCTTTTTGGTGATATTACTGTTCATACATTTCATTGTTTTGTTTATATTCTTCTAAGTATTGAAGAGTAAATTCCGCATACTTTTTAGTATTCACAAAGTTTCTACCATAGTTATCTTGGATTTATCCAAAGTAACATAATTTTTTCAAGCTAAAGAATCGATCTTAAGTTGGGATCAACAAGTGGATCAGAGCTTGTGTTCTGAAACTTTGATCTAGAAGAAACTAACAAAAAAGAGATGGATCTAGAAACTGCTCAAACAACTACTACTGCAAAGTTTCCTATTCTCAAACAAGGTGATTATGATATGTGGATGCTTAGGATTGAGCAATAATTTCAGGTACAAGACTATGCTCTATGAGATGTCATAGAGAATGGAAACTCGTTCAAACCAGTAGCTAAAATAACAACAACTGATGGTGTCTCAACTACAACAATACCAGGTCCTGTAACTACTGAAGAAAAGACTCAAAAGAAGAATGATGTGAAGGCAAGAAGTATGCTACTAATGGCACTTCCCAATGAACATCTGATGACATTTAATCAGTATAAAGATGCTAAAACTTTGTTTGCTACTATACAAACAAGATTTGGTGGTAATGAAGCCATAAAGAAGACTCTTCTAAAGAAAATGTATGAGAACTTTAATGTTCCAAGTACATAGTGTCTTGACTCTATTTTTAAAAGGCTTCAGAAGATTGTAAGTCAGTTGGCTATATTGGGTGAAAATATTTCACAAGAAGATCTCAATTTGAAATTTTTAAGAAGTCTGCCTTCTGAGTGGAATACTCATGTTGTGGTCTGCAGGAATAAACCTGATCTAGACATAATGATCTTTGATGATCTCTTCAAAAATTTCAAGATTCTTGAACAAGAGGTTAAATGAACTGCAAGCTCAAGCTCAATCTCAAGTTCTCAAAACATGGTTTTTGTGTCATCTCCTAGCACTAGCAGTACTGATGAAGTTAATACTGCTTATGGAGTCAATACTGCTAGCACTCAAGTTAGTACGGCTAGCACTCAAGTTAGTACTGCTAGCACTCAAATTAGTAATGCTAACTTAAGTGATGCCACTACTTATGCATTTTTGGTTGATCAATCAAATGGGTCTCAGCTTGTACATGAGGACCTTGAACAAATCCATGAAGATGACTTTTTTTTTTGGGTAAAGGGGAGTAATCCTGCACCCTGGTAAAGTATATTAACCAAAACGTTTAAGTACAATGGATATGGGTGAAGTCCCATATCTCAGGCCATTACATAGGCACTTACATACACTAATATAAGAACGACAAATCATTCCTATAACTACCAATAACCACCATATAAAAGTGACAAACAACTTTTATAACTAATAATTGGACATAAAGCTATAACGACTAAAAAATACCGAATTAAACGCTAGTCAAGTAGGTCACTTGATTCTCCAAAAGTCGTCATAGACGTCAATACAACCAATGGTACACAACGTATACTAAACTTCCCATTAACACTCCAAAACGACCACCAAATCTGAATTCAGCCCAAAGAAAGAGATCGTAGGGAACATGAGAACACCAACCATCCTAACCAAGCATTAGGAACTTAATAGCAGCACACCCAGACAACATCCAACAGCAGCAGCCAAAACCATGCAAATGGACATGTTGGAGACGACACTAGGGTTAAAGAACCCTAACTTACAATACCATCATATCACAGACGAAATTATTGAACCTTCCCAACACATGTAACCACTCGTACTTTTCCAGATATTTGTTTTTGATAAAATTCGTCTGTTTCTCATTTACGAACTTTTCTGAGCTCATTTGACGTGATAACGAGAAAGTTATCTCGCGAAACGTGAAAATTAAACACAACGTGTACCGGAACAACCATAAACTTATCAATCATTTTGATTTGTTTGTTATTTTATTTGCGAGAAAATAATCATGTAAATACTCATTCTTATTGGAAAAATTATTCCGAACGCGATGGCGTAAGTCTCATAATTTTTATCGAACGTTTACTCCTCCGAACGTGTCCCGAATCTAATATTTATAAAAGTTTAATGGAAATTACAAGAATGGTCCCTGTGGTTTAATTCTGTGTGCCACCCTTATCATTGGAGCAATTACAAAATGGGTCCTTGTGGATATAAAAAGGCAGAAATAGGGTTTCACCCTCATTTGCATCACACACACTTTTTCTATTGCCTCTCCTCCTCTCCTAGGGTTACCAGCCGCCGCCCACTTCACCGGCGCCGCTCCATTTTCCGGCCACCCTAGTTGCCTCCATGCCACAACACCGTTATCACTCTTTCAGGTCAATATGAGCAAGAGATCGAGGGTTAGGGTTTAACCTTGAGGGTTTCATTTTGTTTCATCCAAACCCTAAGTCACCACCCTTCTCTAAAAGATGCAGCCGCCACCACAGCCACCACGACTTTGGTCACCACCACTCCACCGTCGCTCTATCTCTCTCTCGTCTCTTGTTTTTCTCTTCGTTTGGTAAGCCGAGACCTACTCTCGATATTTTGTTATTTTTATTCCTTTTCAGTTGGTTTGGAACTGATGGCAAGTGATTAGTTCTTTTCGTGGAATTAAATCTGGCATAAAAACGTTTTTGGGTGAATCCGTGTAGTAAGCGGATTAAAAACTGTTCTTATATGTTTCGTGTGGTTTTGATATTAAAATGGTGTTGTTGTGCATTTCGTGGATATAAGAAATGGATAAATGTGTTTTCGATTTGTGTCATGTGGTGGAAACGGTTTCAAGAGGAATCCGTAAGTTTTGTGTGGTTACTGATTCGGATGGTGTTTTTCTTTTTGTGTTGGGATTTTCAGTTTGTTACGGGTCGGAGTTATGACCCGTGAGAGTCTCGGTTTAAAGGCCCAATGAGGTCACAAAATTGATATTGGAACTTGCTTATCATATTGTCAACTCATCTTGAATCTCAGGTTGTGCATTGTTGTTTTGTTTCGGTTGGTACCAAGCTCGTTTGAGTTATCTTGATTGTTTCGGTGTCAAAACCAAAGTCGTATGAGGAGTGTTGTTTAAGCTTATTAACCGGCTAGTTACCAGCTTATTTGTTAAACTAAATATATTTCAATTTAAGACTTGACTTATTGTGTGTTACTTTTGAATTGCTAGTAAGCTTTTAAGTATGCTTGGCATTTATGTGGTGATGCGTTGGTATGACCAGGCGAGTCAAAGGGTCTGTATGTTGTTCTTGGCTCACAGCAGCACCAAAGGGGTGTTCAAATATTGGTTATGAATCTGTCCCGGTCATTATAGGGTGTGTTTGGTTATATATATGGACCGGGATCATAAATAATTATAGTGTTTGGCTTATTGAGTATTAATTTGGCAAACCGGAATAACGAATAAGAAACTATAAAATGGTTAAAGTAATTATAGTTAAGGGATTGATTGCAACACTTGAATCGGATAAGAGCATTGTGGTGTTATATATTGATTGGACAAGAATTGGACGTATTGGATTTACGGTATTGGTTATTTGGACATTATGGACCCTTTGGTAAACGCGACGGAAGGGTATATTAAACTCATAAGAGTTTAACATATCTGAACCCGAACTATACAAACGGTCGATAAAACTAAACAACTAATATATACGCGAATGATATGTTCAATTGTATATTATAAATTGTAACAATTGACGAATTGGGAAACCCAACGATAAATTTTATATTATTCAAGAGTCGTTATCACTTGGAAATGTTTTATAAATGGGCACTTTATGCCAAAAAGTTTCGTAAAATCTTTTATAAAGTTAAATCATTTTGATTTCTTTAATATCCTAAAACCTTTTCAAAATTTATACGTTTTGACGATATACCAACTATTTTGGTAGTATTGGATAAACAAACGCGTCATTTATAATATACTACACTTAGTTGAGGTACTTTATCATAAACTCGTCTAAGTACGAGTAACGTTTATGAAACCTTTATTATCAAGCAATAAATGGAAACTATTCTTTTATTATAAACATGTACGTTTGGGGATTTTGGGGAAGCTATCGAAAGTTAATCTATTTATATTTAATAAATAAGATGTCGTCATTTCCTAGTCTTGGACTAGCTTGAGTATTGTCGGTATGTCTTGACTTTATCGGTGTCTTTTCTTTTTGGCGTGAGTATGGTCAGTATGTCTCGATCATGTTGATGTCTCATTTTCTTTCGGGTGAGTTGTACGTCGCGTCTATGTTTCTTACCACCACACGAAACGTTAAAAACTAAAATTTTGAGATATTGATACTGGATTTTTGAAATCTTTGATACGAGTATTCCACGAAAACTAAGACACGTTGTCCTTTGGAAATTATTTTGCTTTGCTATACGTATTCTGAGATAGCAAATTGCTATTAGGTTGTGCCGATGTAGTACCGTTGTGCTTGTACCCTTTGGATATCGTTGTGCTTTTCTTGTGAGACTGTTGTGCTTTGCTCACTAATGCCTGTTGTGATTCTTGCGTTGCTTCGTATCGAGGTGAGTTCATGGCCCCTACTTTTACTTGCTTTTAAATTGTTTTCGGGGAGAATACATGCTCGTTTTTATTAAATGCAAATGCTTGATTTCTTTGAATAAATGATTGTTACTTGGTTTGACGAAGATGCGTGATTTGGTTTAAATATGTTTTTATGTGGACACAAGTGCTTGAAAACTATTTTGGATTGGACCTGAAAATGTTTTTGTGAGCTATTACGTGCTAGGTTAAGGTTAGAAACCCAAGCGTTGTTATGAATTGTTACATCCTGGCTCAGGATGGTGCGAATGTTATGGATAGATCTATTGGGAATGGCCACCCCGTCCGACCAACATGGCTCATGTGGGGGACGTATAACATGTCGTTTGTTAGTGTGTTTAGAGATAGTCACGGCTCGTGCTATCTAGTGATGGTTTCATGACTTAGCCTGCGTAATAGTTAAGCTTGCGTGACACTATATTCGTTGTAGTGTTTGATTTCTATATGGTCCAAGTGGTTGTTTATGAACTATTTTGCGGATAAATGTTTTGATACTATGAATTAGGCAGGGTATGCCTTGATTAAATTTGACTTGTTTATGAGAAATGATTTGCACTTGAAAACCTTGTGGTCCACTTTTCTATTCTTTTGCTTAAAGGTAAACCTTGTTTTCGCGACATTGTGGGCGCCACAATGATCGAAAGGACCTTTTGAACTCGCAATACTTTTATGAAAACCTATGAACTCACCAACCTCGTGTTGACAATTTTAGCATGTATTCTCAGGTATTGAGGCGATTGTTTACTTATGGAGGCGCTTGGGCAATGGCATGGCATGGTCATAGACGACTCTGATATTTGTATTTGGGGACCGCTTATTTATTATGGGCCTATTTCCGTATTAAATTTTATTGTAAACATTGATTTTATTAAATAAATGAGTTTTCTTAAGAAAAACCTTTTATTCTATGCTTGTGTTGTGATACCGATTAGTAGCACCTAAAACTTGTATGCTTCCGCTAAAACCCGATTTTGAGGGTGTTACAACACACCAGGTCTGAAATCATACGAAGATAACCAGTGACTAAGGTTTAAACAAACCCTAACTTCCAGCAATAGCAATAACCTGACCGGATAATGAATCAAGAACGCACACAGGTCATTGTATTCAGATTAAGGGTTTTTGAACAAGGATGCCCTAAAACTTGACTTACATCTCTCATAAAACCCACTTACACAAAGCTTGAATCTGGTGTAGAACTTGTTGTCGATTGACAAAGCCATAATACAATTAACATGCATAGTCACATATCGATGGTAATCACAAACCAACGAGGAAAATTACAACGAAACCCTAAGGATAGGGTTCCAGTCGATCGTTTCAGCTTCCTCCAAGCACACCACCAGCACGAAGCAAAAGCAAAACCCTCGAAAGGTTTACTTTCCCGCCAATAAAATAAAACCCTAAAAAGGGTCTCGTTAAAGCACCAAACATTAGATCAAACTTTTAAATTTAAACCTAAAAATCTAGATCGATCAGCCCCATAAATAATACCAAGAACATGCAGTAAGCGACAAAAGATTATAAATACAATCTTAGTTTACATGCAAGATCCACCGACCCACGTTGCATATGGCATAAAAAACGAATAATAACCCTTAATAAATCGAGTGACAAATGAAGACTATTCGGTCAAACATATATTAAAGGTTATGAATTGAATGCTGCCCTCCGTCCCACGTGAAAAGGATACCTAAACAATTCTTTAAGCAGACACAATAACTTGGATCAGATTAAAGAATGAAAAAGGAGGAAATCGATTAAGGGATGCGTGGGACGGAGGCGTAATTTGTCGCCACTGCAGAGAGAACGTTTTTAGGGTTTTTTTTTTATCTAATTCGGTAATCCATGAAGATGACTTAGAAGAAATGGATCTGAAGTGGCAGTTAGTATTGTTGAGCATGAGGGAAAAAAGGTTTTTTTAGAAAACTGGCAAAAAGATCACTATCAATGGGAGTGATACAACTGGATATGACAAGTCCAAGGTGAAGTGTTACAATTGTCAAAAGTTGGGACACTTTGCAAGGGAGTGCAGAGGACCTGGGAACCAAGATAGCAGAAACAGGAATCAAGACAACTCTAGAAAGACTGTGAATGTGGAAGAAACTTCTTCCAAAGCCATGGTGGCTATTGATGGGCTTATTTTTGACTGGAGCTATATGGCAGAAGATGAAGTCCCTACAAACATGGCTCTTATGGTTTTTTCAGACTCTAAGGTATATACTAACAGTACTTGTTCAAAGACTTGTCTAAAAAGCTTTGAAACTCTTAAAACTCAACATGATAATTTAAGAAAAGACTTTAACAAATCTGAGTTCAATTTAGCTAATTATAAAAGAGGGTTAGCATCGAAAAGAAACTTGTCTTTTACAAAAAGAATGAGGTTGTTTTTTGTGAGCAACTTGCTGTTCTAAAAAGAGATATCTCATATAAAGACTAAGAAATTAGTATGCTTAAAAGTGAGTTAGAAAAGCTTAAGTAAGAAAAATAAAGCATTCAACTTAATATAGAGAGATTTGAATATTCATCTAAAAGTGTAGAAAGCATCATAGAGTGTAACCTTGTTGACAAGTTCAAGAAAGTTATAGGCTATAATAAAGTTCCACCTCCCCATACATGGTTATTTGCACCTTTAAAGCTTGATTTATCCTATACTGGTCTAGAGGAGTTCAAAGAGCCTGAGTTTGAAAGCTATGGACCTAAGTCTAGTAAGAGTGTTAGTGAAGATATTTCTAATAAGGTTAGAGAATCTTCCGATACCTCATTGGTTGAGGAGTCGGTGTCAGATGATAAGTTAGAGAAGATAAATGTTTTTACTACTATTACTAAGATAGAACCAGTTAGACCTAAACAACAAGAAAAACTAGTTAGGAAACTAGTTAAGTATGCTGAAATGTACAGGTCACAAGGTCCTAGCGAAAATTAAAGAAACTAGAATAATCAGAAGTCCCAACAGCTAGGAAGTGAATTTGTGATGTACAATAAAGCTTGTTTTGTATGTGGAAGTTTTGACCATATGGAGGCTGACTATAATTACCATTAAAGGGAAAGGGTGGTATCTGGGAATAATTGTACAAGGGTGAATAATCATTATTTTGATAACAAGGCTCACCCTAGTGCTCACAGAAACATGACTCCAAGAGTAGTTTTAATGAAAACTTGCCTAAGACCACTTAACACTGCCAGGCCTAATAATACTGCTCATCCCAAAACTACAGTTTATAGTGCTTGACCAATGCCATGTTTTTTTCTAAATCAGCACAATCAAATGTAAAGAGGCCCTTTCAAATGAAAAAAACATCAACTAACAAAAAATTTAATCAAAAAGTTAATACTGGTAAGAGAAAATTTAATTCTGATAGGTCAAATTCGGCAGTAGTTAATGTTGTTAGGGTAAATAAGGTTAATATTGTTAAGGCCTCAACATGTTGGGTTTAGAGACCTACAAAATTAAATAGTGCATCAATTACTTTGAAGAAACATAATTATGTTGATACACGAGGCAGATCCAAGTTAATAATGGCTTGAGTCCCCAAAAGAAACTAATTTTCTTATTTTTTATGTGTAGGGTCATCCACAAAAAGAAGATCAGGGCTATGTTGACAATGGATGCTCAAGGCACATGATAGGGAACATGTCCTATCTCTTAGACTTCAAGGAATTTGATGGAGGATATGTTGCCTTTGGGGGAGGAGCAAAAGGAGGGAAAATACTGGTAAAGGAACAATTAAGAGTGGTAAGCTTGATTTTGAGCATGTTTACTTTGTCCAGGAGTTAAAGTTTAACCTTTTTAGTATCTCACAGATGTGTGACAAAAAGAACAGTTTTCTTTTTACTAACACTGAATGTTTTGTTATGTCTCCTAACTTTAAGTTAGCTGATGAGAGTCATGTTTTACTTAAAGTTCCTAGAAAGAACAATATGTACAGTGTTGATATAAAGAATATTGTTCCTAAAGAGAGTTTAACTTGTCTTGTTGCAAAGGCCACATTTGATGAATCAATGTTATGGCATAGGAAGCTAGATCATGTAAATTTTAAAAACCATTAATAAACTTGTTAAGGAAAATCTTGTGAGACGTTTGCCTTCAAAACATTTTGAAAATAACCAAACTTGTGTTGCTTGTCTTAAGGGGAAACAACACAAAGCCTCTTGTAAGTCCAAGATTCAGAACTCTATTACTCAGCCGTTATTCATGTTGCATATGGACTTGTTTGGCCCAACTTTTGTGAGTAGCTTAATGAATAAGAAATATGGTCTAGTTGTCACTGATGATTATATTTACTTAAGTTTTCTTTTTAGCAACTAAGGATGAAACTAGTGACATTCTTAAGAGCTTTATTACTGAGATAGAAAATATAGCGGATAAGAAAGTAAAGATAATCAGGTGTGACAATGGAACAGAGTTCAAGAATAGAGTTATGAATGAGTTTTGTGAAAAGAAAGGAATTAAGAGGGAATTTAGTGTAGCTAGAACTCCTTAGAAAAATGGTGTTGCTGAAAGGAGGAATAGAAAACTAATTAAGGCTGCTAGAACCATGTTAGCTGATTCTAAGTTACCTACTACATTTTGGGCAGAAGTAGTTAATACTGCTTGCTATGTGCAGAATAGGCTATTAGTATTTAAGCCACATTACAAGACCCCTTATGAACTATTTAGAGGTAGAACACATGCTCTAAGCTTCATGAGACCATTTGGATGTTATGTTTCCATTCTTAATACCATAAGATCATTTAGGCAAGTTTGAGGGAAAGGCTGATGAAGGATTCTCTATTGGATACTCTATGAATAGTAAGGCTTTTAGGGTATACAACATCACAACAAGGAAAGTAGAAGAAAACTTGCATATTGAGTTCTTGGAGAATAAGCCTAGTGTTGCAGGTGATGGACCTAAGTGGGATGTTTGATATTGATGTTCTACCAGAATCAATGAATTATGTGCCAATTGTTGCATGTACAAACTCTAATGATTTTGTAGGTACAGAAGAAAGTATTGGTGCAAGTCATTCTAGCAAGGAGACAGGATCTAGCCAAGATTACCTTTTGATGCCACTATGGAAAGATGGTTCACTATTTAATTCTTCTTCAAAGAATCTTTGCAATGATGACCGATAATCTTCTAGTGATGTTGGAAAGAAGGATGATGAAGGTGTAAGTAAAGAAAGTGGATTAATGATCAAGATAGGGATGAAAATAGTACTCATGATATTAACACTGATGGGCCAAGTATTAATATTGTTAGTCCAACAACTACTACTGCTCCACTTGAAGCCACACATGCTAATTTCTTTAGTGATGAGATAGAAGTGGATATGAGCAACATTACTAACACATATCTAGCTCCTTTAACTCCAAATACAAGAACCCATAAAGATCATTCACTTGATCATGTGATTGGTGATGTGAAGTCTGGTGTACAAACAAGGAGAATGAAAAGGACTACAAATGAACAAGGTTTTATCAGTGCGGTTTATGAAGGGAAATCTCATGAAGACCTTCATACTTGTCTGTTTGGTTTTTTCCCATCTCAGGAAGAACCCAAAAGGATTGCCAAAGCTCTAAGTGATTCAGCTTGGATAAAAACAATACAAGAAGAGCTTCTACAATTTAAGCTACAAAAGGTTTGGGTACTAGTGGTGTTAGGATTTGGAAAATCCATATAGAAGATTCGGTCACCCCAAGTTTAGTCTAGCATGTGTTAGCTTGTAGACTTAGCTATATTTATTGGTAATTAGATTAGTTAAGTAACACCGTGGAGGAAGGACGGGTCTTTACCCACTGTATACCTGATCCACATTCCGAAGGAGGGCATATTTGTAAGTACTATAAAAGCCCTCTCCCACCAAGGGAGAGGGTGGAGCTTTCATTTCATCTAATCTAATCTTTCTCTTTTTCTCTCACTTTCTCTCTCTAGAAAGCCTCCCATCTTTCTTTCTCTCTCTAAAAGTCTTGACAAATTTGAACCATACTTGTTGTTATTTGTGTGTTACAATAACCAATATCTTACAATTGGTATCAAGAGCCATGGTTTGATCATAGATTTCTTGAGAGCTCGAATTTTAGATTGGTTATTAGTGTTTCTTTTGGTTTGAATTTTTATTCATAAGTATCACTAGTTCGATCTTGTTTGTGGTTAATCTTGTTAGTAGTTAGTACTTTTGTGTTTAGGATTGTGGTATGTGTTTACTTTAGTGATTAGTTGGTTTATTTCATTAGTTTAGAGGCTATTTTGGTGAAATTCGTGGGTTTTGTTGCATATTATAAGTTGAGGTTTGAGCTGTTCTTGGTTGAGATTTGTCATTTCTTGGTTGAGATTTGTGTAGTGTATGCTTAAAAATGTTGAGATTTGTCAATATAACAAGATTGCGTTTTGGCATATAGAAAAAAGACAAAATAGTGAGAAAGTGACATTTGTAATTTTTGGAAAGCGACACTGCATTTTGTCTTAGATGACTGTGATTTGGTTGTTGAGATTTGTAAGTTATTGCGTTTTGACTCCAAAAAGGTTGCGTTTTGGTTAAGTTATTGCGGTTTGCTACTTCTTTTGGTTAAGCTGTTGTGGTTTGCTAAGGCTGTTGCATTTTGACCAATTGAATATTGCGTTTTGACTCAGATATTGCGTTTTGTCATAATGATATTGTGTTTTGTCAAAGAGTCTGCGTTTTGGCTAGTTATTGTTGCGGTTTTGACCAAGTTGCGTTTTGTCAAATATACACTATACGATCAAATCTAATAATCATCAAGTTTTCCTTGGTCTTACGAGCCGCTTACACTAACTCAAGCAGGTACCGGGAGGGATCCTGCCGGCATGGTACTCCGTTTCTAGCAAGTTCGTGAAGGTCCAACAATTTTCAAGTTGTCAAATATACACTATACGATAGGGGTGAGCATGGTTCGGTTTGGCTCGGTTTTTGTATAAAACCGAAACCGAACCGAAAAATTTCGGTTTTTGATTTTTAGAAACCATTCGGTTTCGGTTTTGTGTCGGTTTGGTTTTTCGGTTGTCGGTTTTTTTTCGGTTTGGTTTTTCGGTTTTTTCGGTTTCTATACGATTTATCGAGCTTTGCTTTTTCAAAGTAGATTTGACATATATCATAAAATAGAACCATGTCTTAAACCGGTACCGGCCGGTACAACGGTACTAAAACGGGTAAAGAACTGTCTTAAATCAAGTGCCAACATTCTCAAAGTTTCCTCCAAGTTCTAAGGATTTGTTAGAGCTTGAAAAGTACACTGAAACAATTGAAGGGTGTGTAAACGAAAAAAAAATGATGTTGGAACAAGATCTTCAATCTTTTGATGTAATTGCACCATCTTCAACAGGAACAACCATTAACATTCAAACTTAATGTGTTCTTGTGACATTTGTGTACCCATTTTTTTTACCTTAAAGCACATTTGTGTTATGTATATTGTTATGAAATAAAATATTAGCGAGTTATCACACATTTGAAATGCGTCATTGACAACGGTAATGTAAAAGGAAGATATCAAAATACAATACTTATATTATTTATGAATAACAAGGCAAGATATATTATTTTGACTTTAAATGTCGGTTCGGTTTCGATTGGTCGGTTTTTAAAGCTAAAACAAAACCGAACCAAAGACTTCGGTTTTTTCAAAATATAAAAACCGAACCGTCGGTTTTTCAATCGGTTTCGGTTTTTTTGGTTTCGGTTCTTCGGTTTTTTCCGGTTTAGGTTCGGTTTTTCGGTTTCTTGCACACCCCTACTATACGAGACCAGAATCATCTAGTGAACTAGTTTAACTCTACCCATCTACAATCTTGATATCCCCATCTCCTTCAACTCCATCTTAGACTTTAATAACAATAACTGCAATAGATCTCAGTCTAACTCTTTGCAATCAAAGATCATTACCACAAGACTTTTTCTCATCATAGATCTATTAAGAAGTCACTTTTTGTTTTTAATATTCGAATTAATTAAAGAATGAATCTTGACAAAACTGTCACAACTCATCTTTTTCATTCGGTTTAATTTATCAGACAACAAAAAAATCGCTGATCTCAATTTGTTCAACCTAACTACAGATCTTAAAAGATCTTGAGTGTTAGAACCAAAACCATCATCGATCCTTTAGAATCATAATCTTCTTTCTTTTATATCCGAATCAAAAAGAAAAACAAAACGTAACCGTTTCATCATTCTTTATTTTTGTTAAATTAACACAACCAAATAAGAAACAAAAACCTACCCATGACATAAGATATCAAGATCTTGAACCTCTTCTTGTTTTGAACGACTGGATTGAGTGAAGAAGTTTTTTTTAGATCTTTGAATCCGGTTGTGGTGAGAGATAAAGTTAAAGTTAACTACGTATTTTTTAAGAGAGTGATTAGGGTTAGTTGTGACAATTAAGTGCAGTGTTTTATACACACAAATTATTAGGTTAAGTTTGTGTTGGATAATTTTTGTGTGGGCTGCACATTCTAAAACGTGACTTGGGCTTCGGGTTAAATTAAATTATCTTGGGCTGCATTATAATTTAAAGGTTGTTGGGCTGGGCGATTTGGGTTGGGCTTTTAGCTTAGTAGAAACAAAGTGGGCAGCTACTCAAAAGGGGCAATTTTTGTTAATAGGGTTGTGAGCTTGGACTTTCCCGAGGGGTAATAATTGTTATACTTTTATAAAAGCTTGGGCCGAAAATTGCATTTGGTAAGTGATAAGAGATTAAGAGGTTTAATCGACATACGAAATTTAGTAATAAATTTTTTAAGCATTGAGATTATTATTTTGGGATAATTATTCGGGTTTATTTGACATAACTACCGTGCTAGTTATCGTCGAACACGTTTCAGAAATAAAAATCACTTCCTTATCATCTACAAGATCCCATCCTCTTTCACATTATCAACAATTCAATTTATTATCACCAACAATCTTTCTTAACCAAATTCAATTTTTCACTGTCTCATGGTTTCGTCTTGATTTTGTAAAATCCCGCGAAAGATTAGATTTCTCAATTTAAATCACAGACTTGTAAAATCCCGTGCACAATCACATCATGTCAAACACCTCAGCTTCTGTCATCACCGAGATACTCAAATTGTACGACAGGATCGATGAACATAAGATTCCCAACAAAGTACAACAAAAAAACGTTGTTGATTCAAAAATTGCAAATTTGGGAAATATTTATGTTATCCCACAACAACAATCACTCATAAAAGAATCTTTGTGTTCAAAGTCACATGAGACAGAGTTGCACCAGATACAGCAATTGCAAACTATTGCCAAGGATAGTTGCATTGAACCTTTTCAACAACTTCATTCACACCTCATGTTACTTCTAGTTGAAGATAGATTCACGATGGGATTCGAACGAGCATTTAATGCACTTTTCCGTCAAGATGTATCAACTTTCACGGGCACTTTGTTCTTGAACTTGGGGAAACTTGAACAATAACTTGACAAATAAAGATTTCAAGAAGCCGGATCCAAGGCTGCACTTTAGGCGATCAACAAACAATTTCAGTCATTCTTCAATGGTGAATACACTTAGGATTACGACGATCATATGACTAAAAGGTTCTTTGACAGTCACACTGGAATGGAAGCTGGTGTGTTCAGAGAAACACTAATCCAACACATGGATAATGTTAAGAAATACATTGAGGAAAGAGCACAGTATGATGAAAAGGTGAATGAATGTTAGGTGCAATCAAGAGATAATAGTGTTGAGCCAGGTAAAGCATCAGTTGAAGGATCAGGTGTTGCTAAATGCGGAGGATCAGAGACAAATAAGATTGACACAACCAACTGTTTAGTGACTCCTGTCACACAAGATGTGGATGCAGCTATCAGAACGGTAAATGAGCAGGTGTAAGGTGCCGAGGTACTCTTAACTGTTCAACAAGATGCATATGCCAATATACTTGTACAAACTGATCATGATGCTGAACATGATACTGAATTATGTTCTTTGGTTGAAGCTGAGACAAATTATTTCAAAACAAATAATATGGTTGATAAAGAAGCCTTTAATGAACTTTCAAACAGATTCTCAAAACTTGAAAAACATTGCATTTCACTTGAAATTGCAATAAAAAGAAATGAGGAAAGTTTTCAAACTAAGAAACCAGGTAAAAATCCAGAATTTCCTGAATTTCGTGAATATTTTGAAATAAACGATTTAAAAGCTCAGCGTTAAGCCAAAAACTCGACGATCAACAATTTGAAGAAACATATTTATGGTATGCATGAGAAAAGTAATTTAGTCAAGACTAACCAAGACATTGATGTTATTAAAACAAGAAATAATGAATTGGCAATTTATGTGGCTAAATTACTTAAGGAAAATGAGACTTTGAGAAGGCATCACATAGAACTAAGTGAATCAGTCAAAGAAACTAGAACTAAGTCTTTGGAACAAACTACATCTTTGATGGTCAAAAATGATGAACTCAAAGCTCAACTCCAGGAAAATGGTTTCACGATTGTAGAATTTAAAAACGAGCTTAGAAAAATTGCGGGGAATAGTGTGAACACTAAGTTTTCAAAATCATCAATCTTTGGGAAACCAGTTCTACAATCTAATAGAAACCAATCAGTTGTTAGACAACCAAATGCGTTTAGATCTGAGCGTCTAAAATCTTCAAAAACTTGGTTTGCCTCCCAAGTTGATGCGAAACAAGTTTTGACATAACCAGTCACTCCACATTATTTGCCTAATAAAGTTGCTTCTAGCTCTATTAAACCTCAACAAGTAGCTACACCTACACCTAGCTCTCCTAGGATTAGTTCAAAAACAGTGTCTAAACCGAGCATTAAAATCCAGAATTCATATGATATGAATGACTTGTGCAAGAACTATGATCTAGAAAGGGCTAGGAAAAGGGCACTACTTCATAAAGATGGAATCTTAGGTTCACAAACTCGTATAATGCCTCCTGGTTTATTGAGGAACACAACTAAGGTTCAACCTGTTAAGTATAGGATTTATAGTAAGTCATCTACAGTGCATAAGAAGAAAAACAAACCTAAAACTTCTCCTAGATGGATACCAACTGCTAAATCTTTGGAGACTCACTATGCATAAAAAGCTTAACAATCCTAGACCTTGCCATAAGTGGATACCATCTGGTAGAATTTTTAAGAATGCTGGACTTAAGTGGATACCTGCCGGAAAGCTGCTTACCGATGGCAAAACCATGGTTGACTGTGAAACCCCCAAGGGTTTGGATACTGATATCACTAAACCATATATATGCAATCAAGCTTGTAATGTTAGTGCATGTAGTCCTTACTCAGTTGCAGGTACATCAATCATTCACTACATGGGATGGATCAAAGTATGGATGGCTAAAGCACAAATTTCTCCTGACTCAGGAGATCAAAAAATCAAAGTTGATGTATGTCTGCAATGACGTTTGAACACAATAGTTCAAGCCTCGATCCTCAATGTCAACATGATGGCGTCTGCAGATAACACTTCAGGTCCGTTCCTCAAAGAAAAGAAAGGCGTACAATTCAGGGCGTTTTATCTTAAGTTGAAGAGAAATTCTCTCGTGAATGACCATTCTCATCTACATATTCCATCAACGAGCTTCATACTTTTCCCATGCTCGTTCAGTCATCAAGTGGATCTACATTCATTGGAGTATATTCTTATTCACTGGTTCAATAAAAAATGGCATCTTCATATGCAATTTTTGTAGGGGAGAAGTGTGAATAAACTAAATGTCAGTTATCAAGGGATCTACTTACAGTTGATCGTATTCTTATTCGCTTGTTCAAGACTAATTCTTTAAAACATGCTCGATCAGTCATTCAGTGGATCGACGTACATTGGTATATATTCTTATTCACTTGTTTAATCAAAAATGGCAACTTCGTATGCAATTTTTGAGGGGGAGAAGTGTGAAGAAACTAAATGTCCATTAGATTATCTTCATTTAGTGGTTGGGCATTTGACACTAATTGTGACTACGGAGTTAATCGGGTATCACTTATTTGAGATTGAAGTTGACTTTCACAAAGGCTTGTTCTTAGTTTATCTTGAAGTCGGGGTTGGTTGGATGCATGACTTTCAATGATAACTTACTCGTGTTCAAGAATTTGAGTTGAAGACTTGGTTTATCTAGTTACCAGCAGTCGGGATGGATAGTTGAAGACCTGGTTAACTATCACTTATAGAAGTTATGTTGTAGTACTCAGTGTCACACGCGGATGATGTTGTGGATAATCGCAAGAGGTGTTAATGTCTCATACTTTGGTTGAGTATTGAGTACTTAGAGATTTGCTTGGAGCATAAAATCTCGACACTGTTCTTCCAACATTAGTGCAAGATTAAGATACAAATGTGGAGAATTCGAATTCAGCTTCAAGTTTGGCATATCGGGTTTACTTCATTAGTGGTCACTTCAATTTTCCTACATCTAGGTTGGTTAAGATAGTCAGAGAGAGTTTCTGTAGCAGTTTATTCTCACATGATACATTTGAGCTAATTGTATTCTTCTCACAAGATTTCAAGTATATGGGGGTATAATGTGTTGTTGATACTGAGGTATCAAAACCAGCAAGGGGGAAGGAGACATACATCTAAACGTACAATGAGTACACGTGATGAACTTAATACTTCGTCTCAATTGAAGTATTCCGGGAAGAAAAATGTCATAATCGCATAGAAACTCATTGTCTTAACTCGTGGCTTGTGGTGTATTATTCCAACTATTTGTGGGAAGTGGTTTTTGGATACTTTATGTATGTATTACTTCAGCTTTCAGTGGGAAGAAATATGAGAAGAACATTTGGAGTGTAAGATGATATTGCTTATCGACATCTTCTCACGAGTCAATATGTTTCATGATAAAGTTCTTTCAGTTATTGCTTCATGTACACAATGTTATGATGAGATCGCAACCATTAGAGGAGAGATATGTGTACATCAGGGATGCACAACATGTTCATGTGATTGGGCTTAATCAGTTATTCCGAGTTGATAACCGCAAATATGATCAGTGATTCAACCTGTTACTTTGGTGACA
This sequence comes from Chrysanthemum seticuspe, assembly GCA_019973895.1. Taxonomy (NCBI): domain Eukaryota; kingdom Viridiplantae; phylum Streptophyta; class Magnoliopsida; order Asterales; family Asteraceae; genus Chrysanthemum; species Chrysanthemum seticuspe. The sequence continues at coordinate 135,561,998 of BPTQ01000004.1, forward strand.
TCGTTTTGACTCTTGATTGGGTACATGTGTACATTATGGGCTGATCGGTTATATTTAAGATAACTGGAATGCATTTGGTGAAATGAATATGTTGATATAGTGTTCCTCTAAATAGACAATTGCTTAAAACCGCAGAGTAATGTATGCATTGGGGACGCACAACAGGTTCACTTGATCGGGCTTAATCACTTATTTCGGCATTGATAACCGCAGAGAAGATCAGTGCTTCAACCTGTTACTTTGGTGTCATTGTTTACTTTGGGTTTTTGAGCTTCATACAATGAGACTGTTTGCTTCACTTCAAATACTTGGGGGAAGTGGTCTTAATACGAAGATTGTCGGTTTGGGGGGAAGCTACCAAAGCTTCACATTGAGAAGGCTCAAGTTCAGACGATTTTCTTAGGAACCTCGAAAGCTTTGGTGGTGAACGTTTAAGAGATGTTGACTACTATCTTCTACTACGTTCTCAACGATATCCTTATCTCGGTACTCATATCAACATCTTCTTAAATTAAATAATATAGTCTGTACATATCTTACACCAAATTGTAAATAAAATATATAAAACCATCAAAAAATCCATAAAAATCAGAAAAATTAGAAAATACCAAAAATATGTTTTTAAGGCATGTCTTCTGGTATCGATAACATCTAGAGTCCTAGAAATGTCATTCAATAATGACACAATATTTTAAATGAAGCTCGAGCAGAAGTTCAAATGTTTTTCAAAACATGCCTAATAATGGCTTGCAGTTATTTCAGACTTTAACCCGCTTTTCAAAACAATGGCTTACAGTTATTTCAGACTATAACCCACTTTTTCAAGAAAGGAAAGTGCTGCGCAAAATTGATTTTTATAAAATATCGAGCACTTATCCTAAAACAATTTGAGGAAAGCTCGTCGCCAAAAAGACTGCTGTTCCTATACAAATGTTTTTCTTTCTAAGATTCTTCATAAAAATATTTGTTTTTCAAAATGGTGGAAAATGAGTTATTTAAAAATCAATCAGACTTGGAGTTTTCATTAAATTTGACACTCAATCAATGACTTCAACTCTTTTAAACTTTTCATAAAACGGGTCATTGATTGAGGGGGACAGTGTTTCAAATTTATGTCATCTAACGGGCTTATTTAATCATCATATACTTAACAGAAAAAGGTGTTTGCCAACTTTGAATGGCTAGGATATGATTGTTAGGATTAGATGATTCAAGTTTGATGTTCACATATAATCCTCATGCCTTTGTATGATCTGATTGAATGAGTTTCGATGTTGGACTGACTTTTATTAGTCGATTGCTATTTGGGTGTTGTCGACCACCATAGATCTGTATGTATGTCTATCTCTGTTGACTAACGTATGCAGATAACATGGTTTATGAGAATGTTCCCGTTCCTGCTCCCACAAAACTGGATGATCAGATTTTGCTAGTTTCGGATTGGGTGCCGATAGGAAAGAGTAACTATATCTTGGATCGACAAAAGAAGAAAAGGAACCTAATATTTCAGAACTCTGTGGATATTTTGCATGATATATACAACTTCAGAGGTCTCACTGCATCAGCAGATGTTTCTTCCATCTTTACTGCAACTACTGAAGAAGCTTCTATGTTTCCACCACCTAACGTATATTTGTGCAGGATAAGTAGTGAATGATACTATTTTGTTGTTATGTCTCGATGTCACAAAATCTTTCATCCTTATGACACTAACACCCTCCCTTATTGATTGAGGGGGAGGACCGAAATGTTCCGTTATCAGTACATGTATTAAATCAGACCACATTTGTCTCCCACATTTTCTAAACTTATTTAAATCACTTGGGATCCTAAATCTTAAAGGGTTTGAAATTTTTGATCGGAGGAGAGAATGCGATTTAAATGTGAAATATGATAAAATGTGATTGTTGTAACTCAAAGTGTAGACTCTCTCTAATATGTGCTAAACTCTTTCATATATCGATGCACATATTGAGGGGGACCGAATGGTTACTGTTGGAAATCGTGGAAGTATATCAAAGACCGACCTTGCATTTACTTTACTGGAGTTATAAGGATGGTAAGGTTAGGTATTAGTTCCTACGATCCCACCAGAGCCGGAGGGATCTACCCAGGGACAATCCACCAGATAGTGTAGAAGTCCTTAAGGATGATGAAAAAAGGAGAAAAGTGAGAATAAGCGAAGAGTATCGACTGAGATAGAGCTAGGACTGGAACAAACGCAACAAGATTCTAGTGATGAAGTCTCGGTAAGCACTGAAGGGGTTGAAGAATGAAAAAGAAATGAAAAGTGAAAGGGTTTAAAGAAATAGCCCTCTAATAATTCAACCTTAGGGCAGAAACCGGGTTCAATGCATATACTACTGGTGGTTACCAAGGTAACGCCGGTATTGAAGACAAGACGTCATGGACCCAGTGACACACTACACTAAACTTCCCAGCTACTCAAGTTCTCTTAAAAGGACTTGTTTCATTCTCATAGGGAACCGATGTAATCTATCGACTTTATCTTAGAGATGGTTGATATTGAAAAGGGAGACCCTCTCCCTTGTCTTCGCATAGGAAAACCAATGTGCACTATTGAGTCTAGAGCTAAGAGACCATCCAAAAAAATCTCATTAGGACACATGTTCATGAAGACTTGTTGTTTCACACAATGTGCAAAAGTAAGAATATATATTGAGAGCCCTACACATTATCCTTGTGGTATTGCCAGAACATCCGAGTGATATGTAAAGTATTCACAATGAAGATGGAATCCTTCTAGAGCCAACATTAAAACAAGCTCTTGGTGGGTGACATGTGAGATCCTTCATGGATCAAACTTGTGACAACTGGAAAGAAATGATGGGGCCATTCACTCTTGAATCAACCTTGTTCCAGGAAACGGATTGACGTATAGTTTTGGAAAAACCTTTCGATGTGCTCAACAATTCTTTTTCTAGCACATCGACTGTGCATAAATTTCTCAAACAAAAGTATTTATGATCTAGGTCTCCTATCATCACCACCTGCATCACCATCTCATAGAAGACCTAGATCCCCTACTTTACCACCACAGGATTCACCTTCACAGAGACGCCGACTCATGGACTCCCCCTCTATTGATGAGGATAAGGAGGAGTATGAGGACGAGGAGGAGTATGTAGATGAGGATGTGGACCTGATTCATCGGGGAAACCGATTATAGAAGTTTTGTAGTATTTGGGTAACTCAAACATATTAGGTTTAAGCTCTGTTGTAAAAATCGGTCCAGGCGGCCGATTAATCCCCGCATAATCGCTGATCGCTCAGTAAGCGCCTTGATTTATCATAATCGGCCTATTTAATCGGTTTGGTCAAAGATCGCTTAAAAATTAGTCAACAAATCGATTAATCGGACAAAATCGGTCTAATCGGACAAAATCGCTTATAAATCGGTCAACGAAATCACTTAAAATCAAACAAAATCGCTTAAAAATCGGTCAACAAACCGATTAATCGAATATAATCGGTCAAAGCTTGCTTAAAAATGGTCAACAAACCGAGTAATATCTATGTTTGACTTTGAACGTTGAATAATTATGTATTATAATTATATTTGAACACTTGAAATATTTGAACTTTAATTCGCTATGCTTATCGCATACATATAATATAATACAATGTCTAAAATTACAATTTTGTGCATAAAAATTCTAATCCGATTAATCCCCAATTAATCCCCGCCTAATCGATTAATCGCTAGGCCCTACCCGACCGCCTCACTAACGCCTAGCGATTTTTACAACCTTGGGTTTAAGTCCCAGATCGTTCCAGACGAGGGATGAATGAAGTATAACAACTCACGTCGCGTTTCAAGATTTGAATGTGAAAATAAGGAATTTTGTGTTTCTAATCTATGGGGCAAGGAAAAGTAAAGGGAAGCAATAAAAACTACAGAATCTATGATGCAAATAAGGAATTACGACTAAACATGCAAAAGATAACTAAAAACGCGAATTACGTAAATATAAAAACGTGAATTAAATGCAAACTACACTATTTTAACCCATAAAAATGAAATACTATTTTTCTACAGCTAAAAATGATATTTGAAATTTATTTCAAATTTAAAACTAATTTTTTGGATTTTTCTTGATTTATTTTCAATTAAAAACTAATTTTAAACATTTAAAATAGAATTAAAAAGCTAAAAATTATGAAAATTAATGAGAAAATTACAAAACTATTTTTCAAAAATCTTATTTAACTAAAGAGAATTTTCAAAACTGGAATTACATTTTTCTGATTTTTTCTCAATTTATTATGAACTTAAAACTATTTAAATCTAATTAAATTCCTAGAAAATACTATTTAACTATGAAAATTCTGGAAAAATACTTTTTATGACTTTTTCAATATTCTAAACTTAAGAAAATTGAAATTGAATTTTTCTGAACATTTTCTAATTTATTTGGATTAAAAGCTATTTAAAAAGCCTTAAAAATGAATTTAAATGCATAAAAATAGCAAAAGAGCATGGTAGAATATGAAAAATTCCATAAAATTCTAAAATAATACTGAGAAGCAGGGAAAAATAACAGAAACAACTTTGGAATGCAGGAAATATGATTTGGGCTAGAACTGAATGGAAAAGCTAAAATGAAATAAGCTATAAGCTACTAAAAGGCTACAATAAGCTACCACAGGCGTATAAAGACTAAAATAAGCTTGATCTAACCAATACTCCTGATGCAGCAACTTTAAGGCTTAAAATAAGCTTAATCTAACCAAACACTATATCAGATTTCACAAGCTAAGGCCAAATACTCCTGATGCAGCAACTTTAAGGCTTAATATAGCTAATCTAGAAAAATCCTAAAATTAAACTAAAATATGCTAGTTAAAGGCAACCAACAAAAGAGCTTAAGTCCTAAGTTTCATCTAAAAAGGTCCTAAGTTGCAGAAATTAAAAATCAGAAACTAAGTGGGATTGGAACTTAGCAAGTCTGATGTGCAGTTGAGATTAATGGGCAAATATGGTCTTGCAGACCTGTTAATCTAAAGAACTAAGTTCCTAAAGGCTAAAAACTATAACTCAAATGAACCTAGATGTATAGTGAGCTAATAGCACTACCTAACACTAACCTACAACACATAGTGATGACGTATAGTCCGCATTCGGGTCGTGAACCAGACCAATGGACGCTACTAACACTCGAGCCCAGTACAAGTGGGCTAACACGGTAACGGTTTGGGCTTACGAAGGCCCAAACCCGAAGTTATTTATGGTCTTGATATCAGATATCTCTTATTGATGGGATGTGTATCAATCGACCGACTTAGGCGGGATACGCCGAAGGTTGGGGAACACGAAACCAACAAGAACTTCGTGTGTATATAAAGGGCATCTCGGCCCTCATTAAAGGTACGATCACAAAACTTAACTCTCCACTAAACCCTAAAAATCGATTACTTACTCTCAAGCCAGAGGATAATCGTGGGAGACAATCCCACGATAAGCTTAACGGTGTTTTCTGTTTTCTTAGTGCGCATGTCTCAAGCATCAAGGTCTAATTGATACGAGAACCGGAGTCCAAATAAGAACTAGAATGACAAAGCATGGAAACCTAAGCCAGCGATCGCATAGTGACCTACAAGGGAAGAAGCAGCAAAGCGAATCATCCTCTAAGCAGGCCTCTGGAACAACCAGTGCGACTAGAAACCAAGGGTCAGGCCCAGATCTGGTCTGCACGACAGTGGGACCACGCACGGGGACAACCCATGCCACTACGACAACCACCAGCACGAAGTTCCACAGCGCACCCTTCTTACCACTCCCCTCCAATCGGTGCCAGAAGCGGACCTCACAACCCCGCCAGGCGTGCCTGACCGAAACAGGGGTCCAGAAGTGGAAACAAACACCCTCGCGCTAGAAGGAGTCGCGCCTGAACTAGCGCCAAGTGACTTCGTGTCTCAAAACTATGAAACCTTGGCTGCCCTCATGCAAGAGGAAGCGAGAAAGAGGTCGAGTCAGAGCCTACAAGCCCGACTCAACTTCGACTCAGAGTATGAGACATCCCCATCGCGTCACCGGAGGGAGAGGCGCGAGAGGGACAGCCCCCGACCCCTAGTGTTTACCAGGTTCGGGAGGAGAGTTGTGAACGATGAAGCAGCTGACCTACAATATCTGGAAGAACACGAAGATGATGGACGGCGTACCAATGCCCACGCTAGGCTTGGTAGCCGCAGGGTCCATGACAGACTTGGACGACGGCACTCCCCAAGAGAAAGCTCTTCGAGCTCGGATTTTGAGGACAGTCAGCGCAAGTGCCGAAAGAGGGGAAGCTCGTCCTCCAGTGACTCCTCGGACAATGAGGACAGAGAAACATGACACTGGAAATCCAGGAGAAGATATCGCTACCAGGTGGACGAAGATATGTCTCTTCCCTGGCGCCGCCAAAAGGTGGATGCGTTCACTCGGCGCATCAGCGATTTTTCAGAAGGTAAGAGAAGGCGCATGCCCGCCAATGTGAAAACCTACGATGGAACATGTGATCCGGACAATCACCTAAAAAATTTCGAGTCAGCTGCTACCATCAAAAATTGGCCACAACCTGTGTGGTGCCACATGTTCAATTCCACATTAGTGGGAAATACGCGAAACTGGTTCAGTAAGCTCCCACGTAGAAGCATTGGTGGTTTTGAAGAGTTGCGGAAGGCGTTTCGCCTGAACTTCACTCAAAGGAAGAAGTGCGCCAAAAACCCTGTCGAACTTGCCAGGGTAAAACAACGCCAGGGGGAATCTACAAGCACTTATGTGGAACGCTACAAAGACGAATGCATACATGTCAAGGCGTGCCCCGAAATACTAAAGATCTCAAGGTTCATGAATGGAATCAATAACCCAAAACTCATGAAAAGGTTGAACGACAAGGTCCCCCAAACCTTCGATGAACTTATGAAATGCACGAGTTCCTTTATCCAAGGAGAAGCTGCTGCGGCATATAGCAAGAAAGCCTACTCAAACTATAGGTCACAAGAACAGCCTAGGAGACAATCCATTGACCAGAGTAGCAATGACAAAAAGAACTACCGCGGTCAAGGGAGCGGACGAGTGAATGACAAGTATACCCCGCTAACCAAGACTACAAAGGAGATATTCGCAACGGAAGGCGCGAACTTTCCGAGACCCCTACCAATGCGCACCCCAGAAGAGCGGCGCGTGGGGAACGGATACTACGACTATCATGGATAGAAGGGCCACACCACCAATGAGTGTGTCCAATTGCGCCAACTAATTGATAAGCTAGTAAAAGAAGGTAGATTGGACCATTTAGTTAAGAACATCAAGGATGGGAAAGATAAGCAAAGACTTGGAACAAGAAAGAAGCACCCAAAGATAAGGCTGATACCATTTACATGATACAATCATGGCAGCGAAAGACTAGGCAGAAGGTCAGCCAAACGTTTTCCTGTGGAAGCAAAATTTCTTTCCCCACCTTGGCTGCGGACAACGCAGGGGTAGAACCTCTTACCATCGAAATTAATGCAGGGGGTCACGATATCCACCGCATGTACGTTGATGGAAGAGCATCCGCAGATATAATGTATGAACATTGTTTCAGGCGACTGCGACCTGAGATACAAAGTCAGTTAAGCCCGGCCATGACGTCGTTGACTGGTTTTACAGGAGAAAAGATATGGCCCATGGGGCAAATACGCCTACTAGTCAATGTTGATAATAAGGAACACTCCACGATAGCCTGGATGAACTTTATGGTGATCAAATCCCCTTCGTCATACAATGGCATCATTGGAAGGCCAGGGATATCAGCCATACGCGCGGTACTGTCTACACCACATGGGATGCTCAAGTTCCCGGTAGAGGGGGGCATTGTTACTCTCTACAATACCACCGTACCACCTGGAGAATGTAACACGATTACATGTGAGACGGAACACATCCCAGAACAGCGCGCAACTAAAGTATCAAAGTTGAGGGTCGCAATTCATCCTGATTACCCAGAGCAAGAAGTATCGATCAGGGGATCGCTGTCTGATAAAGGCAGGGCGGCCGTGTGCGCAATCTTGCAAAAGAATCTGGATACCTTTGCATGGGAACCAAAGCACATGACTGGGGTGCCACGCTCGATTACAGAACACAAGTTGAGAATCTGACAAGGATACTCCCTAGTATGACAGAAGAAGCGCGGCCAGGCTCCAGAGCGCGCAAAAGCCATTCTGGATGAAGTACACAAACTTGTGGATGCAGGTATCATGCGAGAAGTCTATTACTATGACTGGCTTTCCAACCCAGTGATGGCAAAAAGAGTGATGGTAGTTGGCGGATGTGCGTGGACTTCATGGATCTCAACAAAGCATGTCTACAAGACTGCTACCCACTACTAGAGATAGATTGGAAGGTAGAATCTTTGTGCGGATACCCACTTAAATGTTTCTTAGACGTATACAATGGGTACCACCAAATCCAAATGGCTAAAGAAGATGAGGAAAAGACGGCCTTCCATACAAGCCAAGGCGTCTATTGTTATACAGAGATGCCCTTTGACTTAAAGAATGCAGGCGCCACCTACCAGCGATTGGTAGATAATGCATTTGAAAAACAGGTGGGCCGCAACCTAGAGGTCTATGTTGACGACCTTGTCATAAAAAGCCATACTGAGGACGAATTGGTGCGCGATATTGAGGAAACATTTAAGACACTACGAGAGATCAACATGAAGTTAAATCCTAAGAAATGCACCATTGGCGCTACAAAAGGCATGTTCCTAGGATATTTGATAGAGCCCGATGGCATTAAACCGTGTCTCGAAAAAACGAAGGGTGTCATCCAACTTCCTTCACCGCGCACGTTGAAGGAAGTCCAGTCTCTGAATGGCAAATTAGCCGGTTTTAACAGATTCTTGTCCAAATCAGCAGATAAGTCACTCCCTCTCTTCAAAACGCTCAAGAAGTGTACAAAAAGGGAGACTTTCGCTGGACTACGGAAGCAGAAGAAGCTTTTATACAGCTTAAACAACACATAGCAGCGCTCCCCACGCAAGTCGGGCCCCGCCCAGGGGAAGCATTAATTATGTACGTATCTGCGACTCATGGAGCAGTCAGCGCGGTGCTACTGACGGATAGGAATTCAGTACAAACACCGGTATATTTTGTAAGCAAAGCACTCAAGAAAACGGAGGTTAACTATAGCGCAATGGAGAAGTTGGTCTTGGCATTAGTATTCGCCGCCAAAAGGCTGCGCAGGTACTTCCAGGCGCACCCAATAGCTGTGATCACAGACCAACCTATCAAGCAATTCATCTCCAAACCCGACGCATCAGGACGACTACAGAAGTGGAGTGTGTTGCTAGGTGAGCATAACATCTCCTACAGACCACGTACTGCGGTTAAGGGGCATATACTAGCAGATTTCATCATCGAAAAACCAGGTACTGATGATGCACCTTCACAAAGCGAGGCGGAACTACAAGAACCATGGATCCTATTCACGGATGGATCTTCATGCGTGGACGAGTCAGGCGCAGGCCTTATCCTCACGAGTCCAGAAGGAATAGAATTCACTTACGCACTGCGTTTTGAATTCACAGCCACAAACAATGAGGCAGAGTATGAAGCCCTGATAGCTGGGTTACGCATTGCAGCTCGAATGGGCATACGCAACCTAGAAGCAAATGTGGATTCCCGGTTAGTAGCCAACCATGTGCTGGGCGAATATGTGGCTAAAGAGGAAAACATGGTTCAATACCTCGACAAGACCATGTCACTAATCCAGGGTTTCGACAGGTTTACAATCAAACAAGTTCCTAGAGGGGAAAACAAAAAGGCGGATGCACTGAGCAAGATTGCATCCACAAGCTTTGCGCACCTATAAAAACAAGTATTGGTAGAGACTCTTAAGAGCAAGTCCATATCAGAGATGGAGATATCCACGGTGATAGAGGAGCGAGGTCCTACATGGATAACTCCCATCGTCGAGTTTATAAGCAAGGGCATACTGCCCCAAGAGCAGAAGGACGCCCGATGAATATGTCGCACATCACAGAGGTTTGAACTTCAAGATGGTATATTATATCGGCGTTCATTTCTACAACCACGGTTTCGATGTGTCGGACCCCTTCAAGCAGATTACGTACTCCGAGAGATCCATGCCGGTTCATGCAGTATGCACTCAGGACCACAGTCCGTTGTAGCACGCGCCTTACGGTCACGATACTACTGGCCTACAATGCACCGAGATGCGCGGGATTTGATAAAAAAGTGTGGCGACTGCCAAGTTCATAGACCCATCCCACGCCGACCACAACAGGAGCTAACACCTATTACGTCGCCATGGCCATTCTATAAATAGGGTATCGACATTGCAGGCCCCTTCCCTATTGCAGCAGGGGGACTGAAATTCCTTATTATGGCTATAGACTATTTCACTAAGTGGATTGAGGCAAAGGCGGTCGCGACAATCACATGTAATTAGGTAAAACGATTTGTTTGGGAGAATATCATATGCCGTTTCGGATTACCTGGGGAAATCATTTTGGACAATGGAAAACAATTCTGTGACAACCCTTTGAAGGAATGGTGCGAGAAACTAAATATTGAACATCACTTCGCGTCAGTTAAACACCCACAAACCAATGGTTTAGTCGAGCGTGCAAATCATAGTTTGGGGGAAGCAATTAAAGCACGCTTAGACAAACACAAAGGGAGGTGGGTGGAGGAATTATCGCATGTTTTGTGGGCGCACCGCACAACAATCAAAATTAGCACGGGAGACACTCCCTTTTCTCTTGTCTATGGGACAGAAGCCGTCATACCAGCCAAAATTGGGATGCCAACTATTCGTACTACCGAAGTTAATGTCACAACCAATGACGATGAACGGTGTATAGACTTTGTGAGGTGAGAGCTAAGTCAAAAATGAAAGGATACTACGATGCTAAAGTTCGAAGCACCTCATTCAGACCAGGCGACTTTGTATATCGCGCCAATGATGCGAGCCATGCAGAAGATACAAGAAAACTTGGACCGAAGTGGGAAGGACCTTATGAGGTCATTGAAGCATTGGGAAAGGGCGCGTACAAACTGCGTGACACGGATGGTCGTGAGCTACAACGCACATGGAACATTTGCAATCTCAAACGATGTTATCTTTAGGAAAGGCTACGGCCCAGCGCACGGACACCCCCACACTTTAGTGAAGTGCTCAATAAGTATCCGTGTATTTACATTCTGTTTTACTTAGGCAAATGTCTTTTTCCTTTTTACAAAACTTGCAAGTATTAATAAAACGTCGCGGTTTCTAGCTAACTCCGCGACACATTTCACTTTGTTATTTACATATTATTTATGTCTCAACATTGTTATTATATTATCTTTTGCCTACATGGCATGCATGCCCCTACTAAGACCCACAATGGTAAAAGGATGAGTAAACCTACTAAATAACTCGTTGAGTAAGAGGGTTGCAAACCCATCAACATCGGATCATGCATCCTTGTTAAACACCTTATTCTCAAGACGTTGAAATAAGTTCAATGTGCATCCCATGATGGATGCACAACAATGCACACTGTGCGCGTTTAACAAACTAGGAATCAAGACTCTTGACTCCTTGATATGATACAAGTACGTAGAAATTATGTTTCAAGTACATTAAGTCATGATTTTCATACACGATTATGGACTTCCTATACTACTCGCATTTATATAACCGTTTGATTCCTAGACAACAAGGACATTTTTTATGCAAAGACAAATAACTAAGTACAAACATTATAATCGCAACCACCTTCAACAAAAAAGGGAAATTTCATTATGGACCACAAGTTCATACAAAGGATATCTACAAAGATGCTATAGCCTACATACTATTACAACGCCTAAGAGATGAGCTCTCAACACGGTACGCAATGTCCCCAGCCTCTTTAAGCCTCTTCAATATATCAGAATCCTGGCGCGATACCGTTGCCACACTAACAGGTACCCCATCGGATCTCGGGAGATACGCTGCGCCAAGACCACAAAGAATGGCCTTTCCCTTCACGATCTTCTTCTTGGCAAGCCTCATGGCATAGGATTCTAAGGATTCTTTCAAAGGGATTTCCTTCTCAAGTGCAAAGGGGTTTAGGATATCGCTTGGGCGAGCAAAGATAGGTACTTGCAGCTGTGACTCGTCAGGCTTCAAAAAGTAGTCAGGCTGCGCCTCTGCATCATCAGCACGGTGGCGGGCCAAGGTTAACCCCTCCATAATCAAACCTATGGGATAATCCTGGTCGTGCTCCAACTGGGCAATCTGAGGAAGCTCTAACAGCTTCATCTTCTCTATCGCAGCAACCATATCATCATAGGCACGCTCATTATACCCGAGCACCTGTGCGGCAAGCACCGTCAATAGGCCGCTCTCATGTAGCTCTTCTATGGCCTCCGCCTTGCCACGCACCAACGCGCACTGAACAACAGCCCCGAAGGTGTCTATCACCTCTCGAGATTCCAAAGTGTTGAGGACAGCAAGGCGCAAACCATGGCTGATGATCCACCTGCGCTCATCAATCGTGGAAACAAGCTGAGGATATAGCTCTTCATCGTATTCGATGCTGAGCTTGCGTAGCTTCATCTCCTGCTTCTCCAACAAGCCTCCCACGGTTGCACGAAACTCCTCCAACCGAGAGAAGTGCTCGTTCTTCTTATTCTCCAAATATTTAAGAACCCAGAATCAAGTAGCCTTATAATCCTCTAATGCGGCCCGCTCCTGACTCACTTCGGTAAGCAACGACATCTTTTATCCAGCAAGTTTTTTGGCATAAGAGCTCGCCGCCTCTGCTTCAGCCTGAGCACTGGCCAGCCGCACCTCCAGCAGCGCAATTTGCTTATCCTTCTGCGCGCTCTGGCTACTCTCCCTAGAATACCTTGACTTTAGTTGTAACCACCGGTAAAAATCCGCCTTTATATAATGATAATTCATTTTCTACGTACAATTTTGAAATTTATTTATTTGATTACTACAAATAGATAATATGCCAAACTCACAAACTGTTCATTTGCATAGTTAATGCCTTTGATATGTATACTCTTAAGTGACAATAGAAATCTCACCACAATGTCTTGCTTGAAACTTCCCGGCATGGTCACCCATGCCAGTTGCGTCCTCACATAACATACGGGATGTCCGGTGTATAGTACTCTTATATCATTAGCGTCATTTCCAATAAAATGTTACAATATAAATTAGAGTTATCTTAAAGATTTGATTTATAACAATTTCGATACTAGATCATAAACCCAAATGTGCAAACCATTAAACTTAATGTACAAGTTTACAAGGTATAAAACCCTAACTCTAGAGTATTTTCGGGTTAAAACCCTAATTTGCAAATCCTATGATTTTATGTAAATGAGATCACAAACTAAAATTTAAAAATACATAATAAACTTTTACCAATTTCCAAATTACAAGTTTATCAAGCCAATGTACAAGTCATTGATGCATAAAAGCATTCTCTTAACATAAAACTCATTATAAACCTTAGTGTATCTAATTTTAAACACATTGTACAAACAATAAAGCACCAACATTAAACTTTACTTTTATTTATTTACATGTAAATTAACCTAAACAAGTATTTGTCTAAAATAAATTAGCAAACCTAACTAAGTACTTACACCATTTACACTATAGGTACAACATAAAAAGCCCTAGGTACTATCCTCTATAGCTTAACGCCCCCCCTTGTTACCATGGTTAGAATTGAACTAGATAATTACCATCTAGTTCCCTACATGCTACATGTAATTACCCTAACCACAATTAGCTACTTGCACATTAGAGTTACACATCATCCATTTACCATGGGGTTTTACCATGGTCAAAGGTTGTGGGTAAAACTCTTGGCTAGAGTTTTACCACACCATTTCTTGTTCTTTGAGATCACATGCACCTTCCATGTGTATTACAACACATCACCTTGTCCCTTCTCTTGTTAGACAAGGTGACATAGCACCTTGGGAGTCCATGCACTCTCACCCCTATATATAACGCCCCACCCCCTCCTCACACTTCAGCTACCACACGCAACATACATCCACATCCATACTCATATACATTCTGATATTAGGACCCAAGTTAGTGTAAAGGAAGGCTAAACTAGAGCTTGGAAGGTGTGAAATTCGGTTGGTGATCATTAACAGCCCTTTAGGCGTTTTCCTGATATAAGCAACTCACAAAATTGTAAGTGCTCCAAATCTTTTCTTTAATCATTTTACACATCAAATAACACCTACTTATGGCATTGAACTAATATTATGTAAAACCAAAGCTAAATTATTGTTTTTGTTTTTTTCTGTAATTTTCGAACCATGCATGCCACACTCTTTGTTTTGTGGAGTTGGCTAAGGCAAAAGCTATAAAAATTAACCTCTAAGTAGGCTAAATAATCAGTATAGAAAATATAAACCTAAGTCCTAGGTCCTCACAAAGTTAAACATGTTTTCTGTCTTCTGGTCTTGACGCCAAAAACAGCCTAGCCCCCTACTTGCCGCCCCATTTATTTGCATCATGTTAAAGGTATTAGGGTCAACCAAAGTACCGTTGTAAACACCACCTAGGACAATCTAGAACGCCCCCATAACCCGGTTGAAAATCCTAGTCATCATGCTTAAAAACAACACTTCATTTGGACCAAAAGTCCTAAACACCAAAAGTACTTTACAATAGGTATATGGGAAAAACTCGGGATTTTTGATAAATTTGATTATGAACTATCTTAGAAACATTAGAAATGAGTAAAACAACATTTTACAAGGTTGCATGCAAAAGATATAAGGTTTCATGGTTTAAAAACGAGAATTTCAATTTGGCAAGATTAGCCTAAGTAGCCATTTTCTATAATTAATATTTTGCTAATTAAAGGGTTGCAAAGTATGAGAATTACACCGTTTTAACGGGCTCGCAGCAAGGATTTTAACATCCCAATAATGTCTTTAAAAGCACTTATAGTCTCTTTTATAATCAGCCACAAAGAAGGTGACTCGCGGAAATTTTCATAAAAAGGCCTTGCGTGCACTTTTCAAAAATTGAGTCGTAGGAGTTATAGAATGTTGGATAATGACTTAAGAAGAGTTAATAAACATATTACAATGTCCCTAGATGACCCCGTAAAAGTTAATGAGTTAAAAATGAAATTTTCTTAAAACGCGTCGTGGCCAAGTGGCCATGTTCGTGGACTTGTATCTTTCTAACCAAAGACGACTAAGATATGAGGCCTATACCATTTAGAAGAGCTTACAACAAAATATTTAAAGGGTCAAATGCGTTGTAGAAACACTAGCTTGCCTCATGTAAAAACTGTCCTCGTTTGGCCCTGTTATCGCCCAAAACCAATAAAAGGCACCTAACCCCCCTACTTTAGAAAATCATTGCGACCAAACCGTAAGAGCTTAAGACCTCTAGTTTGAACCATTAGAAAGACCACTGGACAAACTCTTGAAGGAATCAACAACGTAGTAAAAACCTTTTAAGGCCTCCCTTTTATTCACCCGCACTTTTATCCATTTAGGCAAAAAAACAAGTGAATTTTTCTTATAAAATTTCAAGCATAAAAATTGTAATTTTTGTAAGATAAAGTTTTTCTTGGACTAAAAATGTAATTTCTACTAAGTTAATTATACAAGGGCTGATTTTGTCAATAACCCATAGTTGAGGGTTTAAAGTGTCATTTTTGAAAGTGCAAGGGTAAAAACTGTAAATATTTAAAATTGTAAATTACAACATTTTGGAAACATAAAATTATTTAACAACTTGGGTTTCGATAAAAATTTATTAACAATCATTCGAGCCATAATGATAAGCATGATAAGTATTATTAATTTTTGAAGAGACTTCATGTTATCTAATTATCGATAAAGCATTATCATCGCATAAACTTGAACACAATACTAAATACAGGACATACCAACTCAGGTCGAGAGTCGGAGCAGTTTGTTCATATTGCTTAATTTTTTTTCCATCCAGACTACGATAACACCGGGGTGAGTTCATAGTCCCACTCTTACATATTTGTTTTCTAAACTCGTGGGGAGATACATGCTACAAAAACCGAACACAAGTATTTTCCTGTATGTTATCCTGATTGATATTGCCTAAGTACCTACTGATGCCACTAAAAGTCCCTCATATCATGAACCATTAATCACTTGCGAGTGAACGCGAATATAGTGAATAGATCTATTGGCAGTTGACGCCCCATTTGTGTTAGCCGAATAGGTAACCAAATGCACTTAATTTGAGAATACTAGGAGAATGGCAAACTCCTACGGGGGGCATTGTTGCTCACATCATCACCATGATGTTTGTAACTTACGTCATTATTATGACGCGTTCGTGTTAAGGTTTGCGTGTCATGAGACTTAGGGCAATATACTGTACTGCAATATTACTGATTTTACTACTGCTTATCTTGTGTTCAACTGATTATTATTCAAACACTATGGATTCACTCAACCTTTGTGTTGACCTTTAAGCATGTTTTATCTCAGGAAATTACAGCACGATCTGGCACAGAGTGGCTATGGACTTTCTTATAAAAAGGGCGTCCATTTTGTTATCATTCACAAGAATAAAACTATATATTTCCGTATTTCCGTTGGGACCTTTATTTTGTAAAACTCTGATTTAAATAAATGAATGATAACTGTTTTATCTAAACGTCTCTTTCGAGCCGTTTATCTATTATTATGACTGTGATCCATGAAGTAATACCGCAACCTTAATTCCGCTGCGTATACCGAATTTGGGGGTGTTACAGATTGGTATCAGAGCCGTAGTTATAGAGAACGGAGTACCAAAACCGAAACTATAACTCTTTTTCACACTTAAATAAAGTCCTCCGTGCCACTACACCGTTCAGACACTATTTATGCATGTTTATACTGATTATTTATATATATAATGAGATATTTACAATTACCGGGTTGTTACAGAGTTGTCTCTTCCCCTATCTCTTATATTATTATCTTATCGGATACTGAGTCCGAAGATACCATTCCTTCCACGGATACGTTAGTTTATTCTCCCGCACCCAGCCGCGCTATGGAAGATATGGAGTTCGATCCTTTAGAAGAGTCATCTGAGGATTTCGCGGTAGTACCTGATGTAGACCCAGCACCTAGGTACACCATAAAGACAGAAGACGTCACGGTAGTACCTGATATCACTCCATTTCCTGACGGTCCATATGTCCTAGCTAGGAGAGGATATCCTACTTTTTCAGATGCAGAGCCATCTGAGACAACACTTCCCGTACACTCACCACCACCCCCACACCCATACATGTTACCCACGTATGTACCACCGCCAACTACACCACCCCCACCATCAGCTACAGACTTTGCTCCCCCGTCACAGCCATATGAACTCGGAGAAGAGGCAAGGACCATCATTGTTAGGTACAATGTCGTACGGTCACCCATTCCAGATATCCCTACACCGCCACGAATATTTGAGATTGGAGAAAGTTCGCAAGCAACGATGGACAAACCGCCCACCATTCCCACACTATTGGCACGTTTGGAAGGACACGAGGAGCAGATTAATACTGCCTTAGGTCATCTAGATAAGTTACCTCTGGAGCTCATTGAGTCACTTGAGGATTCAGTGGATGAGTTAGTTTCTAAGAAAGCAACTATGCAGTAGGAGATAGATATTTTGAGCACCGAAATGCAGGAGGCTCGTGAGAGGGCAGATAATCTGGAGGAACATCACAGGCGAACTAGTCAACATATATCGCTGCTATATGACAATGACGTGATGATGTCACAAGCAATGATGAGGCAGAGTGATGACTTAGTAATGGCTTACTCTAGAATTACCACGTTAGAGGCAGTAGTGGTAGATATCCAAGCCCGATACCAGGAGTATATACAAGTCCTTCTCAGCATGATCATAGAGCTGGAGAGTCGACGCGAAGAAGCCCCTGGTAGCCATTAGAGTAGGTCCTTATCTAACAGTTTTTGGTATGATATCCTAGCCACGGTATGTGGCATAAATATGACACTTGTAATATTTTGTTATATGACAAAATTTGCGAGTTCTTTATGATTATATGTGGTTTTGATATTATGCTGTGTAATGATATCGATTGATGTGGACCAGGGTGAATCACTTTACCGTGTGATAGTATTCGAGCATGATATGATCATATGATTCTTATATTTCTATGATTTCAACGCGTATACCTTGTTATTTGTTATGTTATAACATAACATGGTCATTCTAAACGTATATTTTCTTGTGGCATTAATAGAAATATGGCTCAAACAAGAAATCCCACCGAAACACCAGCACCCGCCATGTCTCAAGCTGATATCCAAAAACTAGTTGCAGACAGTGTTGCTGCAGCACTCGAGAGACAAGCAGCAACCATGGCCCGCTCTGGAAGCACTAGCAGGCCTAACGGAGAAAGTGAGGCAGCTATATCTCGCAAGTGTACTTACAAAGATTTCATGAACTGTAAGCCAACCTTTTTCAAAGGAAAAGAAGGAGCAACTGAGTTGGCTCGCTGGTTTGAGCGAACAGAGACAATATTCATGAGAAGCGGTTGTTCTGATGACTGTAAGGTCACTTTTGCTACGGGGACTCTATTGGATGATGCCCTATCTTGGTGGAATGTTTCTGCCCAAACTATGGGTGTTGAAGCAACTTATCAACTCACCTGGGCTGACTTCAAGAAGCAGATGCTAAAGAAGTACTATCCCCGCACCGAGATTAAGAAGTTGGAAGATGAGTTTCACCAGCTAGTGGTGAAAGGAACTGATCTCAAGACCTACAACCGGAGGTTTCAGGAACTGGCAATGCTATGCCCAAGTGTAGTGCCTGATCTCGAGAAGACATTGGAGAAGTACACTGAAGGCTTACCCCGCAGTATCAAGGGTAATGTCACCTCATCAAAACCACAGTCACTAGAGGAAGCAATTTCCATTGCTCAAACGTTAATGAATCGGGAAGTCAAGCGTGGTTTCACCCAGGGAGGAAATGATCACAAAAGAAAGCTTGATGACAAAAGGACAACCCATCATCATAACAACTATCCCAACAATAACACCTACTACAACAACAACAACCGAAACAACAACCATCAATACCAACAGAACCGAGGGCAGGAAACTGCCAAAGCTCATGTAGCCGCACCTGCTGGAAATCTTCCCTTATGCAACCAATACAAGATGCATCAAAATGGGCCATGCTTTATTAAGTGCGGAAAGTGTCACAGAACCGGCCACAAAACCAAAGACTGTAGGGTCTCAGGTGCAAATTTGCAGCCTGTAGAAGTGGTATGCCACGGATGTGGTGAGAAAGGACATTACAAAAATCGATGTCCTAAACAGAATAGCAACCAGAACAACACGGCCCGTGCAAGATCTTACGTGCTAGGAGATGCAAACACTCAGCACCACCCGGATGTGGTCACGGGTATGTTTTCTCTCAATCAACATTTAGCTAAAGTATTGTTTGATACCAAAACCGATAAAATCTTTATATTACTTTCGCTTCTTACTTAAACTCACCCCGACTGCCCTAGACTATTTCCATTCCCTAAGTTTCTTCCATGTATCCTAGAATCTAATCTACAAACTTTATTCCAAGCTATTTTGTTATCACCCCGGAAATTGATAATCTATCATCTACCAACTATTTATTACCATTAGGCGAACCAATAATTCTTGTTACCTTGAAAAGATGTTTAGGCTGCCATTTTATAAAAACAAAATGTTGAACACCATCTAAAACTTTTGAGAAAATATGATACTACTTTGACTGAATCAAGCATCACATCATTTTTCCACAATTATACATAGCCTGATCACCTATCTCTAATTTAGGAAGAATCATGTCATGAAAGAAACAGTCGTCATCACAGATTTCCTAAAACAATCTTTCAAAAGCAAAACTTCGTAACCAGATAACTATTCATACACATCCTTGTAATCAATGATCCATTGATATCCACACTTTTTCCCACACCATAACCAACACCGAGTGAATCTCGAGGACGAGATTCCATTTAAGGAGGGGAGACTGTAACCACCGGTAAAAATCCGCCTTTTTATTAATGATAATTCATTTTCTACCTACAATTTTTTTTATTTATTTGATTACTACAAATAAATAATATGCCAAACTCACAAACTGCTCATTTTCATAGTTAATGCCTTTGATATGTATACTCTTAAGTGACAATGGAAATCTCACCACAATGTCTTGCTTGAAACTTCCCGGCATGGTCACCCATGCCAGTTGTGTCCTCACATAACATACGGGATGTCTGGTGTATAGTATTCTTATATCATTAGCGTCATTTCCAATAAAATGTTACAATATAAATTAGAGTTTTCTTAAAGCTTTGATTTATAACAATTTCGATACTAGGTCATAAACAAAACTTAATGTACAAGTTTACAAGGTATAAAACCCTAACTCCAGAGTATTTTCGATTTAAAACCCTAATTTGCAAATCCTATGATTTTATGTAAATGAGATCACAAACTAAAATTTAAAAATACATAATAAACTTTTACCAATTTCCAAAGTACAAGTTTATCAAGCCAATGTACAAGTCATTGATGCATAAAAGCATTCTGTTAACATAAAACTCATTATAAACCTTAGTGTATCTATATTTAAACACATTGTACAAACAATAAAGCACCAACCTTAAACTTTAATTTTATTTATTTACATGTAAATTAACCTAAACAAGTATTTGTCTAAAATAAATTAGCAAACCTAACTAAGTACTTACACCATTTATACTATAGGTACAACATAAAAAGCCCTAGGTACTACCCTCTATAGCTTAACGCCCCCCCTTTGTTACCATGGTTAGAATTGAACTAGATAATTACCATCTAGTTCCCTACATGCTACATGTAATTACCCTAACCACAATTAGCTACTTGCACATTAGAGTTACACATCATCCATTTACCATGGGTTTTTACCATGGTCAAAGGTTGTGGGTAATTTTACCACAACATTTCTTGTTCTTTGAGATCACATGCACCTTCCATGTGTATTACAACACATCACCTTGTCCCTTCTCTTGTTAGACAAGGTGACATAGCACCTTGGGAGTCCATGCACTCTCACCCCTATATATAACGCCCCACCCCCTCCTCACACTTCAGCCACCACACGCAACATACATCCACACCCATACTCATATACATTCTGATATTAGGACCCTAGTTAGTGTAAAGGAAGGCTAAACTAGAGCTTGGAAGGTGTGAAATTAGCTTGGTGATCATTAACAGCCATTTAGGCGTTTTCCTGATATAAGCAACTCACAAACTTGTAAGTGCTCCAAATCTTTTCTTTAATCATTTTACACATCAAATAACACCTACTTATGGCATTGAACTAATATTATGTAAAACCAAAGCTAAATTATTGTTTTTGTTTTCTTTTTGTATTTTTCGAACCATGCATGCCACACTCTTTGTTTTGTGGAGTTGGCTAAGGCAAAAGCTATAAAAATTACCATCTGAGTAGGCTAAATAATCAGTATAGAAAATATAAACCTAAGTCCTAGGTCCTCACAAAGTTAAACATGTTTTCTGTCTTCTGGTCTTGACGCCAAAAACAGCCCAGCCCCTACTTGCGCCCCATTTATTTGCATCATGTTAAAGGTATTAGGGTCAAACAAAGTACCATTGTAAACACCACCTAGGACACTCTAAAACGCCCCCATAACCCAGTTGAAAAGCCTAGTCCTCATGCTTAAAAACAACACTTCATTTGGGCCAAAAGTCCTAAACACCAAAAGTACTTTACAACAGGTATATGGGAAAAACTCGGGATTTTTGATAAATTTGATTATGAACTATCTTAGAAACATTAGAAATGAGTAAAAAAACATTTCACAAGGTTGCATGCAAAAGATATAAGGTTTCATGGTTTAAAAACGAGAATTTCAATTTGGCCTAAGTAGCCCTTTTCTATAATTAATATTTTGCTAATTAAAGGGTTGCAAAGTATGAGAATTACATAGTTTTAAAGGGATCGCAGCAAGGATTTTAACGCCCTAATAATGTCTTTAAAAGCACTTATAGTCTCTTTTATAATCAGCCACAAAGAAGGTGACTCGCGGAAATTTTCATAAAAAGGCCTTGCGTGCACTTTTCAAAAATTGAGTCGTAGGAGTTATAGAATGTTGGATAATGACTTAAGAAGAGTTAATAAACATATTACAATATCCCTAGAAGACCCCATAAAATTTAATGAGTTAAAAATGAAATTTTATTAAAACGCGTCGTGGCCAAGTGGCCATGTTCGTGGACTTGTATCTTTCTAACCAAAGACGACTAAGATATGATGCCTATGCCATTTAGAAGAGCTTACAGCAAAGTATTTAAAGGGTCAAATGCGTTGTAGAAACACTAGCTTGCCTTGTGTAAAAATTGTCCTCGTTTGGCCCTGTTATCGCCCAAAACCAACAAAAGGCACCTAACCCCCCTACTTTAGAAAATCATTGCGACCAAACCGTAAGAGCTTAAGACCTCTAGTTTGAACCATTAGAAAGACCACCGGAAAAACTCTTGAAGGGATCAATAACATAGTAAAAAGCTTTTAAGGCCTCGCTTTTATTCACCCGCACTTTTATCTATTTAGGCCAAAAACAAGTTAATTTTTCTTATAAAATTTCAAGCATAAAAATTGTAATTTTTGTAAGATAAAGTTTTTCTTGGACTAAAAATGTAATTTCTGCGAAGTTAATTATACAAGGGCTGATTTTGTCAATAACCCATAGTTGAGTGTTTAAAGTGTCATTTTTGAATGTGCAAGGGTGTTGGGATGTGAAAGTGCTGAAGAATGACAAAGTACTGTAAGAAGTCAAAGTACTGCTAAAGAAAAAGTCAAAGTACTGCTGTCGAAGTCAAAGTACTGCAAAGATAAAGAATTGCTATATTCATTTATGGAAAGCTTTGTTATTCTAGAATATTCTTTGTTTAGATTACTTGTCGTACAAGGTTTGTAATTGTAAACCGACTAGGGTTATCCTTAAGCATATAAAAGGACCCCTAGATTGGAATTAGACGTACGTGCATTAATAGAGTTTTAGAGAGTTCGATATTAGTGTTTTAGAGTTGTTTAAGAATCTGTATAACAAGCAGATTCAAAGTTATTAACAATGAAACACTGAGCAAACTCTATTAAGTATGCGGAATTTACTTAACAAAGCTAAGAAGAATTAACTTTAACTTTCAACGATTTTATTAATAACTTTGAATCTGCTTGTTATACAGATTCTTAAACAACTCTAAAACACTAATATCGAACTCTCTAAAACTCTAATAATGCACGTACGTCTAATGCCAATCTAGGGGTCCTTTTATAGGCTTAAGGATAACCCTAGTCGGTTTACAATTACAAACCTTGTACGACAAGTAATCTAAACAAAGAATATTCTAGAATAACAAAGCTTTCCATAAACGAATATAGCAATTCTTTATCTTTGCAGTACTTTGGCTTCGACAGCAGTACTTTGACTTTTTCTTTAGCAGTACTTTGACTTCTTACAGTACTTTGTCATTCTTCAGCACTTTCATATCCCAACAATCCTCCCCTAACTTGAATTCTACTTGCTTGACTTCAAGTTCCTTTGTAAATTTATCTTTAACTTCTCCATTTTCAAGGAAAGATTGTGTCTTTGTCTTTAGATTGTATCTTTGTATGCTCTGTGCTTATATCATCATTATCAAAGTATTCTTTAGAAATAATTCTTTTACAGCATCATTCAGCAATCTCCACCTTTTCAGCAACATGGCAACATATGACAATTTGTACATTAATTCAGTTTAAGTTGCAATCTATTCTCATCACTTCCAGGTGTGTAAACTCCTGTGAGAGGTGAATCATTGAAAATTTAATGGATTTTGATGTCTCTTTACCAAAGCCATTAACTCTGGAGTAGCCAAATGTTTTGGTGTGTAAGACCATGGTACATTGATAACCATATGATTTTTAGCAAACCATCAGCTATCAACAGATTTGATTTGTCTTTACCAAAAGTTGTACCCTTTTGAACTAGTTAGTTCTTTCATCCATGGTGAACCAATTACCATATAATGGTTTTTCCACAGCCTTTACCACAAGCCATTTTCTTGTGGGCTAGCCAACTCTTCACATTTACTGATATGGTGAGTTGAACTTATTAGCAAGTTGTCAACTATAAAACGGATTTGAGATATCTTTACCAGAGCCGTTTGCTCATGGATTAGCCAATCCTTTTGTAACCATGGTGGATTGATAACCTATTGTTGTTACCATCTCAAAAACCATTTATTTCTTTTAACCTTTGTTTCAAAATATTTATCACTTAACAAAAGTTTTCTTTTCAAATTCATTAACTGGTTTAAAGCTGCAAGCAGTACTTTGATGAAAGTACTGTTTGATCAGCAGTACTTTGGATAAAGTACTGATATTTCAAAAATAATTTATTCAATAAAGATTCATACCAGTTATTCATCATCATCAGCCATAGTTGTCCATCTGATAAACAATTTGATGACCATAAGTACAGTTTCATTATCCTCTTCAACTTCCATACCATGCTCTAGCATTCTCCTCATAAGATCTGATGTAAGCGGATATCTTCTGTCTGCTAACATATGAATCATAGTTCCATCTTCTAACTCTAGAACACGTACTCCAGATTTTTCAAAAAATCTCCAGCTGATAATCTCCCAATCTTCTTGGTTTTTCCAAATCTCATCAGTGCTTGATTCTTCAGTTTCCCAAATAGTTGTGAGATCTCCAAGCAAGATTAAACCAACACCTTCTGATGGAACGTGTTCAAAATATTCTTGAACCAAATGATATAAATGAAATAAATCCTCTCTATCTATTACGTGCAATAGATCCCATAGTATATTAAACACTCTGAAGCTTTCATCTTCTCTATGAAACATCAGATAATTTCCATCCTTAGATTCTACAACTTCAAAAGTAGTTATTGGAGACTTTTTCTTCTTCTTTTATTTCTTCTTTTCTGCATCATCTTTAGAATACTCAAATTCTACAACTCTTAAGTAATTCCTTAGTTCATCATCAGTATCAGATCTTAACTCAATCTTCTTTGATGACTGTGCATCTTCAACTTCAGTTGTTCTTTTTCTTTTTAAGCTTCCTTTTCTATCATCTTCTTTCTGAGCATCATCATCTTTAAAATCTTTGATACTATCAACATTCTTCTGATAAGCTTCTCTAACAGCTTCATATAACTGTTTCATCTCAACATAATTCAACTTCTGCAATCCAATATACCCTTGACCTTTTAAATAAGCCATCATTGCATTTCTTTCCTTAGCATGATTTGGTCTTCTTGGTAGAGAAGAAACAGGAATAGGTGTCTTTAATGGTACATCAGCTTCAGCATTCAATTCTTCTTGCAATTTCTTAGCTGCTTCTTTATCTTTAGCTTCTTCAATAGCAACCTCAGCATTTAATTCAGCTTGTACCTTTCTAGCTGCTTTCTCATTCCTAGCAACTTCAATTGCTCTTATATCTGCCAAGGTAAGCTTCTTTTTTTTCTTTGTTTCAATCAGTTTACCTTTTCCTTTATCTTTTGGATCTATAGAAGGTTGAGAAGCTTGTGGTTGTTCTTCAGTAACTCCTGGAATGCTAACACCCCTTGGTTTTGACAAATCATGCAATATCTCAACAATAGTTTCATCATCACTTGCAGTGTGTATTGGTTTGGGTGTATCAGCTTCCTTTTCTGGTATGACTGTTGAAGGACCAGCTTCCTCTTCATATATAACAGTTGAAGGACCAGCTTCCTCTTCAAAATCTAACAACCTTGGTGTAATTAACTCTTGCCTATAAGTTCCTTGAAGAGCAGTACCTTGATCATCAGTACTTTTACCATCAGTACTTTGAACTCTAGTGCTTTCTTCCTCGGTACTTTCAATATTGACTTGCACTTCAGTACCTTGAGATTGAACATCAGTACCTTGAGGTTTAGCTTCTTCATTCAAATTCTTATCTTCCAATATCCTCCCCAATTGGAATGAAGATTGTTGTTGAACCTTTTTGCTTTTGGAGGTCTTCTTATATTTCCTTACTGGCCTGCCTTGCTTTCGTTGAGACTTGACCCATAAGCAATGATGTTGAACCAATGGCCAGACAAATTTCTTGAATCTTCTAAACTTAAGCTTCAACTGCTTAATCTGTGTAGCCTGTTCTTCAAAAGATTTCTTCAATCTAGTCAATTCTCTTGATAAAGCATAATTGCTTAGAACTGTACCCTCAGATGCCACATCTCCCTCATCTCCTCAAGATGTTTGAAGCCCATCTGTTGAAGTATAATCATTGGGAGAGGTTGGTGGGTGTTCTTCTTGTTGAGAATCATGAGCAAAAACTTGTGGAGATGGTGGAAGTGAAACTGCAGTATCTTCTTGAACATTAGCACCTTGTGAAGTAGTACCTTGTGATGCAGTACCTTGTGATGCAGTACCTTGTGATGCAGTACCTGGAGAAGCAGTACCTTTCATTGAAGCAGTACCGTCTCTGTCATCACTCTCTGCAGCCTCATCTCGTATTGCTTGAACAACCTCCATCAGTAAAGAGATCACTTTTCCTAGCCATAAATGTGAAAATCTTGGCTGGTTGTACCACAACAGGTAGTAGACTTGTAGGCTTTGGCACATCTTGAAGTTGTTTATTCAAGTACACTTGAATAAATCTTGGATACATCAACCAGCGTGATCCATGAGAAATATGAGATAACATTCCATCTAGAAATAGCCTTGAAAAATTGAAAATTCGATTTGTAGCCAATCCCACTATAGCAGATGCTATGTTAGAACCAAATTGCTCCCATGATGTACTTTTAGCACTAATACAATGAAGCAATACATGAACCAAATACTTCCAGTGTAGACTAAATAAGGGTTTCTTGAAAGTTTGTTCAGTTAAGGACCCTTCATACCCAATGTCTCTGAATGTATCCCAAATCAATTGCTTATCAAAACGAACAGCCCCTTCTTCATCATCAAACAATAAATCTGCACGAATTGAAGCTTCAGAAACCTTCACTATCCTCCCAGCAACTTTAGCTTGAATATACGAATCATCATTTTCCATATGAGCCCTAGCAGTTGCCCAAAACTGGTGAATCCATGGCTCAATTATATTTGGTTCCACTAAAAGTGCATAACTAATCGGAGATCCAGTGAGAAAATCAATAATGTCATGGAAGATGACATTAGCTTCAGTTTTATCCAAATTCGCCACCATGTTGTGTTTTGAAACTGTATTACGATTTGCCATTGATGATTTGTTTACTAAGAAAGTGATTTGATGAATAATATAGGTGAAAGAGAGAGAAATATGGAAAAGATTATAAGGTATAAAGATGAGACGGAAATTCGGAGAGTAGTTATTTATAGGTGAGATTTAAAAAATCACAGCCTTTAATAACAAAATTACCGTTAGTGAAGTTTACCCCTCAATATTACCATTGGAACAGTACTTTGATAAGACAAACAGTTCTTTCCACGTGTGCAATACTTTCCAAAGCAGTACTTTCATATAACCAAAAAGCAGTACTTTCCCATTCTCCTCTTTACAATAGCAAACACTTCAAATAAACATGAGATTGCCTCCCCTCAAGCAATGCATAGGACTATACTTATACTAAGTAGTCCTCCCCTCTAATGTAACTCAGTAATTAATCATTCCAATGCTTACCACCAAGTGATTGAATCTTGAAACATCAAAGCCTTTGGTGACTAAATCAGCTACATTATCATCCATGTGAACCTTGACAACATTAATGAGCCTGTGCTCATAACAATCTCTGATGAAGTGATGCCTAATCTGAATGTGCTTAGTCTTGGAATGATAAACTGGATTCTTCACAATGAAAATGGTACTCTCATTATCAATATTGATAGGAGTATTCTTAAAATTGAACCCATAATCCAAGAGTTGATTCTGCATCCACAAAACTTGTCCACAACAGCTTGTAGTAGCCACACATTCTGCTTCAGTAGAGGATGTTGCTGTAATAGTTTGCTTCTTACATTGCCATGAGACTAATCTTCTTCCAAGATATTGGCAACCTCCAGTTGTTGATCTTCTATCATAGTTATCACCTGCATAATCACTATCTGAAAAGGCTTCTAAGTGAAAAGGTGAATCCTGTGGATACCACAACCCCAATTTAGGTTGTTGTTTCAAATAACTAAAAATCCGTTTCACTGCATTCATATGGGAGACCTTAGGTGAGACTTGATATCTTGCACATAGACAAACAGCAAACATAATATCAGGCCTAGATGCAGTGAGATACATAAGACATCCAATCATGGATCTGTACAACTTGACTTCAACAGGTTGTCCATATTCATCCTTGCCCAATGAGTTGATAGATTTAATAGGTGTAGTAACTGGCTTCATAGCATCAAAATTGAACTTCTTAAGTATGTCAGATACATACTTGTCTTGACTTATGAAAATTCCCTCCTTTGACTGCTTGACTTGAAGTCACAAAAAGAAAGTTAACTCACCCATTGAACTCATTTGAAATTCATTCTGCATCAGCTTCTCAAACTCCTTTACCATAGATTGTTTTGTAGCTCCAAATATGATATCATCTACATAAACTTATACCAGCATGATATCCTTCTTATCTCTCTTGATAAACAAAGTCTTGTCAATGGCTCCCCTCCTGTAACCATGTTGCAATAGGAAAGTAGAGAGCCTTTCATACCAAGCTCTAGGTGCTTGATGTAAGCCATAAAGAGCCTTAACCACTTTATAGACTTTGTTTGGATGTGTTGGATCTTCAAAACCAGGAGGTTGTTTAACATATACTTCCTCTATAATCTTGCCATATAAAAAGGCACTCTTGACATCCATTTGATAAACTTGAAATCCCATATATGATGCAAAAGCAAGAAAAATTCGAATTGCTTCAATCCTTGCTACAGGAGCAAATACTTCATCATAATCTACTCCTTCTTCTTGTCTATAGCCTTGAGCTACTAACCTTGCCTTGTTCTTGATGACATTCCCTCTTTCATCTCTCTTGACTCTGAACACCCATCTTGTACCAATGACCTTCTTTCCATCAGGCAGATCACATAGTACCCAAACTTCTTGAATTTTAAATTGAAGAAGTTCTTCTTGCATAGCTTCAACCCAACTCTCTTTAGTTAATTCCTGAGCTATATTCTTGGGTTCTTCTTGAGAGATAAAGCAAGTGAACAGGCATGTTTGATGATCCTTGTGATTCAACCTGTTTTGTTTATAAACAAAGCTAAGTAAAACATTGTGAGGTGTAGAAAGAACCTTAGCTTTGTTTCTTGTAAGTACTCCAGAGGTAGAAGGTCCAATGATTTGACCAGTAGGATGATTCTTATGAACTCTTAAGATTGGTGTCTGTGGAACTTCAACATTATCATCCAAATTTGTAAAATCAGCACCTTTATTGGAATTTGAGAAAATACCTTCATCATCATACTCATCATCAGTATCTTCTAAGCCAGACATGGTAGGATCATCCAAATCATCCAAAGTGTTGTCAACAGGTGCAGCAGTACTTTGATCGAAAGTACTGTCACCCAAAGTACTGTGATAGAACTCTGCAGTCTTGTTCTTTTTATTTGCTTCTTCATAAGCTCTTCTTTGATCATCATTATAAGAATGTGCTAATACATCTTGAAAAAGAATCTGATTAAGTTCCTCTTGAATAGCTTGATACTCAGTAGACAGTGAGGATTTTGGTTCATCAGTACTTTTCTTTGGTTCAATAGGTATGGGTTCTTCATCAGGAACAACATCAGGTCTAATATGGACTTCATGAACAATGTACTGTAAATCATCTTCTTTGTGAATAGATTGATTTTCTTCTCTAACAGGTACATAATTCATAGAAGGAGTCAAAACTTCAAGATCAAACATCCAATCAGGACCTTTACCCTTCTGATTTTCTTGATCTTCTAAAAATTCAACATGAAGACAATCTTGAACTTTCTTGGTGACTCTGTTGTACACTCTAAATCCTTTGCTGTTGGTGCAATATCCCAATAAATATCCTTCTTCTGACTTGCCATCAAATTTTCCCAGATTATTAATTGTATTTAGAATTGTTAGAGGGCATCCAAAAGGCTTCATAAAACGAATGTTGGGTTTGTTTCCCATCAGCAATTCATAAGGTGTCTTCATCTGAGGTTTGGTGACTGATACTCTGTTAAGCACATAGCAAGCAGTACTTACAGCTTCAGCCCATAATTGTATAAGTAATAATGAATCTGCAAGCATTGTTCTGGCTGCTTCAATCAAAGTTCTATTCTTTCTCTCTGCAACACCATTTTGCTGTGGTGTTCTTGCAATGTTGAACTCCCTCTTGATCCCTTTGTTGGCACAAAATTCATCCATAAGCTTGTTCTTGAATTCAGTCCCATTATCAGATCTTATACCTCTAACTTTGAGTCTCAATTGGTTTTCAAGTGCTATTATAAGATCATGAATATCATCAAAAGTATCATCTTTAAATCCCAAGAAAAATACCCAACTGAATCTACTGCAATCATCTGTCACAACCAAGCAGTACTTTTTCTTGTTTAGACTTGCAACAGAGACAGGTCCAAACAAATCCATGTGTAACAGTTCCAAAGGTTCTCAAATTGTCCTTTCTTCAATCTTCTTGCATGAAGCTTTGTATTGTTTACCCTTCTTGCACGCCAAACATGAGTGATCATTCTTGTATGTTTTGGAAGGTAAACCTCTTACTAAATTTCCTTTAACCAACTTGTTGATGTTTTTGAAATTCACATGACCTAATCTTCTATGCCACAGATGTGCTTCTTCAAGTGATGCCTTTGCTACTAAACATGTAGCTCTTGCAGAAGAGTGAAGACTCTTCATATCCAAACTATACACATCATTGGTTCTTGGTACTTTCAGTATCACCAAGTTATCATCAGCAAGCTTAAATTCAGGTGAAAGAATGAGACATTCTGTGTCAGTGAATAACACAGGGTGCTTTTTATCACAGATTTGAGAGACTGACAAAAGGTTGAATTTGAGCTCCTTCACATATCTAACATTCTCAAAATCTATACGCCCTGCTTTGATGGTTCCTTTTCCAGTGATTCTTCCTCCATTAGGATCATTCCCAAATGCAAATCTTCCTCCACAGTAAGATCTAAAATCTGACAGAATCTCCTTGTCTCTTGTCATGCTTCTAGAGCAACCAGTATCCACAATTAGATGATCTTTAAGCTCCTCTTCTGGGTTGCCCTACACAAAGATAAAAGAGTTAGTGTCTTTTAGGAACCCAAGCCATTACTGACTTGTGTTCCCCTTGTGGAGTAACATACTCAAATTCCTTGAGTATGTAACCTTCACATTTTTTGTAGACAGAATCAAGCATTATCTTTTGTTTTAAAACTTGTGGTGGATTTTCAGCAAATCTTTCTTTTTCAACAAAAATCTCCTTTTCTTTTTCCACAAAATCATCTTAATCAAAAATCTATGTTTCACCAGTACTTGTTGAAAGTACTGTTTGTTCCTCATCAGTACTTTCTTTCTTAACCCATTTAGTTTTAACAGCTGTTGTAGAGTCCTTTGACTTAGCTACTCTTTTGGAGTTGTAACGCCTTCTAGATTGATAATAATTTGATCTCCTAGGCTTTCCATTCCAAAAAGTGTTTACAGTACCTTGATTGTCTGAAAATCTGGCAGTACTTTGAGAAGGTACTGCTTGAGTTCTTTGAAAAGTATTTGAAGGTACTGGAGGTTTTGAAAAAGGACTTCTCTAATGAGGGTACCTATAGTCTTGTGAAAAGTTGTTATGGTTAACCCTATGTGAATGATTCCAGACTGGTTTATTCTCTCTAGGGCTATGGTTGGTAGTTATGTTCTTTGGAAATTTGCTTAGGTACTCTGAGTGAAAGTCACAGTGCTTAATCAGATGATCAGGACTATAACAAACAAAACACAATTTTTGACCTAAACTCCCAAAATTGCTTCTTCTATGTTTATGACCAAAACTATTTTGTCTTCTAGGTGAATGACTAAAACTGTTTTGAACAAAATTATCCCAAAAAGGTTTAGCAGTATTTTGAAAAGATTTTCCTAAAGGTACTGCTGAACATGTAGCAGTACTTTGAGTTGAAGATACTGCTTGACTTTTAACATCATTATCCTTAGGGTTTTCAACAGTTTCTTTTGGGGTTTCAGACCTAGATTGACCAATAAGCTTTTTCCTAAACTCTATATTGTCTATTCCAAAACGAGAAACATCAGGCCTAAGGGGTTGAAAAATTCCAGTGGGATGAGGGACGGCATGATAACCATTATCTTTCTTAAACTCAGGAGGTGTTTCACTAACTGATTCCTCATTACTAGATGTGTCTACATAATTAATGAGTTCATCATCACTAGTGGTTATATCCTCAAAATCAAGGTCATCCTTATCACTAGATGGGTTTTCTTCTATGTTATTAAAGTCCATACCAAAACCTAGGCCAGTTCTAATGTAAGCTCTTCTCTGTTTTTGAACATAAGTAACATGAGAAAGACCAGATTCTTTCCAGGCATCAAACTTTGCTAACAGTTCATCTCTTTCCTTAGTAAGCTTCTCAATTTCAGAGATTTTACAATTTAAATTCCATTCACTTAATTTTAACTGATAATCCTGTTGTTCATACTTTTCTGCCCAAGCCATTTCATTATTTTCATGTGTTATTATTTTGGCTTCCATTGATTCTAAAGTGATTTGATAACCAGCTACCTCAGACCTAGCCCTTTGATAATTATCTCTTTCAGTCACATAATCATTAAGTACTTTTTGATAAAAGTTATGACACTTAGAACATACCTCAGAGATAGGGGTGAACTTGGTGAAGTGGCTACCATAGCAACTAGAACAGGATCATCTTCACTCTCCATGCTCCAATCAAAACTTCCTAGATCATCTCTGGATTCCAAAGCAGCATGTCCAGGTTCCTCATCAAAAGCTGTGCTCCAATCAAACTCTTCCACTGATTCCTCCACAACTACCATACAATAGGTTACTGGTTCATCATCAAACTCAGCACTCCAATCAACCTCTGATAAATTCTCTTGAGCAACCAAAGCTTTTGTTTCAGTAATAGGAATTTATTTTAACTCTAGCTTTGGTTTCTCAGTCATCCTGTTTGCTTGATATTTAGCAAACCTGCATTCCCTTGCAAAATGTCCAGTCTTTTGACAATTGAAGCATTCAATCTTGGATTTGTCAAAAGTGATTCCCTGTTTTGGTTTGAAGTCAATGCCTCTTCCTGTCTTCTTCATAAACTTCTTGATCCTTGTAGTGATCATAGAAACTTGCCACCTGATATCAATTTCTTCAAGAGCATCTTCTTCAATCTGTGATAGATCTTCTTCATAAGTAACAGGTAGGGTAGCTTGCTGTGCAAAGAAAGAGCATACGACTGCATCTGAGTGGATGGTATTTGTTGGTGTGGCTTGCTGAGCAAAGGTGGGAGTAGAGTAGGCAACAGTAATCTATATAGAGTTTGCTCAGTGTTTCATTGTTAATAACTTAGGATTTATCCGAGGTTGTTAAACCCTTAACAAGCTATATAGTTAGTTTAGTTAGAGTACATCGATCCAAGAAAGGGTAAAAACTGTAAATATTTAAAATTGTAAATTACAACATTTTGGAAACATAAAATTATTTAACAACTTGGGTTTCTGTCACACCCCCAAATTACCTGTTTTGCAGCGGAATGGAATTCCTAGGGATTGACTGTCATAGCACCACAATCACAGTTATATTGAACGACCTAAAGTGTCGTTTGAAAAGAACATCGTTTGATTTAATAAAACAATCAGAGTTTACAAAGTAGGTCCCAAATGAAAATCAACTTGTGCGGAAATAAGTTTGTTACAATTCAGAATAAAGGCGTGTTCAACTAAAAGTAAACCCTGGATGAAACATTTGAGACTAACAAAATAATTTAGTTTGCTACAAGAAAAGTTTGCTGTGAAATCCAGCAAGTTATATTGACACTAACACCACGATACTGTCAGTTAGGGATCCTTAAGGTAAGGCGACGTTTTGTCCATTAAACCCCCACACTGTCTTTGGGTTCAACAATTTATTAAAATACAAAGGTTTTACAACATTAAATGTTAAAATTTATAAATGTCAAAAATGGGAAAGAACCTAGCTACATGAGATTGATTTGATTGATATATCGAACAATTCCCAAATTGTTGGAGCCTATTTAGGATTCAATAATTGTTACTTTGTGACTCGTTTGAGATATATCTAATGACAACGGATGAGATGAGGGTGGAAACGAGTCGT
>BPTQ01000004.1:135596350-135830125 GCA_019973895.1 Chrysanthemum seticuspe
AAGACATTCAGTCCAATGATAATCCCAAGACATTCAGCCCAATGATTTATGATACAGGATATGACTAAACAATAAGTTCAGTTAAGCATGTAGTTTTGCAAATAGATATGAACGTCATAAAAGATGATGAGCATGTATCTCCCCCAAAACAGTTATGAAAACAAGTAAAAGTGGGGCTATGAAAACTCACTTGGTGGAATGATGCGAAGACAAAAGTGGGTACACCGAGATGTAATGTGATACGTTATCCGCGACCTATGACGAATGATATGATATGTCATGAGTTGCAATGTAATGCTATGCATGCACTTCGTATGTTATTTATACCATTTACGAGTTTTGAAAATATTACTCGTCGACGAAAAAAAAAATACTCTTTTGACGTCTTAACCCTTCAAAAATGACTTTACATGTTTTTACGTCAAAATGTCATCCTACAATGGTTTTATAATGATTTTTGGTGAAATTACCATTTTTCGTCGCAAAACAATGTCGTCGGAAAAACCATGAAATCAACAAAAATGGCTCCGGAAAAGTGGTCGTAAAACGGTGTATGTCGATCGTTAGAGAACGAACTCGACTGTTTTAGAAAGTTTGTATCGATATCTAGAAGTTTCAGTTCAGGAGTTTTCGTCCAAAAGGTCTCGATCATAAAGATATCAAAGGCTAAAGTTGGTGGTTTTGGCTAATGTTGTGCAGAAAATGAGTTTCGGCCAATGTTTGAACATCCGTAAATAATTCACTATAACTCCGCTTGACAAACGGCTTTTTGTTTTGAAAAATATGGCCGATGAACTTGATTTTACTAGAAGACACTTCGTTATGAAAAGTTTTGCATCATAGTTAAAAACTGCCGCAAACATAGCCCTTACAGCTAATAAAATACTTGTAACGTAGAAATAATATAGTTTTTCAGAAAATAATATTTACGGCAACTTTATAAAAACGTGCATATATTTGTCGTTTTAAATCCGTTTTCTACGTAAAATATGTCCTTAGCTTCGTATCGAAGTATACTAATATATTTTTGAGAAGTCGAAATAATTTGTGAAGCTTAAGGCTCGTTTTTGACCCGAAATATGTAGAAACAGCAAGCTGAGTTTTTCAGAAAATAATACTTTTCGTCGCCAAACTTTAAAAATTCACCACGGCTTCGTTATAACTCCGTTTTTATCCGTTCAAAAGGCCACGGATTCGTTTTAAAGTATATTTTCTAATTATGAAGGCCAAAATGTCGTACCATCAGTGGGTTTTTCCAGAAATTCGTTTTAGGGACAGAACACAAAATATAGTTTACGAAAATAGTTTTTCTCGGACAAAACCTATTCTAATCCCTTCAAATCAACTCCACAACTAATCTAATCCTACCATACACCTTCTTAGGGTGTCATGGGTTCCTAATCACCATCAAGACCAAAGACTAACTTGGGAATAATTATAGGATGACCAATAAATATATATAAGTTCTAAAATCATGAAATAAATGGTATAAATCACAATACATGCATATAAGCTCCAAAAATGATAAGAAACATATGAAAATGACAAGGAAACATGAGAATGATAAAGAAATGCTTACTAGTGAAAATGATGAGGTGAAAGTAACAAGGATTAACTTAAATACCCTTGGTTTTTATTTCAAAACCTTATATAGAGTATAACTAGGTTGTTTAAACACTTGAGCTAGCAAAGATTTTTGATCCCTTGTTTCTTTGATGTTAGAACCGGTTATGGATGGCTAAACCAAGAGATGAGAGAACTTATTTTACTACTTGAAATTATTTGAGGTTGAATAATGAAGTGATGGTTGAGTACATAACTTATATATGTAAAATTTTTCTCACCAACTCTTTAAATGCACCCCTTAGGGCCGGATTTATGGGAGATTTTGTCTCCAAAATATCTTTTTTTTTTTTTTTTAAAACAATGACTTGTATAATTTTGTGTATAATTTGTACAAGTTGTAAAGAAAAGGTAAGTAAATTGTAGATAATTGTGACTTTTTGGTACAAGTAAGTTTTTAGTAAATCAAAATAGATTGTAATGAGATGATAAGAATTGTAAAAATACTTTCCGTGTGAAAATTGAGTGATAAAATAATTATCGTATAATTTTTAAGAAAACGACGTAATAATTAAACTTTAACGGTTTAAGTACCAAATAAATTTGAAACACTAGGAAAACTAAAAATATAGTTTTTATGAACTAAATGTAAGTTTAAAAATACCTCGGGATCATTTTTGAAAGTAACGGTTTAAATATACAAAATAATAACTCACGCGATAAATATTATAAAATATAAAAATTTACGCGTAAAATATGAAATGAAATGTCGTGAATGAACTAATGAGATGCACATGATGTCCATGAAATGTAGACTACTCATAGTCCATATGAAATGTACGTGATGTCATGATCATGAATTCGCCGCTAAACCTCCAAGGTTACGCGAATTTGAAACAAGTAAACCAAGTTTACTAAAAATGTTGAAATAATGAGACATGAACGGTGTCGAGAAATGACCTGAAAGTACGGATTGTCACAGTTTCGATAAAAATTTATTAACAATCATTCGAGCCATAAAGATAAGCATGATAAGTATTATTAATTTTTGAAGAGACTTCATGTTATCTAATTATCGATAAAGCATTATCATCGCATAAACTTGAACACAATACTAAATACAGGACATACCAACTCAGGTCGAGAGTTGGAGCAGTTTGTTCATATTACTTAATTTTTTTCCATCCAGACTACGATAACACCGAGGTGAGTTCATAGTCCCACTCTTACATATTTGTTTTCTAAACTCGTGGGGAGATACATGCTACAAAAACCGAACACAAGTATTTTCATGTATGCTATCCTGATTGATATTGCCTAAGTACCTACTGATGCCACTAAAAGTCCCTCATATCATGAACCATTAATCACTTGCGAGTGAACGCGAATATAGTGAATAGATCTATTGGCAGTTGACGCCCCATTTGTGTTAGCCGGATAGGTAACCAAACTTTATTTGAGGATGCTAGGAGAATGGAAAACTCCTACGGAGGGCATTGTTGCTCACATCATCACCATGATGTTTGTAACTTACGTCATTATTATGACGCGTTCGTGTTAAGGTTTACGTGTCATGAGACTTAGGGCAATATATTGTACTGCAATATTACTGATTTTACTACTGCTTATCTTGTGTTCAACTGATTATTATTCAAACACTATGGATTCACTCAACCTTTGTGTTGACCTTTTAGCATGTTTTATCTCAGGAAATTAGAGCACGATCTGGCACGGAGTGGCTATGGACTTTCTTATAAAAAGGGCGTCCATTTTGTTATCATTCACAAGAATAAAACTATGTATTTCCGTATTTCCATTGGGACCTTTATTTTGTAAAACTCTGATTTAAATGAATGAATGATAACTATTTTATCTAAAGGTCTCTTTCGAGCCGTTTATCTATTATTATGACTGTGATCCATGAAGTAATACCCCAACCTTAATTCCGCTGCATATACCGAACTTGGGGGTGTTACATTAGCTGCGCAACCAAGGTAGCCTGGTGCGTAGCAGCCAACACCAGCTCCTCAACAAGATGGTCCATTGGCACATCCCCAGATGCCAACGGCTCGGCGCCTTGGTTCTTTGGCTCAGAAAAGTTAGCGCGAACGGGACTCTCCTCGGGTGGCGACTCCCCATAACGCTCAACAGTAACCCTGTTGATCCCAGTTGAGCAAACGATCTAATATAGAAACTGACTTAAACAAATAATTATTAAGTATCACGTGGAATTTAATACTTAATCTTAAGAAGAAGAACAATGAACATTCAACACCTCAATATTATTATTAATACGAATACTCTAACCAGTATTAGGGTTTTACAACCTTGAAGTGTATCAACCTTAGATATAAAACATACGTATATCTAATCTAACCTAGGACCTCCTTTTATAGGCTAAGGAGTCCTTTACATAATACAATACGTAACCTACAAGATAAATATCTTTTCCATATTTATCGAATACAGAATACTAAACCGACTATACAAGACTAGCAGTGGTTACAATACAATATCCGTGGTTACACAATACTACTAGCCGCGGTTTGTCTTCATCAGTGGATCCATTCTTCTGTCCGTGGTTTTATCAACTCTGTCTGTGGTTCCAACACTTAGAATAATTCTTGATCCAAGGAACCAAAAACCCAACAATCCTCCCCTAAACTTGATACATTCAAATAGAATTCTCAAGTTTCCTTTAAGCTCAAAACATCTGAATTGGAGGACGTAGCCAAACACTTACTAGTTTTAAGAATGTTCTCATACTTCAGCAATAAATTGTAAGCTTGACCATCATAGGGCATCAACATCTTGATAATACCAGACTTCATCATCTGTGTAATAACTTCTGGATACTTATTCAATTGAGGATAATCACCTTCTACCAGCATATGAATAATTTCTCCAGAGACAGTTAAAACATGAACTCCACAAGTTTGATATAGAAACCATTCTGTAACTTGTCCATTGCAAAGTCCTTTCCATTCAGGTTCATCATGAGTAGGTTCAAACAAAATCTTCAAGTAATGATAAACCATCCTCTCATGATAATCATCTGGTGCACATCACCAAACTTATTCCTATAAAGCTCCCAAAGATTCAGCAAATCATCTCTATCAAAGTGTTGAAGCATTTGTGAAAATTGATTATACTCAGAAACTTCATTATTGAGTCTTTGAATTTTCCAACATCCTTTACTTCCTTTAAGCTCAAACATATAAGAGATAATTTTATTACCATCTTCACTCACTTGCAGTCTTTTAGAACCAGATGTCTCCTGAATCTCAGATTTCCTCTTCAGATTACCTTTAATCCATTCTTCATCTTTTTCAGAACCCATAAGAGTAAAACTCTAATTATTAATTCTCATACACATCAGATAAAGCTCATGGATTCTTTCAAATGAACATTTACTAAGATTGTCAGGAATATGAATGCCTGAATTCTTAATAATCTTCATCAGTACATTCCTCATTTGTGAAATTGTAGGAGGTTTCTTTCTTATAACTTGTTTCCTTTCTTTACTGATCCTCCTTGCCCATTCACCCAAAAGTCTAGCTCTTTCCTCATCATCCAACAATGCCCATTCTTGTGGAGTATACTCATCATATATTTGATTAGAAGCTTGAAGATAGTTTTGTGATTCATACCATGTAGCTAACCATTTCTGACTAGCCTCCTCTTCTTCTTGCTTCCTTTTCTCTAAAGCTGCTTGTTCTTCAGCTAACATCTTTCTTATATACTCTGCATCATAAGCAATATGTTCCTCTTTACTTTTAAACTTCAACTCTGGTTCGTCAACTCCTTTACCTTTTCCAACAACTGATTGAGTCACCTTCTTCCTTAAAGGTTCACCAATAACTAAACTTTTGCTTTTGGGTTTGGTTGCAGTAGATTTAATAGATGAAACAGGTGCAATGATAGATGTAAGGTTAGATGAGGTTTTACTCAGATTGATCAATGTACTTGCAGCTTCTTTCTCAACTTCTTTAGGTTTAGGTGGTGACACAGAGATGGTTGTAACAATGGTGGAAGTGGTTATAATAGCAGTGGGTACAATTGCCATGTCTGAAACTGCAGCAGTGGTTTGAAGAAAACTATCCGTAGTTGCAGACACATTAACAGTGGTTATGTCCTGCATCACTTCATCTTGTACCACAGTCTTTAAACTTTCAAGAACAGCCTCATTTCCATCTTTATCAGATACCAAAAATTCTTGATCTCCACTAACAATATCTTCTTCCATAGGTACATCTACAGCCTCCCCTGAAATCATGCCTTCACTCCTGCCCTGTTTGGATACATTCTCCATATTCAGAACATTCTCCACATTTAGAGCTGGAGAGGAGTCCACCTTCTTTTTCTTTCTCCTCAGATGCCTTAAAACAGCAATCCCAGGCCTTCTCATCTTTTCCAAAACCAATACCCTGTGCTTCAGTCTCCTAATATCTTTACCCTGAAACACAGACAACTCCTGAAGACTTGAGATTGTATTCTCCATTTTGGTACATTTAGCCGTCAATTCATTAAAACGTTCAAGTATATCCTCCCCACTTCGACCTGTGTGAACTGGTCCGAGAGGTGGTTCATTGGAAAAGTCACCATGTACCAACTTAGGATCCGTCAATTCAGTATCATGTTCCAAACGATCCTCATCACTTCGAGCTGTGTTAACTGCTCTGAGAGGTGAATCCTTGGATAAAGTAAACATAGCACCAGACCTTGCCTGATCATCTATGCACCCTGGAGTAGCCAAATGAATAGGGATTCATCCACCTGTGTTAAGTTCCAAGGAACTCTCCACATTAGGAGTTTCCAAAGGTTGGGTCTTAATTATGTTTCCACTATCCTGACCAGTATCTAAGCATGAATCAATAGTGGAAGCCCTTCCAATCATGTCACCTCCACTCCATGTGACAGCCTCATGAACAACACCACTAACACCAGCCTGAGGTAGCTTGGTGCCCTTCTGTCTCCTAGTCCATACAATTGGTTTAACAGTGGTTTGGGTTTGACTAGAAGTAGGTTGAGTTTCACTAACAGTGGTTGCAAGTGTACTATCAGTGGGTTGAGGTGTACTAGCAGTAGGTTCTTCATCAAACTCAGGATCAGCAGGCAAAGCAAGGATATGTGGAAATAAAGAAACATCCCTAATTTGTACATTTTGAGGTTGATTCCTCATATGTGCAAAAACCTTAGGAAGCATATAATGAACTTCATACTCCCTAGAATGCTCAACAGGTTATGCTATTTGACTTTCCACAATCAGTTGAACAAACTTAGGATATGAATAGTATTTACCCTTCTTCCTAATGTTATGTACTAGCCCCTCATAAATCATTCTAGACCAATTAAAATTCCTTCCATCAGACAAACAAATAACAGCAGTAGCAATTTTGGAAGGAAAGTCATTAAACCCAGTGGTCTTATTACTCATCACATCAACAAGGTGTGAATCAAAAACTTCCATTGTTTTGAAAACAAACTCTTAAAAAATTGTACTTTATCACCCCTGTGTGTATAGCCTAACCTTTCTAAACCTGAAAGATTATCAATACCATCAACATCATTAAACTTCAAAACCCTTCGAATGATCTCCTCATTAACCAAAATAGCATTCTCATCCACAACAGTGCTAAACACTTCTACTCCTTCAACCTCTTCAAGCTTAGCATTCCTCCAGAACTGATGTATGTAGGCTTTAAGGATGGTTGGTGTGATAGTTAAGGCATAGTGAATAGGACTGTGAATAAGGAAATCAATCATTGGATGAAAACCTTTAGATCGATTGTTTTATATGAGATTAGCAACAAGGTTATGTGTGTTTAAGTACTGATTCGCCATTGTGATCGATGATGGGGATGATGTGGGAATTGTGAATTATGCAAAGTAAAGTGATTAGGGTTGATGTAGAGCGCCAAGTTGATATGATTTGAAGACCAATTAAATGATCCATCCGTGATTTGGGGAGATAAATATGCTTTCGCCAAAGTTACCAAACAGCCCCTGTAGTATCCAAAAATAAACAGCATGCTATCAAAGGTTTCAGAACTGCTGTCCGCGGTTTGAAACATACTATCAGTGGATACAATGTTTCACTTCAATCAGTTGACCAAGAGATACGGCAAGCAAATCTGTGTCTAAATAAGAGAGATCTCACAAAAATATGAAGGATTACACAATCTTTTTTTTTTAAACACATCACAAGCTCCAATGTACACTTATCCTTCATACCTGCAAGACACAAACAAGAACCAAACACAGAGAAGAGAGTTATCAGTGGTTAGTAATAGATAGAAGTGGTTCCATAGACGTATCAGTGTTTAGCCATAGTGCTAATGTCTAAGTCAATATGGTCAACTTCCAGTATTAATATATTTTCAAAACCCAATGATCTCATTAACTCCTCAACCACATTTAACCTGCCTGTCATTAACTTACATAAGCCATATCTCTGCTTATAAAAGAACCCCAAATCCCAAATAACACACACACCAATTAAAACAAAAACCCTAATTTCTACAAAATCCACAATCAACCACAAACACTATGTGGAATCCTAGTTGGAATAAACCAGAAGTCATTGATCTAACATCCTCCTCCTCCTCCTCATCATCATCATCATCATCAAGTGATGATTCTAACCCATGGCAACTTTACCTTCCTCCACTAGAACCAAGACCTAAAAAATCCCCCTTTCTTCCTTCATCGGAAGATGATAGTGTGGTAGATCCTAGTGAGTCATCAAGAGGATCAGATGATTCCACTGAGCGTTTGGAGCCAATCTTCAATAGATTGGTTCAAGAGGAAGCAGAAAAAGCAAAACCTTCACCCTCTCACCCTCAACCAAGGCCACGTGCCAAAAATCCACCACTTCCAAAGAGCAGAGAGGTGGTTCTTGGTCTTTCTGCACCAAGTTTTGGTGCTTCATCTCATATCGGTAAGGGAAAGGGTAAAAGGAAGATGGAGTGATGCTTTATGGTGGAAAGAGTAGATGGAACAACCGAAGACTTCTCATATCACAAATCCATCTACTGTATTCATCTTCATCATCTCCGTTTTCATCAATCCATCCTTCCCATTTTGATCCTTAGCTTCTTCGTCGTACTGGTCATGCATATCCAGCGTATGGAATAGATGATAGGAGCTAGGATAGGAGTAGGAAATCTTGTATAGAACTAGTCTTTTAATTGCACTTGAAGTTAATTGTAAGCTGTAAGCTGTAAGCTGTAAACTGTTTCTTGAATGAATGAACAATTTAACTTCAGTACTTCTTTTGCATCTATAATCAACTTTCTTTTATCTGTAAAATGGTTAGTGGGAACAAAAAGCAACAAACAGTGGTTTGAACACAACTATCAGTGGTTAGAAACAAAAATAGCAATACTAAGATCACATAATAATTTGAGAGTTAGAGATTAATCATTCCAATACTAACAACAAGGTACGGAAACCTCCCCACATCAAAAGCTTTAGTGAGAAGATCAGCAACATTGAAATCAGTATGGATTTTTACCATTTGAATCAACCTTTTCTCATTACAATCTCTAATAAAATGATGCCTTATCTCAATATGTTTAGTTCAAGAATGTAAAACAAGATTTTTAATGATGCAAATTGTACTGTTATTATCAATGTAAATCTTAGTATGCATAAAATTGTACCCAAAATCCAGCAATTGATTCTGAATCCAAAGAACCTGACCACAGCAACTAGCAGCAGCCACATATTCAGCTTCAGTTGTAGAATTTGCCACAATAGTTTGCTTTTTACACTGCCATGAGATTAGTCTGCTTCCCAAAAACTGACATCCTCCAGTAGTAGACTTCCTATCCAAACTAGCACCAGCATAGTCACTATCTGTGTAGGCCACCAAGTCAAAAGGAGAAACCTTAGAGTACCAAAGGCCCAATTTAGGATGGCCTTTAAGGTATCTAAAAATTCTTTTAACAGTATTCATGTGTGAGGAATTGGGTGTGACTTGAAATCTTGCACACACACATACTGAGAACATAGTATCTGGCCTAGAGGCAGTGGGATACATCAAAGATCCAATCATGGACCTGTACAACTTCAAATCAACCTTGGGACTTCCATCATCTGGTAGCAGTGGTTTCTGAGTCTCCATAGGTGTACTAGCACTTTTTACATCTTGAAACCCAAACTTCTTCAAAACATCTGCTACATACTTGTCTTGACTAATGAAGATACCATCAGTCCTTTGTTGAACCTGTAGCCCCAAAAAGAAAGTGCGTTCTCCCATATAACTCATCTGAAACTTATCATGCATAAGTTTCTCAAAATCCTTGCATAGCTCCTTGTTAGTTGAGCCAAAGATGATGTCATCTACATAGACCTGAACCAATAAAATATCATCTTTGTGCTTCCTAATGAACAAAGTTTTATCAATCAACCCTCTTTTAAACCCATTGTCCATCAAATAAGTAGACAGGCACTCATACCATGCCCTTGGAGCTTGATGCAACCCATACATAGCCTTCCTCACCCTGTAAACCTTGTCAGGATGATCAGGATCTTTAA
Source organism: Chrysanthemum seticuspe (assembly GCA_019973895.1). NCBI lineage: Eukaryota > Viridiplantae > Streptophyta > Magnoliopsida > Asterales > Asteraceae > Chrysanthemum > Chrysanthemum seticuspe. Next base: position 135,606,455 of record BPTQ01000004.1, read on the forward strand.
AACCAGGAGGTTGACAAACATAAACCTCCTCATCAATTGTGCCATACAAAAATGCACTTTTAACATCCATCTGATACACAACAAAATTCTGGAATGAAGCATAAGCCAAAAATAATCTAATAGCCTCTATTCTTGCAACTGGAGCAAATACTTCATCATAATCTAAACCTTTAGTTTGTGTGTATCCTTGAGCAACCAACCTTGATTTGTTCCTTACCACTATACCTCTTTCATCCCTCTTGTTTCTGAACACCCATTTTGTCCCAATTGCCCTCTTACCATTAGGAAGATCAACCAATGTCCAAACCTCTTGAAGCTTAAACTGTAGAAGCTCCTCTTGCATTGATTCTACCCAGCCTTCTTCTGATAAAGCTTCTTCCACTCTCTTGGGCTCCTTTTGAGACAGAAAACAAGCAAACAGGCAATTTTGCAGATCTTTATGACTATTTCTTTTGTGAAGTGATCTTGCAAAGAAACCATGCTCAGGAAAGGGTTTAGTGTTCTTAACCCTGCTTCTTGTTTGAACTGGAGTATACAAATTTCCAAGTATTTGTTCCTTGGGATGAATCTTGTGAATTCTTGTGGTGGTGACAGGACTTTCATGAATGACAGTTTCCAAGTTAGTCAAATCAGCATTGAAGAAATCATCCATGTCATCATCATCAGTAGGAGTATCAATTTCTATCAAAGCAGGCATGGTAGGATCATGTGATACTCCTCTTCACCAAATAATGTCTTTGCATTTGGTCCAAAAAAAGTACTATCATCAGTACTTGCAGTCGGGATTTCACTTGAACTACCAGTGGTAGAAGATGGCTTATCAGTGCTTTCAGTTGGCTTAGAAGTGCTTTCAGAATGCCTTTTCTTCTTTTCAATTTCTTCTACCAACACTAAGTCATCTTTCAATAACTCATCCTTATCTTGATGATGATCAACTTTGCCTCCAGTATTCAATGCATCATCATCAGTGGGACCTTGCTTATCAATGATTGGTGAGATAGAACCAGCTTTCCACTTTTCAACCAAATAGAACTCCTTTGGAGAATCAGCTTCCTTAGAAGTTGTTTCTGCATCAGCATTCTTTTGTGTTCCTGCATTATCATTAGTGGAAGTTCCTGCAATGATAGGCTCATAATTCATAGATTTGGTTAGCATATCAATGTTAAACAGCCAGTCTGGTCCCTTGATCTCAACACTAGGAGTCTTTTCACTAAATTGAACATGAAGATTCTCTTCAACTATTCTAGTCCTTCTATTGTATACTCTAAAGGCTTTACTATTAGAAGAATAGCCTAAAAAGTATCCATCATCAGCTTTTTCTTGAAACTTGCCTATCATGTAATAGCTCATAGGAGGTCTTGTTATGAGGCTTCACTACCTTACTTCTATTCTGCACATAACATGCAGTGCCTACAGCTTCAGCCCAAAAGGTAGTTGGTAACTTAGATTCTGACAACATTGTCCTAGCAGCCTCAATTAGTATCCTATTTTTCCTTTCAGCTACACCATTCTGTTGTGGTGTTCTAGCAACACTAAACTGTCTTTTTATACCCTTAGCTACATAGAACTGATTCATTACATCATTCTTAAATTCAGTTCCATTATCACATCTGATTACCTTGACCTTATGATTTACTAGATTTTCTATCTTAGTAATGAAACTCTTGAGGATCTCACTAGTCTCACTCTTAGCAGCCAAAAAGTATACCCAAGAAAATCTACTATAATCATCAGTGATCACTAGGCAATACTGCTTATGGGTCAAACTTTTAATAAAGGTAGGTCCAAATAAGTCCATATGAAGCATAAACAGTGGTTGTGTGATGGTGTTAACTGTTTTGGTCTTACAAGAAGCTCTATGTTGTTTACCTTTTTGACAAGCCACACACAGTTCCTTACACTCAAAAACTTTAGAAGGTAACCCTCTAACTAAGTTGCCTTTTACCAGTTTATTGATTGTTTTGTAATTGAGGTGACCTAGTCTTCTATGCCATAACTTAGACTCATCAACTGAAGCCTTAGCAAATAAACAGGTTAAGGACCTATTGGGAAGAACATCTTTAAGATCAAAACAGTATATGTTTTCCTTCCTAGGTACCCTAAGCTGTATAAACTTCTCATCAGGCATTTTAAAATCAGATGACAACACTACACACTCAGTTTCACCAAAAAGTACCCAGTTTTTCTTATCACACATTTGAGAAACACTGAATAGATTATACTTAAGTCCCTGTACCAGATAGACCTTTTCAAAGTCTAAATACCCTGTTCTGATTGTGCCTCTGCCAAGTATCTTTCCTCCCTTTGGATCATTACCAAATGCCACATATCGTCCATCAAAAGCTTCAAAATCCTCCAGGTTGCTCCCATCCCAAGTCATGTGACCAGAGCAACCACTATCAAAAACTCCTTTATCTTTTAGCTCATCATGTAGATTGCCCTGCACATGAAATTAAACAAATTAGTTCCTTTTGTGGACCCAAGCCAATACTGACTTGGGTCTGCCCTGTGCATCAACATAATCAAATTTATTTAGGTCCATTGATGCACAGTTGACATGATGTAACACCTTGGTCTTAGGCTTCCATTGCCAACTAGCTGAGGCCTTAACAGTATAAAAATGATTTCCAACCACTGTGTCAGTTATCACCTTTAGAATTTTTAAAACTTCTTTTGTATCAGTGGTGATATTTTGCTTAGCCGTGTTTACATTTTGCTTAGCAGTGGTTGGAACCCATTTGGGTGCAGCAGTGACTATTGATTTTGTATTCCCATTCCTCATCAATACTGCCCTAAGAATCATATTTTTGTTAGGAAGAGGGTTTGTTTTCTTTGAAAAGATTTGATGATTTACCCTCCTCCAATGATTCCAAACTTGTGGTCTGTTTTTATAACAGTTTCTCTGTAAGTGCTCAAAACTACCACATGCAAAACAAGCCTTTTTAACACATTGAAACTGTTGAAACATACAGACCTTGATAGATCTTGAGCTCGTGGATCGTTATATATGCCTATGTAATCACAAGCACAATAAAAGACAATCTCTACTACTTATATTTATCAGCGGAATATAAACACAAGTAACAAATAACTAAGAACTCTGTGATCCTCTATGGATCGTTATATTAACTAAAACTTTGTTTTTCCAATCGGTACATAACTCATACTATTTTGTTCCTTTTATAGACAAAGAACCCTAAACAAAACCCTAAACCGTTTCCCAAGAAACGTATAATCATAAAACTAAATAAGATATACACAATCACTTCCTAATAAAGCTCATGTATATCCAAACTAAATATACTAAACACGGAATAATCACTTTCGCAGAAACAAACTAATAACTATTAAACTTCAGCAGATTATGTCTTCGGCAGAATCCACTCTACTTCAGTAGAATCCTTTCGGCAGTAATTTCAGCATAATCCAAACTTCACATAATTCCCAACAATCCTCCCCTAAACTGGAATTTGACTAAGTTAAGTTCCAGTTTCTTGATAGATCTTTAACTAGACAGCACCAGAGGATTGTGCACGAACAACAGCAGCAAAGAATCCAAAGAAGAACATCTCATTGAGGAAGAAACTCTGAAACTCCATATCGTTGCAGCAACAAATGACAACAGGTACATCAAAACATATTAGTTTCATACTATTCTCATCACATGCAGGTGTGTAAATTCCTGTGAGAGGTGAATCATTGAAAATAATGGATTTGATGTCTCTTTACCAATAGCCATCACTACTGGAGTAGCCATATGTTTAAGTTCGTAAACTATGGTACACTGATAACCATCTGATTTATTGGCAAACCAGAAACCATATAAACGGATTTGATATGTCTTTACCTGTAGCCGTTTGCTCAGGACTAGTCAATTCTTAGAATTAGTGAATTGAGTACCAAATATGGTATTCCACTGCCTTTACCACAAGCCATATACATGTGGGCTAGTCAATTCTTGGATTCCAAATAGGAATAAATCATGGTGAATTGAAAACCATACAACACTCAGCAGTTAAGCATGGGTGGTTGCATTCCCTATGATTTTGAGCTAACCATTACAGCTATCAACAGATTTGATGTGTCTTTACCAAAGCTGTACCCTTTGGACTAGCTAACTCTTTGACATACACAAAGTATATCTGGTGAGTCAATAACCATCAAAAGTATACAACAAATCTGCACTAAAAGTTAGACAAACCCAATTTTTTTTTTTTTTTTTTTTTTTTTTAACTAAATAAAAAAAGAGAACAAAAAATTTCAAAAGAAACAAAATATTACAAACAAGATGAACCTTTATGTTGCAGAAGCTGAGTTTTAATCAAACCAACACATTGAGAAGCATGAAGTTCATCATTGCCAACTGGAATAGGAGATACTTCCAACTTCTGTCGTAGCATTCTTTCCATGAATTCAACAGACAAAGGATAAATCTTATCCGAGAACATACACAAAATCATACCACATTGTGTCTGAACAACATGAATACATGGTAGAGAATAGAACCTCCAACTCTCAATCTCCTACTTATGTGAATCCTTCCAAATAGAATACCCTTTACCTTCTGGAGAATTAGAATCAAACAAGACTTGAAGATCACCCAATAAATATAAACCAGAACCCGTTGGTGAATGAATAGCATAATACTGAGTGACATGTTCATACAGCAGCTTCAAATCATGGCGATTCACCAAATGAAATATGTCCTTCAAGAAGTTGAACTGAATAACAGTATTATCCAATCGATAAACAGTGTTAAGCTTCCCAGCTTTCCAATTGATCAATACCGCATGTGTTCCTTCAGGAAAAACCTCAACAGGTCCAACTTTAATAAAAGTTGACTCATCAGCCTTGAGATCTAAAGAAGTATTCTTTGAAGAATGTTTCCTAGCCAGTCTCACAGAACTCCGTAACGAATTAAGTTTCCTTTTAACCAAGCTTGTCTGCCTCCTACCAGCTATTTTATCAGTATCAATCTGTAGATCATCTTCCTTACTCAATGGATCACCCAAATCCTCACTAGGCAATGCTTCAGAAGAAACAACAGAAGATTCAGCAGAAACAACTTTATCATTAGAAAGATTAGTTTCAGAAGTTGTTTCAGAAGTAACAACTGGAAAGATCACCAGAGGCAAAACAGCATCAAAATTATCCACTATATCAACTGTTTTAGGTCTCTTTGCTTTAGGAACATCTGACACAGTAGCAATCCTTTCCAATTTAGAAGAAGAAGTAGAACCAGATGAAGAAAACTTCATTATCATATTATACTGTCTGATCAAAGCATCATCAGACAAAGCAGAGATTTGCTTCATTGACATGCCAGAATTATAAATAGTAGAACTATGATTCTTCACAACTCTCCTCATATGAGCCCTCTTCTGAGCTACAGTCATTGGTTTTTCCCTTTTTGCTTTATGTCGTTGAGCAATAAGAGCTCTCCTCTTTGCAGCCACTTCTTGCTTCTTTTGATTACCAAGAGCCACCATTTGATCCACAAAATTCTCATTATCAAAAGATGCTCCTAATATAAGTTTTGCAAGATCTGGATCAGATGCACCTTGAGTAGTATAGGCATCCCATTGATCATCAGTGATCTTAGGAAATAATGCATCAAGCTCTAATTTTCTTTCTGTAGACAAATTAGAATTAGACTGAGCTTGAAGAAATTCAGCAACTACATGACTCTTCTGCATATTTTCATAATCAGCAAACATCCTAGCTTGAGCTTGATTCTCTTCTTCAGTTACCAGACCTGAACCAGTCATAACATCAATCACAGCTTCCTTTCCTTTGTCAGAAGATTCCTCAGCAGAACCAATGTGAGCTTCAGAAGGAACAACCAAACCAACATCAGAAGAAACATGTTGAGACAATTCCTCAACAGGTGTAGAGAAAACTTCAGAAGAAGAATTCAACTTATAAATTCTCCCAGCCATAAAAACTTCATCATCATCTGCTGAAGGTGAAGAATTTGGTTGTTCTTGTACCAATGAAACTTGACCATGATCAGAAACAACCTCCTCAAATAGAACATCAGCAGTTGTATCAACAACATTTGGCTCCTTTGAAGTTTCAGTAGATACCTGATTCAGATATTGTCTTCTTCTTTTTCTAGCAAATATAATAGGCACCTTTTTCCTTGAAGATTCAGCAATAGGAGAAGAAACATCAGATGTAAGAGCCGCATCAGCCAAAATTCCTAGTGATGCATGCTGAGTCTCTTCTTGCTCCTCTTCAGAAGAAACCAAAACTCTCTTTTTGCCCCGTTTACCAAGTAATTCCTCCAAGTTCACAACTTTAGTCTGCAATTCCACAATCTTACCACCAAGAGTGGACTTGGTCTCTGCAAGCTCCTTCTTGAGATCAGCCACCTCACCTGCATACTTTTTCACTAGAGCATATATTGAGGTAAGTGTAAAAGAGTCCTCAGCTTCACCAACTGGTTGCTCAGTGGTAATAGGAGCTTCATTTGACCTTTCAGGAGGAATATGAACATGCTCATCATTAGAAAACCCGTCACCGAATTGATTCCTAATAGGACTAGGTGTAGGCAATCTATCAGTATCATCCTGAACCTCATCAAGAGAAACTTGTATAGGTGATGGACTAGGACAAGGTCTAGATGTAGGTATGGATGCCTCAGCAGTAGCAGAAGGGTCCTCATCAATAGCAACTGAAGGATTACCATCAGTAGTATTAACCTCATCAGCAGTCTCATTCCCCTGAGGCAACATGGCTGCTAATAAAGGAAAATGTGTCCCCTCAAATTTAGTTCTCATTGAAGCAAATAACTTAGAAGATAAAACTCCTATGGGATGAAAAGCTTGGGTTTGGGAAGAAACATCCAATATCATCTGTAAAAACCTAGGGTACATTAAAAACTTGCCCTTTTTCCTAGTTATATTCTCAACCATATTATCAAAAATAAACTTAGAAAAATTATAAGTCAAACCCTGAGATAGACAAATAATACCACATCCCAATTGAGTCGAAAACTGATCCCATCCTCCAGATTTATTGCTTAAACACTGAAGCAATGTATGTACCAAAAACCTCCACATAGGACAAAGCTGATTCTTTAACCACATGTCAGTCCTCGTACCTTGATATCCAATTGCTCTAAGCCCATCAAGTACCAATGTAGCATTAGAATGATAAACTCCATTCTCATCATTCAAACGAAGTTGTCTTCTTATCAGTTCCTCTGTCACCACATACTCTGCTCCTTCAACCCTTGCTACAATCTCTGTATCACTCCTTTTCGTAGCCGATGCCCAAAATTGAGTAACCAAGGATTCATATATAGCATTCGGAGAATGTGTTAGAGCATACTGAATCTTTGATCTCTGTAAGAATTCAATCATCGGTCTATACAACTCGTCACCCCTAGCAGTTCCCAGAAAAGCGACCTTATTATGATCATGTTTGAATTGAAGCGCCATGAGAGATTTTGAAAGTTAGGGTTACGATTTACACAAATGGAAGTGTTTTGAATGAGAGTAACAAGTGAATCACTTAATATGGGACGAATATATGCCAGTAGAGAATAAGTAGAAATTTCCCAATTTTGGTCAAAGTTGACCAATGCTGACGTGGACTTCTACTTTTACACAATTTCACTTTTAACTTCGGTAGAAACACTAGCCATTCTGCTGAAGAATACTTATCAGCAGAAACAGATCACGTATTCAAGAAGCTTCAGTAAATATCTTTTTACTGTTTCACCCACTCGCATTAAATCTCATTGCCACTTGAAACCGTCTATAAAACAATCCCAATGCACACTTATCTCTTCAACAAAAACCCCCAAATATCATTACAAACCCTAATTCCACCAATGCTCCAAAATTAACCATAATAATCCATGAGTACCAAACCTGAGATCATAGATCTCTCAACATCATCCTCATCATCATCATCAAGTGATGATACAAACCCATGGCTTCATTACTTTCCACAACCATATCCACGACCAAAGAAATCACCCTTTCTCCCTTTTTCAGAAGATGATAGTGTAGTGAATCCAAGTGAATCTGCTGATGATTCTGATGACTCCTATAAGGAGAGAACATCTTACTCCCAACCTCCAGCACCTCAGCCTCAACAAAGGCCACGAGCCAGAAATCCACCACTCCCTAAAGATAGAGAGGTGGTTCTTGGTATTTCTTCATCAGGTTTTGGTGCATCAACACACATCGTATAGAGGAAATGCTTCAGGATAGTAGATGGGTTGCATTTTGGTTGAAATCAATAGATGAAGCACAAAGGACACATTATTTTTCTTCATCATCATGATTTTCATCAATCCATCCTCTCCATTTTGATCCTTAGCATCCTCATCATAGTAGTTATGCATCTCCAGCCATCGAGATAGAATAAATGGGTGGTTATGCAAGACTTCACGAATGCATATCCAGCATCTAGTGTGAAAGATGTGAGCGATCATGCATATCCAACAGCCTGTTAGATGTTGGAATAGATGATATGTAATAGATTAGGAATAGCAGATCATGTAGATGCATTTGATGTTGATTGTACTCTGTAAGCTGTAAGCTGTAAACTGTTTCTTGAATGAATGAATGAACAATTTGCTTCAGTACTTCTTTTGAATGAACCATATAACTTCAGTACATTGTCTTCAGAGGAAACAAATGACTCACTTCAGCACTTTGAATTCAGTAGAAACAAGCTTTAGAGCTTTCTTGACCATATCCCAAATGAATCAACCAATCTGCAAAACAGAACAAACACACAGAAACACACAAACGAAACAAAGAAAAACAAACTAAGGTTACATTAGCTGGTTAGTGTTAGAGAAAATCAAACAAATATACAAAATTACATAGCAAAATGCAAAGTGTACACAAATCCTCCCCTGAGGCATATGCCTCCCCTGAGGCCTATGCCTCCGCTTAAACTTTGCAGTTAAGGGTTAAGCATACCGATATGGACCACAAGGTGTTGAAACCTTGGTCCATCAAAAGCCTTTGTTAACAAATCTGCCACATTATTATCAGTATGAATTTTGACCACTTTTATCAAATGTTTATCATATGCATCTCTTATAAAGTGGTGCCTGATTTAAATATGTTTTGTTCTACTGTGAAAAACTAGATTTTTAACAATGCATATGGTACTTTGATTATCAATAAAAATTGTTGTGTTCATGAAATTGTACCCATAATCCAACAATTGATTTTGAATCCAAAGAACCTGTCCACAGCAATTTGCAGCAGCAACGTACTCTGCTTCAGTAGATGAGGTAGCCACAATAGTCTGTTTCTTGCATTGCCAAGAAATCAATCTCTTTCCAAGGAATTGGCAACCTCCAGTGGTGGACCTTCTATCCAGATTGGCACCAGCATAGTCACTATCACTATAAGCTTCCAACTTAAAAGGAGACTCTTTTGGGTACCAAAGGCCTAGATTCGGTTGGCCTTTGAGGTACTTAAAGATCTTCTTAACAGCATTGAGATGGGAAGTCAGTGGAGTAACTTGATGTCGTGAACAAACACTCACAGCAAAAGTAATATCAAGCCTGGAAGCTGTTAAATACATCAAAGAGCCAATCATAGACCTGTACAAATGAACATTCACAGGTGGATCAGCATCATTGTTGGTCTTTGTCTTTGGAGCTTCATAAGGTGTAGTGGCAGTCCTTACACCCTCCATACCAAACTTCTTCAAGATGTCCCTCACATATTTGTCCTGACTGATAAAGATACCATCAGGTTTTTGCTGAACTTGGAGACCCAAAAAGAAAGTCATCTCTCCCATGGCACTCATCTGAAACTCTCCCTTCATAAGCTCCTCAAACTCCCTGCACCAAGCTTCCTTTGTGGATCCAAAAATAATGTCATCCACATACACTTGCACAAGAATAATGTCTGTGGAGTTATTCTTAAGGAAAAGTGTCTTATCAATTGCACCTCTTCTATAACCATGCTTCAGAAGAAACGTAGACAGCCTAGCATACCAGGCTCTGGGTGCCTGATGTAGTCCATAGAGAGCTTTGACTACCTTGTAAACATGATTAGGATGATCTGGATCTTCAAATCCTTTAGGTTGAGTGACATAAACCTCCTCTTCAATTTCACCATACAAGAAGGCTCCTTTAACATCCATCTGATAGACCATAAAACCCATATAGGATGCATAAGCTAAGAAAATCTGTATGGCCTCAACTCTTGCCACTGGTGCAAACACTTCATCATAATATATCCCCTCCTCTTGTCTATACCCTTGTGCAACTAATCTGGCTTTGTTTTTAATGACAACACCTCGTGCATCTCTCTTATTCTTCAGAATCCATTTAGTCCCAATAACATACTTACCATCAGGTAGTGGTACCAATATCCAAACCTGCTAATTTTGAAATTGTTGCATCTCATCCTGCATTGCCTCAAGCCAACTAGAGTCTTCAAGAGCCTGAGTAACACTAGTTGGTTCCACTTGTGAGAGAAAACAAGCAAACAAACAATGTTGATAGTCTGTGTGATTGTCTCTCTGCTGATTTGAGACATAAGAGATAAAAGCCACCTGACCATATTTAGAACGTGCTACAGTACCCCTTGTTCTAACAGGTGCATTAGGATCACCAATAATATTAGTCTGTGGATGAGCATTGTTGATCCTTGTAGTAGTAATGGTGTTGACATCAATGGAGGAATCAACATTAGTCACAGTAGGTTCAAAGTCAGTGTCATAGGAAGGTGTGTTGAAGATTCCTGCTTTAGGATGATGATGACCAAGATCTGAAGGTTTGGGAAACCGTGTATAAGGTTCTCCAAGGTCTGTTGACTCTCTAGTAGAGATAGGAGTAGAGTCAACATGCCTTTCAGCCGAATGGGAGAGGTAAGGAGAAACAGAATCACTTTCAGCAGAATTGATGTTTCCACTGATTGCTTCACTGGCACTTTCCTCAACATTCCTCTCAACGTCTAAATTGGCTACATACTCTTGTTTCTTCAGTCTGGCAAGGTCCTCAGCATAATGGAATTCATCTTCACTCACATCAGTATAATCTTTAGAAGTGTCACCTACAAAATTGTTAGGGGAGAAAGAAGGTACTACAAAGGGTTGTTCATCATCTTCAGACCCACTGTCAGAATGAGCATCCATAGTCCCTGCACTGGTAGTTGGAGATGCTTGAGAATCTGCATGTTGGTTAGCCATATGTCTAGAATAACCCAAGTAATCAGTCAAGTAATCAAGGTCAAATGACCAAACATGACCCTGTCCTTGAACATTAGGCTTGTCTTCTAGATACCTCATATTCAATGTCTCCTCAATCTTCTTAGCAGATACTGTTAGCCTCGCTTTTTATAAAGATAACGTCACTTACGTGAATTGGACTAGACGCGTAGTATACTTTGCCCTTAGGGACTAGTATCGTTTAAGTGACAAAGATAGGGCCTATATATACCCCTCATGACTCTCCATGAGGGGTGAGGTGAATCATTAGGCTAGGTGTATTGTGTGTTTTATCAATAAAAGTCTTGTGTTTTTCTCCTCCCTCTCTCTAGTTTCTCTCTCTAGAAAGGATGAAGATTTTCATCTTGGATGCATGTCTCAAGATAACTTGTTGGAGCACATTATTAAATTAAAAAATCTGGTTATAATTGGTAAGGAGTTACGTTGTAGTGCTCACAGTGTGTAACCATCACTTTAAGGAGTTACGTTGTTGTGCTCAGTGTCACACGAAGTTGTGGATTGTTCAAAAATTTAGAACAAGCAGCAAGTCACAAGTTGGGATGCTTACTTACTTTTCAAGTTAGTCGTATCGGGTTATCTCCTTATGTGGTCATTACTATTAGCCGGTGAATTCAAAGGAGGTTCGTTTTAAGGTTGGTTTGAGAAAATTATTGAGAGTATTTTTGCGACATATTCTCACGGAATTTTGATCAAGCTATGATGTTTGAAAATTGCATCAAGAAGGTAATAAGGCATGTACGCAACATTATGATGATTCCGATAGCTCGCAACCATCAGGAGGGAGAAGTTGGTATTTCATCTTCCGTGATTGGATTACGAAGGGATTTTTGCTTAAGACTGAAGAAGGAGAAGTAGTGTGGTGTACATCGGGGCTTTTTTACCAACTTGGATGCAATACTAAGTGAGTTATGTTGTTATGATGTTCCCAGAACGACAACCATTGTGCTTCAAGAGTTTACTTTCTCCGCTGCGTGTCTGAAGATTAAGACGTGTTGGAAGAGTGTTGTCGGTTCAGGAGGGAGCAGAAAAAGAAAAAAGGCTCACTAGTTAGGAGGGAGTAATAACCTAACTAGACCGTTACAGTTGAAGTTCAGAGCTACAAGAAGATCATTTGCCGAGATCGTCGGAAAGAAGAACTTCAAGTTTGCCTCAGTATCTAGACTACAGAGACTTTGCACTTCAAGAAAGTCAACATCGTTCATTACTATTGTAATTTACTTTGTTTTGTATTTATAGGTCTCATTGTAACCATTCACGTGTGACGCTATCTTGGAGGGAGATTGTTAGCCTCGCTTTTTATAAAGATAACGTCACTTACGTGAATTGGACTAGACGCGTAGTATACTTTGCCCTTAGGGACTAGTATCGTTTAAGTGACAAAGATAGGGCCTATATATACCCCTCATGACTCTCCATGAGGGGTGAGGTGAATCATTAGGCTAGGTGTATTGTGTGTTTTATCAATAAAAGTCTTGTGTTTTTCTCCTCCCTCTCTCTAGTTTCTCTCTCTAGAAAGGATGAAGATTTTCATCTTCTTCCACCAACCCCGACCTCCAAACCACATAAATCTATAGAAATCGGTCCTGACAGATACATTGTAAACCCTGTACGCCTTACTATGAGCAGAATATCCCACAATGTAACCATCATCAGCTTTCTCATCAAATTTGCCCAACGGATCACTTGTATTCAAAATTGTCACTTGACAGCCAAACGGTTTAAGGTAATGAATAACGGGAACTTTCCCAAAAAGAAGTTCATAAGGTGTTTTAAGATGTGGTCTAGTAATGGACACTCTATTTAGTACATAACAAGCTGTACCAACAGCTTCAGTCCAAAACATGGTTGGAAGTTTAGAGTCTGCCAGCATTGATCTTGCAGCCTCTATTAAGGTCCTATTTTTTCTTTCTGCCACCCCATTTTGTTGAGGGGTTCTTGGAGTGCTATAGTCCCTTTTGATTCCTTTTGACCTACAGAGTTCTATAAGTAGAGCATTCTTGAACTCTGTCCCATTATCACACCTAATTCCTTTCACCTTTTTGTTCAACTGATTTTCAATAAGGGTAATGAAGTCTTTCAACACTACAGATGTTTCATCTTTGGTCCTTAGAAAGAATACCCAACAAAATTTGCTATAACCATCAGTGATCACTAGACAAAAATATTTATGATCAATGCTTCTCACTTTAGTTGGACCAAACAGATCCATATGAAGCAGCTGAAGAGGTTCAGAAATAATGCTTACTGCCGTAATAGGAACACCTTTGTATGAGGCTCTGTGCTGCTTTCCTTTGTTGCATGCAACACAGTTATGATCATTGGTGAAAACTTTGGAAGGAAGACCTTGAACAAGGCCCAGTTTAGAGAGCTGGTTTATGGTCTTGAAGTTGACATGGGCCATCCTTCTGTGCCATTTGGTGGACTAATCCACGGATGCTTTAGCCACCAAACACGTTAAGTCACCTGCTGGTTTGACATCAGTTAAGTTGAATGTATAAATATTGTGACTGCGAGGAACTTTCAGCAGAATTGAAGTTTCTTCTGGGAGTTTGAAGTCTTTAGATAGCACAAGACATTCATCCTCTGTGAAGAGTACTTTGTTCTTGGTGTCACAAATTTGTGAGACTGAAAACAAATTGAAGTGTTGAAGTTCCTTGACATAATATACATTCTCAAAGTCCAGCTGAGGTGTTTTGATGGTCCCTTTCCCAGTAATTCTGCCATCACTTCCTCCAAAGGTTACATTGCCTCCTCCTTCAATGGGTACAAAGTTATGCATCATATCCCTGTTTCCTGATATACTTCTTGAACAACCACTATCAACTATGCCAACATCTTTATGCTTAAGGGGATGATCCTACAACAACAACAAAAATATACAGATAATTAGTACACTATGGAGGCTCAAGTCATTGCTGACTTGAACCTGCCTTGTGGATCATATGAGTTATGCCATGCAGAAGTATAAGATCCACTATTGTTCTTGGGTTTCCATTGAAACTTAGGTCCCTGTTTATTCCAAGAACAACCTGCTGAGGTCTTGACAGCAGTGTCCCAGTACCCTTTCCCATCAGTCATAGGGTTAATATATTTAGGCCAAAAACCATTTTTAAAATATTCACTGGTTGGTTGAACATATGGTTTTACAACTGGTCTCCTCCAAGGAAAAGGAGTATTAGTATTAGTTGCTTGTGGAACATAAGGTGGTATATCATTAACATTGGTCCACATTAGTCTAGATTTTCCTAGAATCACCACACCTATTCATCCTTTGCTCATGATAATCACAATCCTTAATTAAATGAAATTTACTTCCACACACAAAACATGTCTTCTGTTTAGAAGATTTATTCAAACCAAAAGATGTGTTATTACAAGCAGAAGTATTCAAACCAAAACCATGAAAAGAATTGTTTTTAACAGTACTATTATGCAAAGAATTAAAAAGCAAGTCTTCAGAGGCAACTGTCTTGGAAGTGAATTCCTTGGCAGCAACTCTGACATGCTTATTGGTAGTCTTGGGTGCAGGCAGGGGTGAAGACTTGGGAAGGTCAGACTTGTCATTTGAATCACACTCTGTAGACCCTTGTTTGGGGGACTTGTCACTGTTAACACAAGAGACAAAGTCATTAGAAGAAGTATCAGGGTTTGGCAAGTCATTTGACTTTTTGCCATAGAGATGGTGTGATCCATCAAAGTCAACAGTAATGGAAAGGTCAATGGGCATGTGCTCACCTCTAATAGGTCCACGGACAGCATGTAGGTCACCTTCTTTCACAAAATTAGCTAGGCCTGCTGGTGTAGATTTGCGAGTGTCATCTCTAGCTTCTAATCCTACATACTTCTTAAAGCCTAAACCTATAGAAGTATTTGGAGTTTGACTAGCATAGATGTGACTAGCTAACTTGTTTCCATTTAATAACCATTCTTTATGCCTAGCAATTTCCTCATTAAGTTTTTCTTTAAGCTCTAAATTTTCTGACACTACATCTGCTCTTAACTTCTCAAACCACTTTAACTCATTTTTAGCACATTCGAGATCCCTTTCTAAAACACCTATCTTCTCATCATAAGCTATTTGATTCTTCTGAAACCAAACCTTTTGTCTTTCTAGTGTTTTTAAAGCCTGTTTATAAGCTTCAACTTCCACATAGTATTCATTATATTTAGGTTCCAAAATATCATAAGCCTTTTTTAGTTCATTATAACTCTCACTACAACCAAACAGACAGTTTTGTACCTGAGATATGCCCATCAAGGCAATCTGATCATGCCTATCCTCTGAAGTACAGCTTGCAATCAAACCAACGTTACCAGGACCATCATTATCTTCCTGCTCATGTTGCTTCCAATCCACATTGCTATCTAGAGTGACCAAAGCAGCTGATCCCTTTGAATTTCCTGCCTCCTTCTGATACTGCTGATAAGAAGAGTATTTTGTCTCATCACCAGCTTTCCTGTCTTTGCATTCTCTGGAGAAGTGACCCATCTGTTGACATGTGAAGCATTTAACCTTCCTCTTGTCAAACCTCGCTGGATCTCGTCCTTTGAATCCAAACCTTCTGCCAGCTTTTCGCTCAAAATTCTTGATATCCATGGAAAGCATGGCCACCTGCCACCTTAGCTTCATCTCTTCAATCTCAAGCGGGTCTACCTGATCAAAATCCTCATAGGCCAGATCCTGCTGAGGATCATAATCAGCAAAGAAGGATCCAAGAACATCTTCCATAATACCACTCGATTTAGAATGAGAGCTTGATGAAGGAGTAGCATAAGATGATGATGAATATGGGCTTGGATCATAACTCATCTTTGGAGTAGAGGCTCCAACGAATGTTGTATGACTAGCAGAAGAAGATGATTTAAAAGGGCTTCTTACATCATGTTCAAGAGCTTTAAGTTTGTGGTACAGCTCATCAAAGGCAATCATGTCCAAACCACCTTTAGCTTTTAAAGCAATGCTTACGTGTAGCCAGGATGGAGGTAAAGACCTCAGAAACTTAGAATTACAATCATCATTATCTGGCTTTGCCTGCAGCTGATTTAACTGACTTAAAATCTTGTGAAACTTGTCATAGCCCTTGTGAATTCCTTCCTCTTCAGAGATTTGAAAATCCTGAAACTGTTGTCTCAGCATGGACTTTTTCAGTCTCCTAGACTCCTCATTCCCACCGAACTTCGCCTTAATTGCTAACCAAATGTCCTTAGCATCTTGCATGAAGTGAAAATCACTCAAGTGATCCTCAGGAATAGCTTGAAGAAGAATGGTTCTAACCTTGGTTTCTCTCTGAACCGCCAGTAATTCTTCAGCAGTTTTGGGAGGAACATTAGTCATCTTACCCGCAGCATCCGTGGTAGTTCTTTTCAAACTGTTTCCCTTCAAGACTATCTCCCATAGATTCCAATCAATGTTGGAGATCCAGTTCTGCATCTTCATCGCCCACAGATCATACTCCTCCCTTTTAAGGTAAGGAAACTTAGCATTGCTATTAGAGAGACTTAGTTGTTGCAGATGGGTGGAGTTTTGGTTGTTGGTGAATTCAGCATCAGCATCTGATCCAGGCATGATAATTATTGTTATGGTTGTATGGGTGTTCAGAAAAACTTTTCCTTAGTATCGTAGAGACTCTCACGAGGCTCTGATACCACTTGTTGAAACATACAGACCTTGATAGATCTTGAGCTCGTGGATCGTTATATATGCCTATGTAATCACAAGCATAATAAAAGACAATCTCTACTACTTATATTTATCAGCGGAATATAAACAGAAGTAACAAATAACTAAGAACTCTGTGATCCTCTATGGATCGTTATATTAACTAAAACTTTGTTTTTCCAATCGGTACATAACTCATACTATTTTGTTCCTTTTATAGACAAGGAACCCTAAACAAAACCCTAAACCGTTTCCCAAGAAACGTATAATCATAAAACTAAATAAGATATACACAATCACTTCCTAATAAATCTCATGTATATCCAAACTAAATATACTAAACACGGAATAATCACTTCCGCAGAAACAAACTAATAACTATTAAACTTCAGCAGATTATGTCTTCGGCAGAATCCACTCTACTTCAGTAGAATCCTTTCGGCAGTAATTTCAGCATAATCCAAACTTCACATAATTCCCAACAGAAACTCATCTCCTAATCTGTTTGAAATTAGTCCATTAAAGTTTCTCTGGTTTCTCCTAGGTATGTATCTTTTCATTTGTTCCATAGGTACTTCCTTGTACTCTACTACTTTCTTAGCAATTTGAGCTCCAAATCTAGGTACAAGGTTGGCCTGTTTAGAATCAAATTTCTTAACTTTCTCTATCTCTTCATGCTTAGTTGATTCAGATCTATCTTCCTCATAATCTGATTCCCAATCATCAATTGTGGGAGCATCAGATGACTTATCAGAACCTATCTTAGGTGATTCAATCTTGTTAGTCTCACCTACAGGTTTATTAAAACTAAATTCACTGCTAAATGAGAGCTCTTTTGTAGGTGGTTCATGTTTCATAAGAGATGGTGGTGGCATATCATTGTAACCAAGGCCAGTACCATCCTTGAACAATTTTTGACCTATTGGTTTATTTACTAGATCAGAAGCATACTGTGTTTTAGCAACCCTAACAACATGTTTTTCTTTTTCTTTTAGGGCTTCTTCTTTTACACTCTCTGCCTTTTCTAGTTTCTCATTAAGCATCTTAATCTCTCTATCCTTAAGGTCAATTTCTCCACCTAGTATATTATTTTTATCAACATACTCAAACTCACATATAATACAGTAATTAAGCTTTTCTTCAACACTTTCTAGACCAACTATATAACCTAAGTTATCTAGAGACAGTCTTTTTACTTCTTTCCTTAAACTCTCAGTGATAGCTTTTTGAGATTCTAAGTTATCTTGACATGATTTAAAAGAACAAGTATAAGTTTTAGAATCATTAGATACCTCAGAATCTGAACTAGAAGATGAAGCATAGGCCATAAGAGCAAAGTTATGCTAAAGAAGAAGCAGGCTCTTCAGGAGACTTCTTAATGCTTTCAATTCTCTTAGGAGCTCGACATTCCCTAGCAAAGTGACCCTTCTTCTTGCAGTTAAAGCACTTCATCTTGCGTTTGTCAAATCCAGCTCTCCTTTGACCATCATACTTAACCTGTCTTCCAGTCCTCCTCAGAAACTTCCTTGCTTGGAGAGTCAACATTGCCATTTGCCATTGAAGATTAATCTTATCAAGATCATCAGGATCAATTTGATCTAGATCTTGATTCAAAACAGTAACACTGGTAGTTAAATCAGCCAGAAAAGCACAGATTGCACCATCACTGACATTATCACTAACAGTGGTATTGTTAGCAATAGCAGTGGTTATACCATAAGCAGCAGTGGATGCATCTTGAGGACTCATATGGTTTGTTGAAACAAAAGCAATGTTTTGTGTAGATATAGAGGAACCAACAATGTTCTTTTCAGACTCATAGACCTTCAAATTGTTGTAAAGATTGTCCAGAGTCATCTTGTCAAAGTCATCTTTGTTTCTCCACACAACAGTATGCATAGCCCAGTCAGGTGATAAACTTCTGATGAACTTCAGATTGATATCTTCTTGAGACACTTTGTAGTCCACTGACTTCAGTTGACTGATCAATTTTTGAAGTCTGTTATAAGTGCCATCAAGTTTTTCTCCACTAAGAGCAGTGAAGTTCTCAAGCTGATGCTTTAGCATATTCTTCCTTGATTTCTTTGTAGCTTCATTACCAGCAAACCTTGTTTCAATAGCATCCATTAAATCTTTAGCAGACTCATAATGATCAAAGTCCAAGGCAAACTCATTAGGTATTCCCATGGAGAGAATACTAAGTGCTTTAATCTCCAGTTTCCTTTTAGCCTTGTCAACCTCACTAGCAATGGCTATTTCAGTACCATCTGCACTCTTCTTAGGAAGAGTATCACCCTTTTCAACAACATCCCATATGGCATAGTCAATCATATGAATGTATTGCCTCATTCGCATTCTCCAAATTTGGTATTCACCCTGCTTGAGCATGGGTACCTTTGATGCAGTAACCATGTGAGTTTCGTCAGACATCTTAACTTGCTTGAACAAAACTTAACTTGACTTCATCTTGGTTACAGTTTCCAGATCACAAGCTCTGATACCACTTGTTGATCCCAGTTGAGCAAACGATCTAATATAGAAACTGACTTAAACAAATAATTATTAAGTATCACGCGGAATTTAATACTTAATCTTAAAAAGAAGAACAATGAACATTCAACACCTCAATATTATTATTAATACGAATACTCTAACCATTATTAGGGTTTTACAACCTTGAAGTGTATCGACCTTAGATATAAAACATACGTATATCTAATCTAACCTAGGACCTCCTTTTATAGGCTAAGGAGTCTTTTACATAATACAATACGTAACCTACAAGATAAATATCTTTTCCATATTTATCTAATACATAATACTAAACCGACTATACAAGACTAGCAGTGGTTACAATACAATATCCGTGGTTACACAATACTACTAGCCGCGGTTTGTCTTCATCAGTGGATCCATTCTTCTGTCCGTGGTTTTATCAACTCTGTCCGTGGTTCCAACACTTAGAATAATTCTTGATCCAAGGAACCAAAAACCCAACAAACCCCAACGTTTTCAACTCTGCACGCAAAAGAAGAGAATTAGTGATTATTTCATAACATAAACAGGGAATGTGATAAGTGCTTTAGCGACAATACTTACTTGGGGGAGCAGTCTCAGTTGCACGGGGGGCGATACATCGTCCGAGGACGACTCCACATCAAGAATGACATGACGTTTTCTCCTGGATGAGCCTGCGCCATCACCACCAGGCACTCTCTTGCGCTTTACTCCTTGGCATGCCTCCTCTGGCTCTACCCTGAGGACCTCCACGCTCTCCGCTACGTCTGTGCGTGAAAGCTCCACTCCAAGGGAGTGTACCCTAGGGCTGGGCACGCTGCGTAGAGGGGTCGCCTCCAGCACGATGGGGGAACCACCCCCCCCCCCCCCCGATTCCTCCAAATTCATTTCCATGGTGCGCCCCGCGGTAGCATCCAAAATGGGGACTTCTCCTTCTCTCAAAGGGCGCACCCCCACGGTGACCTGGCGAGGTTTTGCCAAGCGAACAACGCTGAACAAATTCATCTCTGCGCAGCAAGAAACAAACAAAAACACGAGTTATTTAAAATATAAAGGCGTAAAGAAATGCTCACACTAATAAAGCAAAGGAGAAGGAAGGACGAGCACCCACCCTGGTCATTCGCGTCTAGGAAGGTTGGCACCTCGTCAGGACTATCGAAATAGTTGCGACTGATGCCCATGTGCACCAAAAATTCCTCTGGATAGGAATTGATGGGAATACGATTGGCGTTTATCGTTTCTGCATCATCCGCGCTGTACGTTCCAGGGAGTGGGCACTCATCCTTCGATAGCGAACTCTGGGTATAGAAGCCGAAGCCCCAAGGGAACACCGCCTCATCAACCAGAAAATTTGTCTCTCCAGTTTCTAAGCGCGTCTAATTTCTCAGTATAACACTGCAGCCGTCCTGCGCGCTTAGCAAAAGAAACCCACCCGTTTGACCACGACGTATGGTAAAATGCGCGGAAGAGATAGATGGTGGGGTTAATCGCCAACAAACGGCAATTCACCTCGAAGTTTGTTATTTTTGCTGCTCCTATACAGTGTAGTTGGGATATGTGTAGGCGATAGTAATTTAGAACGTCGCACAAGAACAAGGAGATAGGCACACGTTGATTTGGGAATTCGAAAAAACGTGTGTATACCCCCACTTTCCCATCAGGGAAATCCGCTATCGACACGTGCACAGCCGGAACTACCGGATGCAGCGCGAGCAGGATATAATACTCCGAAGTGAACTCATGAAGTTCGGCCTCGGTTATATCAGATGAGAAGTCAATTAATCCAAGAACCATGATGATATTTCGAAGGCGCACGCGTTGTTACCTTTAAAAGTTTGTGGGTTTCTTGGCTGATATTTCGAGCTTTTTTCTTTAACAATGGTGGAAATGATTTTTACTGTGATAACCACAGTAAAAGGGAGGCGGCAGTTTATATAGGGTTCCACATCCATGCGATGATCGACACGTGGACCTCACTATCTCTAAATGTGTGGATAGGAGTTGCTGACGTGACACACCTTCCACCCACTTTTTCATGTTTTACGAAGGATATATTTGACCTAGTTAGCCTGGATTCACCGTAACTTCTCTTAGGCGGGAAAACTTTGAAGCTTCCCCGCTACGCCACGAGGAATATATTTACCACAGTTATAAGTCTAGCATCCGCGGGTTCCACCCTGCGCATACTAGACTGGGGGGACATGATGACGTATAGTCCGCATTCGGGTCATGAACCCGACCAATGGACGCTACTAACACTCGAGCCCAGTACGAGTAGGCTAACACGGTAACGGTTTGGGCTTACGAAGGCCGAAACCTGAAGTTATTTATGGTCTTGATATCAGATATCTCTTATTGATGGGATATGTATCAATCGACTGACTTAGGCGGGATACGCCGAAGGTTGGGGAACACGAAACCAACAAGGACTTCGTGTGTATATAAAGGGCATCTCGGCCCTTATTAAAGGTACGATCACAAAACCTAACTCTCCACTAAACCCTAAAAACCGATTACTTACTCTCACGCCGGAGGATAATCGTGGGAGACAATCCCACGATAAGCCTAACGGTGTATTCTGTTTTCTTAGTGCGCAGGTCTCAAGCATCAAGGTCTAATCGATACGAGAACCGGAGTCCAAATAAGGAACTCCCAACTTTTGTATCAACATATAGGATAAAAGTTGCAAAGTTTTAGGAATTATGTAAACAGCTGGTTCCCGCTGATAGGGTTCCTACTGATAGTTATTTTGTTTCCGCTGATAGTAAGGTTTCTGCTGATAGTGTGCAGTTTCCTATGATAGATAATATGTTTCTGCGGATATGTATTTTCCGTTTTCTTAGTTTATTAGTTGTGATATGCTTGAGTTAAAATAGGAATAGATAGAGCATATCTTTTGAATGCTTAGTAAGCTGCATTATTAGGGTTTCTTGTACTATAAAAGAAACATGCGGCTAGGGTTTTATGTACGTCTTTGATAACATTAATAGTGAATTAATATGGATCCATAGAGGATCAAGTTATTGTGTTTATCGTCTTCTTAAGTCTTGTATTTATTTTCTGCGTAAGTGCAATTCTTGCAAAGGTTCTGTAAAACCCTCAAATTTTGAAACATTAATATTTGCATAAATTTTGAATTTCACCCTAAGTATTTTAAATCATTAAAACTCATGTCCTGTGAATAATAACACACTGAATTTTAAACTTACATTTTAGTATTATATTGATTATATCACATTTATAAATAGATAAGTGAATACATAATACCTTTGATTATATTATAACAAATAAAAATAAACATATGAGATACAAAAATGTCCTACTTCCTAAACTAAACCCTTGCTTAGAAATACGTTTTAATAATCATTTAAGTTGCTTATATTTTCTTTCACACGTTTTGATACTTTTGGAAAAGATATGATCTCCGCACCATAATATAATATGCATTTTTAGAATTTGTCGACACACAGGTTTTATATACTCAATGATACTCGGTCCATATATCTCCTCCACAATTCCGTATTATTCGAATAGTTAGGTTATTAGTCATCCATATAACTGCTTCTCATGTGCATGCTCTATTCATAAAATCTCTAACACAAAACAACCGTATGAAAATCTTAACCACCCACATCAAAACCTAGAAATCTTCACGTACAATCACATCTACATTAAGCCGAGTTATTAGCCATCTTGTTTATACCTTGACTCCCTCCATTGATCTGGTAATATGCAACACTGAAACCCTAAACAAAAGAAAACCTATCTGCTATAATATACGAGTGTGGAGAGTGATTGGTGCGGTTTGTGTTTCACGTACGTCTTCAGGAGTTAGCGTCATTCATCCTTGAACGAGTCTAGCTTAGGTGGTGGTTAATGATTGTACGAGTAGCGTTCGTGTCTGTCAATAGTTTTGGTTCCACATTGGCTTTAATCGGTTCAAGTTGTTGTTCGGGTTCACATCAGTTATGGGTGCACGACGAGGATTTCTAGCGTCGGGTTGCGGTTCATGATCATGTTTGAGTTTGATCACAGCTCTCGTTGACTTGAAGGATGAAATTTGTGTTCGCGTGGAGATTCTGGCTCGTATTCGACCTGGATTCGGTTCTGCTCGTGCATGGGTTGCGGTTTTGGTTTCGTTTTGCTAGGGGTTTTGGTTCGTGTTCACTTGTGTACGTTCATTTGTGTTTGCTTTTTCGGTTTCGATCGTACTTATCAAGCTTAGAGGTATTATTAGAACTGTTATCTTAATATGCTACTCATGATATTTATAACTAAGTGATCTTGTTAATTATAAAGTAACATGACCTAACTGTATATATATATAAAATCATAGTCGAAGCCACCATTATAATCGATAAGTCGCGGTCTAAAACATGTTTGAAGCTGGAGTTATAATTATGAGAATCTACATGTGATTAAGTTTATAATCTGTAATGGAATTCTGGTAAGCAAGGAGAAGACGTAAGGGACGACTCCTCTTCATGCGAGTATTATTTCATATAAATCTACTACTTTTTATAAAGAAACATTTACTACTTATGGTTTGGTTACCACCATATTATATCTTGAGCAGTTTGATATTTAACCTATGATTTCCTTTTAACCCTAGTCTTTAGAACTTTGTCACATGCAAACCTTGAACTATTATAATTGACACATTATACTTTAGACTATCAAAATAATAATATTGAGATTTTAAGTTTAAAAGACTTGTCACTAATAACCCTAAACTTTGATAAGTTACACTTTAAACCCTAAATTATGATAAGTTGTTATATTTAGCTCTAAAAATATTAATACGATTGATATAATCAATAAATCCATTATGACTTAAATGAGCTAATAAGTATTATACGAACCGTAATCCGTGTAGATTCGTTGAAGAAGACGTGACATTATTTCTTCGTGCTCACATTTCCATTTGATTTCATTTGCTAAGGTACGGATATTCAGTCTCTCTTTCTAAAACATTCTTTGTTCGTAAATATTAGTACAAATATTCCGTCCTTTTTCAGTACGGGCATCCATTGATATGATTAGCCGTTATTACCTTTGATATTCGTTTTATTATTCGTTCCGATGTTTGAGCTTCTTTTGATATTCGTTGGTTATCCGTTTGATATGATTCAGTTCAGTATCTGATATGTTATGTTCAGTTCAGTATTTGATATGGTGTGTTTCAGTTCAATATTTGATTTGATATGATTATGATTGCTCTTGTATTGCCCAGCTTCTGTATCTGTATCCCTAGCCATGGAGGTACCATGGCCATGTCATTGAGGCACCGGTGGCATGACACTATCTGGGGCGGTGTGATTGGTCCCCGGCGTTCCCCTTTTGTTATGTTTGTATGAGATCTCTTGGCCATTATGATATGTTTTGCAGGGAGCGTATGGATGCATCCTAGGTAATTTGTATCTGTATCTGTATCTGGTGATTGGTTGGTGTGTGTTCCTACACCCCATCATATTTTGGTACATTGTGAGCTAGCTACTCCATGTACAACTTTGGATTTGACGGTATATGATTTGTGATAAGATTGTTTGGCCTATTCATGTGGCATGCTTAGGCACTGGGCAGTACACTCCGATCCGATGATATTTGTTATGTGCTCTATTTCAGTACTTTTCTCATATGCGTTTCATATTCTGTTTCGTCTGACATATTCTCAGCAGGCTCTTTTCCTTTCTTTGTGTTGACATGATTTGGGTCCCTTTCTCATTTTGATTATCTTGTTACTATATTTTTTATATCTGTTCACTGGGCTTTTTAAGCTCAGCCGCACTTTCTTTTCTCTGGCGGCAGGTAATTTTAGCGGGATGCTGGGATTGAGAGTCGAGAGTAGGAGCTGTTAGAGACTGACCTTAGAGTTACCCTGTTCTTGCGGACTTATGATTCTGGACTTTTGTATTTTGATTTTCTGTTATTTCATATGTAATTGTAATCTTTTGGGTTTGTATTTTGGGTCATGGTGTTATGACTTGGTTTTGTAAGTCTTCCGCTTGCATGTATGTTCTGATTTGACCCCATAATGTGACACTCGGACCCTTGTCGGGTTGGGGTGTTACAAATATGGTATCAGAGCAAAGGTTTCGTCTTGTTGACCTTAGGAATGACCTGTGAGGATTTGGGTAGACATTAGGCTTCCGTTTGTTTTGATCTTTTCTGATCGTTTTGACTTTTCGCTCAAATTTGACTTTGAGATTCTTTTGTCATCGTTGATTGATCTTCTTCCTTCCACATTTGATTTTGGTCTGTTTTGTCTTCGCACATTTGTTTACCGATCGTTTAGATGGTGACTACTCGTAGAGTCGAAGATGGAGGTGCCAACCCTGAGTTGCTGCAACAGTTGCTGATTAGAGAGGTTCATGAAGCAGAAGCCGCATCCGTTCATCCCAACGCTGCTGGAACATTGAGATGTCACAGGAGAGAGCTGGACGGGACAACAGGAGGAGCAAAGATGGAGATGAGATTCAACTAGCAGGCACTCGGAAGGCGTACGAGCAGACGAGATATGACCATCGTATTTCAGATAGAC
This sequence comes from Chrysanthemum seticuspe, assembly GCA_019973895.1. Classification (NCBI taxonomy): domain Eukaryota; kingdom Viridiplantae; phylum Streptophyta; class Magnoliopsida; order Asterales; family Asteraceae; genus Chrysanthemum; species Chrysanthemum seticuspe. The sequence goes on from BPTQ01000004.1 coordinate 135,632,389, forward strand.
GGAGAAACTACTACCAGGAGTTTGGGCGTATTTTTAGTCAGCAGTTCAGCCATGCTACTAGGTCGACGTATTAGAGAAGAGATGCTGAGAAGACTTCATCTGCTTTGTGTGTTTTTATGGGGCACCGAGTTCATGATTATCCTGAGAATGGTGGGAAGTAAAGTTTCAGCGATTTGCTTTTCTTTCATTTGTTTCGTTATGCGTTTGGAGACAGTTGATATCCATTATGTGGTTTTTGTCGTTAGTACGTTTCGTTGATTCGTTTGGAGATTCGGCTCGAAGAAAGTGAGTCCACAGTTCATGGTTCCTTTATTTTTATTTTCATTTGTGCCGGTATTATGCCTATTTTGTTATGCGTTTTCATACTCGCTTTATGCTTCTGGATCATCTATACGTTTTCTTTTGTCCGCTTGAAGTTTGGAATTTATTCATAAGTTTCCTATCATTTGGTTTTACCTTCATATTTGTTTCGTACTCATGATTCTGTTTTATGTAATTATTATCTACTATGTATATGTTTCGTATCCGCTAGATCAGATTCATAATGATCTGTCAAGAGCCTGAGAATGTCAGTCAGTTATCCTTAATTCTTTCTGTGATTCGGTACGTATTCGTTTTGACGTTCCTATTTCAATTTCGCGGACGAAATTTTCTTTTTAGAGGGGAAGAGTTGTAAAACCCTCAAATTTTGAAACATTAATATTTGCATAAATTTTGAATTTCACCCTAAGTATTTTAAATCATTAAAACTCATGTCCTGTGAATAATAACACACTGAATTTTAAACTTACATTTTAGTATTATATTGATTATATCACATTTATAAATAGATAAGTGAATACATAATACCTTTGATTATATTATAACAAATAAAAATAAACATATGAGATACAAAAATGTCCTACTTCCTAAACTAAACCCTTGCTTAGAAATACGTTTTAATAATCATTTAAGTTGCTTATATTTTCTTTCACACGTTTTGATACTTTTGGAAAAGATATGATCTCCGCACCATAATATAATATGCATTTTTAGAATTTGTCGACACACAGGTTTTATATACTCAATGATACTCGGTCCATATATCTCCTCCACAATTCCGTATTATTCGAATAGTTAGGTTATTAGTCATCCATATAACTGCTTCTCATGTGCATGCTCTATTCATAAAATCTCTAACACAAAACAACCGTATGAAAATCTTAACCACCCACATCAAAACCTAGAAATCTTCACGTACAATCACATCTACATTAAGCCGAGTTATTAGCCATCTTGTTTATACCTTGACTCCCTCCATATATCTGGTAATATGCAACACTGAAACCCTAAACAAAAGAAAACCTATCTGCTATAATATACGAGTGTGGAGAGTGATTGGTGCGGTTTGTGTTTCACGTACGTCTTCAGGAGTTAGCGTCATTCATCCTTGAACGAGTCTAGCTTAGGTGGTGGTTAATGATTGTACGAGTAGCGTTCGTGTCTGTCAATAGTTTTGGTTCCACATTGGCTTTAATCGGTTCAAGTTGTTGTTCGGGTTCACATCAGTTATGGGTGCACGACGAGGATTTCTAGCGTCGGGTTGCGGTTCATGATCATGTTTGAGTTTGATCACAGCTCTCGTTGACTTGAAGGATGAAATTTGTGTTCGCGTGGAGATTCTGGCTCGTATTCGACCTGGATTCGGTTCTGCTCGTGCATGGGTTGCGGTTTTGGTTTCGTTTTGCTAGGGGTTTTGGTTCGTGTTCACTTGTGTACGTTCATTTGTGTTTGCTTTTTCGGTTTCGATCGTACTTATCAAGCTTAGAGGTATTATTAGAACTGTTATCTTAATATGCTACTCATGATATTTATAACTAAGTGATCTTGTTAATTATAAAGTAACATGACCTAACTGTATATATATATAAAATCATAGTCGAAGCCACCATTATAATCGATAAGTCGCGGTCTAAAACATGTTTGAAGCTGGAGTTATAATTATGAGAATCTACATGTGATTAAGTTTATAATCTGTAATGGAATTCTGGTAAGCAAGGAGAAGACGTAAGGGACGACTCCTCTTCATGCGAGTATTATTTCATATAAATCTACTACTTTTTATAAAGAAACATTTACTACTTATGGTTTGGTTACCACCATATTATATCTTGAGCAGTTTGATATTTAACCTATGATTTCCTTTTAACCCTAGTCTTTAGAACTTTGTCACATGCAAACCTTGAACTATTATAATTGACACATTATACTTTAGACTATCAAAATAATAATATTGAGATTTTAAGTTTAAAAGACTTGTCACTAATAACCCTAAACTTTGATAAGTTACACTTTAAACCCTAAATTATGATAAGTTGTTATATTTAGCTCTAAAAATATTAATACGATTGATATAATCAATAAATCCATTATGACTTAAATGAGCTAATAAGTATTATACGAACCGTAATCCGTGTAGATTCGTTGAAGAAGACGTGACATTATTTCTTCGTGCTCACATTTCCATTTGATTTCATTTGCTAAGGTACGGATATTCAGTCTCTCTTTCTAAAACATTCTTTGTTCGTAAATATTAGTACAAATATTCCGTCCTTTTTCAGTACGGGCATCCATTGATATGATTAGCCGTTATTACCTTTGATATTCGTTTTATTATTCGTTCCGATGTTTGAGCTTCTTTTGATATTCGTTGGTTATCCGTTTGATATGATTCAGTTCAGTATCTGATATATTATGTTCAGTTCAGTATTTGATATGGTATGTTTCAGTTCAATATTTGATTTGATATGATTATGATTGCTCTTGTATTGCCCAGCTTCTGTATCTGTATCCCTAGCCATGGAGGTACCATGGCCATGTCATTGAGGCACCGGTGGCATGACACTATCTGGGGCGGTGTGATTGGTCCCCGGCGTTCCCCTTTTGTTATGTTTGTAGGAGATCTCTTGGCCATTATGATATGTTTTGCAGGGAGCGTATGGATGCATCCTAGGTAATTTGTATCTGTATCTGTATCTGGTGATTGGTTGGTGTGTGTTCCTACACCCCATCATATTTTGGTACATTGTGAGCTAGCTACTCCATGTACAACTTTGGATTTGACGGTATATGATTTGTGATAAGATTGTTTGGCCTATTCATGTGGCATGCTTAGGCACTGGGCAGTACACTCCGATCCGATGATATTTGTTATGTGCTCTATTTCAGTACTTTTCTCATATGCGTTTCATATTCTGTTTCGTCTGACATATTCTCAGCAGGCTCTTTTCCTTTCTTTGTGTTGACATGATTTGGGTCCCTTTCTCATTTTGATTATCTTGTTACTATATTTTTTATATCTGTTCACTGGGCTTTTTAAGCTCAGCCGCACTTTCTTTTCTCTGGCGGCAGGTAATTTTAGCGGGATGCTGGGATTGAGAGTCGAGAGTAGGAGCTGTTAGAGACTGACCTTAGAGTTACCCTGTTCTTGCGGACTTATGATTCTGGACTTTTGTATTTTGATTTTCTGTTATTTCATATGTAATTGTAATCTTTTGGGTTTGTATTTTGGGTCATGGTGTTATGACTTGGTTTTGTAAGTCTTCCGCTTGCATGTATGTTCTGATTTGACCCCATAATGTGACACTCGGACCCTTGTCGGGTTGGGGTGTTACAGGTTCTCCTTAGTTGTTTTGTGATTACACAGGACAACTATAATCTTTCTAGGCTCATAGGATCTATCTGGGACTGTACCCAACAAGTGGTATCAGAGCCTCGTGAGAATCTTTCTAAGAAGACAGTCTTTTTCTTCTCAAAAAAACCATAACATGTCATCACCAAAACATTCTGATGCTGAGAGTGATGATCAGTCTGAGTCATCAAACAACCGGTCTAACACCCAGTCTTCCATTCAGCAAGTGGTCACCATGTCCAACACTAATGCTAAATTTCTATACCTTAAAAAGGATGAATATGAGATATGGGCCATGAAGATGGAAAACTATATCTCCCACATGGATGTCAATCTCTGGCAAATCATCCTTAAAGGAAACAGTAAGAAGGCTACTAGAAGAGATTCTGAAGGAAAAGTTATAATTCTTCCACCCACAACAACTGCTGAACAGATCGTTGTCCAAAGGGAAACCAAGGCAAGGACTACTTTGCTACAAGCTCTTCCTGATGAGCACATGAGCGATTTCTATCATCTGGATGATGCAAGACAGATTTGGAGAGGAATAAAAGCAAGGTTTGGTGGAAACAATGAGTCCAAGAAAATGAGAAAGTCTATGCTTAAACAAAGCTTTCAGGAGTTCTCTATCTCTGAAGAAGAGGGTGTCCATAAGGGCTATGGCAGGTTTCAAAATATCCTCAGCCAGCTTAATCAGTTAAAATCTAAACCTGATACTGAGGAATGTAATCTCAAATTCCTTCGTGCTCTACCTCCTTCTTAGAATCAGGTGTCCTTTACTCTTAAGCCAAAAGGGGGCCTTGACTTCATAAGCTTTGATGATCTATACAATAAGCTGAAGTCTCTTGAGCTTGACATCAAGGGTCACTCTACCTTTTCTCAAGCTCCATCACACTCTGCCTTTGTTGGTGCTACCAGTGGAACCACAATGGTAACATATCCTGATATTCCCACTTCTTCATCAGCAGCATCCAGAACACACAAATCTTCTACAAAAAAGTCAAAGTCGAATTCTATGATAGAAGATGTGCTCTACTCATTTGTTGCTGAATCTGAAGATCAACAGCAGTTGACCTATGAAGACTTTGAACAAGTGGATAAATGGGATATGGAGGAGATGGATCTTAAGTGGCAGATGGCCATGCTTGCTGTGAAAGTCAAGAGGTTTGAAGAGGGCTCTGGGAGGAAGTTTGGCTACAAAGGAAGAGAATCAACTAGGTTTGACAGGAAGAAGATCAGATGCTTTGAATGCAACCAACTTGGTTACTTTGCCAGAGAATGTCCTAACAGGAAGGGAGGTGACAGAAGAAAGTATAATGCATACATGATCAAGGAAGCTGAGGAGGTGAAGCCTACAGCCATGGTGTCACTGGAGAACAGAGTTGACTGGGATGATCATGTGAATGATGGTGAGGATGAAGAGCCTCAAGTTGGACTGGTTGCTGACACTGCTGGAGAAATTGCTATGATGGGCATCACTTCTCAGGCACACAATTGTATATTTGGTTGCAGTACTCAATATGATGCTCTTAAGTGTGAGTTTGATGATGTTAATGATAAATATAAAGAGCTTTTTATACAATTCCAGGCCTATAAGAAAACAGTTAAAGCTTTGGAAAAACAAAAGGCCTGGTATGATCAAAACCAAATGGCTCTTGAGGAGAAAATAAATGTTTTGCAAAGAGATTTAGATAACACAACAAATAAATTAAAATTTAATAAGAAATAATATGTAAAGGTTGTTGCTGAAAAGGAAGGTCTTAAAGTTGATTTAGATTTAGAGGTGGCTAGGCATAAACAATGGCAAAAACAGGCTAAAAACTTAGATAAATTGTGGAATAGCTCTATGTCTGTTAAAACAAAAATGGGATTGGGCTTCAAGGACTATATCAGTCCAGATGAGGTGTATGACCCCAATGAATATAGTGTTTTTAATCTTGTCACAGATGAAGAAGAAGAAAAATATAGAAAACCTGTTATGTTTTTAAAACAAGGTGAAATGCATAATGTTCCTTCTTCTATTAATGGTATTGTTAAGCCACCCAATCCAGACTCTGACTCAGATGAATCACATATGTCTTATGGTCAAAAGTCTAATGACTTATCAGACACTGGCAGTGAGTCTAACACATTTGTCTCTTGTTCTTCCAGGACTTTAGAGACTCAATCTAAAGAATATGCCAGCTGTGATTCAAATGAAGAGTCCTTAAAGTCTGCCTCTCCTAAGCCTTTACAAGTTCCTCAAGCCCCAAGAGTTGCTGTTAAAGAATCTTTGTCAAAGACAGCTTTTTCTAGAAACATTTCTCGTTCTGTTGAATTTGTTAAAAACAATTCTGATTTTGGTTGTGGTTTGAATAATTTTGTTTGTGATAAGACTGTACCTATTTTGAACAAGCAATTTAAGAAGAAATCATGTTTTGTTTGTGGGAGTGTTTTTCATCTTATCAAAGATTGTGATTATTATGGGAAAAAGATGAATATGTGTACTAATCAACAGAGATATAACAATGTATGGACTGATGTGGCCAACATACCTCCATTTGTTCCCAATGGAACACATATGCGGACCAGCGGAATCAATTCTGCTGGTAGACCAGTTGCTGCTGGTAACCCAGTTGCTGCTGAAAGGCCATCTTCTTTTCATTGGAGAAGAAATATTAATAGACCTTTGAACAGACCTACGAGCTCTTATTTTCAAAATGATTACAGGCGTGTTAACACTGCCTTTTTACATCAAAGGGGGGCATGGAGGGACACTGCTGTTAAGCCCTCAGCAGGTTGTTCTTGGAGACCAAAAAGACCATCTTATATGCAGAGGTCCAAGAACAATAGTGGATCTCATCAATCTACAGGTTTATCAAATAAGATCCACAAGGCAGGCCCAAGTCAGTGATGACTTGGGTCTCCATGAAAACTAATGTTGTTGTATATTCTTTTTGTAGGATGATCCTCTTTCCAATAAAGATTTAGGTATTGTAGATAGTGGTTGTTCTAGGAGTATGACAGGGAACAGAGACATGCTTCATAATTTTGTAGGTATTCAAGGAGGTACTGTTACCTTTGGAGGAGGAGATGGAAAAATCACAGGGAAGGGTACTATTAGAACTGCTCAACTGGACTTTGAGAATGTGTATTATTTGGAGGCATTGCGAAATTTCAATCTATTTTCTGTGTCCCAAATTTGTGACAAGAAAAACTTTGTGCTATTCACTGATACTGAATGTTTGGTTCTTTCTAAAGATTTCCAACTACCTGATGACAGTCAAGTTGTTCTGAAGGTACCAAGGAAACACAATCTTTACACATTCAATCTCAATGATGTCCAACCTGCTGGAGATTTGGCTTGTTTGGTGGCCAAAGCATCCTTGGATGAATCTAATAAATGGCATAGAAGGATGGCTCATGTGAACTTCAAAACAATCAAAAAGCTAACTAAACTTGGATTAGTTAATGGTCTGCCTTCCAAAGTCTTTACCAATGAGCACAATTGTGTGGCCTGCAACAAGGGAAAGCAACACAAGGCTTCATATAAGGCCATTACTACTGTCAGCACTATCTCTGAGCCTTTGCAGCTTCTACACATGGATCTTTTTGGTCCTACATCTATCAGAAGCATTGATCACAAATACTATTGTTTGGTGGTGACTGATGATTATAGTCGATATAGCTGGGCATTCTTTTTGGGGACTAAAGATGAAACATTCCAACTTCTTCAAGATTTTATTGCCCTGGTGGAGAATCAGTTGAACAAGAAGGTTAAAGCAATTAGGTGTGATAATGGGACAGAGTTCAAGAATGCTAAATTGATATATCTCTGTGCTATAAAGGGGATTAAAAGGGACTATAGCACTGCCAGGACTCCACAACAAAATGGAGTTGCTGAAAGGAAAAACAGAACCCTAATTGAAGTAGCAAGATCCATGCTTGCTGATTCAAAGTTGCCTACCATGTTTAGGACTGAAGTAGTTAGCACTACTTGTTATGTCTTGAACATGGTCTCAATCACAAATCCTCACAAAAGGACACCTTATGAACTTCTGTCTGGCAAGATTCCTACCATTAGTCATCTTAAGCCTTTTGGTTGTCATGTCACCATCCTCAATACTAGTGACCAGTTGGGCAAGTTTGATGGGAAAGCTGATGAAGGATATATAGTAGGCTATTCAGCTCATAGTAAAGCTTATAGAGTATATAATCTCTCCACAAAGAGGGTTGAAGAGACTCTAAATCTTAGATTTATGGAGGACAAGCTCAATGTTCAAGGTGTAGGTCAAGAATGGTACTTTGATTTGGATTATCTAACTGACCATTTGGGTTATACTCGTTATAAATCTAACATTTCTGCAGAACACCCAGAGGCTTCCACTAACATTGCAGGTTCTTCAGATGATGAGTTAGATTCAGAAACTGATGAACACGTTATACTTGTTCCCTCTTTTTCCTCTAACCACTTTTCAGGTACCAAGAACTCAGCTACTCATGATGTGCCTTCTAGTGATATGGGGTATGCAGAGGAACTTGTGAAGCTCTAATGCCAAGAACATGCAGCTTCAGAAGATGCTGAAAAGTTTGGTTATGAATTCTCCAAGGAAACAGAGGAACTTTTAAAACAGGCAACTGATGAGGCCCGAAGGAACTTTTATGCCGTTGGCAATGTATATGTTTCCCCTGGTAATGAGTTTGCTCCTGCTGATAAAGGAAACGTTGCTACTGATGCAGTTGCCGCTGAGACTCCCACCAGATTTGCCACTCCATCTGATTTAGCCAATTCACAACACTCTACCTCTGAATTGGATGGCATTCATCATCAGTCAAGAACAGGCATTTTTGACTATTCTTCTTATGATGATGACTTTGGCGCAACACTTAATAATCTGCCCACATCTGTGGATGTTAGTCCTAATGTCACAAAACGGATTAACACAGTTCATCCATAATCCCTTATTATTGGTGATCCTACTTCCACTGTTCAAACTAGAAGCAGGGTCAAGAAGACATTATTTGGTGAATCTGCTTTTCTCAGCTACATAAGGGTTCACCACAGGACCAATCATATAGACTATCAACATTGTCTATTTGCTTGTTTCTTATCTCAGGTTGAACCTACCAGTATTTCACAGGCACTAGGTAATGAGGATTGGGTAGCTGCTATGCAAGAAGAAATGCAACAATTTTTGAATCAAAATGTGTGGGAACTCGTTGATTTGCCTCCTGGTAAATATGCTATTGGAACAAAGTGGATTCTCAAATGTAAAAGGGATGCAAGGGGAATTGTGGTTCGGAACAAGGCTAGGTTAGTTGCTCAGGGTCACAGACAAGAGGAGGGTATTGATTATGATGAGGTTTTTGCTCCTGTTGCAATAGTAGAAGCCATATGACTTTTCTTGGCCTTTGCCTCCTACATGGGCTTTATGGTCTATCAGATGGATGTAAAGAGTGCATTTTTGTATGGTGAGATTGAGGAAGAAGTTTATGTTACTCAGCCCAAAGGATTTGTGGACCCTCATCATCCAGATATGGTCTACAAGGTGGTTAAGGCACTATATGGTTTACATCAGGCACCTAGGGCTTGGTATGCTAGGCTTTCTTCATTCCTACTGAAAAATGATTATAGAAGAGGTGCTATTGATAAGACTCTTTGGTTCTACCAAAGAAGCCTGGTGCAGAGAATTTGAAGATTTGATGAAAAGTGAGTTTGAGATGAGTGCCATGGGTGAGCTTACTTTCTTTTTGGGCTTACAAGTGCAGCAGAAATCAAATGGCATTTTCATTCATCAAGAGAAGTATGTGCATGATATCCTCAAGAAGTTTGATATGGAACTTGTTAGGACTGCTACTACACCATATGAGGCTCCTAAGGCTAAGTCAAACAATGACCCAGATCCTGCTGTTAATGTGCATCTCTACAGATCAATGATTGGGTCTCTCATGTATTTGACTGCCTCTAGGCCTGACATCATGTTTGCAGTCAGTGCTTGTTCTCGGCATCAAGTCACACCTTTGACTTCCCATTTAACTGCAGTCAAGAAGATTTTTAAGTATCTAAAGGGCCAACCAAAACTGGGCCTTTGGTATCCTAGGGAATCTCCATTTGAGTTGGAAGCATATAGTGATAGTGACTATGCTGGTGCTAATTTTGATCGCAAATCTACAACTGGGGGTTGTCAGTTCTTGGGAAGGAGATTGATTTCTTGGCAATGCAAGAAACAGACCATAGTGGCTACATCTTCTACTGAAGCTGAATATGTTGCTGCTGCTAGTTGTTGTGGTCAGGTACTTTGGATTCAAAACCAATTATTGGATTATGGGTTCAATTTTATGAACACTAAAATCTTTATAGATAACCAAAGTACAATCTGTATTGTCAAAAATCATCTTTTTCATAAAAGAACTAAGCACATTGAAATTAGACACCACTTTATCAGAGATGCTAATGAAAAACACCTTATTCAAGTGGTTAAAGTTCATACAAATGAAAATGTTGTTGATTTGTTAACAAAAGCTTTTGATGGACCCAGATTTCAATATTTGATTGTCAATATAGGCATGATCAACCCCTGATTGTTGTGTTTGAGGGGAGGATTGTGCCTAAGGGGAGGATTCTGGTTTAAGGGGGTCTTTTTGATGTATATGTTTTGTATATATCTGTATATAATGTTTGATTTGATGTATATATCTGTTGATTTTATGTATATATCTGTATATATTGTTTTGTATACTTTGTGTTCTACTAACCATCTTGCAGATCAAGTTTCAAACAAACAATCATGGGAAGCAGATGTCTAAGACAAGATAAACAAGCCTTTATTCATTAAACAAACTGCATTCTCAGATGCAGTGATACCAGTACAGACACTGGACATGACAAACAAGACCAAGACTCTACATCCCTTCATTCCTTTCACCTTTCTTCAGACCAAAGCTTCTCTCTTCAAGGCCTCCTCTCTGGCCTTATGTTTCCTCACTGTGGCATCCTGTGATCCTCTCTTCCCCACCTATCCATCCATTCCCACACTGGGCGTGCAGCAAGACCCATCATAGTGGTTCTTCTGGTGGGATTGGATGTGGAGGGTTGGGGGTCTGGAATTGAAGCACTTGGTGGTAACACAGCAAGAGGAGCAACTGTCATGGACCTGGTGGTGCGAGGCCTGTAGGTTGGATCATTCACCTCATCATCTGAGTCTTCATTCATATCTTTGAGCTCTGCACTAGAAACCTCAACCTCATTCTGAGGAGGAGGGCTGGGGAGATCTTCTTCTGAAGTTGTGTAGTAAAATGGTGATCTGGTGGGAGGCTCTCTTGAGATGTAGGTGATACTATTGGAAGCACCAGGAGGGAAATAGTTCAACCAGTGGGGTTCACTATCTGATGATGATAGTTCAATTGGGTGATTGGGAGAATTGCTCATGGTTATATGTTTTGGTTTTTGTGCTTAGGGTTATGAGGTTTGTGTGTATGTTTCTACTGTAAGGGGTTGGTTTTATAGGGGTGTTTGGAATCTTTGGTTAGTAAAAGATATGGTAAATATTGATGGTTGGAATTTGGATCGCTAAACGTTCTGTGTGGAGACAGTTTCGGCACTTTTATGGGTCAAAGATTTGATTTGATTCACTTCTCATTGCCACTGATATTGTACTGGATTCCTCTGATGCGTTGTGGATTTTGCGGATAGCTTTGATTTGTTACTACGGACAAAAGTTAATTGGTTTCCTCCGATTGACTGCTTGGTTTCCGTTGGTTGACTTTTCATTGCTGCTGATTTTGATATAATTTGGGGATTTAATTTCGGGGTTATTTTAAGTCAAAATTGGTCAAAGATTTTGTTTCAATTTAAACGACTATTTTGGGAAACTCATTTAAATAGTCAATCAGAAGAAACCCTTACCCCAATTCCCGCTTGATTTGAATCTTGCTCATCTTCAATCTTCTCAATCAATATCCATGGCACCGCTCGAATACAAAGTGGATCATAACAAAACTGCATTTTTGGATCACACCAAAGGGAGCGGCATGTATGACTCAATGATCGATTTTCTCTTGCGCTCCAAGATCAAGTATGCTCTTACTCATTCTCCATCAATTGTTTATGACTCTCTTGTCGAACAATTTTGGGCCACAGCTCAAGAGCGATGTCTCACTGGCTCTGCCAAGGAGATTGTGGCCACCATTGATGGAAGAGAGTATGTGATAACTGAGTCTCTCATTAGGACTCAGTTACAATTTGATGATGCAGATGGTCTCTTTGAGAATAATAGAGAGGAAATCATCTCTGGACTAACTAGCTTAGGGTATCCTTTTGATGGAAAAATAATTTGGTTTAAAAATAGATTTTGCCCTAAGTGGAGGTTTTTAGTCCATACCCTGCTTCAATGCCTAAGTCCCGAATCTGGTGGTTGGGATCAGTTCTCTAGTTCTATTGCAAATGCTATTATTTGTTTGGCCCATGGGAGACAATATAATTTTTCAAAATATATATTTGAGGAAATGCTTAAAAATGTGAAGGATACCAAGCATAAATTTCTAATGTATCCTAGATTCTTACAAATGATCTTAATCATTGAAACCTCTGACAAAACTCCCAGGCTCATTACTAAATTAACTGCCAAGTTGTTTGCTACAATGAAAACTGGTTATACTGGAGAACATAGACCCTTACTACCAACCATGTTGCCTGGTGTCAATGTTGCTACTGATGCCTCTGCATCAGTTGCCCCTGATGACCCACAACATCCACCTTCGCCTCACCTTAATGCCCCACCTTCACCAAGACTTGTTGGTCTTGAGGAGCCAGTAATTGCCTCTACCTCACAGGACCAAACTCTTGTTGAGACTGAGGTTAATCCTACTCCTTCTAGTGGACAGCCACATAGTCCACCTAGACAACATTTTGAGGAAGACACCACTTTTGGTGATGATTTTATTGTGTCTCCTCCTAGGTCCAATGAAGCTCCTCAAAACACAGGTATTCCTGCTGATGGAGCTGAGGATCCTACTATGCTAATGAATATGTCTAGTTTGCTCCACAGGTATGCTAAAAAGGTTGATGATTTAGAGCTTCAGCTTAAGGAAACACGGGAAGAGCTGAAGGAGACTTAAACCACTTTGGGTGGTGAATTGGTGAAGGTATTACAGAAAGTAACAGATTTGGAGGTGAGGTTGGACAAGAGGAGGACTAGGCTTGTGCTGTCTGATGATGCGGAGGAAAAGGGACATGAGAGAGTGAATATAGATTTGGATAAGTTTCATGTTCTAGCATCTGTGTCTCTTGGAGAGACTCAACCTCCTATTGCTCCACAAGTAAAGGTATTTCAGAGGAGACAAAGGAAAAGGAGGAGCTATCTTAGTAAGATGACTCTCCAGACTGGGTTAATGGATGCTGGTGAATCATCTAGTGCTGCTGATGAGGATGTTATTGCTCTTGATGTTGTTACTACTGAGAAGCAGGTGGAAGAACAGGAGTCTCCACATTATGCTGATAAGTCTATCCCTTCTGATTCCATAGCTAACAATGCTGCAGATGGGCTTTTGCTTGTTTCTTCAGATGATAAAGGAAAAAGTAAAATGGTTGAAGAAGAAGGAGTGGATCTTGGTGTTGATAAGGCTTAACAGGAAAGATTATTCAGGCTGCATGAGATATCAATGAGTGATAGAAGAGTTGCAGAACAAGCTCAGGCTACCTTTAATGCAGAATTCTTAGCTGAGTCAGCTCCTGAGATCACACATGAGAGAATGATAGAGTTGAATGCTTTAGCTATGGGATTCACCGATGAGACTTAGAATCAGCTTGGTAATGATGTTTCTAGCAATCCAAGTCTTGCCCAATCCATTTTAGGAGGTGCTTTTACTTCTGATCATTATGTTAATGATATAAGGGCCTTGGTGAATCAAAGGAAGAAGGCAGAGGCTGAAAGAAAGGCTCAAGCAAGAAAGGAAAAGCCTTTATCTCAAGCTGAACAAAGGAGACATATGAGAGAATTTGTAAATATAATGAGCTCTGCTGTCTATCAATCAGGTTGGAGTATGGCATATGTGAAATCTTTCTCTGATGATAGGTTAGTCAAAGAATATAACACCATTCTTTCGAGATTGGAAAAGGATGGTCTCAATCCTTGTTAGGTCACTAGTTTTACAACACAAGCACAATAGAAGAGGGCAGATGAACAATAAACCAAACACACACACACGATATAATGATACGGTTATGCGTAGAGTGAGTGAAAGAGATAAATTGAACAACCAACCCTCAAGTGAGGGTTATTACATAGTATTTATAGGAGGGAAGCTAGGGCAACACTCCTAGTCCCTTCCTTTCTCCTATGGGCTTGGGCCTAAGCTCATGGGCCTTCTACATAAGCTTAAGGCTAATAACAAACATAAAGGCCATAATTAAGCTAACTATTACATATGAATCACTAACACTTGATTAAGGTTTAGGAGTGATTCCAACAATCTCACCCTAAGTGCTAGTGATGAATGAGTGTAAACGGTGAAGGTACTGATGTAATAGTAGCTTTGACGTCTTCTGACATTCTTCTTTCTTGTGAGAAGAATTGCCTTGATTCGAACAATCTCCCCAGTGTAGAGAAATTGTTTTCTTTAAATAGTTTTGCTGTGACGTCATCTTTAACTTTGTTCTTTGATCATTGTTCTTTGTGATGATAGTGATAGTATGTTGTTGTTGTTTGCATCAAGTCTGCCTCAGGTCTGCTTCACTGCTCCAGTGTCTCCATGTCATTCTTCAACATGCTCACAAGCTCTTTGACGTTGTATTTCAGTACTGATGAAGTTCTTTAAGTCTTTAACTTTGTAGATTCTTTGGCTTGACGAAGAATCATTCTGACTTTTGTGTTGCTTTTAGATAGAACTTCCATTAGTGATGATGTTGGCATGAGCATGTGAAGAATATGCACGATCATTCCACTCCAGAGCTTCCATAAGAAGAAAAACATAAGAAGGGTTAGTAATAAGCGGATTCCGGCACTTACAAGTTTGAACTTCGAGAGTGTTATCAGCATAGTGTGAAAGCACAACTCTAATTCTTACAAAGGCCGTTTCTGAACTGGAGTCCCACAAGTGAGATAACGCGATGTACCGAAGTACACCTACAGTTCAGATGAGTCGCTGAGGTACACCGAAGCATCACCTCACGACTAGGGGTGTCATTCGGGTCGGGTCGGTCGGGTTCGGGTCAGTCCGGTCGGGTCGAAGTCGGGTCAAGCCAAAAAATAATATACCCGAACCCGACCCTATTTGAACTCGGGTTGGTCGGGTTTGGGTCAAATCGGGTCGGGTCAAGTCGGGTCGGGTCAAGTCGGCTTCGGGTCAAGTCCATTTATATAATTCTAGAATTTAATTTCTTAAATTTAGTAACCAAACGTTATGAATATAATGTCTATTGGTTTTTAAAAGGTTATTATATTCATACCAGTAGAGCAATGCACTAATACATGCATTTTATAGTTGGATTTACACATTTTCTTTTTGTAATGCATTTTGTTTTCAATCTGAGGTCAATTATATAGAATGAAAATGAATATAAAACCAAATATATGAAGCAATATATGTTCATGCACTAATTTGGGCCTTTCAATTAAATAAAGATTGGGAAAAGTTAAAAAAAAAAAAAAAAAAAAAATAGTCGGGTTAGTCGGGTCGACCCGAACTCAAATTTTCAAATATTTTGAACCCGATACCCGACCCTAGTTCGTACTCGGGTTAATCGGGTTGACCCGATTGACCCGAATTGGATTTTGGACCCGAGTAACCCGACCAGAATATCCTTCGTCGGGTTCGGGTTCGGGTCCGGGTCGGGTCGGGAAATATGACACCCCTACTCACGACTGTAGACCGTTTGAGACACACTAAGCGTAATCCGCGGGGAGTTGCCGAAGTGACCTGCTGTCAGGGCTGTTTGATGTTGACCCTGGCAGGAGTTTCCATTCAATCACTGAGGATCACAAATGTGAACCTCTCATAAATGTTCTCGACAGATTGCTAAGATCTGTGAAGGACTCGATAACGTACCACTGATGTTCTTATTGTTGAACATCAAGTGATGAAATGTCAAGTGTACCTAAGAGATCTTTTGATGAATCTCGTGGCTCTAGACTCAATAGTGCGATTTGGTTTTCCTGAGCGGAGACTAGGGAGAGGGTCTCCTTCTTCAATACCAGCGATCTCTAAGAGAAAGCCAATAGTTTACGTATTGTTCCCTGTGAGAATGAAACAAGCTTCTTTTGAGAGAAACTTGAGTGGCTAAGAAGGTTTAGTGCATGCGTCACTGGGTCCATGACGGCTTTTAATCTTCAATACCGGCGTCACTAAGTGACAACCAGTAGCATATGAATTGAACCAAGTGTCTGCCCTAAGTTGAATAATTTGGAGGGCTATTTCTTTTCACCCTTTTCTTTGCATTTCTTTTTAATTCTTCAACTCCTTCTTTCTCCGATTCTCATTTTCTCCTTTTTATAATCGTACCTAAGGACTTCTAAGTACTAACAATTTGTGATGTCCTTGGGTAGATACCTCTGGCTCTGGCGGATCATAGGATGGTCATTCCTAACCTTAGTCACCTTATAACTCCATGACTAACCTATGTTGCCATAAAACCAATTTTCAAGAAAATCTCTCACAGCGGTTATGATTGTAAAACATTTTGTACCACAGTAAGAGTTTGATCTTTTGCAGAAATACTCCCCCTCCACATGTGCTTAAGAGTTTTTACGGAAATCTGCACAATGAGGAAAGAGCGCGCTCTTTATGAATTGATCAACTCAAGATAGACAATCCCCCGCGAGACACGGTTACGTTGCATAGTTAAAGAGTTACATTGTCAGCTTTTAGGTGACAACTAGCTCTAATAACTACCTTGAAGGTGTAGACAAACCTCGAAAGGTTGTCAAACCCGTCAGAGTTCATGTCTACCAAGAGTTTCTCGAATGGTACATTCTACTCGGACAAGTCCTTTGCGAGACACGTTTACATTACTAGCGAACTAGCTTGAAATTATTACCCGTCCCGGACAAGTCTTTTCGAGTTACTAACAGTTAAGTATCGTCAATTCGTTGGTTAAGTCTATAGTACAAGGATTCATTTGCATTTACACAACATATTTCTTTTCACATAATTCCCCCCCCCCTCAAAAATGGAATATAAAATGTTATTTTTGAAAAGTTGAGAATAAATATGACCATTTCGAGTGTTGCGGGAAGATGACCACTGTGAACAATTTGTGAGCAAAGTTTTAATTCAAATACTCCCCCTCAACAAGTAATATAAACGGTTGAGATTTTGAAAAACATACTGGGAAGTACTTGTTCTTTTGAGTAAAACCTTTGAAAGATGAAAGGTTTGATAAGGTTTTACTCAAAAGTAAGAAGCTTTCGCTCCTTTTATAAGGATTGTGGCACTGAAGCGTACCACAGGGTCCTTTCTTGACAAGAACGGGTTGTACACTGAAATGTGTGCACAAGCCATGGTCATAATTAAATCACACATCCAAAATATTATGAAATAGAAGCAGTTCAAGGGGTACCAGGAAGTCCATCAAGCTTGCCAGGAATGCGAACAGGACGTTGATAGCCGGCGAGAGCAATCCTGGGACGACCACCTACAAAGCTCTCTAATGTTCTGAACTGGTCCCTTCGATACAACCTTTCATCAATCATAGTGATGATCCTCTTCACATCCCTTCGATCCTGAGAATTCCATCGCTTCGGAGACCCAATGCCTTCATGTATTGCCTTTAACCGATAAGCCAAGCCATCCCTAACCTTCTTCAATGTGTGATCCCCAAATTTGTGAAGATCTCTACACGCCATCAAGCAATTTCGTTGAAGTTCACTGCGATAAACGACGCCGAATGGTTTGCTGATGAGGGTGTATTGTGAAAGCTGGTTGATGTCGGGAAGATCTGGCTGAGGTGGAGTGAAGTTGACACGGGTCTGATATGATTCAACTACAAGCTGGAGATCTTCTACACGTTCGTTGATTACTATTCTTCTAATGAAGATAAGCAAGGACTTGATGTATTCACGTTGCACTTCAGTCGAGAATTTTCTCATGCGACCATGTACTTTGGCAAGGTACATGTCTTCAATGTCGTTGATAGACAAATTCTCAAAGTCCGCTTCAGAGATTGCATAATCCCTTTCGTCTTGCCTTTTGACCACGATGTTCTTGAGGAAAGTGTAGTCCCATTTAGATGAAAGATCAACATGTTTAATAGCCATGATTGCTTTAGTACTGAACACTTCATGTTGAGACTTCTGAACCTGGCAGCTTCTGTAGTAGATTCGTCGGCGTTCCGGCCAATGGTGAATCCCATACAATGCATCACGGTCATATACTGCCACATTGTTGGAGAACATATGGTTAGCCCTTTCCTCGATGGCTATGCAGTTAGAGTATATGGCTGCCGGGAATGGAAGTGTCAGAGATGTAGCGTATTTCCTTGAACCATCGCCACCGTGTAGAAGAAATTCCAAGTCTTTGTTGAAGAAATATCGGAATGGAATCCTAGGCTGATCTGGTTGGCCAATTGTTGGTAGAGGTTTAGACCAGTCGGTGTAATATAGAGGGTTGTCCCGTTTGGTGAAGTCGATGTTTGCTTCGGGGTTGAGCCAATCCATGTTGTTAGACATAGCTCATGCTATATTATCAAGGTGATACTCAACTTCAATAGCACTTTTCGAGCTATCTTTGAGCAATTGAAATGGTTCATTCTTGATGCGCTTCAACTCAGATTTGGTCATCTTTTTCACACGGAATTTCTCTTGCAAGAACTTAGCATGCTCCAATGTACTACCGTCTTCCAGATCTTGACCTTCAGGTGGGTAGGGAGTAGAATTAACAAGTGTAGAAAACCAGTCGAATTCATCGGTGTCATCTTCATCTAGCCATGATACGACGTCAGCCTTAGGCGCCTTCTTCTTCTTTTTCTTAGGCCTGGATGAGGATTCTGGTTTCTTAACTTTGTCGGGAGAGGTGGGTTGTTGTTGGGGCTCATGGAATTCCTCATCGTCACCACCCGTATACTCAAAGTGATCACCGGTTTTCTAAGTCTCAGGTGGTAACTCAGAAGAATCCTGAGGTTTTTCAGTAGAAGAGCGAGGAGGAGACCTTTGTTGTGCTGAATTCCGTTTGGGTGGAGGTTGCATAGAAGATGATTCACCAGACTTCTTTGGGCGTTTATGCTCGTCATTCATATCCTGATCCTTATCTTCATCGTCGCGTGGACGCTTAGGCCTTTCAGCTTCTTCTTTGCATGCTGATTTTAGTTGGTATTCCAGCAATGCTTCAAAAAATTTACCTTCGTAGGAGGCAAATGTTGCAGATCGTTTCGACATTTGAGCTACCAGCCGGTTAACCAATTCAGCATCTGAGAAGATTATGGGATCAACTGGATTGATGTTCACATGCATTGGAGTTGATTTCATAGTCTGTTTGGCTAGGTGTAAGAGATTCGGATAGAGTTGTTTGGTGAACATCTCCTTAGTAACTCCAGGAATGATGTCAAGAAGGTACTTGTGAGTGTATCCTTTGATCATCTCGTCCATTTTCCCTTAAAGATCATCTTTCATGAGCTTCTGGACATACTCCCTTTCAACTTTCATCTCGTCATTCTTGTCATGAAGGTACTGTACCTGATCAGCAAGAAAATTCAGCTTCTTGTAAAGCACGTCTTTCTTTCTGACCTGTTTGACAGCTTGAACGATTCGTGTCTTAGTTTGAGAAATCCAAGAGGTAGTTGGCTTCTTCACTGATCTGGATGTGGATCTGGTTGTTCTTTTTGATGGTGGTGGTGAAGAGTGAGAAGATGAATCCGATGATGATGAGATGTGAGGAGACTCCGGGTCCTTTGGTGGTTCAGAAGTTTCCTTCTTTGAGCGCGTAGGACTATCCAGAAGAAACATATCATAATCAACATCTTTATCTTTCTCGGACTTTTCAGTTTCTGGTTCTTCAATGTCATACTCAATAGAATCTTCCACGTGCTTTTGTTGGTGCTCCAAAGTGGTGGCACCAGTTCCCTTATCGGGTCAATTAACCGCATCAGGATCTGGTGTAGGTTAAACTTCACCACTTGACCCTTCGGGGCCACCCATTTGATCTTTAGCAAATTCTTTTGCAACGTGTTGGAGTCTAATGAATTTGAACTTCCTTCTGTACTTAGTGTCCAGAGGCTCTTCATCTGATTCTTCTTCTTCTTGTTGCTCAATTACTGGAGTCTTCCCTTTGCTTATATCTGCTGGTGGACTGGGAGGTTTTGCTACTGAAGGAGGTGCTTCGGTTGCAGATTCAGAGTAGAAGACCTCTTCGTCTGACTGTGTATGTTCAGAGCTTTCGTCCACAAGCTTTCTTGGCGATTCAGGCTTGGGTATGGGAATAGGAATAGCTTCCTTAGAAGGAACAGTCCTTTTCCGTGGAGGATTCCTCTTGGGGAACTTCCTCTGACTCTCAGTGCTTGCAGCACTCCCTGCACTTCCTCTTCTGGTTCTCCTTGTAGGTGTACCAGAAGATTTTTCATCGAGAAAACCAACTTTGTTCTCTTTCACGGCTACCAAATATCTTTTATAAGAATAGAGCTGTTTGAGTTCATCTGAGAGAAGGAGATCCGTCAACACAGCACCTTGTTTCTTGGTAGTTGACTCCTTAAATCTGACTGTTAGAGTGGGTTCGGACAACACGTCAAGATTGTCGGGGTCATTGATTCTCTTGGGGATATCAGGATTGAGTCCAAGAGCTCTTTGGATCAACAGTTTTGTGTATCTGATATAAGGAATCTTTGAGCTAAGCTTTTTGAGGAATGTCATCATGTCATATTAGAGCTTCAATTTCGATGTGTTTCATGTTGATCAGAGCCCAAAAGATTTGCAGTTCCACGAGCTTGGGATGCTCATAGCCACTGTCACGACCAGAAACAGATTTTGTGATGATGATATAAAGGGTTCTCCAAGGCTGAGGAATGTTTTTAAGATCCACGTGAGAATGCTTATTAATAACCTCGAAGCTTCGTCATACCCAATATCAATCAAAAATTGCAGAACAGTTTCTTCAGTAGGTGCAACAGAGAATTCAGTTGGTATGATGTCAGGAATGAGGAGGATAGCCCTTAAGTCTGCAGGAGTGATGGTGAGTTGCTTGTGATTGAGCGTCACCGTCACAGCATTTTGTCCTTTGATCATCTGCATTGTATTCTAGAATTGCTGTATGTAGATCTCCGGAACAGTGGCAGAGTTGGTGAGCATGTTCTGATAGGGATGATTCTTCAGAATATCCACTGCAATGAGACAAGAAGATTCCGAGTAGGTGAGAGTTTCAAAGTCAACTCTGAGATTGTTCTTTCCAATCTTCATTGGATAGCCATGCGGGAAAATATCAGCAATGGTGAGAACATTTGGTGCATCCACATTCATTTGAGCTTCCATGTTGTGATCTGAAACACATTTAGCCAATAGAACCAACATATCGAAAGACATAATGTTAGTCAATAGAAGGTTTTATTGTCTACTTGTTGAATGAGATATGTCAATGATTGTTACGAGTCCAAAGTCACTTGTTTGTTCAACAGTCTAATGACGTCGTGATAAGTTTCGTGAGTTAGTTAACTTTAAGTTTTAAAGTTTATGTTATCACATATTTTTCACAACACATTACACATTTAAGTTTATTAGTGACAGTATTGGTTTCATGACGTTATGATTTATTTATTTACAAGTTTGCACGCGTAACAATTCATAATGAAGGTTTGATCAAGGCTTAGGCGTATAAATTGTAGCTTATGCGTAAACAGGATGAGTATACGCGTAGACGCAAGCTTATGCATAGGATCCTTACTTACGCGTAAGAAATATTACGCGTAGAAAAGGGGACCTTATATAAAACCTTATGCGTAAGGCTTACTCGTAAGAGTAGACCTTATGCGTAGAGGTCACTGTTTACGCATATCCTTCACAGGATACGCGTAGTCCCTTTGTAGAACCTTACGCGTAAACGCTACGCGTAAGATTACTCTTACGCATAACAAGCTACGCGTAAGGTGATCCTTATGCGTAGATGATTAACAACCTTGATTCTGATTTTTACGAGTAGCAAACCTGAAATAAATTCATCACAGCATCAATATTAACACATACATTCATTGTATAACATATCATGGCATGAAAAATAATCAAACAGTTTACGCGTAAAGAACCTTATGCGTAGGCCAAAACCCTAATAGTTCAAAGATTACGCGTAAGATTTTTAGCCACAAGAATTACTCCAAAGTTTTTCTGGTGGTTTTTAGATGTCATGTGAGTGTAGTAACCAAGTTTTAACATCAAACTCTCAATGAATCAAAAATACCCAAACGCGAAGAACATTAAACCCTAACCTCTAATTCTCAAACAATTAGTGTTTCTGGGTTGTTTCAAAGCTTAGATATAATCAATTCACTATAATATCAACCTCACGCAACAATCTTTATTACCAAAAACGTTCACATATGAAAAACACCCAAACCCACGCATAAACCCTAATTTCCAAAATCCATCAATTCGTGTATCTGGGTGCATTTTGAGGATAAAAATGATATCATTTATGTTATAGAAACGTTTTGACACTATCTTTTTAACCATAAACACACAATCTTGATCATGTGTTCATGCGCATATGCGTAGAACACCATATCAATCATATACAAAAATTTGACCGTTGGATTCGTATAAAAATCAAAACCAATGTTTGTAAACACGTTAAGATTATGATACAACTTACAAATTGATGATCCAAAACACGGATTTGTTGAATGAATTTTAAGCGTAGGATATGTTTGGTGAGTATTAAATGTGATGAAATAAATGAGGTTCGTGGAGTGTTTTTATTAAAAATAACTTTAAGCTTTTGACACTTTCAGTCCCTCCACCTTTTCCATTTTCATTCAAAGCCTTTTAACTTCCATTTTGGTTACCAAACGTAGAATATTTGGAAATAACTTTGACGACACTCCCCCTCGACTTAAGAAATAATGAAAGGTTATAAATTTTAGTCCGAGGAGTGTCAGAAACCAGAAATGTGACCACCAATATTAAAGAAAACAACCGAGATGGTATAACATGCAAGTACAGTGTTATTTTGAAACAGTTAAGTATTAATTTTCTCCCCCTCAACACTTGATCAGAAAAATACTGAATTTTGAAGGATTAGAGTGTTGACGGAAGAAATGTACATGACATGTTGAAAGAAAAATAGATAGAAGAATATTTTTGTTGTTTTATCAGGTTTTATATTTTTGTATTTTGTTTTTGAAAATTATTTACAAAAGAGATTTTGGTGTTTGACTGGTTTTTAAGACTGTTTTAATTGTTCATCCAGTTCCTCTTGAGTCAAACACCGCATACCAATCCGGTGGACCAACTCATTAAACCTAGCGGGAGGCAAGGCTTTGGTGAGTAGATCTGCCAATTGGTATTCTGTACCCACGAAGTATAATTCAACTGTACCCTGTTCCACATGATCCTTGATGAAATGATAGCGAAGATCGATGTGCTTTGATTTCGAGTGCTGAACTGAGTTGCACGAGCTCGCAATGGCACTCTGATTGTCGCAGTACATCGGAATTCTGTCAAATACGTAACCATAGTCTTTGAGTTGTGTTCTCATCCAGATGACTTGAGCACAGCATGCCGACATGGCTACATATTCTGCTTCGGTTGATGACAGTGATGTACAATCCTGCTTCTTCGATTGCCAAGACACCAGTTTATCACCAAGAAATTGTAGTGCTCCTGAAGTACTTTTCTGTGAATCTAAACATCCTGCGTGATCAGCATCTGAAAAAGCGATTAGTTCAAAACCAGAATCCTTCGGATACCAGATCCCCAAGTTAATGGTTCCCTTGATGTATCGGAGGATTCTTTTAGCCTCATAGAGGTGGGTTTTAGTTGGTCTTGACTGATAACGGGAGCAGAGATAAACGGCAAAGACAATGTCAGGTCGGCTAGCTGTTAGATACATGAGAGACCCAATAATACTTCGGTATTTGGTAGGGTCCACTAATTTCCCATGTAAATCAGTGTCTAGCTTCTTGGTATGAGTCATTGGTGTGGCATAAGTGTCACAGGTTTTCATTCCAAATTTGTTTAACAATTCAAGGGCATATTTGGACTGACTCAAGAAAATACCACGGGGTGATTGATGAACTTACAGTCCTAGAAAGAACGTAAGTCCACCCATCATGGACATTTCAAAAATTTTCTTCATTAGTTTTGCAAAAGCGATTGAGTACTTTTTATGTGTAGACCCAAAAATGATTTCATCCACGTAAATTTGAACAATTAAGATATGTGCCCCGTGATATTGTATAAAAAGAGTAGGGTCGACCGAACCTTTGGTGAAATTATTGGCAATTAGGAAAGATGATAGCTTATCGTACCATGCCCGAGGAGCTTGTTTGAGACCATACAGAGCTTTGTTCAATTTTTTGACATGGTTCGGGAACTCGGGATCAACGAATCCTTCTGGTTGGCTGACATAAACCGTTTCTTTAAGTTGTCCGTTAAGAAACGCAGTTTTGACATCCATCTGAAAGACCGTCATATTCATATGAGCCGCGAACGCGAGAAATATCCGAACAGCCTCAAGACGAGCAACCGGAGCAAATGATTCTTCAAAGTCAATACCCTCCTCCTGTCGATAACCCTTAGCCACCAGACGTGACTTGTTTCTGATTACGTTCCCTTCAACATCCAATTTGTTCTTCCAAATCCATTTAAGACCAATGACGTAGA
Source organism: Chrysanthemum seticuspe (assembly GCA_019973895.1). Classification (NCBI taxonomy): domain Eukaryota; kingdom Viridiplantae; phylum Streptophyta; class Magnoliopsida; order Asterales; family Asteraceae; genus Chrysanthemum; species Chrysanthemum seticuspe. Next base: position 135,656,827 of record BPTQ01000004.1, read on the forward strand.
CCCCTGTTGGTCTTTCAACCAGTTCCCATACTTCAAGACGTTTGAATTGGTTGAGTTCTTCCTGCATGGATTCTATCCAGTTGTCTTTTGTCATTGCGTCTTTAATGTTTTTAGGCTCAGATTGGCAGACAGTGAGTGCATAAATGCAATGTTCACCATCTGTGTGAAGACGTTGTCTCGTAACGACTAGTTGATTCGGGTTGCCAATAATATTTGCCAGAGGATGGTCTTTTGTCCATCGATGTGTAGAGGGTTGATGTTGGTATACATTGTGCAGATTCTGAGGATTCAAATGGTTTGTTGATGATTCCACGACATCAGGTGCAGCAGTGTCATTAGCAAACGGGTTAAAGAATGCATTTGGATCAAAATCTGCAGGTGGGGTTACTTCATTAAGAACATCATCAGCCGGTTCATCATTGTTGGAAGCGGTTTGTTCAACTGTTGTGGTGGAGTCAACTGGTGGTGCTTCTTCGACAGTAGTTGTTGTAGCAGGTGTATCAGGTATAAGAGTATTATCAGGTTGAGCAGCGGAAACAGCGGATACACTTAGAGCACGTTCATCAATATCGTCACTGAACAGTGGAGCAAATAACCTTTCCATTTGTTGACGAGTGAGCTGGGGGCTTTGTTCAGCTGATGATGGGGTTTGAGGGAAGTTTAAGCGGTTGTGACCGGGTTCCAAGTTGTTATACTCAGAAGCCATTTCGGTAAGTTCATCTAAATGAGCATGAATCGTTTCCATAACCTGTTTTGTACGACGATTCCAGATCCGGTAACCTTTAGAATTCTCACAATATCCAATAAAGACTCCAATGTCAGCTTTGGCTTTGAGCTTTCCAAAATCATCACGATCATTATTCGGATAGCAAAGGGATCCAAATACATGAAAGTGTTTAAGATTCGGTTTATGGTTGTGGAGAAGCTCAAAAGGTGTTTTATTGTGGCGTTTAGTAATCATAGAACGGTTTTGAGTATAGCATGCAGTAGACACAGCATCTGCCCATAAGTAATCTGGAAGTTTAGCATTGATTAACATTGTTCTTGCAGCTTCCACTAACGTTCGGTTTCGTCTTTCAACAACTCCGTTTTGTTCTGGTGTACGTGCAATAGATGTCTGATGCTCAATTCCCACTTTCTCATAAAATTCTCGAAGAGTTTGGTTAACAAATTCAGTTCCTTTGTCTGTTCTTATTTGGCGGACGGTGTTCCGGAGCTGAACTTGAATTTTTGTGAGAAAGGTGATGATCATTTGTGGAGCTTGGTCTTTGCTTCGAAGAAAGTAGACCCAAGTCCATCGTGAATAGTCATCAACAATTACTAAGATGTAGCATTTGCCATTGATTGTTTGCAAGCACATCGGGCCACACAAATCCATGTGAAGAAGATGAAGCACATGCTGAGAGCTGTGTTCCACCTTTGAAGGAAAATGAGCACGAGTGCTTTTCCCTTGTTCACAGGCTGAGCAAAGGTGATCTTTAGAATACCGGAATCGTGGGAGACCTTCAACTAGTTTGTGTCGAGCAAGATTGGTTATAGTTTGAAAGTTTAAATGTGAGAGACGACGGTGCCATAGCCAGGATTTTGTTGATGTTGCCTTTGAAAGTAAGCAGATGGGAGATGAAGCAACCATGTCTTGCATAGAGATAGTGTAAAGACTTGAGTTACGCGAGCCAGACATAAGGTCATTTCCTTGTAGATCACGAATGAAACAAGATTTCTCCCTGAAAGCAACCTCCAAATCTCCATCACAGAACTGACCTACTGAAAACAGATTATGACCGAGGCCTTCCACATAATAAACCCTGCTAATTTCGATGTTCCCATTGATATAGTCTCCGTAGCCCATGATAGCTGCGAAGTGATCATTCCCGAATCTGACAGTGCCAATGAACTTTGCAATAAAGTTTGATAACAGTTTAAGGTTGCCTGTCATGTGTCGGGAACATCTGCTATCAACAATCCAGAGAATGATCTGTATCACCTGCATTACACACAGACGGCACAGATGGAATAGAAGTAGATTTGGAACCCGAAATGCTAGAGGGTTCCGGAGCAGTTATAGTAGACATACACACATTAATAACTTTAGGCATCCATTTAAATCCTAGTGTGTTATATATCCATTTCTGCCATCTCCAACTAGTATTTGCTTTAGTCTTAGTGAATGCACTAGGTGGTACTACATTCTTAGGAGGTGAAACTGGAGCTATAGGGACAGCAATGCGGTTCATCGAATCTAAAGAGGGCGGTTTACGAAGCACAAACTTAGAAAGATTAGTGGGGCCTAAAGGTATTCCGATTCTTAGGATTCCATAAACGAGAGATGATAGCTTTAGCAACACATTTGTCATGACAGTCAGAATTCATACTTTTACGACAAATAACACAAGGTGCATCAGACTGAATATCAAAAGTACTTAAAGGTTTAGCATTCGTTAAATCACTATTTCTATTACATTTGCCAGACGCAATATCTATAATGGAAGCAACGTGAGTTTTATTCATAGTCCTAGGGTGTTCTTCTACTTTAGCATTCCTTATTGATCTTTTCTTAGGTTGCAACTTCCTATTCTTCGATGTAGTGCTTCTAGGCTGTGAAGTGCGGACGTTTGGAAAAGAGGCAACTATTCCTATTTCAGTAGAAGGAAGCACGTTAGTAACTTGTGTTTTGGCAGTAGGCATTCTAGGTTCACGATTACTAAGTGTTACTGGTGCTATTCTCTTAATCACAGTAGGCGGAAGTTGTTCATACTTTCCTAACATTTCTCTTAACTTAAAGATAGTGTGAATCAAATCTTGATTTTCAGAACGAATATTACCAGCAAAATTCATTACTTCTCTAGTGTGTGCAAGATAGTGATCAAGTTCGTTTGATGCTTCATGACGAGTCTTATTGAGTAAATCAAATATGACACCATATTCCTGTTTAACTTTTACAAGTTCTTGTTCATATTTTGAAATTTGACTTTTCAAAGACACGTTTTGATCATCCAGTTGCTCAAATTTTGGATTAAAATTGTTTGATTGCAACTGGTGGATTTTGTTTTGCAAAGCAAGTTCACGATTTTGACAATATTTTTGACACCATTGAAGACGACGTTTTGCATGTAAAAGCTCGTTTAAGAGACGTTCGTTTTCAAATTTTAAAGACTCGATCTGAAGCACATTATCAGTATTCTCAACAGTTACAACATTATCAACAGTATCAGCAGAGATATAATCAGATGCATGTGGCAAAGAATTGAATAACACAACATTATGGATATCAGCACAGATAACATCTTTCAAGAGTCGATCAACATCTTTTCTCAACATTTTCTTTTTACGTTTAGTATTAGAAATAGATGTTTCTGTTTTCTCAAAAACGACCTTCATCACTCCAAGTTCCTTATGAAAGTCCCGTTCCCAAGACAATGCACAATGTTTCAAATTTTTAACATTTGGTAAAAGATTTTTCTGAAAAATGTCTCTTTGTTCTCGCGCCAGAGGCGATTGAAAATGTTGAACTTTGATTTCAGAATGATATTCTATCTCATGTTGTAAGGTTTTGAGGTCAGCCATGAAAAGGTCAAAATATCTAAGAATTTTGCGATTTTCAGGTTTTGAGTTTACTTCACTAATGGAAGGTAAAGGACCATAAATTTGTGCATCGTCTGGTTGGGGATTAACATTAGAAGACTCAGACGTTTTTATGATAATCCTTGGTTTGTTAGAAGAATCCGTTGGTGTGACGAAAGTGACCGGTTTTGAATAGTTAAAAGGTTTGTTGTAAACAACAGTTTCTAATTTTGATCGACTCTCGTCTTCTGCATCTAATTCCTCTTGATGATGATATTCAATAACACTCATAACAGAATTATCAATTTTATATTCTGCACTGGAAACTTCAGGATTTGGTTTGAATGCTTTGGTTGAAAGCTTAGGTTTGTAATCAGCAAGATTTGGTCCATATCCATTTGGATTGGGTTTTAAAGTAAACTTTTCAATAGCTGTGACCGACTCACCATGTTTGTAAACAACAGTTTTAAACTCTTTAAGTTTGTTTTGCAAGCCGATAATTTCTTCAAGATGATCATCTATTCGTTTCGTTGAATGCTTTTTGTATGCAGAGAACTGTTTTTGACAAGTTAACAACTCAGCCTTAGCTTTTTGATTTTCCAAGGTGAGAGCGTTAATTTGATTTTTATGTTCATGTTTCAGTTGTTCTATTTCAGACAACAAAGCATTCTTCGAAGCGGCTAGATCACGCATCTGTCTCTCTAAATATTTTTCGTTTTGATGAGATTTAGCAAAGGCGGCTTCAAAACCTTTTTCACGTTTTTCTTGAGTTTTGAAAAAGTTGAGTTGCTTTTGTAAACATTCAAAATCCTTGGTTAACAGTGCATTTTTACTTTTCAAGTCCTGATTTACTGCACGACATTCTTCCACTATGGTTTGTTGGTCTTGTATTAAACGAGCAAAATCTGGATGAGGCAAAAGCTCGGCGTGTTCAACGTGAGTCACAACATGATCATTACTTAGATCCTCAAGTATAACCACAGAGTCAATTTGATTATCAATGGAAACCATAAGGTCATCTTGATCGTCAAATGTAACTACGGGGTCTAATTGAAAATCGTCGGAATGAGATGTGGATGACTCATTTTGAACATTCTGAGCCTTGCCAGATTCAGATGTTGGCGGAGATATTAGATCAGAGATAAATATGGTTTGTTCGGGTACCTGAGACAAGCCATCAGTGTCATACACTGGGCCTGTGTCACTCATGTGTAACTCGTGCATATTAGCCATCAACATAACAGCTGCATTGGCCTGCAAGTCCTCCATATCATCATCTGAGTCTGCATCTGCCATAAAACTCTGTTCTTTGTCTGTGAGAGTTCCACCAGCTTCATCCTTAAGAGCCAAAAGTAAAGCCTCCTTGTGATAAGCACTGCCCCTAGTCCTCGGCTTTGGGCATGCATTAGCCAGGTGTCCCTTCTCATTGCAGTTGTAGCATCGAAGACCATTCAACCCATTCTGAGCATTTCCTTGTTCCACCACTTGAGCTCTGTTGTTATTCCTACCCATAGCATTAAACCCTTGACCACTGCCCATCTGACGACCATAACCACGATTCTTAACTTCAACTCGTCCATTGTTCACAACAGCCTGATTTCGTGTGTTAGATGAGGAACGAATACAATTGTTGGATTTGTTGGTATAACGTCTAAAAGCATTAGCAATCATAACAAATCCTTGTTGCAATGCTTCGAACGGATCAGATTCCTCATTAGCTTCACTGACAAGTGCTTGAGCATTGTTGTTGTTGTATGGAACCAATTGAGTTTGTTGAGATTGTTGCAGTGAAGGATCATATGGTGTGATTGTAGTAGTTGGTTGAGTTGCTGGTTGAGGAGAATAACTGTTTTGAGCATACAAGGCAAGTTGTTGATTTTCCGGATGTGAAGATGAAGCAATTTGAGCACGGAGAATCCTTTCCTTATCAACTTCCTTTTGATGAGGCTTCAAGTAATCGTACAACAATCCGTATTTAGAATGATGCATGTTCTTCGCTTGACGGAGAAAAATGACATACTTCTCCCATTCAAGACCAAGACTACTCAGGAACTTAGTATTAACTGCAATTCTTGGCATGATGATGTTGTGTTTATCCAAATCATTTATGATGTCTGAGAATCGATGATGATAAGACTCTAGTGTCTCTCCAGGTTCAATCATGAAGTGTTCATAAGCCAAGTAAATTTTGGATTCCATATCCTCTTGATTGAGTGCAGATCCTTCCATAAGAAGATGAATATGTTCCCACATTGCCTTTGCAGTCTTTTGAGCATCAACACTTCGAAGAATTGGGTTTGGTAATCCTAAGAGGATATATTGCATTGCAAGCTCATAAGCTTCATAGTGTAGAAGTTCTGCTGCGTTCAGGTCTACAACAGTAGCAATGTTTGATTGTTCATCTCTTGGTGGATTAGCATTTGGATCTCCGGGTACAATGACAGTAGGCATCTGAAATTGACCTTCCAAGATAACCTTCTTTAAGAACTTTCCATGTGGCTTCTTCAGATCACAAAACCTAAAGAACCTAATCACCCATTGATCGTAGTTTCCTGGAGAGAGCATTGGAGGTCTATCAAGTGATCCAGCCTCATGAATTGATTGTTGGCTGCTTAAAGCTTCACACATCTTTGCAAACAAAGTGGGTTCCTTCATAGTGTTCCTTGATGGATGTTGATTGAAATCATTTGTGTAGGGTTGAACTTGAAGACTTGGTGGTGGTTGAACCATTTGTGGTGGTGGAATTGCTCCAAGTTGTGGAGTATGTTGTTGATTAAATTGTTGTTGATAAATTGCTTGTTGTTGATTCCATTGTTGATGTTGTGGACTTAGTTGTTGTTGTCGTTGAGTATAAGTGTAAGGGAAATAGTTAGAGTATGGTGGTTGTGACATGTTGAAAACACTTGTGTTATAAAATGGATCTTTGTAGTCGAATGAACCTTTGTTGATGAAGTATCCTTAGGCGTAGAAATCACAATAAACCAAGTAGCACTTATGCGTAAAAACACCAAAGTTACGCGTAACAGCAAGAGTTACGCGTAGGTTTAGCTTACGCGTAAGCAGGGAAAAAGCACTAAAGTTATGCGTAAACAGTAAGTTAGGCGTAGAAAACTTAGGCGTAGGATTACCTTATGCGTAAGACTAGGCTTAGGCGTAAGATGAATCTTATGCGTAGGATGTTCTACGCGTAAGCTTATGCTTATGCGTAAGTTTAGGGTTTTTAGCCCAAGTGATCTTTTACACTATCACAGTGCAAAAGATATCCCAAGTCGACGTATTTTCAGGCTTATCCAAGCAAGAAAACACGGAGTAAACCACGAAACTGAAGATCAAACCAAGGATAAAGTTACGCGTAAGTTTAGGGTTTTGATACGCGTAGCTTTACTCGTAAAAATGATTTTGCCCAAAGATGTTTCTAAACCTGTTTTTGTGTGATGAAATAGCTTCAATATCACCAAAAGAACACAAGAGTGTGAAATTTGATGATCCAAAGCATAAAAAACGGTTACGCGTATGATGAAACCCACGAACAAAAACAAGCTCAAAAACGAATATCCACTCGTAAAGTTTGAAACTTTTTCCCAAAAACAGTTATTTTAACACCTTAAAACATTGAAAGGACAAGAATCTTGGATTAAAAAGTGTAAAAAACGTGTTTTTAAGCGAACCAAAGTATCTCGTACGTTTTACGCGTAGGACCGAAACCCACTTCAAAAACAATACGTTCACCCAACTAGTAGGCGATTCATACCACTGTTAGGTCACTAGTTTTACAACACAAGCACAATAGAAGAGATAGAGAGGCGGATGAACAATAAACCAAACGCACACACACGATATAATGATACGGTTATGCGTAGAGTGAGTGAAAGAGATAAATTGAACAACCAACCCTCAAGTGAGGGTTATTACATAGTATTTATAGGAGGGAAGCTAGGGCAACACTCCTAGTCCCTTCCTTTCTCCTATGGGCTTGGGCCTAAGCTCATGGGCCTTCTACATAAGCTTAAGGCTAATAACAAACATAAAGGCCATAATTAAGCTAAGTATTACATATGAATCACTAACACTTGATTAAGGTTTAGGAGTGATTCCAACAATCCTTATACTAGGGTGAAGCACTCTCATTGTCTTATGGAAGGACCAAATCCTAAGAGATTGAAGACTACTGATGCCTTTGAGGCTGCACTCATTCCCTCTGAGACTCTGTCAGATGATATGCCTTCAACAGTTTATGTTGCAAATATTACACCTCATGAGGAGGAGGATCCTTCTGTTGTTGGGACAAAGAATGAGTCATTTTCCAAAGATCCACCATCCATCTCTCTTGAAAACTCTGTGGCAACACCTTAGGCTATATGTGTTGATCTTCATGCTCCTGAGAGTTCTTTTCTAAAGGACTTTGAGGAAAATGATTCAGATGAGGAGTTGGTTGAATGGTCTCCATTGGTGAACTGGAAACTCACTCCTACAGGTCTTGGTGGTTTGAGAGATTGTAATTCCGTTTATCGCAAGGATGAGACTGTTAGGCATTTTACTTTTCTCTTTGAGGTTCTCAATTTTCTAGATAGACATGATTTGTTTACTCTTTATGGTATGGTCACACAACACTTTGAATCTCATCCTGCACAAGGGGCTGGTTTGGTTTTGTTAGGTGATCTTCAAGTGTTATTTGATTCTAACCATCAAGATGGTGCTGGTTTTAAGATTTGGGAAGGTCAGTCTGAGTGGAAGGTTTTTAGTTGGATTTTTTATCCACTCTCTAGTGTTCATGTGGTGCAGACTTGGTCTGGGGTCTATCTTTATATGTTTTCAGATCATGATTATCCATTGTCTGCATCCTTGTTGGAACAAATGTTGAAGACGAAGTTGACATTCTCTACTGCTCCAGTTGCAAATGATCAGACTCATGCAGAACAACTGATTACAAGGTTGAAGAATAAGTTTCTTGCTGTTTCTGTTAATTCTTCACATTCATGAGTGGTATGATGTTATTTGTATATTTATTCCTTTTGTTTATGATTAGTTTCTTATCTTTTCTTATTTGTGTTTTAAAAAAAATAAAATATATATATATATATATATATATATATATATATACTAGGCGAGTACCCGTGCCTAGCGGCATCGGTTTCTAGCGGCAACAATGTCTAGTTTTCGACAATAGTTTTAAGATGCGATTAATTTTACTTCGACAAACGGTATTTGTAGGGTTACATAATCTTGCTCGGAAAATGTTTTTTCGTGATCACGTGGTAGCGTTTAGTTATTGACAAAATCCGGTTGCGTTGATATTTGTGTGTGTTTTCTATTGTATCCTCAAGTGAGGTTTACGACATTGTATATTATGCGCATAACGCTAGCGGCTAATAAATTATGTTAGAATCAATTTAGCAGGTGTCAAATTTTTCCTTGGGCACAACTTTTGTGTTAATTTAGGAAAGATGGTTAGGTGATTAGGATATTTTGTCTTCGATACATTGTTTCAAGACTTCTTCTATATACTAAGTTAAATTGTAATATTATTTAAGGGGTCGTGGATGAAGTCCGATTATAGTAGCATTGGTTTTCTCTACTATCTTTACATAACTGCTTGAATTATTATTATTATTTTTTTTTTAAATGACAATATATATCTATGTAACGTTATTAATTGTTCTAGTTGATTTGCCTGAGGTTCAACAACAATTCAACGGTGCAGGCCAAGTCAAGCGAGAGCATTTAGTGTAATTTCATATCCTATTCACTTCATTTAATTTATGAGTTTGCATATAAATAGGGTAACAGTTACTTGTGTGTGTTAAACACAACGAACCCAAATTTTTGCATAGAAATAAAGGGCCATGGCGACAATACAACGAATTATCGTTTGTTACATTATGGTTATGCGATGGATTACCATGGAGTTCAACGTGACAACACATTTGAGGTTTGGCACGCCACGCCACTTTATGCCACGTTTTTTTGTAAATTTAATATATATGAAATATAATATAAATATATAAATATTTTTATATTTTATGCCGCCTTATAACATGATTTATAAACGCAAAAGATTCACTTTAACCGCAATAACGTAAAGTTTGATGATTTAGTCACGCCTCACGCTATTTATCACTATTATATTTACACCAACTTGTCATTGTTCAAAATCACGTGCTTGGTCTGCTTTCTTATTGAGAAATGGTACAATAAGACATGTGGTGACTCTTTCTTTTGAAAAAGAAAAGTACAATGAAAAGTTGTGCCTCTTGTATTATGTCAATGTGGTCACATTGGTCAACTTTTATTTTTTGAAAAACAAAAAAAATTCATTAGTTGCTACTTCCACAGATAAATTTATCAAATTTATGACATGAAAATCATCACAATTATAAAATATACTCTGAAAATTTCGGTCCAAGTTAAACTAACATAGCAGATCTTGTATAAAGAATAAATCAAGATAGAAAGTAAACAAACATAAAGTAAAGAAAAATCAAAAGTTTAATCACAATAGAGTAAACATCCAAAATTTCAGATTTTTAAAAACTTTCTTACTCAAAAGTTTTCATTTTCAAATCTTAACACTATAAACATTAAAAACTTTCAAATGTCAACATTTCCAAAATTTTAAGATTCTAATACTTATCAAACTTTCAGAAATAAAAAAATAAAAAATATTTAACTAACATAAAGCATATTTTACACATTTGAACACAAATTTAATAATTTAACAATTTATACAATAATTAGTTATAACAAAACTCGAAAGTTCCGGCAACTGTCCGGCGAGCGTCCCGGCTAGAGTCCCGGCTACCGTTCCGGCGAAAGTGGCTGCAAAAACAAATGTTAGATCTACAAATAAAATTAATAGATCTACCAAAATAATATAGATCTATAAAAAAAACTCTAGATCTACAAATAAAATCATTAGATCTACAAAAAAAAATCGGATCCACAAAAAAAAATAAAAACTTATGGATCTTTAAAGAAAAATTAAAAAAATACGGATTTTTAATAAAAACTTAAAAAAAATACGGATCTTTTAAAAAAAATAAAAACTTACGAATCTTTAAAAAAGGAGTAATTAAAAAAAATCGTATTTTAAAAAAAAATAGGTTTAAAAAAAATTCGGATCTTTAAAAAAAATAAAAGCTTAAGTATCATTAAAAAAAATATAAAAAATACGGATTTAAAAAAAAACTTATTAAAAATTCGGATCTTAAAAAAAATTAAAAACTTACGAATCTTTAAAAAAATAGTAATTAAAAAAATTCGTATTTTTAAAAAAATTAGGTTTACAAAAAATTCGGCTCTTTAAAAAAAATTAAAAACTTACGTATCATTAAAAAAATACGGATTTAAAAAAAAAAAACTTATAAAAATTTCGGATCTTTAAAACAAATTAAAAACTTACGAATCTTTAAAAAAAGATTAGTGAAAAAAATTCGGTTTAAAAAAAAAGATTTACAAAAAATTCGGATCTTTAAAAAAAATTAAAAACTTACGTATCTTTAAAAAAAATTAAAAAATTCGGATCTTTAAAAAAAATTGATCTATCAAAAAAAATACGAACCTTAAAAACAAAATTAGTTCTACAAAAAAATCAATAGATATACAAATAAAATCATTAGATCTATAAAAAAAAATAGATATATATGAAAAATAAAGCATCTCTATTAAAAAAATTACGCATCTAATAGATCTACAAAGAAAAAATCGAATGTATAAAAAAACATACCAAAAAACGTGATGGAGGGTGGTCGTTGGTTGTTTCCGTGAGGAGGGTGGTGGCGGCGGTACGGTGGTGCGGCAGGAGGGTGGCGGCGGGATTAGGGAGATGAGAGTGTTTTTTTGTTGAGAGATGAGGGTGTTTTTTTTAAAGATGAATGTGTTTGCGGTTTAGTTGGGAGATGAGAGTATTTTTTGGTTTAGAGATGAGAGGGAGATGAGAGTATTTTAAGTGTGTGTTTTTATAAATAAAAAATATAAAGGGGAAGTAATTTTTAGGATAGGTGTTTGTTGGGTATTGGTTTGTTGGGATTGGGGGATGGTTGTTTTGGTAATTTTTAGGATTGTATGTTGGTTTGGTATGTGTAAATTTAGTCTTGGATGTAGGTTCGGATGGCTGAATCTTAAAGTTGAAGGGTTGGATTTTGGTTGGGGATATTGGTGCATTTTAAAGGAGTAAGATATATATATACTTTGTATATATCTTGTTTGTTTTCTAATTTTTTTTTATGGTCATGTTGTACATTTGGGTTACATATGGTTTTAACTCACCATGTCTTTTGGGACTAAGAGTTAACTTGCTATTGGGGTACAGCTCTGGTAAGTATTCTCAAATCTGTTGATAGCTGCTGATTTGCTAAAAATCAGAGGGTTATCAATGTACCCTGGTCTCATACACCAAACATTGGCTACTCCATGAGCAAACGGCTCTGGTAAAGAGATGTCAAATCCGTTGGATGGTTGACAACTTGCCAATAAGTTGTATGGTGCTCAACTCACCATGTCCTCATAGATAAAGAGTTGACTAGCCCACAAGTTCATGGCTTGTGGTAAAGGCTGTGGACACCATGACTAGTCCTGAGTTAAACGGCTCCAGGTAAAGACAACTCAAATCCGTTGATGGCTGTGATGGTTTGCCAAAAACCATTAGGGTATTTCAACACACCATTGATTCACGTTCTATGTGTTGGACTGGTTATTGGTTCACCAGGGTGATGACATGATTCCACTCAAGAACCAGCTAGCCCAAGAGTGAGTAGCTACTTGGTAAAGGCTTATCAAATCTACTCTGGTTACTGATGCTGCTGGTTCCTGATGCTACCTCTCTAGGAGTTGTTGATGGGACCTTGGACTTCATTGCTGCTCTGGTAGTTCTAGGTGTTTTGCTGGTGTTTACTTATGGTTTCAGTTGCTGCTTTGCTCAATCCTCTTGTTTGCTAAAGATCTATCTGGAAACTTGAAGTTAACGACATCAAATTCAAGTTTAGGGGAGGATTGTTAGGAATTATGTAAACAGCTGGTTCCCGCTGATAGGGTTCCTACTGATAGTTATTTTGTTTCCGCTGATAGTAAGGTTTCTGCTGATAGTGTGCAGTTTCCTATGATAGATAATATGTTTCCGTGGATATGTATTTTCCGTTTTCTTAGTTTATTAGTTGTGATATGCTTGAGTTAAAATAGGAATAGATAGAGCATATCTTTTGAATGCTTAACAAGCTGCATTATTAGGGTTTCTTGTACTATAAAAGAAACATGCGGCTAGGGTTTTATGTACGTCTTTGATAACATTAATAGTGAATTAATATAGATCCATAGAGGATCAAGTTATTGTGTTTATCGTCTTCTTAAGTCTTGTATTTATTTTCCGCGTAAGTGCAATTCTTGCAAAGGTTCTCCTTAGTTGTTTTGTGATTACACAGGAAAGCTATAATCTTTCTAGGCTCATAAGATCTATCTGGGACTGTGCCCAACACAAAGTACTGATATAAGCAGAACAAGGAAATCAGCAAAACAAGTGGCAATCAAGCAATTTAGAGATCAAAACTAAGCAATCTAAGCAACTCTACATGGAAAATAAGCTTCAAACATATCAACTATGATGAACTATGACTTAGCAGGACCAATTGTAACTTACTTTAAAACTGATTTGCACCATGGATGAGACTGATGAACAGCAGGGATTAAGACAGCAATTATGGACTTGATACAGTATTGGTAAAACATTTGAAAACTTCAACACATGACTTGAAAACTTATAATTATGACTAATAAAGTTCTGAGAACAGTAATAAGACTTAATAAACTCAGATTGAGCAAATCAAATTGATTCAAAACTCACAAATAAGTATAAACCAAACACTACCTTAGAATGACCAAATTCATTAAAACCTTGAAAACTTGATGAATTAAGACCAATACTGAATCAATATACTCAGATAAACATGAAGCTAAACATTATCACAACCAAAAAGCAGAAATCAAACTAAAAATTAAATTGGCCTTGAAGTTTGACTTTTATTGACTTTATTTTCAAAACTGAGAATTAAGAGTAATTAACCAACAATTAACTCAAATAAGTTGTAATAAGCTTATTTGAGCTTATCAAAACAGTAAAATAGCTATTGAAACTAATTACTTCAAATTAAATGACAAGAAATTTAAATGATGAAGGAAATTTGTATTAATGAAAAATTGATTACAATGCTTTGAAAAGTAAAGGTTTACACTAAGTAAAAAAAGTAAATGACATGAAATTAAAATGGTCGAAACTATTCTAAAACATGAAAAGTTGGACAGATTGGAATTGTGAAGAAAGGGCTTTATATAGCTGAGCTTGTGCTTGGGTCTTGATTCTGAGAAGCTCCTAGAACTCTTTCCTCATCCCTTGATCAATCATTCTTGTCATCCAAAGCATTCTTGGCCATTTCATCAGATGGGTGATGTGTCCCAACCAATGAAAAGCCTCCAAACGCCACCTTGGCAATCCCAAGGTGTACACTCTCTGACATGCGTGGCAGGAAGTTCGAGAAGTACTTTAAGTGGGGTGATATTTGGGATGATCAGGGTTAATGGAAGTGAAGAGGTAAACAGTGAAACCTGGTAAAATAGGCGCGCTTGGTTTTTTGCTTATTTTTTATTTTATTTGACTTTAGGGAGAAGTTTGACTGGATTGGGTAAAATGGTAGGTTGATCGGGTTAAAAGGGTTTGACCGTGGGTAAGGGTTGAGGGATACGGGTAAGTATTATTAGGGGTGGGCTTGGGTAGATAGTTGGGATTTTGGTTTGTGTTATTGACTTGAATTTGAAACCATTAAGTAACATAAGGACCATTCATGTATAATTGCAAATTCTGAGGACCTATAGTGTAACTTATGAAATGGTTTGGGTGATTATGGTAAATTGGTGAAGTGAGGGTATAAATGGTAAAATGGGAAAGTGAAGGGTATTTTGTGTAATAATGGATAAGTTGAAGGTTAAAATGGTAATTTTGTGAAAATTAAGGGTGAAAAGTGAAAGTTTTGGAAAGTGAAGGTGAAATTGTGAAAACTCCCAAATGGTGATCCACAACTCCGTAAAATGACTTTTAAGCATCCAAGTCCCATAAAACTGCATCCCGGCATCGGCTTTTGCACTATTCTCTCTCTCGTGCTCGGTTTTCTTCGGTTTTGGCTTTCTTTTGTCTGTTTTGTCATATCCATACCTGCACATGCATAAACTCAAGAAACCAACAAATATTAGACATAAACGGCCCTTTCTTGGTTATTTTGGGTCTATTTTGGTAAAGAAATGGTATGTGTTTTAGCACATACCAGGACCCTCGGGAGGAGGAGGAGGAGGATATTCCTGATGAGGGTACTCCGTCGCTTCAGAGTCCTGCGCATTCAGCGCATTCTTCAGGACCAGGCTCTCCCTTACCCTTGCCTAAGCCTGATTCTCCTGGGCATCCCTTTGACTTTGAATCACCTCCTCACTCACATGAGATAAGAAGCCCACTAGGTTTGGATATGCCATCAGAGATTGCTTTAGAGCCCGCAGATTATGGAGAGATGGGTCTGATTTGGGAGTGGATTATATCCCAGGGTGTTAGGCTTAGTCAGTTGTCAGACCGACTAGTTGGAGTCACAACTCAGCGAGGAGTGACCATACGGATAGAATACATCGTCCCTGATTTTTCACAAGTCCCTAAACTAAGCGTAAAATCGAAATCATTGTTAAATATGATTTTAGATGCTAACACTACCCATGGAAATTACTTGTGTAATTACCTTTTGCTCCCATTTTCCTATTTTCCTCTATTTATTTTATTTTTGTAAGAAATGAATTTCTTCAATTTTCTCGTTTCGATAATTTTTATTCCGATAAAGATATGAAGCTAAGTCGATAATTAGTTATCCATCTTCCCTCAAAAACCATTGCACACAAGAATGAGGTCCACATCAAGGTCCTAATTTAACGCGATTTAGAAAGATATCCTTTTTATGGCGACCGAAACAACTCATATACGAGTCCAGAGACAGAGGCTTTATTTAGATATCTTCTGGATTCAAAGTTTGGCTTAACACTTATTTCAGCACATTTGCATTTTTTCAATATAGGCCCTTGGTCTTTTCAACCACTAACTCAACGGGATTACCGTTTTATCAGAAGTCTTATTATGACTTTGGATTTTCCTCTGCCTTTTTGAAGTCCATGACAACAGGGGTACCGTCGGACATAGAAAACTTTTATGGCTTTGGATTTTTCACTTTAATACATTTGGGCTTTATTTCATGTTAATTTTTGTGCCAAACTCCGAATTCTACGGTTTTTATACCGCAACACTGACAGTATTTCGATGTGTACCCAATTCTCATGGGCAAGGATTCTCTAAAGAAGATAAAGAACTAACTATCGTCAAAAACTGAACATCTTTAATTATTTATTCACAGATATGGGGTGAAACAACTTTGTGGGAACAAAAAGCCATAAGTACCTTCGATGGGTTCTAAAGAGAACCATCTACTCCGCGTTTAGCATCTAAACTCATAAGTAACTCTATCATTCCTCGATCTCCGTAAATTTAAAATCTCAAATAATGAGATCCGCGGATGCTTAGCCGATAATTAAATTATCTATGGTTAAGTGAACAAGCTAGGGCCCGGTCAAGTCAGAATTCTATTCCTACTCTCACCAGCGAAAAGTCAACAAGGTGTCAAAACATATATTAACTTAGCAAATGCTTCGTCAAATAATCTCAAGTCTCGCATTTTTAAAGTCACTTATTAGAAACTAGCAAATTCTTGTTTAAGCTTCGCATATTTAAAATCACTTAGGGAGACTTGCAAATTCTTGGCCTTGTGAGCTAGAATCACATTTTATAGCCTCTTGTCTAAGCAATTAGCAAAAACGTTTTCAAGAAAACGCATATTTAAAGTATCTTCTAAGAGACTCGCAAAGACTTTTCAATCATAATACTAGTAAAAGCTTACAAAAATTCTAAAATTTACTCATTTTTTGCACAATTTTTCATTTTTTTAAGGAAAAACGGGGTTGCGAGGGTACACGGCAAAAAATAAGCAAGTTTGGTCAAATCAAATCGAAGATTACCCACCCAAGACTAAAACGAAACATTTTCCTCAATGTTTAAAGGCAAGGGTAATAACGAAAATCTAAAAGCAGTTTATTAAGTATGCTTAAAGATAAACGTTAGTCGATAAGATTTGGATATCGGATTTCCATCAGAATCGATCATGAAACTCAAGTGGAGAAAAGACAAACTTCGAGCACGAGAGTCTACATATCGGTGAAATCCTGGACAAACACATCACAAACAACCAAACACGAGAAATCGAAGAGGCTAACCCCTTCACGTCACTTATTAAAAAAAATAGAAAGAAGATAGAGATAAGCATGGGGTGCCTACCACGAAGCGCTACTGTTTTTGATCACCGAGTCGCTAGCCTGACTCGATCCCCGCATTCATTTGTCCTTGGGGAAGCAAACGGGAAAGATACCCGGATTAAAGACGGTATCCTCACTCCGGAGGGAAAGAGAATGGGTGGGTTGGGAGAGAAAGAAAATGTCGGGCTCCAGCACATACGGGATAACTCCTCCCGAAATCATATAAGGTATATCAAGAAAGAATGATCCATCATCCGACGGTTTTGCGGGTGGACGAAAGGATGATGGATAAAGATGAGAATACTCCAAAGATGTAACACCCCAACCCGACAAGGGTCCGAATGTCACATTATGGAGTCATATCAGAACATACTAATAAAAATTTGCAAGCGAAAGTCTTATTAAATAAAATACCAAGTCATATAAACAAATGACTTACAAGGAAAAATACAAAATCCAATATGTCAAAAATGAAATGAAATATCAAAACAATTGCTCTTCAAATAAGTCCAAAATGATAAAGGAAACTAGAGTCGGATCACTCAAATGCTCCTACTCTCAGCCCAACAAAGCCCAGCATCCTACTTGGTACATGCCGCATGGAAAAGAAGTGCGGCTGAGCTTAAAAATCCCAGTGAACAGATATAACAAAACAAAAGCTAAACCGAATCAAAATACAAAACGAAACATAGGAGACTGATATCAAAATCGTAACGAATGAGCACAATGAGTCTATGAGTCAATGAGGAACCTGCAGAACACAATATTAACAGATATCCAGAAGGAACAGAAATCAAAATACTAAGGTACAGCAAAGCAACGAATCATTAAACAATTACAAATACACATAAATAACCAAACATACAATTATCGAAACATAATCATATAGGAGTTGATGAACAGTATCATAATCAAAACAAGTGACCAAACAGTGAACAAGCATATCAGTCAACGAATTAACTAAACATAAATGTGGTAAAACAAATAAATTAGATAATTCAGAATACATAAGCTAAGCTGAATTCCATTAGCAGGCGGAAGCAATTGCATAGAATGTAAGCATGGCAATCACACAAGTCAGAAAATCAACAATTAATAAACATAATAAATATCATAACAAGCTGAGATACTAATAGATGTATAAGCATGTCAGTCACAAGTATAGGTAGGAAATACTGAACGAACATCATAATCAAATGAAGTAACTGAACAAGAATATAGCATGACAACTAAACAAGTCAACTAGACAGATAACATAAGTGGAACCCTATTTCTTCATGAAACGGTAACATGAACATAAGTGTAAACATGGTAGTCACAAATAGCAAATAGGATTACTAAATGATAATCATAGCCCATGAAATAATTGAACGAAGTGTAACATGATAAACGGATAAATCAAAGGATTGCATACTAGCATGACAACCAGACGAATCAAATAGTCGCATAATAGCATGGTTAGCGGATAATCGGATATTAGCATGATGACAGATGAATCAGGTAACTATATACTAACATAGTAGACAGAGAAATCATGTAGTCATATACCAGCATGGTGAAAGGATGGATCAAATATTTGGGATGAGCAGGGTTAATGGAAGTGAAGAGGTAAACAGTGAAACCTGGTAAAATAAGCGCGCTTGGGTTTTTGCTTATTTTTTATTTTATTTGACTTTAGGGAGAAGTTTGACTGGATTGGGTAAAATGGTAGGTTGACCGGGTTAAAAGGGTTTGACCGTGGGTAAGGGTTAAGGGATACGGGTAAGTATTATTAGGGGTGGGCTTGGGTAGATAGTTGGGCTTTTGGTTTGTGTTATTGACTTGAATTTGAAACCATTAAGTAACATAAGGATCATTCATGTATAATTGCAAATTCTGAGGACCTATAGTGTAACTTATGAAATGGTTTGGGTGATTATGGTAAATTGGTGGAGTGAGCGTATAAATGGTAAAATGGGAAAGTGAAGGGTATTTTGTGTAATAATGGATAAGTTGAAGGTTAAAATGGTAATTTTGTGAAAATTAAGGGTGAAAAGTGAAAGTTTTGGAAAGTGAAGGTGAAATTGTGAAAACTCCCAAATGGTGATCCACAACTCCGTTAAATGACTTTTAAGCATCCAAGTCCCATAAAACTGCATCCCGGCATCGGCTTTTGCACTATTCTCTCTCTCGTGCTCGGTTTTCTTCGGTTTTGGCTTTCTTTTGTATGTTTTGTCATATCCATACCTGCACATGCATAAACTCAAGAAACCAACAAATATTAGACATAAACGGCTCTTTCTTGGTTATTTTGGGTCTATTTTGGTAAAGAAATGGTATGTGTTTTAGCACATACCAGGACCCTCGGGAGGAGGAGGAGGATATTCCTGATGAGGGTACTCCGTCGCTTCAGAGTCCTGCGCATTCAGCGCATTCTTCAGGACCAGGCTCTCCCTTACCCTTGCCTAAGCCTGATTCTCCTGGTCAGCCCTTTGACTTTGAATCACCTCCTCACTCACATGAGATAGGAAGCCCACTAGGTTTGGATATGCCATCAGAGATTGCTTCAGAGCCCGCAGATTATGGAGAGATGGGTCTGATTTGGGAGTGGATTATATCCCAGGGTGTTAGGCTTAGTCAGTTGTCAGACCGACTAGTTGGAGTCACAACTCAGCGAGGAGTGACCATACGGATAGAATACATCGTCCCTGATTTTTCACAAGTCCCTAAACTAAGCGTAAAATCGAAATCATTGTTAAATATGATTTTAGATGCTAACACTACCCATGGAAATTACTTGTGTAATTACCTTTTGCTCCCATTTTCCTATTTTCCTCTATTTATTTTATTTTTGTAAGAAATGAATTACTTCAATTTTCTCGTTTCGATAATTATTATTCCGATAAAGATATGAAGCTAAGTCGATAATTAGTTATCCATCTTCCCTCAAAAACCATTGCACACAAGAATGAGGTCCACATCAAGGTCCTAATTTAACGCGATTTAGAAAGATATCCTTTTTATGGCGACCGAAACAACTCATATACGAGTCCAGAGACAGAGGCTTTATTTAGATATCTTCTGGATTCAAAGTTTGGCTTAACACTTATTTCAGCACATTTGCATTTTTGCAATATAGGCCCTTGGTCTTTTCAACCACTAACTCAACGGGATTACCGTTTTATCAGAAGTCTTATTATGACTTTGGATTTTCCTATGCCTTTTTGAAGTCCATGACAACAGGGGTACCGTCGGACATAGAAAACTTTTATGGCTTTGGATTTTTCACTTTAATACATTTGGGCTTTATTTCATGTTAATTTTTGGGCCAAACTCCGAATTCTACGGTTTTTATACCGCAACACTGACAGTATTTCGATGTGTACCCAATTCTCATGGGCAAGGATTCTCTAAAGAAGATAAAGAACTAACTATCGTCAAAAACTGAACATCTTTAATTATTTATTCACAGATATGGGGTGAAACAACTTTGTGGGAACAAAAAGCCATAAGTACCTTCGATGGGTTCTAAAGAGAACCATCTACTCCGCGTTTAGCATCTAAACTCATAAGTAACTCTATCATTCCTCGATCTCCGTAAATTTAAAATCTCAAATAATGAGATCCGCGGATGCTTAGCCGATAATTAAATTATCTATGGTTAAGGGAACAAGCTAGGGCCCGGTCAAGTCAGAATTCTATTCCTACTCTCACCAGCGAAAAGTCAACAAGGTGTCAAAACATATATTAACTTAGCAAATGCTTCGTCAAATAATCTCAAGTCTCGCATTTTTAAAGTCACTTATTAGAAACTAGCAAATTCTTGTTTAAGCTTCGCATATTTAAAATCACTTAGGGAGACTTGCAAATTCTTGGCCTTGTGAGCTAGAATCGCATTTTATAGCCTCTTGTCTAAGCAATTAGCAAAAACGTTTTCAAGAAAACGCATATTTAAAGTATCTTCTAAGAGACTCGCAAAGACTTTTCAATCATAATACTAGTAAAAGCTTACAAAAATTCTAAAATTTACTCATTTTTTGCACAATTTTTCATTTTTTTAAGGAAAAACGGGGTTGCGAGGGTACACGGCAAAAAATAAGCAAGTTTGGTCAAATCAAATCGAAGATTACCCACCCAAGACTAAAACGAAACATTTTCCTCAATGTTTAAAGGCAAGGGTAATAACGAAAATCTAAAAGCCGTTTATTAAGTATGCTTAAAGATAAACGTTAGTCGATAAGATTTGGATATCGGATTTCCATCAGAATCGATCATGAAACTCAAGTGGAGAAAAGACAAACTTCGAGCACGAGAGTCTACATATCGGTGAAATCCTGGACAAACACATCACAAACAACCAAACACGAGAAATCGAAGAGGCTAACCCCTTCACGTCACTTATTAAAAAAAATAGAAAGAAGATAGAGATAAGCATGGGGTGCCTCCCACGAAGCGCTACTGTTTTTGATCACCGAGTCGCTAGCCTGACTCGATCCCCGCATTCATTTGTCCTTGGGGAAGCAAACGGGAAAGATACCCGGATTAAAGACGGTATCCTCACTCCGGAGGGAAAGAGAATGGGTGGGTTGGGAGAGAAAGAAAATGTTGGGCTCCAGCACATACGGGATAACTCCTCCCGAAATCATATAAGGTATATCAAGTAAGAATGATCCATCATCCGACGGTTTTGCGGGTGGACGAAAGGATGATGGATAAAGATGAGAATACTCCAAAGATGTAACACCCCAACCCGACATGGGTCCGAATGTCACATTATGGAGTAATATCAGAACATACTAATAAAAATTTGCAAGCGGAAGTCTTATTAAATAAAATACCAAGTCATATAAACAAATGACTTACAAGGAAAAATACAAAATCCAATATGTCAAAAATGAAATGAAATATCAAAACAGTTGCTCTTCAAATAAGTCCAAAATGATAAAGGAAACTAGAGTCGGATCACTCAAATGCTCCTACTCTCAGCCCAACAAAGCCCAGCATCCTACTTGGTACCTGCCACATGGAAAAGAAGTGCGGCTGAGCTTAAAAAGCCCAGTGAACAGATATAACAAAACAAAAGCTAAACCGAATCAAAATACAAAACGAAACATAGGAGACTGATATCAAAATCGTAACGAATGAGCACAATGAGTCTCTGAGTCAATGAGGAACCTGCAGAACACAATATTAACAGATATCCAGAAGGAACAGAAATCAAAAGACTAAGGTACAGCAAAGCAACGAATCATTAAACAATTACAAATACACATAAATAACCAAACATACAATTATCGAAACATAATCATATAGGAGTTGATGAACAGTATCATAATCAAAAGAAGTGACCAAACAGTGAAAAAGCATATCAGTCAACGAATTAACTAAACATAAATGTGGTAAAACAAATAAATTAGATAATTCAGAATACATAAGCTAAGCTGAATTCCATTAGCAGGCGGAAGCAATTGCATAGAATGTAAGCATGGCAATCACACAAGTCAGAAAATCAATAATTAATAAACATAATAAATATCATAACAAGCTGAGATACTAATAGATGTATAAGCATGTCAGTCACAAGTATAGGTAGGAAATACTGAACGAACATCATAATCAAATGAAGTAACTGAACAAGAATATAGCATGACAACTAAACAAGTCAACTAGACAGATAACATAAGTGGAACCCTATTTCTTCATGAACCGGTAACATGAACAGAAGTGTAAACATGGTAGTCACAAATAGCAAATAGGATTACTAAATGATAATCATAGCCCATGAAATAATTGAACGAAGTATAACATGATAAACGGATAAATCAAAGGATTGCATACTAGCATGACAACCAGACGAATCAAATAGTCGCATAATAGCATGGTAAGCGGATAATCGGATATTAGCATGATGACAGATGAATCAGGTAACTATATACTAACATAGTAGACAGAGAAATCATGTAGTCATATACCAGCATGGTAAACGGATGGATCAAATAATCATATAATAACATAGACCACACTTGAATCCCATAATCACATAATAGCTCGGTAAACGGATGAAGTGGTAATCTGAAGTATAAGCTTGGAAGCCAACCGAAATATAGTGAAAGCATAGTAAATCAAATGAACTGAAGACTGAGTATAATAACCAAATGAACTGAAGCATGAGTCCGATAGTCAAACGAATCACATAAGAAAACTGAGTGAATAAGTAGTCAACTGAATAACTGAATAGGCATAGTAAACGAATGAATCAGAATATCAGATAGTCACATAATAACCAAAATCAGAATATTATCACGAGCACCTAATACTAAAGGAGATACTCCAATAGCCAAATCTAACAAATCACATATCATAACCCATATCTGCCAAATCATATAATAACCAGAATCTGAATGTTGCCCCGAGCGCCTACACTAAAGGAGATACTCCAATAGCCAAATCTACAAATCATAACCAATATCATATCCAATCCGTCAAATCATATCAAAGTGTACATGGGTAGCTAGCCCAATGTACCAAAATGTGAGGGGGTGTATTGCACACACGCACCACATCACCAAAACTGAACTGAGTACTTAGGATGCATCCATACGCTCCCTGCAAAACAAATCATATATACATATGCCAGTTCAAGACTGTACATACGTATTCATAATGGCCAAGTGTACACATATCATAATCATATCAAAAGGGAACGCCGGGGACTAATCACACCGCCCCAGATAGTGTCATGCCATTGGTGCATCAATGACACGACCATGGTACCTCCATGGCTAGTTAGCTCGGGCAACCAAACCAAACAAATCATATCATATCAACTGATCATATAATGGAATCATATCAATAAGGGATCTCAACGGATAGCATATCAACGAATAACTAAACGAATATCAAATCAGAGAATCATACCAAAACGAATCATACCAAAGGAATCATATCACATTCAAGTAAGGAGAATACGAATCAGATATCATAATAGACAAGAGTCATGAGAGAAAGATGTGTCATTGCTGAAATGACGGAATATCTGTACCTTAGCAAATGAAAGCAAATGGAAATGTGAGCACGAAGAAATAACGTCACATCTTCTTCAACGAATCTACACGGATTACGGTTCATATAATACTTATTAGCTCATTTATGTCATAACGGATTTATTGCTTATATAAATCGTATTAATATTTTTAGAGTTATTAAGCGTATTCTCATTTTTAGTAATGGACCGAAATAAATACTTTAGGGTAATAATTATTAATTAGCCAAACTTAGGGGTTTAGTAATATGAGAATATAGCAAAGTTAGAGGTCAAATATGATAGATTCCAAAGATTAGGGTCAAAAGTGACAACTTGACAAAGTTCAAGGTTTGCATGCGCCCATGACCAAAGTCTAAGGTTTAAAATGTAAATAACTTATATATAAAATTTAACTAAATCTAGTTTATGCAAAAAGATGCAATACGCTACATAATGCATTTCCATATACACCCGACCCATTTTCATGCTCGTTCGCGGCTCAAACAATTAACATTTACGACCTACTAAATATACATTATGATTAACCCCCGACTCGACTCCCCCGACGCACTTTCAAAACTCGAAACGGCTCACACATAAACTCCGCGATCAGCTTTGAACTCACTCCTACAAGACCAAATATAAACTATTTCAAATGCACATTTTCACCCTTGATCGCGGCTCGTACTACTTATAATCACGGCCAATTAAACATGTCATTCGACTAGCACACAACTCAATTCCCATGACCACTTTTCAAAACGCCATACGACTTGACCATTCATTCCGCGATCACCCTCGAACTTACCCTCAAAACCATGTTAAAACTACATTCATTTGATGCCTTAGACTGAGTTTAATACTCAAAGACTCATGCACATGCAATACATATATCATTCATGAAATTTGCATGTTTTAATTTCAAAACCATAACGTACATACTCTTATAGGTCAGTATATTTATAATTCATGCAAAGACAAGTCCAAGAGAAACTCTTACATGCTACTAGGTGATAACAGTTATGCATGATCAAGGTTTTTGGGTTATTAGCATAAGTCTCTTAAATTATAGTTCAACACATGGTCTACACCCACATCATATATAACGACATAACACGACACCGGATTTTACGAGCCAAAACAAACGTCAACATCACATGAGATCCTAGACCAAAATTATAATTTCTCTTGTTAAATAATGTCTCCCACCTCTAGTTTTAGTATGTCATATTAAAGATGTGATTTAGTGGTCATAACTGTTTGTATATATATATATATATATATATATATATATATATATATATATATATATATATATATATATATATATATATATATATATATATATATATATA
This sequence comes from Chrysanthemum seticuspe, assembly GCA_019973895.1. Taxonomy (NCBI): domain Eukaryota; kingdom Viridiplantae; phylum Streptophyta; class Magnoliopsida; order Asterales; family Asteraceae; genus Chrysanthemum; species Chrysanthemum seticuspe. The sequence continues at coordinate 135,682,120 of BPTQ01000004.1, forward strand.
TATATGTGTGTGTGTGTGTGTGTGTGTGTACATCGAATAGGTGAGATCAAAACAAGAATTATTGGTACCTTAAACGGATAAGACGGATCAAAGAACCAGAAGGAACACCTTCGAATCACATCCATGACCACACCAATGATTTAACACCAACGAATGCTAAGCCACGATCACAGCCTTGCTATAACTCTCGCATCTTTTCTTGAGAGAAAAAATGGTGCTACCGATTTAGGATGAAAAGGAATTGAGAGATTGGGTTTGCATAAATGGCGTGAAAGGAAAGAAGTAAGTGCTAGTTAAATGGGAGAATGATTCTCCTCATACCTCTAAATATAGTTTATTCTTATCTTCAAATAATGTGTATACAAAATATATTTGGTCCAATGTACTTTAAACGTGTGACCTCGAAATTGTCGTGTGAAGTGGAGAGAAAGAAGGAAAACAAATCTTCTAATTGTAGGCAAATATTTGGTTTAATCTCTTATAAACGTGTAGAGTGTTTATTTCAAATGTATAATTGGTTCAAAAGCAAGTAAGTGAGAGTAGTTAAGTAAATGTGTGTCATATTAATTTATATTATGATAGAATTGGATATTTTTATTATCTTGTATTTTATATCTTCAACAGTTATTATCACATATTAATTAAATTAAATTTAAAAGAAATAATGAAAATGTGAGTCCAAATTTGAGGGTGTTATAAAAGAAGTCGGGAGCTCATGGTAAGGCATAAAATGTGTGGGCTCAAAACTGAAGGCACATCCATCGGTGGATCCTTATCTCGAATGACGTTTTTAACAAAGAGCTCATCAATGAATATCCCGGGTTTAAATATTTTGTCTTCACATGAGGGATAAGTAAGGGTTGACTCAACAGAAGAAGGAGAATCATCATCAAGTAATAACATACCCCCCTCGGGATCATGCACAACATCCTCAATACCCGGTGGTATCAAGTCATCAATAGCATCCTCAATGATCGGGTCACTTGTCAGATTATCAGAAATCTCATTCATAGTTTTGCTCATATCAACATCAAAGTAGAATCGCTCAAGAATCAGAGGATAAGCATCTGTCATAGTGGGACTGCCACTAATCTCTTCATCAAATCGGAAAGTCTCAAGTTCGGGAGAAAAATCACTATCTTTAACGGAGATAGGGGTGAACTTGAATTATCGTTGAGGGCTTCAATCTTAGAAATGAGAAGATTAACATTTAACAATGTTTCACGTAATGCTTCATCCTCGATCTGAATATCATCGGGCTCAATCTCTTCATCTTCTGGCTCAAAATCATTTACTTCTTCTATGTGAAATGGCTCAGAAGGAAAATCGTCAACGAAATCGATGTCTCCATAAGAATCTTCATCGGAATCGGAGAACATCTCAACATGATCATTCGAAATATCAAGAGAAGGCTCATCACAAATATCATTAACAACCTCGGACTCTCTTGGGCATGGGATAAGGATCTCAGCAATAGACGATTCTGTTTCCGGAATAGTACTAAGATGCTCATCCCCCATTATGAGAGAGTCAACAGGTTCAACGATTTTTGAAGAAATAGAATCATCGACCTCTTCCAAAACGGCGTCACTTCTCTCAACCGGCGTGAGTGAAGGGGAAGGGTCAGAAATGAAAGGCTCAGAGATGAAAGAGGGATCGTATTTTGAAGATTTCGGAGGTGGGACAAGAGGTGTGCTCTGAGAGCTAGCAAGTTCCACCACTTCCGTTGTGGTCTCCGGTTCTTTCTGTTTAGTGATCATTTTAAGCTCATATAATTACGTTCCGTTTTGTTGTAACTCGACGAACTCGACAAACTCGTAACAGCGAATCGTGAAAGATAAGGATCGATTCTAGACTTCTTGGGATTGGAGTCGAGAGTACAAACGGGAATCACCTCGGGTTCAAAAACATGTTCCATCTCCCTCACCGGAGAGGGAGTAGGAATCGAGGGTTCATTAAGCTTATATTTCAAAAATTTTGACAATGCTTCAAGTTTTTCAATGTTGTTAATAAAAGCACGACGTTCAAAGAAATCGTCTCCGTAACCCTCGGTGGGTTCTTCGGGTAGCTCCAAAATTTTGTGATCGTCTTCCATAACTTGAACGGGTTATGCATTAATACTTTGTTGATATTGACTGAAGAAAACTGTTAACCAGCATTCCATTTCTATTCTTCGCCGCTCATTATTGTCCTCAAGCCATGAATAATCGTCCACGACACCCCCGGCGGGTTCTTCAATTATGGAATCATAATTCTCAATCGGAACGGGTTCTTCATAAATAGGATGTATCTCAGGCATACACCGTAAACAACGAAAATCGTTTGACGAGTCTACCATACCTCCACAACCATAACAATAACATGGTTCGAACGAAGATATCTCGGGCTGTGGAGGGTAGTCGGGAAAATTTTGAGGATTATTGAAAGAATTGGGGCACATATGATGATAACAATGATAATCATATCCCAAACGTGAATTACAACACTGACAGAAATAGTCGAAGGAGTCCATAAGAATCAAATATGAGAGGGATAAGAGGAAAGAATCATCAAATCAGAGGGTTAAGAAGAATATTTTTGGGTTTTTATAAATAGAAAACATGTTTTGAAAAGGAAAATCCTTTTGGGTTTTTTAATAAAAGGGATATTTACAAAAACAACGATAACTTCTCGGGGAAGGATCTTTAAATACACGCGAATCGAGACGGAATCGAAAACTCACTACATGCTTTCCCCGGCAGCGGCGCCAAAAATTGATTCAACGGGAAACCAATTATAGAAGTTATGTAGTATTTGGGTAACTCAAACGTATTAGGTTTTAGTCCCCGGATCGTTCCAGACGAGGGATGAATGGAGTATAACAACTCACGTCGCGTTTCGAGGATTTGAATGTGAAAATAAGGAATTTTGTGTTTCTAATCTATGGGGCAAGGAAAAGTAAAGGGAAGCAATAAAAACTACAGAATCTAAGATGAAAATAAGGAATTACGACCAAACATGCAAACGATAACTAAAAACGCGAATTACGTAAATATAAAAACATGAATTAAATGCAAACTACACTATTTTAACCCATAAAAATGAACTACTATTTTTTTACAGAAAAAAATGATATTTGAAATTTATTATAAATTTAAAACTAATTTTTTGGATTTTTATTGATTTATTTTGAATTAAAAACTAATTTTAAACATTTAAAATAGAATTAAAAAGCTAAAAATTATGAAAATTAATGAGAAAATTACAAAACTATTTTTCAAAAATCTTATTTAACTAAAAAGAATTTTCAAAACTGGAATTAAATTTTTCTGATTTTTCCTCAATTTATTATGAATTTAAAACTATTTAAATCTAATTAAATTCCTAGAAAATACTATTTAAGCTATGAAAATTCTGTAAAAATACTTTTTATGACTTTTTGAATATTCTAAACTTAAGAAAATTGAAATTGAATTTTTCTGAACATTTTATAATTTATTTGGATTAAAAGCTATTTAAAAAGCCTTAAAAATGAATTTAAATGTAGAAAAATAGCAAAAGAGCATGGAAAAATATGAAAAATTCCAGAAAATTCTAAAATAATACTGAGAAGCAGGGAAAAATAACTGAAACAACTTTGGAATGCAGTAAATATGATTTAGCTAGACTGAATGGAAAAGCTAAAATGAAATAAGCTATAAGCTACTATAAGGCTACAATAAGCTACCACAGGCTTATAAAGACTAAACTAAGCTTAATCTAACCAACTTGAACCTAATGCAACTAAAATGGACCATAAAAGCACAAGCTTAAGACTAAAAAACACTATATCAGATTTCACAAGCTAAGGCCAAATACTCCTGATGCAGCAACTTTAAGGCTTAATTTAGCTAATCTAGAAAAATCCTAAAATTAAACTAAAATATGCTAGTTAAAGGCAACCAACAAAAGAGCTTAAGTCCTAAGTTTCATCTAAAAAGGTCCAAAGTTGCAAAAATTAAAAATCAGAAACTAAGTGGGATTGGAACTTAGCAAGTCTGATGTGCAGTTGAGATTAATGGGCAAATATGGATTTGCAGACCTGTTAATCTAAAGAACTAAGCTCCTAAAGGCAAAAAAACTATAACTCAAATGAACCTAGATGTATAGTGAGCTAATAGCACTACCTAACACTAACCTACAACACATAGGATAAAAGTTTCAAAGTACTGATATAAGCAGAACAAGGAAATCAGCAAAACAAGTGGCAATCAGGCAATTTAGAGATCAAAACTAAGCAATCTAAGCAACTCTACATGGCAAATAAGCTTCAAACATATCAACTATGATGAACTATGACTTAGCAGGACCAATTGTAACTTACTTTAAAACTGATTTGCACCAGGGATGAGACTGATGAACAGCAGGGATTAAGACAGCAATTATGGACTTGATACAGTATTGGTAAAACATTTGAAAACTTCAACACATGACTTGAAAACTTATAATTATGACTAATAAAGTCCTGAGAACAGTAATAAGACTTAATAAACTCAGATTGAGCAAATCAAATTGATTCAAAACTCATAAATAAGTATAAACCAAACACTACCTTAGAATGACCAAATTCATTAAAACCTTGAAAACTTGATGAATTAAGACCAATACTGAATCAATATACTCAGATAAACATGAAGCTAAACATGATCACAACCAAAAAGCAGAAATCAAACTAAAAATTAAATTGACCTTGAAGTTTGACTTTTATTGACTTTATTTTCAAAACTGAGAATTAAGAGTAATTAACCAACAATTAACTCAAATAAGCTGTAATAAGCTTATTTGAGCTTATCAAAACAGTAAAATAGCTATTGAAACTAATTACTTCAAATTAAATGACAAGAAATTTAAATGATGAAGGAAATTTGTATTAATGAAAAATTGATTACAATGCTTTGAAAAGTAAAGGTTTACACTAAGTAAAATAAGTAAATGACATGAAATTAAAATGGTCGAAACTATTCTAAATCATGAAAAGTTGGACAGATTGGAATTGTGAAGAAAAGGCTTTATATAGTTGAGCTTGTGCTTGGGTCTTGATTCTGAGAAGCTCCTAGAACTCTTTTCTCATCACTTGATCAATCATTCTTGTCATCCAAAGCATTCTTGGCCGTTTGATCAGATGGGTGATGTGTCCCAACCAATGAAAAGCCTCCAAACTGCCACCTTGGCAATCCCAAGGTGTACACTCTCTGACATGCGTGGCAGGAAGTTCTAGAAGTACTTTAAGTGGGGTAATATTTGGGATGAGCAGGGTTAATGGAAGTGAAGAGGTAAACAGTGAAACCTGGTAAAATAGGCGCGCTTGGTTTTTTGCTTATTTTTTATTTTATTTGACTTTGGGGAGAAGTTTGACTGGATTGGGTAAAATGGTAGGTTGACCGGGTTAAAAGGGTTTGACCGTAGGTAAGGGTTGAGGGATACAGGTAAGTATTATTAGGGGTGGGCTTGGGTAGATAGTTGGGATTTTGGTTTGTGTTATTGACTTGAATTTGAAACCATTAAGTAACATAAGGACCATTCATGTATAATTGCAAATTCTGAGGACCTATAGTGTAACTTATGAAATGGTTTGGGTGATTATGGTAAATTGGTGGAGTGAGGGTATAAATGGTAAAATGGGAAAGTGAAGGGTATTTTGTGTAATAATGGATAAGTTAAAGGTTGAAATGGTAATTTTGTGAAAATTAAGGGTGAAAAGTGAAAGTTTTGGAAAGTGAAGGTGAAATTGTGAAAACTCCCAAATGGTGATCCATAACTCCGTAAATTGACTTTTAAGCATCCAAATTCCATAAAACTGCATCCCGGCATCGGCTTTTGCACTATTCTCTCTCTCGTGCTCGGTTTTCTTCGGTTTTGGCTTTCTTTTGTCTGTTTTGTCATATCCATACCTGCACATGCATAAACTCAAGAAACCAACAAATATTAGACATAAACGGCTCTTTCTTGGTTATTTTGGGTCTATTTTGGTAAAGAAATGGTATGTGTTTAGCACATACCAGGACCCTCGGGAGGAGGACGAGGAGGATATTCCTGATGAGGGTACTCCGTCGCTTCAGAGTCCTGCGTATTCAACGCATTCTTCAGGACCAGGCTCTCCCTTACCCTTGCCTAAGCCTGATTCTCCTAGGCAGCCCTTTGACTTTGAATCACCTCCTCACTCACATGAGATAGGAACCCCACTAGGTTTGGATATGCCATCAGAGATTGCTTCAGAGCCCGCAGAGTATGGAGAGACGGGTCTGATTTGGGAGCGGATTATATCCCAGGGTGTTAGGCTTAGTCAGTTGTCAGACCAACTAGTTGGAGTGTCGAGGGCTAGTGTAGAGGACTTGAGAGGATATATGGGTTCTGTAGTTAGGAGGACTATGATCCTGAGAGAGGGCATGTCAGAGCTCTAAGAGCAGGTAGGGAAACTGTAGACAAAGTGTACGACAGCCCGAGAGGCAAACCAAGTGCTATGGCGCAAGGTCAGCGAGCTGGAGAGAGAGGTCGCGGATCTGAGGAGAGATCGCGACTCTCAGCGTCTTGAGACCTCGTCACATTGGAGAGTGATGGACGATGTTAGGAGATCAGCTAGAGTTACCCGTGATCGTGGCTAGATTGTCTTAGGTTCATAGTATTATACCATCTTCAAACTGAGGAGTCCCCAGTTCAAGATGTAGACTTATCTTAGTTTTCTTGTTATTTTCATTGGTAGGATCATTTTGATTACTCTATATCCTTTCATGTATTGTACTTTGAAAACTATGAGTTATGGTTATTAGAAAGCGCATCCTTTGATTCTCGATTCAATCTTTTGTTATTCCATTATGATGTAGCATTATCCTTGTTATCTTGATTTTATATTCGTGCGGTATTCGATACCCTTGAGACCAAACCCCGTCTAATGGAACGTGAGTTGTGAACTTGTGAAACTCTTGTGTTAACCTTCAGATCAATGGCACCAAGACGAAACCCGCTTAGGACCACCCGAGAAGCTCCTGTTGTTGTGGTTACTCATGTCCGTCGAGGTCGTCTTCTGACCCCGACCACTCCACCTGTTGAGAATCAGAATAACGACAACCCCGCCGTTGAGAACCCGGACGTTAATGACCAAGATGAGAATTGTCATGTCCCACCGATCCCTCCGTCTTTGAATCAAGCCCACATCGACCAGCTCGTGAAACAATGTGTAGCCGAGCTGCTAGCTGAGTCTAATCACTCAAACACCTCTGCTAGAACCCCTCGTTGTGGCACAAACCTCACAAGGAGCGGACTGGAGGGCCATTGTCACCTGTTTTGGATGTGGAAAGAAAAGGCATTTCAAGAATGAGTGCCGAGAGCCGTGGGTCAGAGGAAACCCCGTTAATGGTGGAGGTCTGGTGAACCGAGTTGTGGGAAGTAATGGGCATAACCCTGTGAATCGAGGGACTGAAGGGAACCAGGGAAATCAGGGTGCTGGGAATCAACAGAGAGACGTGGGAGCAACGCGAGTGTACATTATTGGGAAGGAAGTCAAGGAGGACCCTAACGTAGTTACGGGTACGTTCCTTCTCAATGACAGCTATGCTGTGGAGTTAGCTAATGGGAATAGGGAAAGGATAGACACCATAGTCCGAAGTTGCACACTAAGTTTCCTAGACCACCCGTTTAGCATAAACCTTTTTCCGGTTACCTTAAGAAGTTTTGACATCATCGTCAGAATGGATTGACTGTCAAAGAATGGTGCACACATCATCTGCAATGAGAAGATCGTGCGTGTACTGTATGGTGGGAACGTTCTGAGCATACAAGGAGATCAGAGCGGCTATGGAGGTCCCTCCCGGTTGAGCATCATATCTTGTATTAAGGCCCAGAAGTACATCGACAAAGGAGGTTGTCTTTTTATGGCTCGAATTTCTGAAAAGAAAGGCAAGAAGAAGAGTGAAAGATACCTTAAGGATGTACTCGTCATTCGAGATTTTTCGGATGTGTTTCCCGACGATCTGCCAGGGATCCCACCTGTCCGACAAGTGGAATTACAAATTGAGTTGATACCTAGTGCTGCACCTGTAGCCCATGCACCCTATCGACTTGCGTCAAGAGAATTAGAGGAACTATCTAGACAGTTGGCAGAATTGTCAGAGAAGGGATTCATTCGACCAAGTTCGTCACCATGGGGAGCACCGGTACTATTTGTGAAGAAGAAGGATGGATCGTTCCGTATGTGAATTGACTATATGGAGTTGAATAAGTTGACGGTGAAGAACCGATACCCACTACCTAGGATAGATGACCTATTCGACCAACTCCAAAGATCTAGTATCTTTTCTAAGATCGACTTGCGGTCTGGATATCACCAGCTTAGAGTCCGAGAGGAAGATATCCCTAAGACAACATTCAAAACTCGTTATGGGCACTATGAATTCCAAGTGATGTCGTTTGGTTTGACCAACGCGCCAGCGGTATTCATGGATCTCATGAACCGAGTATGTAAGCCGGATCTGGATAAGTTTGTGATAGTATTCATAGATGACATCTTGATTTACTACAAGAGTAGAGAGGAGCATAAAGAACATTTGAGGCTCATATTGGAGTTGTTAAGGCAAGAGCAGCTGTACGCCAAATTCTCTAAGTGTGAATTTTGGATTCCGGCCGTACAATTCTTAGGCCACGTGATAGATAGTCGAGGAGTTCACGTTGACCCAGCTATGATTGAGGCCATTAAGGAATGGGCCGCCCCTAGAACCCCATCAGAAGTCCGCCAGTTTCTAGGTCTAGCAGGCTATTACCGGAGGTTCATTGAGGGATTCTCCAAAATAGATAAGTCGCTGACCAAACTGACGTAGAAGGATGTTAAGTATGAATGGGGAGAAAAGGAAGAAGAAGCGTTCCAACTACTGAAGGAGAAGTTATGTAGTGTGCCCATCCTAGCTTTGCCTGAAGGAAGCGAAGATTTTGTCGTGTACTGCAACGCTTCGCATAAAGGCTTAGGAGCTGTTGTGATGCAACGGGAGAAGGTGATAGCGTATGCCTCATGAAAACTTAAGAAGCATGAGAAAAACTACACCACCCATGACCTGGAGTTAGGTGTTGTAGTATTTGCCCTTAGGATTTGGAGACATTACTTGTACATAACTAAGTGTGTATTGTATACCGACCATAAAAGGCTACAACACATCTTAGACCAGAAGGAGATGAATATGAGACAGCACCGCTGGTTGGAATTACTCAGTGATTACGACTGTGAGATTCGTTATCATCCTGGTAAGGCCAATGTCGTTGCAGATGCCCTTAGCCAAAAGGAAAATATTCCACCGTTACTCGTTTGATCCTTAGGAATGATAATTAGTTCACCTCTACCGTCTCAAATCTTAGCCGCTCAAGCCGCGGCGTTGACGAAAGAGAACAGTCCATCTGAGAACCTTCATGGAATGGTAGAAAGTGAAACCGGCTTCTTGAAGCATTCCGACAGAACCCTATGCTTCGGAGACAGATGCTGGATACCATTTCATGGCGAAATCCGTGAGTTGATTATACATGAATTGCATAAATCAAAATACTCTATTCATCCCGGAGCCGATAAGATGTATCATGACTTGAAGAAACTCTACTGGTGGCCGAACATGAAAGCCGACATAGCTCTGTATGTGAGTAAGCGCTTGACATGTTCCAAGGTAAAGGCTGAACACCAGAAATCCTCAGGATTACTAGTTCAACCTGAACTCCCTTTCTAGAAATGGGAGCGAATCACCATGGACTTCATTACCAAATTACCGAGATCAGTTAGCGGATGTGACGCTATCTGGGTAATTGTGGATCGTTTAACCAAATCTGCTCACTTCTTGGCCATTAGCGAAGTCGATAGTATCGACAAGCTCACTCGGCTGTATGTCAAAGAGATAGTATCTCGTCATGGAGTGCCTATATCTATCATTTTCGACCGAGATAGCCGTTTCACGTCAAACTTCTGGCAATCCTTACAGATGGCTTTAGGAACAAAACTAGATATGAGCACTGCTTATCATCCTCAAACCGACGGTCAGAGTGAAAGGACCATTCAGACCTTAGAAGATATGCTTCGTGCTTATGTCATCGATTTCGGAAAAGGCTGGGAGAAATACCTACCTTTGGCCGAATTCTCCTACAACAATAGTTATCATACCAGCATTAAGGCGGCACCATTTGAGGCATTGTATGGCCGAAAATGCCGTTCTCCGATCTGTTGGGCGGAAGTTGGCGAGAGCCAGCTTACCGGTCCCGAAATCGTTCTAGAAACCACTGAGAAGATAGTTCAAATCCGTAATCGTTTGCAAGCCGCCTGTGATAGACAAAAGAGTTACACCGATAGGAGACGTAAGCCCTTAGAGTTTCAGGTGGGAGACCGAGTCATGTTGAAGTTTTCCCCTTGGAAAGGGGTGATACGCTTCGGTAATCGTGGAAAACTCAACCCCTGATACATTGGTCCCTTTTCAATCCTGGAAGAATGGACCAGTAGCTTAAAGACTTGAGCTACCTTCGGAGTTGAGCAGTGTACACGATGTCTTTCATGTTAGTAATCTTAAGAAATGTCTTTCTGAGGAAAACCTAGTCGTACCTATGAGAGATATACGTATAGATGAGCGTCTAAATTTCGTTGATGAACCGATTGAGATCATGGATCGTGAGATGAAACGACTGAAGCATAGCCGTATTCCGATCATCAAAGTTCATTGGAATTCCTGTCATGGACCAGAGTTCACATGGGAACGTGAGGACGTATTCCGTAAGAAGTATCCTAAACGCTTCTCGTCATCGAGCAACTCGGAGTGAAACCCGGGACGGGTTTTCTTCTGAGGCTGGGAGGCTGTGACAACCGGCAATTAGGGAGCCCTTTTAGGTAACCGCATTACGCTAAGTTAGACCGAGTAGTTGCCTTTAGGAGCTATTCCCGTTAACCATGACTTGTTTTGATATTGTTTATTGGTTTTTATGATTTATTTTATTATTGTATGAGTTATAGTATGAGTTATAGCCCGTTGCGATAGGCACTATTTGATTCGGCATAATAAAATCCTATAACGAGAGATAACGTAACTTTTAAACCGTAACACGAAACATGACGCGTAAATAATCAAATTTCATGGAAAAACGTAAATAAAAACAATAGAATGATGAATAAAAGTCGTTGGACACTCGTAGTTTACAAAAATTATGGGTTTGGCCCCTCCTCTTTCCCCTAGCCGGCCACCCCTCCGCTCCCTTTTCTTTTACTTTTTAGTCCCTAGCTCACCCTATATATGCTACCCTCCCTACACGCACACACTATCTTTCTCTCTCTTAAAACACCAAAACACACACTCTCTCTCTAAAACCCTAACCCTAACCCTAAACCGGCCGCCGCTACTTCCAGCCATTTTCCGGCGCCACCGCCGCGCGTTACCCCTCACCTCCACCACCATCTTGTAGATCTCTTCTCCCTCTTTCTATCCATATAGGGTACGCGCCCCTGAATTCACTTTTGAACCCTTAAAACGTGTAAAAATGTGGCGATAGTTCTTGGATTCGTGTGGTTTTTGTAGATCGGGTTGATAAAGGTAAATGGAACAAAGAACCGACTCATTTGAGTCTCTTGAGGACACGTACGAGACCCTAGGTCTTGTGTACATGAGCCTTTTGGTTGGGTGTTAATGGAAACAGACCTAAAACGAGTTTAAAACAAATAAAAGTTGTAAACTAGTTTGTTGGTATCGTGTGTTGTGTCGTGTTCATGTGTTTTTGCATTTTTTATCATCTTTATGAGGTCTTGGTTGTAGATAGTTGATGCGTTTTGATGATTGATGGTGTTTGGATGTTGTTTGGTTGTGTTTGGGAATTGAAAGAGCCATTAGGAGGCGTTTGGATGGAGTTGGGTAACATGAAACGAGCCACATGGACCACTAGGGTCCATATTGGTGGCGTTGGTGTGGTGAACGAGACCTTCAAGGACTCGTGGGTCCGGGTCGAGTCGTTGTGGTAAGATATTGGGTGTTGTTGTTGGAGTTTGGATGAGACGCAGGGAGCCAAAGAGCTTCTAGAGCTTGTTTGGTTCACGTGGTCTTAACCGGGACCGTGTCAAGGCCATTAGGGTCGTGAAATTGGTTACGGGTATGTTTGGTACTTTGGTTGGATGGCGAGATTGATATGAGATTTTTTGGAGGTTGATTGGAGTTGTGGAGTTGTTTATTGCACTTAATTATATATATGTCAACTTTGCGCAACGTCGGTGTTATCGTGACTTTTTAGTCTCGATTGACCCCGACAACGCCGTAATATGGACTTTAGTATTTATTGGACTATATGACATGTAAAAGCCGAGAGTCATGACTCGGACTTGTGCTCTCGAAACGGATAATGACTCGAAACTTATATTGAAACTTGACGTAATATATATATATAACAAGACTCGCCTTGTTATTCGACATTTTAAAAGGGAACTAACGTCTAAGTATGGAAATGTTTTGTAATTAATGAGTTATTAAATGTTTCGAGGGCACGTTTACCGAAATGTGCCATTTATGAGTATTTAATACCCATTATGTGTTATGCATGGGTTATGGATGACCTAACATTAATAGCGTCAATTCACGTGGATAGCGGACTTATTAGGTTGACAAATCTAATAAGTGCCCATTATGTGCGTAGGATAGCGTTATTAATGGGTGAATTATCCTTATGACTCGTTAAGACGTGACTGGTTTTTGGGATAATAAGCGACATGAACAAATGGTTGAGTTTATCGAGTTGACGAATTCGATAAGATCTAACGATTTATTTCGAAACTTATTAAACTATAAAGGTTATCGCTTAGACGTCTCATTGTGTCGTTCTGAGTCGCATTGTGGTCAATTTAGTGCATTCATGGTGTCTTGTCGGGTCGATACCACACACACGATGATACCAAACGCTAGTAACTAAATAGTGAAACGAGACATTGTTGGAGATAAGAATTGAAATATATTCGGGGTAGATAATATTGAAATTCATAATATATATTAAGTATTGGTTTATATCAATAGGTTGTGCCGAGTCAGTAGTTGCTGAGCCGAGTTAGCTGTTATCTGCATTGCTAGTGATTGTTTGTGCTTTGCTTGTTTGAGGTGAGTTTTATAACCCCACTTTTATCTCTGTTTTTAACTAAATTGGGGTGAGAAAACATGCTACTCTTTTGGACCTTCTTAAACTCTTTTGATTTACTTATGTGCTGACTAGTTTAGATAGATATATGGTAGATGTTACCTTAGTCTAGGGTAGCAATCATTTGCTATAACACTGTTGCCTAGCTAAGAATAGATATCTTCTCCGACCTAGTCCAAGGTAGCATTTATTCTAGGCCTTGCTACGATTGTGCCGGCTAGAGTCGCTTGGGGCCCTGCTGAGATCTCGTTTGTGTTGTTGGTGTGTGATTGGTATGTTTATTATGTATCTATCTTAGTCTCGCATAGCAAATAAACTCTTACAGGTCCACTATTGAATTTATACTTAAACCTATGAACTCGCCAGCGTTAGCTGACCTTTTAGCATGATTTTCTCAGGTAATTGAGTTAATGTTTGGAATGCTCATTCTGTGGAGGCTTAGTAATGAGGCATGGTTGAAGGATCATATTTAAACTATGATAATATTATGCGGACCTATTTTATAATCTATGTTGGGCCTTATATTTGACTATCTTGGGATGATTGTATTCGGATAATTAATTATGGGATTGGTTTTGAACTATTTTTATGACTATCTTGTTTGCTATACTTGTGTGATGTACCAATCCAGTAACGCTCCGAAAACTTGTTTAAGTCTTCCGCTGTACCGAGATTTGGGGGTGTTACATATTACATACATGTGATATCACATGTAAATATGATATGTAATTTTAAACTAATATCACATGTGATATTAAATATCATATGTGATTTAACACTAATATCACATGTGATATTCAAATTACTGTTTAATCACATGTGATTTTTTCTTGCAAGAAAGATAATTAAATGCTCGTCGGGATGGTGTAATTATTTTCGCTTAACGTTTAACGGTTTAAGAGATATCTAAATTATAAAAAATAGGTAAAATAATAAAATGCTTTTAATCTCAACTATTGATTTCTTTTTAGATGAAAGGTGACAATGAGTCTTATGTGAGAAAAATTTAGTATGTAATCCTCATGGTTGTAAAACATGTTAGTATATTTAAGGTTATTAGCATAAAACGGCAACATATTTATCACTTTTTGTCATTATATGTTGCGTTTTTTTTCTCATCTTGACACCAACCTTTTGAATTCGTGTTATTGTTTGTACTTTGCGACTATTTCAGCTATGAAAATGACCATTTTACCTTTTAAATTTTAAAAAAAGTAAACGTAAAATGGTCACAAAGTACACACATTAGCATGATTTTAAAAGGTTGGTGTCAAGTTAAAAAAAAATACGAAACATACAATAACAAAAAATGACAAATATTATACTAATAACCCTATATTTAAAAGTAAAGTAGATCTCGGAAATGTATGTTGACGAGGTTATTTACATTTTATATTGGGTCAAGTTATTCCAACGGTGGCTATATTTTTATTCCAACGGGGGCTATGTAATAGGTATGACAAATAGTACAAATAGTACTGTTGCTACAGTACTTCTTGTCTTTTGCTTTTTTTTTTTTTTTTTTTTTTTTTTTTTAATAGAAATAAGTGTGTGTATAATATGTGAGTGTATAATAATGTATATAATAAGTGTGTGTATAATAATGAGTGTGTGTATAATAATGTATTGTACATGTATAATTATTTAGTTTGTATAATAGCACGCTAAATATTACCACATTAAATAACTGCAACAACAACTTTTATTATTAAATTAAACGTCAGCGTTAACATATTATTTAAATACACCAACATCTACTACATATGAAGATTATTCATCTCGTTTAAAAGATCATGGAGCCTTGCACCCGACTGACAAGCGTGATCCTCAGGATTCCTTGCCAATTCTAACTCCATCTCCAGCGTCTTTATTTTTGTCTTTAACAGCTTGATCTCATTATCTTTAGCAACGCAGTTTGAGCACTGCGTTGAAGATGAGGCTCGACTTAAGTACCGTCTTTCAAATTCATCTTTCCAACTGAAGTATCGACACCCATAGTCATTTGTACCTGGCTGTTACATGTTAAGAAAATAATAAGAAACGTATTTTTAACAAACAAATTATTTACATAAAACCCCTAAGCAAACGTATGATTATTTACCACTGAAAGAGGACATGCATAATACGGTCGGCCAGGAAAGGATTTCGTGGATTTCCGTTCTATAATAAATCCCCTATTACATCGACACCAGAAAGGATTTCCTTGGCCCACCTGACAAAAGAATTTGCATGAATCAGTAATCAATCATTTACAACATAAAACATGTATCATTTACAATGTTATTATTAATTTAAATATAAACATTAATCAATCATTTACAACATAAATCAGTAATCAATCATTATGTTTACAACATAAATCATTAATCAATTATTTTCAACATAAATCAGTAATCAGTCACTATGTTTATAATTATTTACAACATGAGTCATTCACTATGTTTATAATTATTTACAACATGAATCATTAATCATTTACAATGTTTTGTATGTATATATTATTTACTAATTTGGTAGTCGATGCCTATATAATAATTCCCACTGGGATGCAGCATCGGATCTGTGCCTCCTCCATTGTGGGTGGAGATGCGGAAGTGGAGAATGTTCGTCTAGCGTCAGAACAATGTAATGACCTACTTCGTTCCCCACACGTGCTATCACAAGGGGGTCAGTTCTTTGTGAGAAGTCTGGACCATTGATAAGCGGAAAACACATATTCCAACCCCTGTGAGATATAAATGCAACGGGTCGTCTAATCAGTTCTGCAATAACCAACCCCGTGTTTGGCATGTCCATATAGCGATCAGTCGGTGCATTTCCTTCTCCGGACCAGTCTATTGTACGGCAAAGTTCGTTAAAACCATCTTCCCCCCACAAACCCATGTAAACCTGCCAATTTAGGTCCATCTGTTGCAATAACATCTGCCTAACTTGGCGCCACCAATCTTGTTGTTCCCAAACACCATGGGCAACGCACCGAAACCCACAATTTCCGTCACCCACCACATTATATATACTGATTATGTATGGATGCCAAAGGACTGGAAGCATACCCATCAACATTTCGCTTTCTGCATCTCCATTGTACAACCTGTGTCTTGTCGACAAAGGACTAGGACCCGTGAAAGAACTATGTCGGGCAGGCTCTTTGTTGAAGTTCGGGACTTGTCTTGATCTTGTAGCGGTGCTTCTTCGGTGATTTTCGGTTGGAACTTCATTCAAGTCCGGGTCTTCATTCAAGTCCGGGACTTGTGTAGCCTTGCCCATTTTGTCCTTTGCGCTCGGACGTCCACGGGTATTTTTCTGAATAACAGGTTCCCGTGTGTCATCAGATGCAGGTTGGTATATCGATCTCAACTTCGTTAGCATATTATTCTTGACAAACGACGACGCTTTGGTAAAAACATTCCTGAATTGTCGAATGTCATCTCTAAACGAAGTATCATCATCATCATCATCATCATTACTGGAAGAGCCATCTTCAGGCGGTGGCCTATTGATATTAGGCCACGGAACATGTAGGGTTCTCCAAAAAATATTAAGTTCTTCTAGTGGAATGGGGAGTCCTGAAATCATTAAAAGTGGTATATTACAATGACGCCCGTAAATCACTAATATTAATGGGAAAACAACTTGATAGTTATAAATGTACTTACCATGAATCACATAGTATTGCATCTCGTAAAAGCATGGCAGTCCGTAAATTGTACGCAACTTATGGCTACAATCTTCTACGGTGATAGACCGATGGAGTTCTTTGTGCATGAGTTGGAAAGCATGGTGAGAAACTTTATACCACAATTCTTGAAATAGTGGAAAATTACAATCATTTATTTTCTCGCCGATGCTTCTATTTAAACTCTCTTTTATCGAATTTTCTTGCGCAAAGATAATCTTATCGATTGCACTCAACAACCTGTCTAAATTGGATTGTGTGCTGCCCAAATATAATTTCAACAACGCGTGGTGAGCCTCAACTCTACACGTTGTTGTCTGGCCGAAGGAGCGATATTCATCGGTGATGTACGAGACAAACATGTGTCTGTAATCTCGCAGCCAGTTATCCAGATACTCAGCGATCGCTGAAAAAAAAACAGTGAATTAATCAAAGGTCATTCGGGTGCTTATTAATTGAATAATAAAAAAATATATAATTAACAATTTATTATGCTCAAGGTTGACCAAGCGTTGTCGTAGGCGCTCATACTGTTGCTCGAACAAGGGGCGTGTCGGAGCTTTAACCAACCGATCCCATCTCTTTTTAATGGAGTCATACTCATCTAACCCACCGCATCTGTTTCTCATAAACCTCATCAAATTTTGCTCTATATGCCATCGACAGAGTAATTTGCGAGCGGTAGGGAATTCTGCTCTACATGCCCTAACCAACGCTAAATCTCTGTCGGTGACAATAACACGTGGGTAGCATCTTTCGTCTATCACCTCTTTTATGCGTTGCAATACCCATTCAAAATTATGCCCCTTTTCACCGTGTATAAAGCTGTACGCCATTGAAAATGTTTTATTCGTTGGAGTTACTCCAACAATTTCCAACAATGGCAATTTAAACTGTGTGGTATTGTACGTAGAGTCCATCAACATGATTTCGGGGAACGTACGCCATAGAGCATTCGAAGTGGGGTGAACAAAAAATAGCTCCTCTAGCTCATTATGGTCATTCACCCTCGGGTAATATGCATAACCTGAATCCGTCAGATGCGCGTAAAGGACTTGAATTTGAGTTCTATCACCTACTATGGCTCTCCGGAACTTATCAAGTGCGTTATAAATAGTTCTAACGCTAGACACGTTATCCGGATTACGTCCCTTTATTTTCGAAAGTATATTACATGGTGGTACGCTATACTCTGACAATTCTTTGACCAAACTCAACTCATCATCTTTTAATCGCATTGTATATGGCATACCATGCAACGACTCTAGCAACTCATGATTATGGCTATCACACTTCACCCTCAAAATCCAATTATATTGTGTTGGTCTATATTTCGCAACTAATCTGAATGGACAATTGCTTTTTTTTGTTTTGGTTTTCCGTTTCCCACTACCGTGATATTCATAAATCCCGCTCTTTGTACACATATAATTAATTTCCATCATCTGACCATTTTCTGATTTGGTTCTCTTTTTAACAATGACAAAACCGAGCCCCGAGGCTATATTTTGCACCCAGTCAGTTATTTCTTCGTGAGAACGGAAAGCCTGAAAATACATAACAAATTTTATAACACACTTTTTTTTAACTAATACTTTTTTTAATACTTTTATAACGGAAAGCCCCGAGGCTATATTTACCACTTGTCTGATAAATGGGCAATCCTCTGATACTTCCTCGTGAAAACGGAAAGCCTGAAAAATAAAAAACACAACATTTAAAACTAATACACAATTTTATAAATAATTTTTTTATAAATAATTTTTTTAACAAAGTTTTATTAAAACTTTTAAAACTTTTATACTAATACATTTAAATTTCATTTAATACTTTTATTTTTAATAAATTTCATTTTTAACAAAGTTTTATAAAAAATACAAATTTGTACATTTTTAATAAATTTCATTTTTAACAAACTTTTATAAAAAATTCAACTTTTTACATTTTTAACATAATTTCATAAAACTAATACTTTTATAAATAATATACTTTTATAAAAACTTTTAGTAATATACTTTTATAAAAACTTTTATTAATAAAAACTTTTATTAATAAAAACTTTTATAAAAACTCTTATATATGTGTGTGGTTATGAAAGCGTGTACGTGTACGCGTGTACGCGTTTTCTTTCTCTGTCTTGAGTTGATATGTTGTCCTTCTCTCTCTCACCCCTCATTCATTCAACTATGTTTCTACCCTTCTCTCTCACTATCTCTATCTCTCTAAACTTTTTAGATTTAGATCTAAAAACATATAAGATCGTGGTGTTTTTGGTTATGTTGTGGTGATATTGCTACTGTGGTTCTTTGATGGTGAGTTTGTGATGTTGAGTTTGTGATGTTTGGGTAAATCTGGGTACTTTGATGGTGAGTTTTTGATGTTCCTATCATTTATGGGTAGATTGTGGGTTTAATTTCATGGATTTGTAAAAAAAATAAGAAACGCCTATTTTTTTTTTTAGGGTTTGGTAAATCTGGGTACTTTGATGGTGATTTTGTGATGTTCCTATCATTTATGGGTAGATTGTGGGTTTAATTTCATGGATTTGTAAAAAAAATAAGAAACGTCTATTTTTTTTTAGGGTTTGGTAAATCTGGGTACTTTGATGGTGGTGATGTTCCTATCATTTATGGGTAGATTGTGGGTTTAATTTCATGGATTTGTAAAAAAAATAAGAAACGTCTATTTTTTTTTTAGGGTTTGGTAAATCTGGGTACTTTGATGGTGATTTTGTGATGTTCCTATCATTTATGGGTAGATTGTGGGTTTAATTTCATGGATTTGTAAAAAAAATAAGAAACGTCTATTTTTTTTTTAGGGTTTGGTAAATCTGGGTACTTTGATGGTGATTTTGTGATGTTCCTATCATTTATGGGTAGATTGTGGGTTTAATTTCATGGATTTGTAAAAAAAATAAGAAACGTCTATTTTTTTTTTTAGGGTTTGGTAAATCTGGGTACTTTGATGGTGATTTTGTGATGTTCCTATCATTTATGGGTAGATTGTGGGTTTAATTTCATGGATTTGTAAAAAAAAATAAGAAACGCCTATTTTTTTTTTTTTTAGGGTTTGGTAAATCTGGGTACTTTGATGGTGATTTTGTGATGTTCCTATCATTTATGGGTAGATTGTGGGTTTAACTTCATGGATTTGTAAAAAAAATAAGAAACGTCTATTTTTTTTTTAGGGTTTGGTAAATCTGGGTACTTTGATGGTGATTTTGTGATGTTCCTATCATTTATGGGTTTAATTTCATGGATTTGTAAAAAAAATAAAAAACGCATATTTTTTTTTAGGGTTTGGTAAATCTGGGTACTTTGATGGTGATTTTGTGATGTTCCTATCATTTATGGGTAGATTGTGGGTTTAATTTCATGGATTTGTAAAAAAAATAAATCACGCCTAATTTTTTTTTGTTTAGGGTAAAAGCAGTTACAAACTGCTTATGTGAGAGGCTGATTATGTGTTGTTATGTGAAACTGCATGAGTTGTGTGGGTGCAAACGGGTAGGTTAACACCTTGATCTGCCACCATTGAGTGGTATGAATACCTGCTCTGGCCTACCCCAGTCCACAGGCTCTGTGTGGTTTCTTTGGGAAACTGCTTATGTGCTTATGTGGCTATGACATAGGTATGACACAAATAGTACTCATGTGCTTATTGAAACTGCCTGAGTTTTGTGGGTGCAAAAGGGTAGGTTAACACCTTGATCTGCCACCATTGAGTGGTATGAATACCTGCTCTGGCCTACCCCAGTCCACAGGCTCTGTGTGGTTTCTTGGCAAACTGCTTATTGCACACAAGCAGATTGCACACAGGCTCAGATTAGACCCCGTTGGAATACTACGTTACAGGTGGGGTTATTCATACTGTGGCTATGTTTTTATTCATACTGTGGCTACAATTTTATATAACAAACTGCTTATATGCTTGATAAGCAGTTTGTTACTGTAAGCTGATTTGAAAATTGTTTTTTTTTTTATAAAAAAAAACTGAGATAAGGCAATGATGATTTTGCAAAAAAAAAAAAATTATTTTGCAACCTTTGATGTTGCAGCCATATATGATAAATATGATTTTGGCTTGGCATTTCCGAATGGACGGCAAAATTTTTTTTATTTTCATTTTGCAACCTTTGATGTTGCAGCCATATATGATAATATGTGATACTTAATCTGAGCCTAATGTTATCTCTATTATTAATGTGTAAAATTGTTACCTCTGGTGATTGAGACATATCGGCAGCCTGAGATATTTGAGGTTTCTTTGTGGTTTGTTAGTTGCGGCTTTCACTTGCAGCTTGTGTTTCACTAAAATTATAGCCACCGTATAAATAACTTGATGATGTTTGTATGATGGTGAGTGCAGCCTGAGATATTTGAGGTTTCTTTGTGGTTTGTTAGTTGCACTTTCACTTGCAGCTTGTGTTTCACTAAAATTATAGCCACTGTATAAATAACTTGATGTTTGTATGATGGTGAGTTTGTGATGTTGTAACTTGGTGATGTTTGAGGCTGAATATATTGAGATTCTTCACTAGTGACTATTCACTTGTGACTTTCTTGTGACTTTCTTGTGACTACCTACCAATCCTACAGATGGGAGGTTTCACTTGTGACTTTGGGAATCTTGCTTTTGCTTTTGGTACTTGCTTGTTAACTTGGTTGCAATCTGGTACCCATCTGGTATTGTGCAATCTGATCTGTGCACTTGTGTGCAGTCTGCTGCAGTTGGACAAATTTTTTTTTCAAAAAAAGGCGATGACGATTGGTTTTATAACCGAACGGACGGCAAAGTGATTTTTTTTATCACTTTGCAACCTTCATATCCGAGCCTCACACTTTTCTAAATCTGCTGCACTTGCACAATTTTGTGTGCTAATGCACTTGGACAAAACTGCTTCATATCCGAGCCTGTGTGCAATCTGCTTGTGTGCTTATGCACTTGGACAAAAAAAAAAAAAAACTAGGCAATGATGTAATCTGAGCCTGTGTCCAATCTGCTTGTGTGCGTATGCACTTGGACAAAAAAAAAACTTGGCGATGATGAAACTCTAATCGGAGCCTTTATTCAATCTGCTTGTGTGCTACTGCACTTGGACAAATCTGCTTGTGTGTTACTGCACTTGGACAAATTTGCTTGTGTGCTACTGCACTTGGACAAATCTGCTTTGTGTGCTTATGCACTTGGACAAAAATAACTTATGACAAAAAATACATTTTTAGGACAAAAATAACTTATGACAAAAAAAACCACCCAAACCAGCAATAAAAAAAAAAAAAAAAAAAAAAACTGCAAAAGTACTGTTGCTACAGTACCTGCCCACTAGACCCCGTGTAAATTCCTACGGGGTAGACCCCGTAGGAATAGTATGACCCTTTATATTTGTTGTTGTTGTCAGATTAAAAAAGAAAGAAAGAAATGTTTGTCTGTCGTCGTGCTGATGAATGAGATTCAGACAGACAGGTACCTCATTTTCTTTCTATTTAAATCCCATTCATTCATTAAAACAAACAATGCTCTTCAAAACCCAACTTCACATTTCATATAATTAAAAAAGCTTTTGCTTCTGATGGCAGAAGTCAACTCTACTGATGAGGTACTACTACTGTACTACATTTACTTTAATCTTTTTTTTTATCTTGTGTTAATGTCACTGTGATTTATCCGAGACTAAAGGGATTTTTTCAAGTTAAACTCTAATACTGGGTTTATTGTCATATATTAATGTTTCTGATTTTGAAACTAGCTAGCAACATTTCAGATTCTTGTGTTTCTTTCTGTTTTATATAAAGGTGTTTTTCAGTTGCTTTTTTTATATGAATGTCTGTCTGTTTTATTGCAATAAGTTTTACCTTGGATATCCATTGCATTTTATGAGAAATGTCATATCTGGATGATCTGTTAGTAATGCAATACATCTTAATTGTAATTTGGAGGATCATTGTGATTTACTTAAATCTTTATTTTTGTGATGGTGTTGACAATGATATCAAGTCACGGACGGAGCCAGGGGTCCCGTGGGTGCCCGGGGCACGTATAGATTTTTTATAGTAATAATTTTAAGAAAAAACATCGATTTTTTCCAAATGCATCTTAAATGACCCCGATCCATCGAAATGTGTTTTTAATCTTATTTAGTTAGCATCTTAAACTATATTATTGTATCAAGTAATAATTAGACTATGGCTGGCGCCATGTTACTCTCACCTGGACCCCATGTGTGTGTTTAACATTAACTAATCTTTCGATTACTTATTAATTTTTAGCCTTCTTGTATTACGTTCGGATGTATAAGTTATGCCTAATTACTTTTGGATATCCAACTTCATTATGATTATCTATGGGTTATTTAAATTTCCTTTTTGGGGTTCATTTTAACTTGCTCTTTTATGATATTCTCTCTTTTTACGATAGTGTCTTTTATACCTTTTTTTGGTAAAGTAGTGTCTTTTCTACTTTTTGGTCAATTAAATATAACTCAGTTAAACAATCAGAATTTGCTAAACACTGACTATTGGTTAAAATAGACACGATGGTGACTTCTTTAATTATACAGTTTTTCATGGTGTGTGAGGAGATTTCTAGTTTGGGTAATACTTAAATGCAATAAAAAACAAGTGGAAAAAACTAGTTTTGGATAAAGTGTAGTTTTTGGTTTTGCATTTCGGAATGAATGATGTTTGTTTGCAATAAAAGCTCTACCAAATCATATTTTTTTATACAGTTGATTGGTCAAGTGTCGGTTTTTAGTAAATCAGATTACTGCTTATAAGAACAAAGTTTGATCTTGCTCTTCTTGCTCCTTTCATGTGTTTGATCTAGTTCAATAGTGACATAGCTTTAGAAGGCGTAAAGAAAGAGACTAAAGCTTTCTTCTGACTACAATGGTGTTGGTCTTATTAAGTTAATATGAACAAATACATATTGACAATAACCTGCCTTTCCGAGTGTGACAGTTATTTTTGTGTCTCTCTATATACCAAATTCGAGGTATGGTACTATGACATATGCATTAACTTCTATGGGCTTAAAATGAGATTGTTATACTATGTAGGTAAAGTTTTCAAAAATCAAGTGCATGTACTTATTATCAGTTTCTGTTTTTCTATTTGTGGATCATTTAATGATTTCTGTACTGTCTTACAAATATCAGTTTCGTGCACTAGCTCACAACATTAATGGAAAGCTTTTGTAGTTAATGATTTTTTCTTCTTTTTTTATTTGAGTTTCTAGCTGCCTTGAATTAAAGTTACTGAATACGATAAACACTAAGTATAGACAGGGTATCTGTCACCCCACTTTATGCCACACAAAATGGAAGCTCACTGTCTGCTCTGTGTTTCAAGTTTCATAGCTTGAAGCATACAGAGACTTTTAGCTTAATAGGTGAAAAAATGGGTGGGTTGCAGGTTGGGTAACGGCCCAAACAGGTTAGGGTTGAAACGGGCAACTTTTGGTACACCGGAATGGGTTTGGTTGATCCAGAACAGTTCTTTTTCCAATTCTTATTCTTTGTAAACAGCTAGTGTTTCTAATATGATCACAAAAGTTATATTATTTCACAAGTATTTTTTTTTTTTAAAGGATGCGTTAAATAACATTGTGGGTGACTTACAACCTGTTTGACTCGTTTAACTTTTGGCTAATGTTCTAGATTTACTCGTTACAGATAAATAACCTGAATCAACCGATGCTTATGTAAATGGGTCGAAATTGCCACCTCCACCAAACTGTAACCAAAGGTTGATAGTATTGTAATTGGAGATAACTGTCTTTTGGGTGTGCAGGGATGTGATGAATACAGCATTGTTTTATTGTCTGATGAATGTGACACTGGACTTCAGTGTGAACTGCCAATAGCTGTCCCAAGTCCTGCAGAGGTTCGTTTTCCACTTAAAAGCCAACTATCGTTGGATGCCCGTTTGAGCAACCAAAGCTTCATCAATATGATGGTAGAAAATGCAGTTGCTTATTCCACATGCACTGTTGATGTTGACATTGAAAATGGGACGTCAGAGACTCCAAGCAATGAAGAAAGTTTTGGTAATCTGAAGAATGAGGAAGTATTGACGGTAAGTTATGAAGTTATTCTATGTGCCAACTATCCCAGTCACGGTGTGTTTGGGTGTGCTTTTTTAAAGTGATTATATGATAATAGGATCCATAAATAACTAGCTGCGATAAAACAGGATCCAGAAATAGTGTTTCAGATTGTGGTTGTGTTGTTTGAAGCTCTAATTGTTAGATGATGAAATGATAGTGTTTAACAAATTCTGATTATGTCAAAGAACTAATAAATAAAAAGGACAGTTTCATAAAATAGAGGAAATCCTCTTAGATTAGGTTAAAAGAGGGCAAACAGGTAATTTTGTCTCTTTTAAATTCATCTTCTTTTTGAGTTTTTATTCTAAGCTACCTATAAATGGTCTTTCGCAGAAATCACTGCAAAAACAGATCAGCTTCGATATGGGAGGTAAATACATGCAGCTGTTGATGAACCACAGCCTAATGTTATCCAAGCTCTCCACTAGAGGTACTAAAATTATCTTCTAGTTCATACACCGTGGAGTCTTTTCCTTGCTATAAAATTACTCAATGCGGCAATTTCAACTGTTTATGTGAGAACGGGTTAAAATTAACATATTTTAGTGATAACATGAAAAAATTAGAACAAGTAGCTAAAACTGAAACAAGTCAAATGGCCTTATTATGTAATTTATGTACTCCGTATGAAATAAGAACAACTGTTGACTACTAAACCCAACCCAATCCACCATTTTTTTCCCCTATGTAATTTACGCGTCACGGGTAGTGTTCTTTCATTTTGGTCAAAGGCCTTAATACAATTTTACTTATAAAAAGGGTATTTTTATTTTATTTTTATTTGTTGCAGTTGCAATATTGATCACAGCAAATTTGCTATAAAGTTTATGCTTAGCCTCAAAACATAACATCTGATTGATGAAGTGCTCTTATTATTATTTACAGATAAAGTGGCAGGTGAGAAAATTCTTGATGCTCCACGATCAAGGAAATATAAGCGTGCTGCGTCTTTTAATTCAAGAAAAGTAGTTCTCATATTCTCAGTCCTGTAAGTTCACAAACATTTTGTGATATTGTTCTGGGTAAAGGGGCTTACCCCGGTAAAATATATATAATCACAAAAGTTGAAGTACAATGGAATGTGGCTGAAGTACCACATTAACCTCAAGCAACGCTTGAATTACCAAATAAACATACTCGGTAGTGACATGCCACACACCGAATCAACTATCTAATTACAGTAACAAGAACATCTATAGGGAAAAACCACTTCAAAGCACAGGCAACGCCAAATAAAGCCACCAGCAGAACACTCAGAGTATTCGCTTTGATTACAGTAGCAAGAACATTTTGTGATATTCGCTTTGAGTTAAAAGGTTCTAATGAACTATTTGATGTTTGTTCTGTTTCTATTCTAATGCTCTTGATATATTAGATGTAGTTATCAGTGCTTGATAAACAAAATAGTCTTTCATCAGTTTTTAAACTAAACGATTAACTCATTTGACCCTCAAAAAGTCAAATTGTGAGATCCTTCTTCTGATATTGAGATAGAGCTCTGCAAATATCTTAGACTCGTTTAGACTAGTCTACTCAGCCTACCTGACTTGCTTGACCACAAACCTATTTTGGCCCGTTTAAGAAAATACCTAACTGGCTATCCATTCTGACACTGTCCAATCTGATTCGACCTTTGCATTTGCCACCTCTTTGGAAAAACTTAAAAAGACAATGGCTTAATCAAATCTTTACAAATTCATTGTTTCTTTCCTCAAAAGGCTCACCAAACTGCATATAAATGGACACATTCTTGGTAATTCCTAAGGGAGATAAACATGTGTAGAATTTTGAGTAGATATCTCTAGGTTAGGTTATCTAAGTAAACCTCGATCACTTTATCAGTATCATTGCTACAAGTAGATGTATCTTTCTTTTTGATACATTCAACCAATAACAAGTGCCTTTAACCCTTTACTTTTATTGCTTATATAGGTCTTGCTTGGGGACAATGATACTCATATATCTGACACTGAGAGTTAGACAGATTGGTGATGTCTCTCTTCATTCAGAATGAGCTACTTTAACTTTCTAGTTCACCTTTTTGTTTCTGGCAATTTCTTTGCAAATCCAAGAAACATGGCGAGTACAATGTCTTTTTACATAACTGAGGAGGCTTAGCGCACCGAGTTATGCTCACTTCAGTTGCTTCATTGTTTTGGCAGAAAAAGTTCTTTCTTTAGGCGTTGTATTTTGTTTAAATGTTAGCAGCAAATTGTCTCTTGTTATGTACATAACTTGAAAATAACGTTGAAATGTAGTAGTTGATGATCTTCTCTCTTTGCTATTTTGATTCTTTGTGATGCTAAGTTGAGAATTAATTTTGCAAAACTGTAATGTTACAACCTGTTTTCTTGGCTGGTTTGAGTTTCTAAAAGTTATACAATGACTCATATGATGAAATATTTGTCTCTAAACCTTGATATATTCATTTATGAATTATGATTACGTATGTCTCAATATATATACCCTAACACTTGGGCTTGGGCTCAAAATATACTAATACTAATCTAATACAAACAAGTCCACTAACAACCCCTGCAGTTGGAGTGGGAGGGGATTCAACGCTCAAACTGTCTTGAAACTCAGCAAACAAAGCAGACTAGCCAGTAGAGTCATGGACAAAACGCCAACCACTACCAAACTTGCAAAAACCATGTACAAAACTGAAACACACCTTAGGTTGGTTATTAGAATGGTTATCACGTGTCACGAGGGCGAGTGTCTCGTGAGGCATTGTTTTCGGCCAAAAGCATCGTAGGAGGCGAGGTGGTTGTGTCGCTTGGTAAAAATTGTTGCTTGGAGTTGAAGCGCATCTCTTCAGTTGTAACCATAGAGTGAACCGTAGCTAGATCGGGAAAGGGATCCTCATGCGCAATTATACCGACAACAAGAGCGAAATTATCACTCGATCCATTAATAGCATATGCAACAACATCATCATTACTCAATAGAGAGCCAAGATCATTCAATAATGTAACAATGGATTCTATCTTTTGAAAATAAGCATCGACAGTTTGATCACCAAGTTGAATAACCCGTAGTTCACCTTTTAAAGCAATAGTACGAGTGCGTTTATTGTAAAGTAAAAATTGCTTCGAGAATGTCCACAACCCTACCTTAAAGATCATTCAATAACGTAACAATGGATTCTATCTTTTGAAAATAAGCATCGACAGTTTGATCACCAAGTTGAATAACCCGTAGTTCACCTTTTAAAGCAATAGTACGAGTGCGTTTATTGTAAAGTAAAAATTGCTTCGAGAATGTCCACAACCCTACCTTGAAGGGTCTCAGAAAGTGTCAAACAAATCCATGATTTAATAATGGAATCGGCTTTTAGCCGATCAACCGTAAGAGGGTTTGCGGTACTTGTAAAAGAACTTGTAAATTCATCAATGATGTTCTTTATGACATCAAAATTTTCACAGTGATTCTTAAAGAAGTAATGCCAAGCGGCACAATTAGCTTTGTCCACATCAAGTTTAAGAGGAATGAGGTTGGTAATAGAGTTAACGGCATAAAGTTTATCGGTGTGTAATAAGGTAGGATGAGGGGGAGTATCGTTCATCATTATGAAAGAAGGTTTCGTAGGACGTTAATGTTAGTGGTGAGGAAGAGTTCGACTTACAGTTGTTGAAGTTTAGGGGGAAAAATAGTCGAGCTTTATTCGACTGAAGGTTAGGAAAAAAAGATAAAATGTTCCGACTGAAGTTGAAAAAAAAGAAAGAAACGTAGAGACTGGAGACAGTCATTACTATAAGATCCCAATTATTTTGACAAGCCTAGCTGCTTATGAATAAACTAATATTGAAAATTGCAAGTCAGTATGGTCATCAGCAACCAGCCTCGAGTGAGCTATATGTTTGAGGTAAAAATTTGTATTCACCCGAACAAGCTAAGATCCTTCGACTAATCCTTCGGCAAGGCTCTTCGGATTAGGGCCCTTCGGATCTGTGAACACAAAGAAAACACGCGTTAGCCTCGCCTAGGGTTTTATCCCTAGACCAAGCTCCGGCGTGAGAATGAGTACGGTAAAATGTCAAAGTAATATGTGAAAAATGGGATGAGAAGTAACTTGGCTCCTTTTATAGATGAGAAGTTTTGTCCTCACCCGAAGGTCACGTGGGCTATAGTGACTCTTTCGGGCGGGAGTTGAAGTAGTTCTGATCAAGATTCTCTTCCTTTTATACATGGTGATGTCAGGTGTCCATTATGTCGAGGATTATGTCTAACCCTCCGGTATATGCTGATCTAGCTTTGCTTGGTCTAAATTGGCCTGTATGTTTTGTCCGAAAGATTGCGCACTATGCCGGGCGGTTTTGCCCTTGGGCCGGAGAGTTAGGCCCTTCGACGGTTTGCTAATGTGCCGGGGAGTTGTTTGCCGGAACATACGCCAACACTATATAGATTAATATATCACATATTAAATATTCACAAGAAAATAGAAAAAATACAACAAAAATGTTGGGGCAACCTATCAAGATTTAAGCCGAACCACACTAACCTATTTTGGTTCATTACTTGGTCTAACCCGTTCAATTTACAATCTAGTTCACAACTTCACATGGAGAATTTACCTTTGGTGATCTGCTCCATCCAATATCAATAATTGGTATGTTTGTCAAAAATAGATGTTGTTGCTGATGTTGAAAAAAATTAAAATTGTATATATATTTTTAGTTGTGTTTGGCAAGTACTTTTAGATTAAAAGTGTAAAAAGACATAATTTGTGAAAATAATCTCCAGAATCTTTTAAAAGCGGGTTTTAGAAACTTATTTTTCTAAAATAATCCATAATTTTTGTCACACAAACAAAGATTTTTTTTGAACTAAAGCTTATATTATTCAACAAAATAATCTTAAGTCTCAATAATATTCTACAATCACTAGCGCCAAACATACCATGTTCTCATAATGCTTTTTGGCTTATTTTTTCTTGCAAAGCCATATGTACTTTAGAACGCCGTAGTAAGCATTAAGTTGATGTACTCGAAATGTGCTGCTATAATCCATTATCATAAAATCGAGAGTTTATAAACAATCATCTTAATTATACACATCACGTTTTTAATGAAAAAAGAAGAAACAACCTTCTGTTTCGTCAAACCACCAATGTCTTGCTCTATAGAAGTAAATAATAAAAGCTAAAAAGGTATACTGAAGATATACATCATATCTTCTTACTTCATGTCACTTGCAAATCAAAATTATCAACAAATTTAACTTACCAACCAGCCCATTACAAAAAGCATCATCTCTTGACTCTACAGTCTCTCTGTTAAAGCATCGCTAAATGATCTAGCAAGCGCACCCTCCACCTTGCTGCTCTGATTGTGAAGCATTACCTGAAGATTTCAAATTCACGTCAACCATGTCTTCTTGTTTTGTAGAGGAAAGAGTCTCCATTCCCGGCAAGGCAGCAGCGATCTTTCGGAATAAGGGCTATAAAGTTATGAAATATTCGCGGTGAGAGAATGTATGACATTGAGGTCAACTATTTACTTGGAACCAATTAATTGAACTTTGGGAAAAAAACACTTGATAACAGGTATTACTAGAAATAGAGTAAGAAAGTATTTATTTTTTTTAAAAAGAGTTCATAATACTTTCATTTGGAACATAGTAGAGCTGACAGTATAGCATATATGCAATAAGTTATGCAATGAAGTAGAGTAAAACATAGATATATTGGGGATTTATGCGAATGAGGAAAATTCAATCATACTTTTATCAACAGCTTGACATGAGTTGCCTTTCATCTAAAATATGAAACATGGGCCAGGTATGAAAATAGCTACAAGGGGGGCCACACGTCAAACACACGTTTAAGGTCGCCTAATTTAACCTCCAATTATGTTTTGGTTCCAGATTTATATTAATATCGTAAATTTATTGTTTGTAACCAACCCAACGAGATTTGTAAATTTAACCCTGATTTCTGTTTTGACTTAGTTATATATGCATCCTCTTATGTAGAAATTCGTAAAAATATGGCACCCACCCATTTATCTCCACCGAACTTTCTGATAAACTAGGTAAATACATTTATATGCAGCTCTACAAATCATTTCTTTAAAATAAGAAATTGGTGGTGAGTTTGATGAATGCTGGATAAAAAGTAACGCTTTAGACCTTGATGTTGAACCCAGCTTTTGCACTGGTCTCTATAAACATAACTCCGAATTCACGAGCTTTGGCATCTCCTTCTTCAATAGAAACTTGCCTGTTTTATCATAAAAATCAGTGTTAACTAGTAACAGGGACAAATAATTACATCTTCGTTGCTTCTCACATGATATACTAGTCCCACCAGGTCCCACCAAAATACATGTTAATATCCACAAAGAATGTAAGGTAAAACATATTTAAACTTAAATATATATTTCTTATGAAATATCATGCAAGACTAACCAGATTAGTGAGCATTCCAGATATTTAATGATAATTAGTGTCAGGAAAACTTGAAGTTTGAAGTATTGTAAATGTTATTCTTATGTCACACCTTTTGTCAACAAGATCAGTTTTGTTCCCAACAAGGACTATAATGACATCAGTGCCTCGCTCAGTACGTACTTCTTCTATCCACTTGGCAGTGTTCAAGAATGACTGTCGATCTGTAAATATAACAAGTCCGATATAGAAAATGGGCTAGAATATATTACAGAACAAAAAAAGGGCTACATCTTATATGAACATATACTTGTTTCATGCAAGGGTCAGTACTGGACCAACCATTACTGGGTACTCTAATGGGTCTGAAGTAAATTTTTATGAAGGGGTACATTTGAAAACTCACCCAAATGTATTATAAATGCATAAAACTTCCTAAATCGTTTCCAAAAACTGGATACCCATTGTAATAGTAACATTTTTATATATTTATTTTAAAGACGGAAAAATCATGTAAACTTTAACAAATAAAATTACAGAAAGTGTATGTTTAGCCACCCCGCCTCAACTCGTTTCAATGAATCAATCGTCACCAACCTGGCTTTATCTGCCATGTGTAGGTTTAAGTCACTCAAAGAATCTTTTATACTATTGTTCCAAATGTATTTACCGAATAATAACAAAGATTTGTATGTGTGTATACTAAAGGCTGTACAGGATGCTCAATATAGGAAAGATGTTCCACACAACCAGAAGTTTGCAATTTTTATGTTCTGAATTGTACCACGAACCGCCAAATGACTTTTTTATTGTTTGTTTAAGAAATGTCAAACTATAAACTAATATACATTCGGTGGTAATTAGAAATAAAAATCAGTAAAGGAGGAAATAATCTGATGACATAATACTTGATTTCATAAGTGTGGTTCTACTCACTTGCAACGTCATAGACAATCACTGCAACTGATGAATCTCTTATATAGCTTGGAATGAGACTCCTGAATCTTTCCTGACCGGCAGTATCCCTGATATGTCACAATCCAAGATCTTAACAGAGAGCTCACATATTAAATACAAATGGAAACACATGGGCTTATTTCAATTAAATATAGAGCATACACTTGTCACACACAACAGAACTAGAGGTGGCAGTTTCGACCCATTTAGCTATAACAGTGGGAAGATATACGTTATGTTTTGTCTTTAAACTGTGAAATGGGATTAGCTAAAAATGAATAAGGCAAATGCTTTGCATGGGTCAAAAACGTCCAAAGTGATGTTGAGTGTACTTAATAGCATAAGTGCACAACACCTCTCAAATCAGTTTATCTATGAAAAATTGTGAATAGTATTGTATAAATGTCGTTTACTGAATCAAATTTAATACAATAAAAATTATGAAGTAAAAAGGGCCCAACCCGACTCGACCCGCACAATAAGTTAGCTGTTTTGACCCAAATTGGTATTGACCGTTCCCTAACCCATTTGCTACCTATAATCAGAACCCTCAGTAACAATATCTCAGATTCCTCTCACTCATGACTCCTGATAATTGACGGGTGAATTATCAAGCGTAGGTCATTTGGCCGTGAGTAAAGGCTTGACCAAGATATGTATTAAAAACCTTGAATAAAAAGAGAATGTGAAAAAGCTCGGTTCACCATTGCATACCAGTCAAATCACAATCCCACTATATTTAAAATAGTAGCAACTGGTTTACTTGATGCTAAATAATGGTTATAGTAGTAAATGTAAGTCTTGTTGAAAAGAATATACACGTACGTCAAACATCGGCGACAGTTTTCATGAAAGGTTGTTGTTTTCAGTATACAGAATGTATGTAGTAATTAATAGGTAGTATAAAACGGGTTAGTGGTGAAAAATGTAAAAAGAAGAAGAAGGGTTACCAAAGCTGTAAGCGAACAGTTCTATCTTCAAGGTACATTGTTTTTGACAAGAAATCAATTCCAATGGTGGCCTGCAGTCCAAAGATGAGACGGTCAAACATAGAAAACAATGACAGAAAGAGCACAAGATCGAATGGATACATCTAACATAATCAATGTGTGTTTTCAAGGTGCATAACCAATAATCATGAAACAGTGTCTGGTTGTATACAGTTAAAGGGATCCTAAACCAACTGCTGATTACTTTTAATATTGATTTCTCCATGCATAACAAACAATTGATGATGCAAATTAATATACCTGATAGGTGGTATCGAATTTGTCATACATAAATCTGGTGATGATACTCGTTTTACCAACTGATTGATCCCCCAAAAATACAAGCTTATATTTCGCTAATGGTGACACCACCGCCATTCTTAGCCTAATTTCTTTTTAGATCTATCTATCTAAACAAAACAACAAATTTGGATTTTAGTTTTCTCTATCACGCGGAGGAGAATTCAAGAAACCGCCAACTTATCATCATTTCCCTATATATATTTTTTAATTCATATGTTTTTTTATTGCCACCTGCGTGCGTGTTTCTCAAACAACTTTTGATTGCCGAAAACTGAAAAAAATAATTATTCAATCATGCTCGATCATGTGATTTGATGTGATTCAACTTACTCGGATTTTCTTTTTCCTAAAATGTATGCGACTTTAATGCTATAACCACTAGCTACTTTCTTTTTCCCATTATTATTATTTAAAAACAGATAGCTTGGCTACAATTTTTTTAACCAATTGACTGCAATACTTACAACAAATATTAATCAAAGACTCGGACTCACGACCCACAAAAAGACTAATGGGCCTACGGTTTGTAACACAAAATTGTAACCAATTAGCTGCACAAAAATTATATCTAATATATTCCCTATTTAAAAACCACCCCGGTCTAGCTTTTTAAATAAATATTTGCATATCAACCCTTGATATCAATTTGCATAAATGTTGAAATGAATAATTACGGTTTTTTCTTATGCATGCATACCATGATATTTGTAATGAGAAGAAAAGGCGGTGTAGATATGCAACATTTCAAATTTTACATATTAGTCCGTGTATATATTTTATTGCTTTTAGAATATTAGAAATGTCTTTTCGTTGTGTTTTTACAGAAATAAGATCTTTCAGTGGAAATAGTTAACGAAAAAGGACTCACGGTATTTTGAGGGTAGAAAGTACCTTTTTTACCCTTTTGGCCTAATCCCTTCATAAGAATAGAAATTACACTCCCTAAGTCACACGTGTGACTTGGGACATGGCTATACAAGGTTTTTGGAGGGAAAAATAAGCCTATGATCTCATTAGCTTAAGAACAAATTACAAGAGGATTAAAGGGTGTTGTGATAGTGTTTTTGGTGTGTTCTTGCAAGCCTCAAGGGTTAGGAATCAATCCCCATCAAGGTTAGTGTGTATTTTGTGCCTTAATTCATGATTATGTAATTAGAGAACATGTTAATGAAATCTCAACTTTTGTGTTGGAAATGACAAAGGAAGTTGGTGTTTTGAAGACTTATGAAAATTTTATGGGTTTTAATGATGATGAAGATGTGAAGGGTTTTGATTGTGAGCTAAAGACGAATTCCAATGTGTCCATGATTTAAAGGTTTGTGATTTGCATTATGGGTTAATTTTAATGATGATTATCAAGAATCCAATTAAGTTTTCAATGGCGAACAAAGAAGTTATTTCTATTGCAACTGAAAACATGTTGCTCGTTGATAAAGAGTACACAACCCGATGTTTGGGGTCATGGGTTGATCGTTGGAAGTATGGGATTGTGTTAAAAAATATAAAGGTTCTCGATTTGGTGCAAGTCTACTAAAGATAAGGTTCATCGTGAGAAGGTGTTCGAGGTTGATGAAGCCCTTGATAGTGAGAACTGAAGGGCGAGCTCTTTTCCAAGTGATAGGGACAAGATTTAAGATCAAAGACTGATACGGAGTGTTCGGGGTCGAGAAAACCTCATTTTCTATGAGCAAGCTTTTCAACCCTCTAGGCAGTGAACCTAATCGTTGTAGTGTAGTATGGGGTAAGCCTCGGTGATTGATTTCGTTCTCTAGGGGAATAGGAATGCTAGAAAGAGATTTATGACGAGAAGGTGGGGTTGAGGATGGTTCTTTTTATTCTTTTTTATGTTTTTTTAGAAA
This sequence comes from Chrysanthemum seticuspe, assembly GCA_019973895.1. NCBI lineage: Eukaryota > Viridiplantae > Streptophyta > Magnoliopsida > Asterales > Asteraceae > Chrysanthemum > Chrysanthemum seticuspe. Next base: position 135,717,534 of record BPTQ01000004.1, read on the forward strand.
ACAAAGGTAAATATCTCGGGGTATATGATTGAAGGGTGGTACTTCTACTAATTTCACTACTTCTACTAATTATCTAATTTAACTAATTAACTACGGATAGTTTATGCTTAATTGAGGTGTGCTCGTATGATGATTAAAGATGTATTCACTTAGATATTATTACTCCCTAGTTATCTTTTATTGGTCGGTTGAATTGTCACATCCTTTATCTTAACGCGTTGTATTCCTTTTAGTCGTAGGGGGTGCGTATTCCCTAGTTCTATGAATGTATCTCTCCTATAGAATACACGGGTTCGGCAAGTATAATACTATCTTCCCTGAATACCCTATCGTCATAAAGCACACTCACACAATAAACACAACGATAGCCTAGTTGCACTCCTATGGCTTCTATCAATTAATCCAAGAGACATCCTAACAACAATCAATAACTAGGTTTCATAGATCTAAGCAAATACACAAGTAATTTAGCTAGACATGTTAAACAAGCAAGCATACACACAATCAATTGAACATGGGGTAGACATAATGATAAATTGGAATAACAAACTTATCTTGATGTGTAAAATACGGTATGGGACCCTAGAATATTGTCCAAGTCGGACTACAACTTAGTTAGGGTTTGCTCTCCAAAATTCTACCTCTTCAAATACAGAAAAATCGAATTATATATATAGATTTACAATCGAGACGGCGTCGCCTTTTGCTAGCGACACCGTCAGGTCGCCTTCATTAGGGTTTCGTCTGGGCCAAGTCATCGTTGGGACGGCGTCACTTGAGAAGTGTGACGCCGTCAATCTTCATGCAGGACGCCGTCTAAATCTTGGATCTTGGGCGTCTGCTGTGAAAAGTATGAGTGACGCCTTCCAGAAGTTAGGCGTGACGCCCTCAGGCTTTAGGACCAGAAATTCCGCTGAGCCGTCGCGTGCACTTTTTGATCAAGTCTTCATAGAGGGACGGCGTCGCCCTTTGTATGGGACGCCGTCAGGTGTGCTGAACAGGATTTGAGTGTCTTCGATCTTGACTTTGCCATTTTCTTCATGTTTTCGCTCCTTTCCGTCAAAATATGCTTCATTCGAGCATTTTGCTTCCAAAAGACCTAAAAAGTGAAAAGGAACGATTTTAAGCAGTAACGGATATAAAATATGTCGATTTAGGGCTTAAATGACCCCTCAAAAGCGTACGTTTTGAATCCTTATCAAATATCCCTACACTTGGTATTTGCTTGTCCTCAAGCAAATGTGCTTTTGGCCAATCAATTTATAAGCTAGGGGGCATGAAGCATTGGTTTAAAATAATGTACAACAAGTAAAAGCGCCGCAATTATAACAAGCACATAAATTATACACTAGCACCTCACAAGTGGTGTTTGGATTCTCTCATCTTTTGGGTTTATATGAAATATAATATGAATGGAAATGGAAGATAAACACTCATTACCTGGCATAGTACATAGATTACCATAAGCTTGAGAATAGATCAAACCTCCACCGCTTTGGCGTAAGAACCTAGGAACAACAATCTAAGAGGTCTTTACAAGGGTTGTAACGTTATGCTTAGGGTAGGGAAGTAAAGGCTTTTGTTGGATAGGGGATATTTAGTTGTGGCAAGTAAAAAATCTTATGTTACAAGCATGTAAAGTGTGTCGTTGCTAAGCCAAGACTTTACTCACTAACGCTAGATAACTTGAAATAAAACAAACATAAACTTAAAAACATAAACATAAAGATAGATGTAGGATGGTAGCCCGTATGTTTTTCTCATTTTTTTTTCATACTTTTTTACTCTACCATCCTTTACGATAACATCAAAATATAAGGGATTTATAGGAGCATCCCTACACTTGAGTTTTTATTTAACTAAACTAATTGACCCGATTTGAAAAGATCGAAACACTGGGAGTATTTAACTACGTAGACAAAGGGAATTTGAATTTATCGTTCTTTCCCATTACTCCATAAAATATTACTTTTACCCATGAGTCCCAATTGTCCCAATACTGTGTACAAAAGATATGACTCGACTTAGCAACGATGCAAATAACTAGATAATTGAACTAAGGGTTTAGTAATGATAACAATAATTCACTAAAGATGAGTGTATACAAGGTAGGCTAAGGCAATTTGGGTGTACATTTGGGGGTGGATTGTAAACAATGCTCTTCATTGATATTCCGGAAAACCGAAACATCATGAGAACTGCGAAAAGGATAGGCTCTGAGGGGTTAACTAGGGGTATTGTATACTAAAGATGAGTACATCGCAAGGGTGTGGGGTAATTACTCAACCGATGTGGAAGATGTAATTATAATACAGGTTTCAAACAAGGGTTATCCTAATGCCTCTTATGATTTAGTTACTCCTAACTACACAAGTGTAGTCTCACTAGCGATCTCGGAATGCATCACAAAACAAGTTCTTAAATCTATTATACTACCGGTACACTTACTAAGTATTAAGGATGAATGCTTTTATTCCTAAAGATCTAGGGGCGAACCTCACATTTTTTGGGTGGAATTTGAGTGGTAAACGATTTTTGTGCTAGTCATATAATTCCTATCCATGAGACGCTTTATTAAGACTAAAGTTTAGCTCGTCAATGTCATAAAAAATTTAAAATTTGGTGCTAAAATTGCCCCAACAAATATTTCTCGTAGTTTATTACACAAATTACCAAGGACAAGACAAATAATCAAGTGAGTGAATAGTTTCTAAGTTCCCATTTTATTCTCCCTCGCTACACTTAAACTGAACATTCTCCCCAATGTTCCCCGAAAATATCAAAGTTATGATAAAGGAAGGTAAGTAAGGAAAAGAAACTAATACTCCCCTGATTAGCTCGGTAGGATATGTGTGAAGTTGTGGTTAGATCCTCTTCCAAGAATAATGAGCAAGTAAGAAGTGTTGCTTCCATCATGTACTTCATCTTCTTGTCTAATTTAGCCTGCACGCTTATAAGAAAACGACAACCCAAAGCATCAAGCCGAACAAAGAAAAAACACAACAAGATGTAATTCCAGACTTAGAAATAAAAACAAAGCAAATAAAATATAATGCTTGTGTAATGGATGTTTGCAGTTTTTCAAGAAAATTAAGAATTGGAAGTTTCCAAAAATCACAAATTAGACAGAAAACGAAACTAAGAATATGTTTCCACATTTCCTGATGCCGCCGCGTTTTAATCCCGACGCCGTCAGGTTGTCCTGACAGAAAGGGTCTCGTACATTTTGTGGAAAAATTCTGGAAAAATTACCTCATTAAAACCTGGAAAAATTCCTACAAAACATCCATTATGACTCAATACAAGCATTTGACTCTAACAAACACACAAATATATCAATTTCAATTATCTTTAATCACATGTTCATGTTCTTAAAAACATATTTGATCTTCCCTACACTTATCTTTTTGTAAAATACCTTTATATGTAATTAAGACGAGGTTAAAAACAAAATAAAGCATTTTCACAAAGTCTAACATGAGAATAAACAACAATGAAAAAGATATAAAACACACAAATTGAAAAACAAACAATCAAACAATTAAGCATGGGTTGCCTCCCACGAAGCGCTTTTCTTTATTTATGAGTCATGTAGCTAGACTCGAAGTCGTGCTCCTATGTCATAGGGATCAAACTTATCTTTTAATTTCCTCTTAGCATGCTTAGTCCGATATGTCTTTTCAAACTTCTCACCATTGGGATCATAGATTGTCATCCTAATGTGCCACTCTCCATTCCCATCACTAGGTGGTCTATCCCAACTCCAATTATACTTAGCCTTCTCATTCTCAACTTTCCACCAATTCATGTTAAGATTAATGGGCAAGGTTCCTAGGAATTCGGTCATCTTCCTAAACACTAAAGTATCCTCGAATGGGTTCACTTCAATGCCCCTAGCCAATTGTTGTTCATTGAGAGTTGAGTTACTCACGAAGGTTTCTTATAGATAGAAAGGTCGTTGAGGGCCTACAAAGTCTTTATTGGTCCAAGGTCCATATCTAGATGGTTTTGTGGAAAACCAGAAGGGGGGTTGAATTGTTTTGCCGATTTTAAGTTAGTTTCAAAAACTTTAGATTCGATGTTATATGAAATCGTATGGATGAATAGAAAGTATAGATCAATAAGTAATGTAAGTAAAGAAAGCAAGTAAAGTAAGCATAGAAATGACACAGCCAATTTATAGTGGTTCGGCTAAAAGGACACCTTCCTTGCCCTACTCCACTCCCCGAGTCACCTACTCGAAAGTTCAAGCACTATGTCAACAAACTCCTTCAACTTGGCGGAGAAGCCTTCACAACGTCACTTACACTTTTTCCGGTACAAACCTAAATACCGAGTCCTTAACACGGAGGACCAAACCAATAGAACTATAACACAAAAACTATGTGAAATATGAAACACAAGATCTAGCTACAGAAATCTTGTGGAGGAACAAATAAATCAAGGACCCCTTGCTTGGATGACTTGTAGAATCTCGTGATCTCGCCTTAGAGAAGGACCTATATGAGAATCACATCAAAAGAAAGAAGAACTACTATATAGATCAAGAGATCAGATATTAGAAGTAAAATAGTATATGAGAGAGTTTGTAAGAAGAGGGGTGAGTTACAATGAAGAAATGGCTCACTATTTATAGGAAAAAAATCACTACTGTTGCCCGGATCCCACATATCCCTTACATGAGGTATCCATCCAGTGTAATCTGGGGGATCCGTAGGACGCTCCTCCTAAATGGGTTATGAGTCATGGATCATGGGTCATAGAATTTGGTCCATGGGTATCCAAATAGATACAATGTATCTAGAAGATGCAATGCATCTAGTCAATGGATCATGGGTTATGGATTTTCTCCATGGGTATGGGTCATGGGTTATGGATTTTACCCGTCCTAATAAACTATTACAACAAATGAATTATTACAACAATTTATGATAAATGACTATATATGTAAATGCTTTACAAAAATAACATGTATCCTTATAATTTTACTTATGATAACTTTATATTTGTTATCAACAAAACACAAAAAGATCGCTAAATATGAATAAACGTTTTTACGATTTATTTGTATTAACAATCTCCCCCTTTTTGTTGATGACAAAATATAATGTTATGATGAGTAAAACTTAAGATTAGATGTATGTTTTGAAATCATATGAAATTTTACTTCTTTTCCCCCTTTTTGTCGAAACAAAAAGCGAACCTAACGAAGAAATAAAGTGTGGAAAAATATTATAATCCACTAATCACTAACTCCCCCTTGACGGTAGCTTCACCTAGAAAAGGGAGTCAAGTGAGAAAATATAATACCTACAAAGAAAAGATTAGTAGTAACATGCAATATAATCTTGTGATTGACGAGAAACAAGATGGAGAGCCAAGGTATGTAAACAAAGCCTTGTAATAAAATGACAAAGTGTAGTGGTATATAGGCCACATACAAACATGTAGAAACTAAGAACAAGGTTTGTTCTTTAAAATGACTCAAAAAATATAGAAAAATAGTAATATCATTCCTTCCATGCTTGCATAAGGTTAGTTATGGAAGTTTTGGTGAGTGATGATGTTGATGCAATCAAGGATGTGGTTAAGTATGAATCGCATCTTGTCTCTAATTTCCATTGCAAGTTCCCTAGTGGATTGACAATGTTCACAATGTAAATGATGTGGGTATTGTGTGTGGATGGTTTTTGGGTTAGTTTGATTTGTGGAAGGCGGAATATGTGGTGGAAAAGTTGGAAAATATGGATCAAAGTCCATTATGTTGGTAAGTGGTGGAATATATGAACCTAGATGTTGTTTTTGTAAAATAATGGAAGCTAAAGGTGGGGAAGTTGCAAGATCTTTGTAAAGTGTGTTTGGAGATGTTGGTGTTGTTAAAAAGACTGGTTCTTTTGGGTTGGAAGTTTGTGGACTAGACACGGGTAGTGGGGTTCTTTTCGTAGTTTGAAGAAGTTTCGATAGGGTGATCTTAGGTGGAGACTTGATAGGTGATGGTGGTGATGTACTTTTTGGAGATGATGGAGGTGCTACTATGGAATCGTGTGGTGGTGAATGAGTAGTTGGTGATGAACTTCTTGACAATGATTTGGCTAAACAACAAGGCCGGATGCTAATCCGTGCGGTTTTTCTAGATTTGGGTGGTGGTACTACGGAAGGTGGTAGGATAAAGTTTTAGATTTCTTAAAGAGGAATGTTTGCACTAGGTGATTCATCAATGTTGGAAGATCTTTTGGATAACATGATGATGATTGTTTGTGAGGTTGATAGTGATGGATATGCAAGCATTTTGGGAACCTTATTTATAGAGAAAATAGTGCATTGTAATGAATGCTTGACCCAAAATGTGGACTAAAATCTAATGATTAGATACGAATTTAAGGCATGTGATCATGAGAACACAAGCATTAAGTAACATACTCATCAGTGAAAAAGGTAAAATGATGAAAATATGAAGGTTTATAGCCAAAGTGAGAAAAATAGAATAGAAATTCAGCTTCTGTCCCACGGTTCCCACGGATCCTTCCCTTGAGGGAACCGTCCAGCGTTAATGCTGGGATCGGTGGTGCTGGTGACTCAGGCAGCTCAAATTTTTCCTTTTGGAAACATTTGTGCCTAGTGTGTACCTATATGCAAACCATTTGGAGTTGCGGTTATCTCGACTGCTAAAAAGAAAAAGAAAATAAACTAGAAGTGAAAAAACATATTATTATGTGAGATAACCCGAGTGCTCCTAAATTCATTAGTGCTTAAATGAATGTACCCGAAAACACATATTAGTTATGTGTTCCCTTTAGCATTCAAAAGACATGAGATGCAATGAAAACCGGTTTTTAATTTGTATAATAATGAAAACGGTTTGTCCTATACGTGAGAAATAACTTTCAGGAAAATGATACTGGAAGAAGTATCTTTTGGAAAGCATTTCAAAAAAAAATATTGTTTAAAGGAGAAGTTTATCTTTTAGTTAAGAAAAATAGATATGAAATTACATGTTGCAAATAGAATTTTCCTTGGGTTTTGAATATTCCCGTATTGTTTGTTAGTTGTGTGTGAAATAGAGATCCTAGACTCAGAAAAGAAGGTAAGGCTAACGTTTACATACCTTGTAGAATTAAGAAATGAATTGCGAAGATTGTTCCATTAGACCAAGACCAAGACGAAACAAGTTGAATTGTTCCCGCTTTAACGGTTTGGTGAGGACGTCGGCTATGTTGTCTTCGGATGCTACCTTCTCAATAGAAATGTTCCCCTTTTGAACATTATCTCTTAAGAAGTGATGACGGATCTCTATATGCTTGGTGAGAGAGTGCAACACCGGATTCTTGCTTAATTTAATAGCACCTTTGTTGTCGCATAGAATGGCTATGTCACTTAGATGAAGGTCGTAGTCAACTAACGCTTGTTTCATCCATAGTGCTTGTTGGCATGCTTTGCCGGCTGCGACATATTCGGCTTCGGTTGCTGATATGGCCAATGTCATTTGCTTCTTTAAGAAACAAGATGTTAAACAAAATCCCATAAAAGTACATACACCACTTGTACTCTTTCGGTCAACATAATCACCTACATGGTCAGAATCCGCATATACAATAGTTTCTACCCCCGTTCCCTTAGGATACCATAATCTCAATTGAGTTGTACCTTTAATGTATCTAAATATTCTTTTGACCGCTTCTAGATGTGATGTTTTAGGGTCTTCTTGAAACCTAACACGTAGACAAACACCAAACATGATATCCGACCGACTAGCCGTAAGAGAGAGAAGACTACCAATCATGCCACAGTATTTTGTGTTATCAACGGATTCACCGTCTTCATCTTTTGTAAGTTTAGTGTCGGATGACATTAGTGTTCTTAAGGGTTTTGACTCTTCTAAACCAAATTTCTTTAACATTTCTTTTATGTATTTGGATTGATTAAAGAAGATACCATCTTCTAGTTGTTTGATTTGTAGACCAAGAAAGAAACTTATTTCTCCCATCATACTCATTTCAAACTCATCATGCATGATTTTTGAGAAATCATCACACATGTCTTGACAAGTCGATCTGAATATAATATCGTCCACGTATATTTGAACAATAATTATATGTGACTCCTTTTTCTTAGTAAAAAGTGTATTATCAACTAACCCCATGGTGTAGTTATTTTTGATTAAAAAGGATTTGAGTCTATCATACCAAGCTTTTAGGCTTGTTTAAGACCGTAAATAGCTTTCTTTAGTTTGTACACATGTTTAGGTTTTTCAAAATCAATAAAGCCCGGAGGTTGAACTACATAGACTTCTTCATTAATTAAGCCATTTAGAAAAGCATTTTTAACATCCATTTGAAAAAGCTTAAGATCATTAGCACAAGCATAAGCAAGAAGTATTCTTATATACTCTAATCTAGCCACGGGAGCATAGGTCTCATCAAAGTCTATGCATTCTTGTTGATTATACCCTTGGGCAACGAGTCTAGCTTTGTTTCTAGACACTACACCGTTTGCATCTAACTTGTTTTTGTTAGGAATTAGAAATTCCAGATATTAAAGAGTCGGTCACCTCTAGTATATGTAATCGTTAGAAAGCTCGTAGTCATAGTTATTTTAAGCTAAGTAGTATTTAGTTAAGAAACACCGTGGAGGACGGACGGGTCTTTACCCACTGTATGCCTGATCCACAGCCCGTTGTGTGGCGTTTTATGTAAGACTATAAATACTCTCTACCTCCCAAGGTAGAGAGTTGGAGCTCATAATAAGATCTTTCACTTTCTCTCACTAAGTTCCCTAAACCTCTAACTTTCTCTCTCTAAAACACTCTTGTACGCCTACTTGTGTTAATGGTTTGATGTGTATGTGAAATCCAATATCTAACAATTGGTATCAAAAGCCATGGTTAGATCATATCTTACATATCTTTGGATTTCTAGTGGTTTTTAGGTGGTTTTTGAGTTTGAAAAAGTTTAGTGGTTTTTGCATTATTTGGTTGATTTCTAGTGTTAAAGTTTGGATTTTGGTAGTACTTTTGTGTTTAGAATCATCTCAAGTGTTTAGGTTTTGATTTAGAAGGTTTGAATCATAGTGGTTGGGTTGTTTTTGGATTGAAAAGTGGTGTTTATGTGTTTTTCATGCTAGCGACTTGAGCCACGGAAAGGTATTCTTGGTAGCGACTTGCTTTACAATTTGGTAGCGAGTTGTTGTTTAACACCTTAGCGAGTTGAGCTAGCGACTTGTCTATTGAGACAAGCCGACAAAAAGTACAGTTAGTGGACTCCCCACTACGAGTAGCGACTTGGTTTAAGTTAGCGACTTGTACTTTATATTGTTAGCGACTTGGTGTTAGCGAGTTGGAACCTAGCGAGTTGCTATTTAGCGACTTGAATATTTAGCGACTTGGTGCCTAGCGAATTGCTGCTAAAATTTTGTTAGCGACTTGGATTGTAGCGAGTTGTTATATAACGGCTTGGAACTTTAGCGACTTAGCACTTAGCGACTTGGTTCACAATTTTCCTAGCGACTTGAGTGATTTCCTTTAAATACGGTTTTCTCTTGATTCAGTAAAATCCCGTGAAAGAATCTATTTCCCGGTTTAATCATAGAGTTATAAAATCCCGTTTAACTTGTCATCATGTCTACCAACGTTCCTACAATCATCTCCACTGTTGCCGAGGATGTTCAAGCAGCTGGTTCAGATACTCGTCCACCCATGCTTGACAGAACTGACTATGACTCTTGGGCTCAACGAATCAGATTGTACTGTCTTGGAAAAGAAAATGGGGTTAACATTCTCAAATCCATTGATGAAGGACCTTACCGAGTTGAAACTTTTAGAGATGTACTTGATACTGCTGAAGATGGTACTTTGATTTACGGAATGGACAGACCAAAGATGTATGATGAGCTTGACGATAAGGAGAAAAAGAGATTCGATGCAGATATCCGAGCTTCCAACATTATACTGCAAGGTCTACCAAAGGACATCTACAAGCTTATCAATCACAACACCGAGGCAAAAGCTGTATGGGATAATGTCAAGATGCTTCTTTCTGGTTCTGAGCTAACTGTTGAAGACCGAGAATCACAGCTGTATGATGAATTTAAGCACTTCAAGATGAAACCTGATGAAAGTGTCTATGAGTATTATGTGAGATTTCATAAGCTGGTGAATGACATGAGGAACATCAGAATGACTATGCCTAACATTCAGCTGAACTCAAAATTTGTAAACAACATGAATCTCGAATGGCACAAATTTGTTACTTCTGTGAAGCTCACTAAAGGATTGAAGAATACGAATTATGAGCAACTCTATGCCTTCCTTCTTCAAAATGAGAGGCATGCCATGTTTGAAAAGAGGATTCTAGATCAGTTCAAAGCTCAGGGAGAAGCAAGTTCAACAAATGACTCAACTGCTTTCTACTCAAACATCGGAATCACAACCAAAGCCTCACAAGTCATACCCATGGGTAATGGTAATCACAAACTCATTCCTGATCCCATGTTCAAACAAGCTGATGCTGATGCACACGTGGGAAACTTCATTAATCAACTAGCTCTTCTGATTAGTCAAAACATGAACTCTCTTCCACACACCAACAATAATCTCAGAACTGCTTCCAATCCACATAATCAAGCCACTGTCAGAGATGGGAAGGTTATGGTGCAGCCAGTTCAAGAACGACAGTACGAACAAGCAAGAGGTGGAGCTGGTAGAGGTTATGATGGTAATCAGAATCGAGGAAGGAATGGAAATCAAGGTCAAGCTAAGCCAATCAAATGCTATAACTGTGGTGGTGAGGGACACATTGCAAGGAACTGCACATCTCCAAAACGTCCACAGAATGCTGATTACTTCAGAGATAAGATGCTGCTTGTACAAGCTCAGGATAACGGTGCAGCTTTGGATGAAGAAGAGTTGTTGTTTCTTGCTGAGTGCAATGCCAAGACCTATGATGCAGATGTGGATGAGCAGCCAATTCAGGAGATAGGTCACAATCATCAGGATGCCTTTCAAGTCGCTGACTGTGATGCATACGACTCTGATGTGGATGATGGACCTACTGCACACACAATTTTTATGGCTAGCATTTCTCCAATGGTTTCTCCCAAGGTCTCATCTTCACCACAAGCTGGCCCATCCAAAGACAAACTCATCTCAGAGGTATTAAAACTATACGATGATGCTGATGTGCAAAAGATGCATGACAAAGTACAATCAATTGAAACCATTGAATCAAATATTGAAAATATGGGTAATATCAATGTTGTCCCATATGATCAATATGTGAAACAAAGTGAAAGTGAAGTTGTACCAAGTGATGCATCTTCTACAGTCAACAATGACTATGTTTTTGATGAATACACTGCATGTGCCCCTGATGATTCTGTTATCTCTGAACTGAATGCCTATAAAGAACGTGTTGCGATTTATGAACACCGTGCAAAATTTGAGTTGACCACCCGTGAGCAGGAAATGGATGACCAAATGCGTACAACTATTAGAAAAAGTAGGTTTAGAGAAGAAGTATTAAAACAAGAGTTAAACTCCTTACAAGAAAAGCTTTCTAAAACTGCTAAGCAAAAGCAAGAACTTCAAGAAAATGTTAAAATGCTTAAGCAAGAATTCAGTGCTAAGGAATCAAAACTTTTGAATGATTATTCTAATCTAAAAACCTTGAAAAACAAGCTTGAAAATAAGTTGTACGTACAAGGATATACCATTCAGACTGCTCACTTAATCACTAAGCATAGAGTCTTAAGCGATAAGCATAGCATTCCCATTGTTGAGGAACCCAATCCAGAGGTCATTAAAAAGGCTAGAAATGCTCATAAGGTTCTCTATGATGGCAATGAAATCCTTAAACCTAGACAGAAACCTAGTTGCGTTGAGTGCACTGAGGAAGATAAGAAATCAGATGAAGTCACTAGGGAAAAGATGAACAAGAAATTAGATGATCCTAAATGTAAAGAGAAGAAAATAAATATCACACCCCATGATTACAAGAAGGAGAATTGGATTTCTTTGAACATGTTTAAGCCTCAGACATTGTTGACTCCCGAACAAGTTTTCTAGAAAATGGACTTAGATAAGCAGAAAGCCGAAAATATTGTTGAAACAAACCCTCCCCTTAGGAAAATGCCTAGAGCGACTGTGTATCCTCCTAATACACCAATGCATCTTGTTCCTAGAACAATTGCCACTAAAAGCAAGACCTTAATTAGTCAATATGTTATCTTTCAACTATTTGTTGATTTTGAGAAAACTTGCAAGAAAAGGATCACACCTACTGGTATAACTGAAGGAGAAAGGGGTTTTGAGCAAACGAAAGAATGTTATTTAACTGAAGTCATGCCTTTCTTTAAACTGCTAAAATATCATTTTGAAAGTCTTAAAAAGGGAATGAACTTAGACATTAAAGAAATGGAAAAGGAGTTTGATGCAATGATAGTTGAGGTTAATGACTATGAGCGAGCACTAAAATATAATGAGATTGAGAGGAAGAACTTGCATACACTAAATGAGACTCTCATTACTGAATGTGTTGCTCAAGATGTGTTTTTCACTGCTACAAATTGTTCTATTAATGCTTCCCAATTTCATGAATTATCTGTTGCCCTGAAAGTCTCCCATGATCGTGTCATTGAGCTTGAAAAAACTAATTCTAAACTAAATGAGAAAATTGAACTGGATGATCACGAGAATTTGGTTAAACATTTTTCTAAATTAGAAGTTGAGCATTTTAATTTACAACTAAAATATCAACATCTTAAAGAAAATGTCAAAACTTCAAATATCAAGACATCCTCAGATGCTCCAGAGTTTGATGCAGTTTTTCAAATTAACAAACGTGATGAACAGATTCAAGCTCATTGCAACACGATCAGAAAGTTGAAAGCCCAAATCTCTCAATTAAAGGGTCAAACGAACAATATGACAGGCTCCCAAATGCCTCCTCCTCTAGATTCTCATAATTCTCAAACATTTCATCTTCAAAACTTGGTAAATGCATTACAAAAGGAAAACGAAAGTTTTCTAGAAGAAAATGAAAAGGTTAAATGTCATTTCAATAAGTTATTTGAATCAATAAAGGTTACTCGTAACAAAAACAATGAACAAATAGCTTCATTGCAAAAGGAAATTGAGAATCTGAAGAGTCAGGTAAAAGGGAAAATGCCAATGACCAATGGGGAGAATGGTGTATCAAAGGTTCACTCTTGTAATAAATATGATTTGTCTGTGAAATATGTTCCCCCTCATCTCAGGAATAACAAACTTGCTATTCAAACATATTTCTCATCCCTTAAGGATTGTCTAGAATGTCTACGTGAGATTGTTGAAGAGGATATATTAGAGAAACCACTTGACAATGCAATTGGGCATGCATGCTTATATGCCAAACGATCTCAAGAAATTCTAGAATGCTTAATCACAATATGCCCAAAGTCCTTAGGTGAGAGAGTTAATCCTTTGATTCCATGTTCGATGCCTAGTGCCAAGTATGATATTCATTCGATGCCCAATGTTTTGAATGTGAACCTTAGTGTGCCTTTAAGTAGTTCAGATTCCAGATCTGTCAATGCTAAGAAAGAGAACTCTAATGTGCCTTCTAGGAGTACAAATCCCAGCACTTCTAGTGTTAAGAAAGTGAACCTTGGTGTGCCTGCATGTAATTCAGATCCCAGAACATCTAAACAGGAGATGCAAAGAGTACCAAAACCAACTAATGTTCCCATTCCCTCTACAGGAGTAATCAGTGACATTAAAGCAAGCAGGTCAAAGTCTCAAGACAATACAAGGAAGGACACGACCTCGCAAGCTAAGAATGTGCATTGGAAGAGAGTAGAAGACCAACCTAGGAACTTTAAGTTTGAGCCGAATAAAACGAATCGAGTTGATTCTAGTATTAGCCATAGGCGTACTGTAATTAATTCGAATTCTGATACTATTTGCAAACCTTGTATTGATGTCTGCTTGAATTCTGTTTCTAATCATGAATGTGGTGTTAATGTTTTGCCTAATGATGTTAATTGTCCAGTTAATACTGTTAATGTTAAAAATCATGCTAAGAAGGCTAAAAGGCAAAAATGAAAGAAAGTTAGAAAATCGTGGAAACCCACAGGAAGAACATTTAGTAAGATAGGCTATCATTGGATACCTGTTGGTCATAAGACTAATCAGACAATGCCCACTAGAAAATGGATGCCTACTGGTAGAACTATTCCCTTAAGAAGTGAGCACACTTTGAATAGGGCTAATACAGACACTAGTACTGCATCTATTCATAATGATTCCATTGCCTTAATTTCTGATATGAATGATTCTATTTCTGATGTGGGTGTTCCAACCATTGTTACTAACCAAATGGAACCCATTCTTGCATGGGGATCCCAATTATCCAGTTATCCATTCTTGTTTGTGTTCAACTGCAGATCGTTCAAATCGTTCTGTGGTACCTGGACTCAGGCTGTTCCAAGCATATGACTGGCGACCGGTCGCGGCTCATGAACTTCGTGAGCAAATTCATCGGGACAGTTAGATTCGGAAATGATCATTTCGGTGCAATTATGGGTTATGGTGACTATGTTGTTGGTGATAGTGTTATTTCTAGAGTATACTATGTGGAAGGTCTTGGTCATAATCTGTTCTCTGTTGGTCAATTCTGTGATTCTGATCTAGAAGTAGCCTTCAGAAAACATACTTGTTTTGTAAGAAAACTTGATGGTAAGGAATTGTTAAGAGGAACTCGTGGTTCAAATCTTTACACCATCTCTATCGATGATATGATGAAGTCTTCTCCAATTTGCTTGTTGTCAAAGGCTTCGAAAACAAAGTCATGGTTATGGCATCATCGTCTCAATCACTTGAACTTCGGCACCATCAATGATCTCTCCAGAAAGGAATTAGTTGTAGGTTTACCTAGACTAAAGTATGAAAAGGATCATCTTTGTTCAGCATGCCAATTGGGAAAAAGCAAAAAGTATGCCCATAAACCCAAACCTACAAACTCAATTACAAAATTTCTTCATACCCTTCATATGGATTTATGTGGACCAATGAGAGTGCAGAATATCTTTGGGAAGAAATATGTGTTAGTTGTGGTTGATGATTACTCTAGATTCACCTGGGTCAAGTTCTTAAGGACAAAGGATGAAACTCCTGATATCATCATCAAACTCATCAAATAGCTGCAGGTTTGACTTAACAAAACCGTCAGAATTATCCGAACGGACAATGGTACTGAGTTTGTTAACAAACAACTTAGTGAATTTTATGAAAGCATTGGAATCAGCCATCAAAGAAGTGTTCCACGAACTCCTCAACAGAACGGTGTAGTTGAAAGACGAAATTGAACTCTTGTGGAAGCCGCTAGAACAATGCTGATTTACTCAAAGGTTCCAATGTTTCTCTGGGCTGAAGCTATTGCCACTGCATGCTACTTACAAAATCGTTCATTGATTCACATTGTTCATGGAAAAACTCCATATGAACTGGTCCACAACAGAAAACCTAATCTCTCTTTTCTCCGTGTGTTTGGTGCACTGTGTTATCCAACTAATGAGGGTCAAGACTTAGGCAAACTGAGAGCTAAAGCAGACATTGGAGTTTTTGTAGGGTATGCACCAAACAAAAAGGGATACCGAATCTACAACAAAAGAACCCGAAATATCATGGAAACAATTCACGTTACATTGGATGAGCTGACCGGTCAAACGGCTCCTAGACAATCCAGTTCAGGACCCGCACTTCAAAACAGTCCCATTGGTTCATCCCTTGTTCCAAACTCTTCTCAAGAAACTCCATATGTACCTCCATCTGAGGATGATTTAAAGAAATTGTTTGATCCTATGTTTGATGAACAGTATGAGCCAAGTGCTAATGAACTGACGACTCTCTCAGCAGAGGCTGCTCATATTCCTATGAATGAAGTCAATCCTTCAGTCTCAATATCATTAAGTCAAGAAGCGCCTGCTGCTGATCCTTCAGTCTCATCAACAAATCATCATTCTTCAAATGTACATCATGGAACTATTTCTGGCATCAATGATGAAGTTAATCCCTTTGCTACTCCTGAAGATGCTCCATTTGAAAACATATTTGCTCCTGAATCTTCATCAGAACCATCTTCTTCAGGAGACATCGACTCTGCTACTTCAGTCCCTCAACAACTACCACATGAACACCTCAGAAAATGGACTCACGATCATCCATTAGACAACATCATTGGAAATCCCTCTCGTCCAGTATCCACTCGTAAACAGCTTGCTACTGATGCCTTATGGTGCTTCTTTAACTCAGTACTCTCAAAGATCGAACCTAAAGATGTTAAAACTGCTATGAATGAAGACACCTGGTTCAATGCCATGCAAGATGAAATTCATGAGTTTGATCGACTTGATGTATGGGAGTTAGTACCTGCTCCAGATTGTGCTATGATTATTGATCTAAAATGGATCTTCAAAGTGAAACTTGATGAGCATGGTGATGTGTTGAAGAACAAGGCTCGATTAGTTGCTAAAGGATACCGTCAAGAGGAGGGTATTGACTTTGAAGAATCTTTTGCTCCTGTTGCTCAAATCGAGGCAATCAGAATCTTTTTGGCTAATGCTGCTAGTAAGAACATGGTAGTCTATCAGATGGATGTAAAGACGGCATTTCTGAACGGAGATCTTAAAGAAGTCGTCTACGTCAGCCAACCTGAAGGATTTGTGAATCAAGAGCATCCTACTCACGTTTATCGTTTGAAGAAGGCTCTTTACGGTTTAAAGCAAGCTCCAAGGGCATGGTACGATACACTATCAAAGTTTCTTCAATCTACCGGATTTAGCAAAGGAGTAGTTGATCCAACATTGTTCACAAGGAAGTCAGGCAAACATTTAATCCATGTTCAAATTTATGTTGATGTTATCATCTTTGCCTCGACTGACCCTAATGAGTGTGACCGTTTTTCAAATGAAATGAGTTCAAAATTTCAAATGTCAATGATGGGACAAATGTCATTTTTCTTGGGATTACAAATTTCACAAAGTCCCGGAGGCATTTTCATAAATCAATCTAAATATGCAACTGAGATCTTAAAGAAATTTGGATTTGATTCAAGTGACCCTGTTGACACTCCCATGATTGATCGAACCAAACTAGATGAGGATCACTCAGGGATCATGATTGACCAAACGAAATATCGTAGTATGATTGGATCCCTAATGTACCTCACTGCTAGTAGACCAGACATCTTGTTCGCTGTTTGCATGTGTGCTAGATACCAGGCTAAGCCTACTAAAAGGCACCTTGAAGCGGTTAAATGGTTCTTTCGGTATCTCCAAGGAACCATAAATATGGGACTTTAATACCCGAAGGACACCGGTATGTCACTAACAGCCTATGCAGATGCTGATCATGCAGGATGTCAAGATACTCGTCGAAGTACGTCTGGAGGTGCTCCATTTTTGGGTGATAAGCTTGTGAGCTGGTCTTCAAAGAAGCAAATGAGTACTTCTATTTCCTCTACAGAGGCTGAATACATAGCCATGTCATCTTGTTGTGCTCAAATCTTATGGATGAGATCTCAATTATCTTACTATGGCTTTGAATTCAACAAAATCCCTCTATACTGTGATAATAAAAGTGCTATTGCTCTCTCATGCAACAACGTTCAACACTCAAGAGCAAAGCATATCGACATTCGACAACATTTCATCGGGGAACAAGTGGAAAAAGGTGTGGTGGAACTCTATTTTGTGAGGTCTGAATATCAATTAGCAGACATCTTCACCAAAGCTCTTCCAAGAGAACGTTTTGAGTTTATTCTTCCACGTCTTGGCTTGAAAAGCCTTCAACCTGAAACACTCAAACGTCTTCAGGAGGAAGACGAGGAGTAAAGGTCTATCTTCATCTATCTCTTGTATATATCTATTCGAAAAACAAAATACAAAATTATAAAACCCTCAAAAAATCTTCAAAAAATATTGTCAATTTGTTATTTTTTTTCTTCTTTTTCTTTCCCGGTTCGTCTATATCTACGGTTTTTGTGCTGTCATTCAAAGAATGACACGGGACTTTAGATGTTGTTCGAATTCTTAAAAAAAAAAAAAAAAAAAAAAAAAATCAAAAAATTATTTTTGAGAGAAAGAGGAAAAAATGGTTTATTGTCATTTCAGGCAGTAACCTGCTTTTTAAAGAAAGAACAGAGCCATTCTTTATCATGTTTTTCAAAATTCCATGCTCTGATTCTATAAACATTTATCTGCTGAAAACTAACTGCTTTGAAAAATAACTCAGTCTCTATTTTTGATAATCATCTGGACTTATTTGTCAAAATATCAATCTCTCAATCAACAACCTATGTCATTGATTGAGGGGGAGAATGATTTCAATTAAACTAAAAAGTTATTTGGCATTCAATTGTTTTCAAAAGATATACATGCATGTTTTATCAATGGAGTTTAAAGTTTTAAAATCCGATCCTTATCAGTTAAAATGCTTTCATAATCAAGTCACAATTCTCCTCAAAAGCTTTCAAAATCAATTTAAATCTATAAGAGATCACAAATCTTAAATGATTTGATAATTGTGATCGGGGGAGAATGTGTGATTTAAATTGGATTTAAACTGATAATTCGGTAAATGGTTTTATAAGGATGTACATGCTATCCTTCCCACATGTGACAAACGATTTCAAATTTTCCATGCACATGTTGAAGGGGAGCATCTATCTTAAACCTATGATTTGAAACGTGATCACTTATCTCAATGTGCAGGTTCCCTCTAGTATGTGCAAAACTCTTTTCAAATCTCGAGGCACATACTGAGGGGGAGCAAACTTATGAAAAACCTCATCCTTCCCAAAAATGCTTTATCTACTTGACTTGATTGGGGAAGTGATGTTGATATCTTTTAGAAAATGGTAATCAAAGAAGTTAATTCTTCCTCTTGCCTCCGTGTGCAAAACGATTTCAAACACTTGATGCACATGTTGAGGGGGAGCTCTTGTTCTAAAAATATCAAAAACAATTCAGGTACAAAATACTTTGATAATATATCACAAGTATCTGGATTGACTTTCAAATGGTTTTCAATTGTTTCCCATGGCAGAAGAACAATACCAAATAGACCGACCAACTTTACTTTATGTATGGTGATATAAGGATAATAAGGTTAGGTATTTGTTTTCATGATCCGCCAGAACTGGAGGGATCTACCCAGGGACTATCCACTAGTTAGTGTAGAGTTCTTAGGTATGATGATAAAAGGAGAAAAATGAGATATGGGAAGAGTGCGAACTGAGACTGAGCTAGTACTGGAATAAACCCAACAAGGTTCTAGCTATGAAGTATCGGTAAGCACTGAAGGGGTTGAAGAATTAAAAAGAATTGAATGAGAAAAGGGTGAAAACAAATAGCCCTCCATTGATTCAACCTTAGGGCAGAAACCGGGTTCAATTCATTTGCTACTGGCGGTTACCAAGGTAACACCGGTATTGAAGACAAGACGTCATGGACCCAGTGACGCACCGCACTTCATTCTTCCCAAACCACTCAAGTTTCTCTTAAAAGGGCTTGTTTCATTCTCACGGGGAACCTACATTATCTATCGACTTTCTCTTAGAGATTGTTGATATTGAAGAAGGAGACCCTCTCCCTAGTCTCCGATACAGGATCCAAATATGCACTAATTGAGTCTAGAGCCACGAGATCATCAATAAATCTCATTAGGACACTTTCAATGAAGACTCTCTGTTTCACACAATGTGGAAAGAGAGATTATATCTTGAGTCCTACGCATTATCCTTGTAGTATTGCCAGAACATCTGAGTGATATGTATACATAGTCACAATGAAGATGGAAAGCCCTCTGGAGCCAACATCAAACAAGCTCCTGGTGGGTGGCATGTGAGATCTATTCAATAGATCAACCATGTGACAACTGAACAGAAATAATGGGGCGATTCAATCTTTTGAATCAATCCTGGTTCAAGTTATGGATTGACGGATACCTTTGAAAAACCTGTCATTGTGCTTAAAAACTATTTTCTTTAGCACACTGACCGTGTTCGAATATTTCAAATCAAAAGGTGTTTTATGATTGATAATTGATTTTCATTAAAACCTTCGTTGTATTGCAAAAACAATTTCTATTGAGCAATACACGATTGTCTTTCAAATCTCTTTTCATCAATTAGTGAATTTCTATTCGCTGGTTCACTCACTCCGTGTTGTCTTCTTTGAGATGTTCCGGTTTGAGAACAGCTAGAGCAGCTGCGAAACCCTGTCAAGGAAATTCTTCGGAATTATACCTGATCACAGGCAGTACTTGTACTGATCAACGGGGAACCGTGGGCCGTGTACCTCAATTCAATGAAAGTGATCAAAGACACTTTCGTGCGCTTTATTGCTAACTGTTTTATGCAGGTACACCCGACGTTTGCAGCTGATCAGAATGAAGCGGTCAATCCATAGCCGCATGCTCACACTACACATTCATCTCAAAAGAAATCATGATAAGTGCATCAATGACTCTGATATTTTCACTCCATGCTTCTGCTACGCTGCTGCCAATATCATGAATCAACGAAAGCTTCCGCCACTCTGATGAGAAGATATCATGATCCAGAATGTGAGCATACCGGTCCGAAAGTCACAACACCACAATGGATGTCTCAGAGATTTTTTTTGTTAGCTGATGATATCTAAAGCTGGCTCAAAATTATTATCACGTGGATCAGTAAAAGACCTCCACTTGGATTAACCAAACATGCAATGAGAAGAATCAATGACTACGAGCTTCGAAACTAAGTGCTACATCAAGAATGCAAGAACAATTTTTTTGTAATATCTGTTTGTATTCAATGTAATTTTAGTATATGTTTGAGGTGACCTCCCTTAGGGGGAGATTGTTAGGAATTAGAAATTCCAGATATTAAAGAGTCGGTCACCTCTAGTATATGTAATCGTTAGAAAGCTCGTAGTCATAGTTATTTTAAGCTAAGTAGTATTTAGTTAAGAAACACCGTGGAGGACGGACGGGTCTTTACCCACTGTATGCCTGATCCACAGCCCGTTGTGTGGCGTTTTATGTAAGACTATAAATACTCTCTACCTCCCAAGGTAGAGAGTTGGAGCTCATAATAAGATCTTTCACTTTCTCTCACTAAGTTCCCTAAACCTCTAACTTTCTCTCTCTAAAACACTCTTGTACGCCTACTTGTGTTAATGGTTTGATGTGTATGTGAAATCCAATATCTAACAGTTTTTATATACCCATTTAGTTCCTATTATGGTTTGTTATTAGGTGGAGGGACAAGTGTCCAAACATCGTTAGAAACAAATTGATATAACTCTTCTTGCATAGCCATTACCCAACTTTCATCTTTTATGGCTTCTTGTGTATTTTTAGGTTCTATGGTTGAGACAAAACAAAATAAACTACTTTGGTTTTGGACTTGAGATCTTAAGGTTCTTTCATTTAACTTTCCTATGACCTTGATTTCTATGGCTTCACTTTCGATTATCTCGTCATCGACAAGAGGTTGGGTAGGTTTAGGTGGACTTTCATCAAATTTTACGTTTAATGACTCTTCAACCTTCATTGTTTTCTTTATATAATATAACATAAGATTTACTATTAGGAGAGTAACCTAAGAAGATACCTTCGGTTGATTTAGGATCAAATTTAGTTAGGTAATCTTTAGTGTTAAGTAGAAAACATTTGCTACCAAAGACTCTAAAATGTTCTAACGTAGGCTTTTTGCCTCGAAGTAACTCGTATAGATTTTTACCTAAGAAAGGACTAATTAAGACTCGGTTAAGTATGTACATTGATGTATCAACGGCATTGCACCAAAATCTTTTAGGAATAGGTTGCTCATTTATCATGGTGTGACTCATTTCTTGTAGGGTTCTATTTTTTCTTTCAACTGCCCCATTTGATTGTGGAGTGCGAGGAGCCGAGTAATTGTGACTAATACCATTAGCGTCACAAAAAGCTCCAAATTGCACTTCATTATCAAATTCCATACCATGATCCGTTCTAATAGACACTATAGGACTTCCTAATTGTCTTTGGATTTTCTTACTTGATATTTCAAAGTAATCGAACGTTTCAGTTTTATTCTTTAAAAATTTAGTCCATGTGTACATAGAGTAATCATCCACTATGACCAGAGTATAGAAGTTACCTTCATAACTATGAATAGCGGATGGACCAAATAAATCCATGTGAAGTAGTTCTAGAGCACTTAGTAGTAGAGGCCATATTTTTAGCTTTGTGACTAGTATAGACTTGCTTTCCTACGTTACAAGCATCACAAAAATGATGTTCGTATTTTAATTTTGGTGGATCTCTTACTAGTTCTTTAGATGATAGCGATTGAAGAAGTCGCATATTGGCGTGACTAAATCTTCGATGCCATAAGGTCGAAGTATCATCCATAGAAGTAAGACAAAGTTTGTCTTTAGGTTCATTACCGATTTTAATGACATAGACTCCATATTTTCTAATGCCTCTTCCTATAGTAATACCGTTTTTCAGTATTTTATTACCGGTTTCACTAAAAAGTACGTTACACTTTTTATCACATATTTTTCCTATACTTAGAAGGTTGAAGTTTAGGTTTTCTACGTGACACACATCGTTAATGGTCAAAGATTTGTGAGAAATTGTACCTTTACCGATGATTTTTCTCTTGCTATTACCAAATACCACATTCCCTCCATTGAAGGATTCGTGTGTGGAAAACAAGTCTTTATTGCCGGTCATGTGCCTTGTGCACCCGCTATCCTTGATCCATTCATCGGGATCTAGGTCGACCTTTAAGCACACCTAGAAAAACAATTAACTCAAAAGTTTGGTCCCCATTTGTTCATGGGTCCATTAATGTTATACATTTCATTCATTTTAGGCATATATAGAAAACGTGAGAATGCATTCCATGGTGTAAAGTTTTAAAAAGGAAAACCATTTTGTACATTAGGATTCCATCCCATTATAATAGAGAGATTCGGGACATACCTCGTTTGAGTCATTTGCCACGAGACAAATTTATTTGTTCTCCTCCTCACTCATTCCCCACGAACCACTCACGAACACCTTTTGTTCGTCACGTTTGAGACACTCACTAATGAAGTGATAAGGGTCCCCACATTTAAAACATGCGCGTTCATCCCTTTCTTTCTTGTCATCTTTGCCTTTCTGGAACCCCTTCTTGTCATCATATGTTTGCTTGACATATCTTCCCTTTCTTCCAAAGAACTTCTTGAAATCCCTTACCGACATGGCATATTCTTCGTCATCATTATCCGAAGAAGAGTTTTCTTCATCGCTTGAGACCTTCTTGGCTTTTAAGGCAAGATATTTGTGCTTCTCTTTCTTTTCTTTTGAGGCTTCGGAATATTTAGCGAGGACAAGCTCATAGACCTTTAGATTGCCTATGAGTTTGTCGAGGGTGAGGATCGACAAGTCTTTTGATTCTTCGATGGCCGTCACCTTTGATCTCCACTTGGATGGAAGTGCCCTTAGATATCTCCTAACATGATTATCACTAGAGAAAGACTCATCAAGTGCTTGTAATGATGTAATTATAGTATTAAAGTTATGATAACATCAAATAACCCTGAATATTAAGTATCAATTTCCCCCGTTAATGCTCGTATTTTATATCATTTATATGGATTTACGCTGGTTTTCCTCTATATTTCACTTTCAGGTAAATTACGAGCATTGGAGCTAATGAGACGCGGATTTGGAGAGTTTATTGAAGATATATGATAGTATACTCATTTTGAAGATGTTAAGGCGTAAAAAAAGCGTGGCTCAGAAAACCAACTAAACTGAAGATTACTGCGTAACTCCCTCCTAGGATTACATCGTAACTAACTAGGTCAAATGATGTTCCGCGCCGCTGCAAGCTACGCCGTAACTCATTCCACAATTATAATGTAACCACGATTTATTGAAGATACGGCGTAACTAATTATGATGTTACTCTGTAACCAGCTTTTCCAGAGCAAAATGCGAAGAACTGGATGTTACGGCATAACTCTCAACTTAAGTTACGTCGTAACCAGATCTGGCCTATAAATACCACCCAAATTCCAGCATTTCTATTCATTCACTTCACACACCAAATCAGAGAACGTGGGTAGAAGGTTGAAGGCAGATCTTTAGGAGCATACGGAGCCATCTCCAAAGGAGAAATCACTCCTCTACGATAAGCATTAGCAATTTATCATTTCTTTACTTTCAATTCATGTATTTCGATATGTTAAACATTGAATCGATTGTTTTAGTTAATTTGAGCGGCTAAGCACCTCTGTTGCTAGCCTAGTTATGATTCCTTAAGTGTATGCATGCATAGTTTGTTGGTTGCTACCCTTGTTTCAGTAGTTTTAAATGGCTGTAGTGGCTAGTTACTTAGGAGATATGACCAACTGACCCTAAGTAGGTAGACTGAGTGGGAAGGGTAAGAATTGACCAACTGACGACCCTTCTTCGCTTGTGCGATTTGACCAACTGATCACCTACAGTTTGGATGAACTTAAGAAGTTAGGGTTGAGTGTTTAAGATGCTAGCGCTCGGGCACTCATTGTTATGAATCTTGCATGTAGCGGAACTGAATGACTTAGCTTAGGAGACTAAAAACAACTGGACTTTCAAGGGGTCACCTATTGATCTCCGGTGGAAACCTTTGCCGATAGGTTAGGACGAACTGACCAAATGTTGTCCTAGTGACTTAGACCCCCACTTGAAGCAATTGGAAGTAATTAAACGTGAACTTAACTTGATAGGATGAGTAACTATGTTAGCACACTTCTCCTCTATTGATCACAACCCTCGCCTTTACTTGCTATCTTTTATTTTTGTTATTTTAGTAATTAATCATTTCGACCTCAAAACCAATTAAAATCTGTGACACCTAGACTTAGTTAAAATCCACACACATAGCTCTTGAGACGACCTCGGTTTTACCAAATACTACACTACACACGACCGGGTACACTGCCCGTTAGTGCATTAGGGTAGACCATAGGTATAACGAGATAATATAAATATTAAAACCTGGTCAGTAAAACCTGCATCAAGTTTTTGGCGTCGTTGCCGGGGAGTTATATTAGGATTTTCATTAAGTCTTTCATTTTTGTTTTGTTTTAAATTTTCTTAATTTCTCACGATTTCTTTTCAAGTTTCAGGTACTATGGAAGTTGTTAACAATGATGACCTCACTCTTGAGGAATATTTGGCGTTGACAAGAGAAGAACAAGGGCCGGGGCTCGTAAGACCGACAATTGGAGATAATGTCCGTTTCGAGATTAAAGATCAGTTTATGAGGGAGCTTCGCGCTAACCCTTTTTCAGGAAACAGGAACAAAGATGCGTATGAGCACGTTGAGAATGTCTTGTACATAGCAAGCCTTTTCAACATTCATGGTGTGTCTCATGACGCTTTTATGCTACGTGTGTTCCCCATGACTCTTACTGGGGGAGCAAGAAGATGGATCGAAAGATTGCCCGCTGGGGAAGTTGATACATAGGCTCAACTAAAAAAGCACTTCATCCAAAGATATTGTCCTCTGTCAAATATATCTAATCATCTTATGGAGATCCATAATTTCTAGCAAGATGGCGATGAAACGTTGTATCAAGCCTGGGATAGATACAACGATCTCCTCTACAAGTGTCCAACTCATGACCTGAACAGCCAACAAAAGGTCAACATCTTTTACAAAGGAATCAACTTAACCACAAGACAGATGCAGGACTACCAAGGACCAATTCCGAGCATGACCCCTACTCTCGCAATTGAAGCCATCCAAAAAATGACTAATCATTCCCAAAAATGGCACGATGGAGGTAGCAAAAGAAGCCTAGGCGGAAGTCTTGATGGAATTGCCGCCATCACTAACAAAATTGAAAATCTTGGTTGGGATATGCTCAAGCTTACAGAAAGTGTACATGCCATCCAAGTAGGTTGTGTGGAAAACTAGAAGGGGCCGGGGTTGAATAGTTTTACCAATTAAAACTTCGTTTTAAAATATTTAGATCGACTTATGTCAATCTATTTGGATGTGTATGTTGGAAGTTGATAGATAGATATATAAATATGTAGTGAAATGTAAAGAGTAAGAAGCACATAACCAAGACACGAGTATTTATAGTGGTTCGGCTACAAGGAAACCTTCCTTGCCCTACTCCACTCCCTGAGTCACCTAATCGATAGTTCGTAAACACTACACGACCCCAACTCCTTATGGCAGAGAAGCCTTCACAAAGTCTCCTACTCTTTTTCCAGTGCTAGGCTAGACACCGGGTTCTTCCACAAGGTAGAACCACACCTATCACAACGTCGCCTACCCTTTATCCAGTACTAGGCTGAATACCGAGTTCCATTACAATGGAGGAACTACTACCCAACACAACACCTATCCCAAAGGAGACCCACTCCTTATTACAACATCATCAAGGATAGCAATATCCTTGGATATAACCTATCTCTATTTGTACATCGATGCACCTCATCGATTATACGCCCTTGGCATCTTTCACTAATTCCACTTGACTTGAATTCTAGGCATTCTTCACTAATGCCTTTGACACGGACGTTTGGCACCTTTCACTAGTGCCTTCATCTTGACTCGATTGGCATTCTTCACTAATGCCTATGACACGAACGTTAAGCACCTTTCACTAATGCTTTCATCTTGACTCTTTCGGCATCCTTCACTAATGCCTTTGACACAACACCTCTATGGAGGAAGAAAGAACTATCAACAACAGAACCTTAGTAGTCTTGATGATGACAAAGTATGGAAACTCATGGACTTGAGCTTGCTCGACTTCAAGAGGTGGTGATCTTGCCTTTAAGAGGAACCTAGAGAATCACACAAAAACAAAAGACAAACTACATAGAGAGATCCTTAGGATCTGAGGTTAGAAGGTTACAATACTTGGAGAAAGCATGTGTGGGAGTGGCAACCCAAAATGAAGAAATGGATCACTATTTATAGAGGGATTTTAGCTACTGTTCCAGGGATCCCACGGATCCCTCACTTGAGGGATCCGTCCAGTGTAATCCTGGGGATCCGTGGGACGCTCCTCTTTGCCCATGGTTTTTGGTTCATGAGTCATGGGTTATGGGTCATGGGTCATAGACTTTGGACCATGGGTATTCAAGTAGATACAATGTATCTACAAGATGCAATGCATCTAGTCCATGGGTTATGGGTTAAAACAATAGGTCATGGATAATATCCATATATGACATATGCATGATGTCATGCAATGGGTTATGGGTCATGCTCCATGGGCATGGGTCATGGACTTTGGGCTTTACCCAACCACATTCAATGTATTTGGTCAGTGGGTCAAATACTTAAACTTCTACCCATTATATTACCCATTATCATACATACTAGTTATGTATATATTTGCCCAATATGTAAACACTAGTTGTTGTACATATGTATTACTAAATCATAAAACCACTTTTACTTGTTTAGTGTTTTATGTGAAAACGTATGTGTGTTAGTAAACTATTGGCTCAAACCATTTATGTATTTTATTTGTTTCGTTAAAATGATTTTACGTTTGTTATCGACAAAACATTAGAAGATCGTAAAATATAAATACGTTTTTACGTCTTATTTGATGACAAAACATAAGATTATTTTAAGGAAAAACTAAAATTCGTAAAAGTTTGAATTGGAGTTTTTACTCTCTTCTCCCCCTTTTTTTCGAAACAAAAAGAGCGTCGAAAAGAAACTAACACATCGTTTATATGAAAAACATGTAATAAGAAAAGAAAATATAGAGAGCAAGTGACGGGAAGAGTTCTCGTCTTAACTCCCCCTTGAAAAGTCCGTCCCTTTGTGATGGCGTCAAGTAAGAAAAAAACTACTAAGCTAATGCATTGCAACTATGTTTGCAAATGGTTTCGTCTTTGTGACGATAATGCTCCCCTTGATGATTGCAACTTTGCAAAGGGACGTCATGAAATGTAATCCATATGAGGATTATATTGTAAATGGTTTTGCAATGTATTGTTTGACACAAAGCTCCCCCTAGCTTAGGGTGTCAAAGTCTTCATGTGTATTTTGAAAATCTACAAAACAAAGGTTAGAAAAAAAGTATATAATGCATAATTTCTTGCAAATAAGACTCAAGTTAGTAGAAAACAGGTCTTCTGTTGCACGGATCCCACAGTTCCCTCCTTGGAGGGATCCGTCTAGGAAAAACTCAGGGATCCGTCTATCTAAAAGCAGAATCCAGCAATGGTGATATAACAAATGATGTTAACATCAAAGTGAGATATGTATTCAAGCAACAAACATATACTCAAAGCAATATGGCATATAAAATTTCATTCAATAAAACATAAGAGATGATCTATAAATATTCAAAACTAAGAGAATGATTTAGCCATGTAATACATTTTCTACTAATACTAATAAGTGACCAAGAGCTTAAAAAACATCAATGTGCTTGAGTCTAAGGATGAGTAGACTTGTTGATTTGGTCCAATCTTTCAAGAAGATGATTAAACATGAAATGTGATTCCTAAATGATCTAAGTTAAGCTTAAGACTAGGACACCATTTTAATCCTTAAGCTCATGGTTGTTTGGGTTTGTTGACCTTATCGAAACGTTCGAAGAGGAGATAAAACATGAAACGTTTCTCTTCACGTAGTTCGTATATCAAGCCTTTAACGTGTTGACAATGATAGCAATCCTTGTCATGGTTTGGAAAAGGTGGTGGTAAAAATGGAGCGGCTTGATGTGGAGGTTCAAGTGAAGAAGGTTGTGGATCCTCCAATGAAGGAGGGATTGGTAGAGGCACATTTAAACTTTGATGTCTCCTCATAATCCAAAATGGACCATTAGAGGGAAATGGAGAAAAGGACACCGGTGCAAGTGTTAATTCAACACCTTGGTTTTGTTGCACAATCTTCTCTATTGAAGAGTGTGTTGGTAATGGTGGAGGATGAGATGGCCTGGGGGTAAGTTCTATAAGCTGTAGGAATGTGGAGATGATTGTGAGGTAGTAAATGATATGGCTCTAGGCACCAATGATGTTGGTTGGGTTGAAAAGGGTGTGTTTGGTTTAGTAGGAATTGTGGAGTTTGGTGATGACATTTTCGTGGGAACAATCCTCATGGGGATTGGTTTGATTGGTTGAGTTGGTGGAGGAGAAATCCTAGCATTTGTGGATTTAACGGGAGATTATTCGGTTGAGGAAATTTCGTGTACAACACGAGCAAGTTTCTTGGGTGGTCCTTGGGTGGATGAGTTAGCACTAGGTTCTTTCCTCATGATGAAATGACTAAGGAGAAGGTTTCTAAATGCTGAGATTTATGTTGTGGTTGATGACTAAGAGATTCTAACAAGATGACTTATATAGGGAAGGATTTGGGAAGTGCATTAAAGACTTAAGCCACTAGAATCCTTAGAAATGTGATGATTTGCATGCACAAGGTTCAACCACAGATGTGCACTGATCTATGAGTTTATTTAAGGCAGGATGGAGTGTTCAAGTTAGCCAAAATTGCTTGAAATGATTGCTTTAGGCAAGATTTACCGAATCTGCCAGCCGGTTCCCACGGTTCCCTCCTATGAGGGATTCGTCTAGGCTAATCCTAGGGATTCGGCTATCAGTAGTCAAGAAGATAAGAAAATGATGTTGGTACAATCTAATACCTATACATTTTGAGTGTCTTAGTCTTCTTAGGTGTTTTAAATGAGGTGTGACTTAAATGTTTAAGGGTAATGAGTGGAGGTAGCTAATGATTGCCTTTTATGGAAGGAAAATGGGACTTTATGATCACCAAAGGGTGTTCAAGGATGACACTAGGAATTTTAATGGTGTCAAGTCATGTTAAATGATCCTAGAGATCAGATGTAAACTTGGGATAAAATTTGAAAAATCCTTAAAAATTATAAGAATTAAAAAACTAGTTTTTGACCCATTTTGAGATAGAGATGACTAAAATAAATTTGTTAAAATTGAGAAATTTATAAAACTAGCTGTGTTGACATATGATAGATGATGTGTGAGTGCAGGAGCGGAAGGATGATGAATTTTGGTGATATGAAAAATTAAAAGGCACTTTGATTGTGATCCTAAGTGAGCTATGGGTGAGTGTGAAGCTTTCTAAGCTTGAAGAAGACTTAAGTGGTTCTAAGGCCTTATTTTTAGCTAGTGTGAAGTGATCTAGTGAGCTTTTTTGATGTGTGGGATTCTGCATTGCTCATCTGTCATCACGGATCCCACGGTTCCCTCAAAGGAGGGATCCGTCTAGTGTATTCTTAGGGATCCGGCAACTGCAGATCAGAAGCATCATAGAAAGGGATGCAGTTTTTGCCCTATACAATGTACACTGATTTCTATTAATCTCTACTCCAAAGAACAACAAAACAAGCATGAAATCTCATAAATCATATCATAGATAAGAGTAGTAATGATAATATCCAAACAAACAAACTAAAGTACTTCACAAACATAAGCATTCATAAACAAAAAGTCTAAAAACAAGCATAATCCTAATGTCTCTTTAGTTAATCCTTTCTCTTCCTCTTTCCCGACTTCATGACGTAGTTAGCTAGGCATTGGAACATACATTTCAATTGTTTGAATTCCGCGGTCTCGTTTGGAAGAGTTGGAAGTTGTTGATAGTAGGTAAAGGGGTCCAAGTCGACCTTGGCTTTGGGGTTGAAATTTATTTCTTCTTTGTATGAGGAGTCCGGGAGAGCCTTAAGTTTTCTTCCATTGACCATGAACCGTTTAGAGGGTTGTTTGGTAGGAGGTACCATGACGTGATCGGAGAGGAAATGATCATCACTGATTGGAGATGGTTGCATTGCACTAACATACTCACGGAGTCGTGTTAGGAGTATACCATATGGAAGTACCATGTTGGCAACTTTGAATACCCCGGCCATTCTCTTCACCATGTAATAGGCGAGGTTAAATGGCCTTTGGTGAATAAGGCAATAAATCATTTGCACGAGACATGCATTTGGATGTTCTTTGTTTCCGACCAAGCTAATGACATTTTCCCTAAGAATTTCTTCCCATTTTCTATATATGGGGTGCATTTCAAAGAGTTCCATTTGAAAGGTATCACGGTGAATGAGCTCTTTGTTGCCGTTGAGACAAGATTGGTCGGCTCTAACTTTAAAAATAGTGTCTCGAATGGTTGCGGGGTCATCAAGAGGAGTATGGTAGTTTGGTTTGGAATCAAGAGCAAGATTGAGTGGATATTGCCCAATCTTGAGAGTGCATACAAATTCCTTCACAAAAAATGCGAAGGATTTGAGCAAATGTGTTGAGGGGTAGAGTGAAGTTTTGTTTATTGATGATAAAGGCGATTGAAATGATATCATTGATGTTTCAACTGATCCTAACGCTTTTGTAGAATTCAAAGATGAAAACCGGACAAATTTGTTCATCAATATCAAGAAGACAATCAAAGTTGATTGCCGAGAAGACTTGACGAATGTCGGTATTTTCAAAGAAACATTCCTTGACCACACGACCTTCGTGGATAAGTCATTTTTCAAGTCTTTTGAAGACTTTGCGATCGGTTTTTAACAACTCCTATTTTTGATAGTATTGGGTGAGATAGTGGACGGTATCATGGTGGTCTTGTTGGGTGGCTTTAGGCATGGTTGGTCCTAGAAAAACAAATATTCCAATTAGGCAAAATTTGTTGAGATGGGTTTATGGTTTTGTTTTGTATTAACAATGTTGTAAGCACAATGTAATCTTAGTTATGTGAAAACCTTTTCTAGTGATCAATTTTGCAAAACCTAATTTTATCAATTGATAAAAAAAAATTGAAAAACCATAAACCCTAGGATGAAGATGATAAAGATTAGAACATATTAGTGTAATTACTTACAATGATGTTCTAGAGAAGGATGCTTGAGGATATGGAGGTCCTATGGAGATGAAAACAGCACTTGGGTCGTTTTTGTGTTTTGTGAGGAGATGAAAAAAAACAGAATTGATTTTTAAAGGCGTATAGCTGGTTTTTGTCACACGGTTCCCCCGGATCCCTTGTATTAGGGATCCGGCTAGTACAACTAGAGGGATCCGGCTACTGTTGACAGAAAAAGGGTGTTTGGCATTATTTTTGTAATGAGTTATAAACTAGCTTATGGAACAAAAATAGTTTTGAGGTTTCTAATTGAAAAGATGTTTGGTCAACGGGATTTGATAAGTTAATTATCAAGGATCCATTTTTTACGACGGCGTTACTTTGACGAGATCAAGAGGAATACTATTCCCGATGATGAGTAAGTCGGGAAAGTGGCGAAAAGAGACTTTTAAGAGACTAGCAATTATTAACGTCTAAATAAAAGATGGTATCAACATATTCATGTAGATGTAAGTTAGCTAATGAAAAGTAAACATACCTCTATGCTCTTGGTATGGTTTATGTAGACCATAAGACCGAGAATACTTCATGGGCTTTTAAAGTAATCAGTTGTACTTAGAATAAGTAGATTGCGATTACTTTTAGGTTTTTCCTTGAAAGTTGACTTCATTATTATTTGAATAGAAATGTAGACTTTGGAGAGATCCTAGCATGAAGATTTATTGAAAAGAAAAATGTTAGAATAATCTATCAATATCCAACATAAAAGAAATAAAAAATTGTTTTAAAAGGTTTCCTTCTTTGTAGTTTTCAAACATACACGGATCGTATCAAGTTTTTAAAGTACAACATACTCTAAGAAACTTGGTAACGAAGCTCTGATGCCAATTGTGGAAAACTAGAAGGGGGGATTAATAGTTTTACCAATTAAAACTTCGTTTTAAAATATTTAGATCGACTTATGTCAATCTCTTTGGATGTGTATGTTGGATGTTGATAAATAGATATATAAATGTGTAATGAAAGGTAAAGAGTAAGAAGCACATAACCACGACACGAGTATTTATAGTGGTTCGGCAACAAGGACACCTTCCTTGCCCTACTCCACTCCCCGAGTCACCTACTCGAGAGTTCGTAAACACTATACGACACCAACTCCTTATGGCGGAGAAGCCTTCACAACGTCGCCTACTCTTTTTCCGGTACTAGGCTAGACACCGGGTTCTTTTACAAGGTAGAACCACACCTATCACAATGTCGCCTACCCTTTATCCGGTACTAGGCTAAATACCGAGTTCAATTACAATGGAGGAACGACTACCCAACACAACACCTATCCCAAAGGAGACCCACTCCTTATTACAACATCATCAAGGATATAAATATCCTTGGATATAACCTATCTCTATTTGTACATCGATGCATCTCATCGATTATACGCCCTTGGCATCTTTCACTAATGCCACTTGACTTGACTTGACTTCTAGGCATTCTTTACTAACGCCTTTGACACGAACGTTTGCCACCTTTCACTAATGCCTTCGTCTTGACTCCATTGGCATTCTAC
The DNA here is from genome assembly GCA_019973895.1 of Chrysanthemum seticuspe. NCBI lineage: Eukaryota > Viridiplantae > Streptophyta > Magnoliopsida > Asterales > Asteraceae > Chrysanthemum > Chrysanthemum seticuspe. The sequence continues at coordinate 135,750,951 of BPTQ01000004.1, forward strand.
ACTAATGCCTATGACATGAACGTTAAGCACCTTTCACTAATGTGTTCGTCTTGACTCTTTCGGAATCTTTCACTAATGCTGTAAAACCCTAAAATCGTGAACGCAATTAAAAGACTATAATACCCTCAATTAATTCGCGACATATGACAAGCTCGTTAAATTGATGGGCACTTGACGATAATTTAATTTCACTAGACTTGAATATTTTAAACCTATAACTAACTCACAATTTATCTATCATAATTATATAGCACACTATAAATGTTATATGCACCATTTTAAGAAAACACAAATAAATAGGTGTACAAGTAAACTAGGAAAGAAAATAATTTCTGAATTGGTCTTTGAGGATCCCTCTTTGTTCGGAAATCACACGCCTAGGGACTCCTCAATATTAGCTAAAAATAACTGATCATTATCACCATATAATCCCTTTAAATCTCTTTCAAAAATATCACTAAACCCTAAAACTCACCCAAGAAACATACGGCAAAACAAGAACCTCCATCTCCTTTCATTCCATCGACTTTCAATCCAGCAACAAGGTGAGTTTCGAACCTCTTTTACAAGGCTTAATATTCACGACTTCATAACGTATTGAATTGGTTTTGTGGCGACCTGGTTTGGTGGTTGCTGGTCGTATAACACAGGAAGCAAGAAGGCGTTTTGATCTCTTCGTTTGTCTTCGTTTCCCTCCTCCTTTGTGTCACGTTGTAAGGTATTATCCATGGCTTTGTCTTCCCTTTTATTTTGCACTAGCCTGGTCAAGATCTTGAACACATTCCATGCGTTTATTTGTGGTATAACATGTCATTTAATGGCTACTAGGACATAACGAGATAACCTGCTATTGGAGCTGCATGAAATCATGAAAAAGGACTTTGATTTGTGTCGAGTCTTGGGCTGTTTTTGATCTCCTTTTGTCGTGGCCTTGTACAACCCTAGGTCGACTTTTCTTTTACTCACTAACATACTATCTAAAACGTAAAATAAAACTGGTAAGATGTCGTGTATGTTATACGCCTAATAAACCAATAAAGAGGACCATTGAATAACTCGTTATACATGTCGACATACATTTTTGTACATGATTCTGGTCGTGGCTTTTTATGTCTTCCATATGCATGATTTGTGTCGTTTAACATGTCTATAAATCATAACTAGTAGCTAAGCTCATCAAGGTTTTAGGGCGCATGAAATTTTGTTTCATTCAACCTGTTACATAAGGACTAAAGCTAGCCTAATATAAGCAACATAAAATCATGAACAAACTATTACATATGGGTTAGTGTATTGGAATCTGGTCATGTATCTTGCACCTCATGTGCATGATTTTCTCACTTGTACACCATGTACGTAAATCTTTAATATTAGACTAAATAAACTAAACACTTGTCTACATGAAACCATAAAGAAGCCCATATATGTCAAATGAATATTGTGCTTGGAACATGGTTTTGAATCTGTTTGTGAACCCTTATCATGCTTGTTTTCATTTGTCATTGTCAAGGCTAAATTACATATGGTATTATTGTCAAAAAGAGTTATAACTTATACTAAGGGTTTTTAAATAACTAGCAACGTAAATAGTTATCGTAGCATCACACTGGGGTTTTGATTGGCTATCTAAAAGGATTGATTTGTTAATATAATGATAAAAAAAGGACTAAACTGGTAAAATGAGTAAATGCAATATATTTACAAAAAAGACCCTACACTTTATAATATTTACACTATAGACCCTAAACTTGTATAAATTGGCATAAATGATCCTTACGGTATTATAATAATCACTTAACCCAATATATCTTTAAAATGCATTCGAAATGGCTAAACGTATTAAATATGGAAACCTGCTTAAAATAGAAAGTTACCTAAAATGAAAAGATTATTAAAAGTGGGAACCTGCTAAAAATGGAAAGCCGTCTAAAACGAGTAATCCGATTCTTATTAAGCGTTATCTAATTCATATAGGTTCCGGGCGGCGGAATTGATCTCATTTCTTGACTTACTTTCGTTGTTGCTTGCTTCGAATAAGGTACAGATATTCTATCCCTTTTCAGTAGGGATTTCTCATGACTTTCTGATTCCTTGAATTTGTTCGCTTATGATATTTCATTGATATGATTCTTTTACCATTGACCCCCTGATATCGAACCTTTGATATCGATTACTTTGCTGTTGATCCTTTGCTATTGACCATTACTATTGAACCATTGTTACTGAACCCTCGCTTTGCTATTGACCCTTCTGTTATTGAACCAATGTTAGTGAACTTCCGTTATTGAACCATTTGTTATTGAACTGTTGCTATTGACCTGTGCTATTGAATCTGTGCTATTGAACCTTTGATATTGAAACATTGATATTGGACCGTGATATTGAACTATTGTTATGAACCTCTGAATTGTGAACCATTGATATTGAACCTTTAATTGAGAAGACTTATATATTGCTACACTTTGAACCTTTGTTTGACCCTTCAGATTGATACCCGAGCCATTAACTAGGCATGGGGGTTCCATGTCCGTGTCATTGATGCACCAATGGCATGACTTTAGTGTGGTTGAGTGATGTTCCACACCGTCCCTATTTTGTATTGATTATGCGCGCTTCAGATATATTGTATGGCCACTATTGTTTTGCAGGGGCGTATGGATGCATCCTAGATTTGTATTGTATTGATATTGATATATTGTTTTGGTGATGTGGTGCGTGTGTGCAATACACCCCCTCACATTTTGGGAGCTAGCTACTCCACTGGTTACTGAGGTCTCCCCTCATATTGGTTTGGTATTCCGAGGTCACCCCTCCGAATACAATGGTTACTATTGGTTACTTGGCTGCTATTGCCACTATTGATATGGTTTGTTTTGTTGGCTCGGGATAGATTTCTGACAACCCTTACACTTTTGATATACCTATATTGTACCTTCTGGATTCCTCACTGCACCATATTCTGAATTGACTGTCCTTTACCCAATACCCTTATATGACTCACTCTACTACCAAGATATATATGTTCCATTGCTTTGATCTGTTACACTCTCATTCCGTTACTTCAGACTATCGTTCCATTCACGTACCGGGTTATTATATGTTATTGGATTTGATTATGATATTCATGTTTATATGACTACTGATTACTCTGTATGATATGTATGTATGCGATATAAGATTTACCTGTTGTCATCTGATGATATGCTATCTTACTGTTATGTGATCCTTTGATTTGTCTGGTAACCGTGCTTATGTGAAATCGATTGTTGATCTGTTTATCTTTTGTACCTCGTTCATTTAATCTCGTGGACTATGACTATCCGTGGTGTCCTTATCTGCTTGTTGTTGACCTGCCATGTTTGTATTTCTGTTTATGCTACGGTTTGATTGGGTAAATGGTTCAACTTATGAAGTCTAGCTTGTTAACTTGTTTAATTGCCCTACTATGTACTTAATTCATTTAATTATAGTGTTCATACTGTATTCCTACTTGTTACGTGTGACTTCCATGTTTTGACTACAGTTATGATACTGATTATGTCTTCAACTAAGGGTTTTGACCTGTGTGAATTGCATGCTCACTTATTAATTACTTGCTTCCGCTTTCCTGTAGACATCTGTTTGGCTTGTATGTCTTCCGATTTCCTGAATTGATTGTATGAGATATATGTTGTATAGATGTGACGCCTGCTATGTTTGCTTATGTTTCAGTCTTTGTATGCCTGGTTTGTATGTGCTTGTTTATATGTCATCGATGCTTTGCTTTGCTTCATTCTCCTTGTTATCTGTTCGTTTTGGATATCTGTATAATTGTGTTCTGCAGGATCCTCTTTGACTCATTATTCTCATTCTGCTGCGACTTTGTTATCCGTTTCCCTTGTTTCATTTTGCATTTCAGATTTTATTTAGCTTTCGTTTTGTTATATCTGTTCACTGGGCTTTTTAAGCTCAGCCGCATTTCTTTTCCTGCGGCAGGTTTTATGTTTGAAGATGGGCTTTGATGGGCTGAGAGTTGGATTATCTGAGTGGACCAACCCTAGTTACCTTATTTTTGGACTTATTTTGGCGGGATTTTGTTTTGAGATTTCATTTTATCTTAGACATTTTGGGTTTTGTAATTTTCCGTGTAAATCATTGTTTAAATGACTTGATACTTTATTCTTAAGACTTCCGCTTTTAATTGTATGTTCTGATATGACACCAGAATGTGACACTTCTACCCTTGTCGGGTTGGGGTGTTACAATTATGGTATCAGAGCAAAGGTTTCGTCTTGTTGACCTTAGGATTGACCTGTGAGGACTGGGTAGACATTAGGCTTTCGTCTGTTCTGATATCTTTTGATTCCTTTTGATTGTCGTTCAGATTTGACTTCGATATTCTTTTGTCTTCACTGATTTGGCCCTCCTCTTTTCGCATCGAATTTTGTTATTTTGTTTTCGCACATCCGTTTGTCGATCGTTAGATGGAGACTATCGTGGAGCCGAAGATGATGGAGCCGAACCTGCGTTGCTGCAACAGTCTTTGAGCTGGAGAGGTTCGTGAAGCCGAAGCCACACCCGGCTGCCGTGCTGCTGGAGGTATCAGGATGCTGCTGGAGGAAACTGGACGGACCAAACAAAGACGCAAAAGACAGAGACAAGATTCAACCGGTGGCTGAGAAGGTTCATCTACTTCATATGATTTGGGTGCGACTTATGTTACTCCTATTCGTTTGTCATGCGTTTTGATTTTTTTTTCTGTTAAATGATTTTGATCGGTATTTCTTTCCTTTGATTTGTTCAGAACTCGGTTTGAATCGTGAAGTTTTATCATTTAGCATTTTGGTATTATCTCAGCTTTATATTTAGATCGTCAATAATGAGTCATGAGGAACCGTTTCGAGCACGTTGGTGGCCTTATCTCTTTTGTGGTATGGTAAGTCGTTTGATGTAGTTTATGTTGTGTGTTTATGAATCTGGTCTGCTTTGGTATGTTACTTGATATCTGTATGTGATATATGTTTTGTGTAATATCGGCTATGTGGTTTATCATGACCCGGGACAGAATATGGTGACAATAAGGGCTTGTTATGTGATGCAAGTATTATGACGCCTGATCAACGTGATAATACCGAGATCATATAATTTGAACTTATTGAAATCATACGACATCTTGGGAAATGCCTGGGGTTGGTACGTGAATGGAATAAGGCTTATATCCGTTATTTGACACTCCTCATGTTCGCCTGAAATTCTGTACCTCTTTGCGAAATTCTCACCAACATCTGTTATGTGTAAGTTCTGTATGCTTTGGAACCGAAATCGTTATGGTCTATGTGAGACTGTGGATTGCTACATCTGCCTTGAACTTGTGCGTCTCTGTGTACCTCTGCGACTTCAATTTTCGAGGACGAAAATTTTCTTTTAGAGGGGAAGAATTGTAAAACCCTAAAATCGTGAACGCAATTAAAAGACTATAATACCCTCAATTAATTCGCGACATATGACAAGCTCGTTAAATTGATGGGCACTTGACGATAATTTAATTTCACTAGACTTGAATATTTTAAACCTATAACTAACTCACAATTTACCTATCATAATTATATAGCACACTATAAATGTTATATGCACCATTTTAAGAAAACACAAATAAATAGGTGTACAAGTAAACTAGGAAAGAAAATAATTTGTGAATTGGTCTTTGAGGATCCCTCTTTGTTCAGAAATCACACGCCTAGGGACTCCTCAATATTAGCTAAAAATAACTGATCATTATCACCATATAATCCCTTTAAATCTCTTTCAAAAATATCACTAAACCCTAAAACTCACCCAAGAAACATACGGCAAAACAAGAACCTCCATCTCCTTTCATTCCATCGACTTTCAATCCAGCAACAAGGTGAGTTTCGAACCTCTTTTACAAGGCTTAATATTCACGACTTCGTAACGTATTGAATTGGTTTTGTGGCGACCTGGTTTGGTGGTTGCTGGTCGTATAACACAGGAAGCAAGAAGGTGTTTTGATCTCTTCGTTTGTCTTCGTTTCCCTCCTCCTTTGTGTCACGTTGTAAGGTATTATCCATGGCTTTGTCTTCCCTTTTGTTTTGCACTAGCCTGGTCAAGATCTTGAACACATTCCATGCGTTTATTTGTGGTATAACATGTCATTTAATGGCTACTAGGACATAACGAGATAACCTGCTATTGGAGCTGCATGAAATCATGAAAAAGGACTTTGATTTGTGTCGAGTCTTGGGCTGTTTTTGATCTCCTTTTGTCGTGGCCTTGTACAACCTTAGGTCGACTTTTCTTTTACTCACTAACATACTATCTAAAACGTAAAATAAAACTGGTAAGATGTCGTGTATGTTATACGCCTAATAAACCAATAAAGAGGACCATTGAATAACTCGTTATACATGTCGACATACATTTTTGTACATGATTCTGGTCGTGGCTTTTTATGTCTTCCATATGCATGATTTGTGTCGTTTAACATGTCTATAAATTATAACTAGTAGCTAAGCTCATCAAGGTTTTAGGGCGCATGAAATTTTGTTTCATTCAACCTGTTACATAAGGACTAAAGCTAGCCTAATATAAGCAACATAAAATCATGAACAAACTATTACATATGGGTTAGTGTATTGGAATCTGGTCATGTATCTTGCACCTCATGTGCATGATTTTCTCACTTGTACACCATGTACGTAAATCTTTAATATTAGACTAAATAAACTAAACACTTGTCTACATGAAACCATAAAGAAGCCCATATATGTCAAATGAATATTGTGCTTGGAACATGGTTTTGAATCTGTTTGTGAACCCTTATCATGCTTGTTTTCATTTGTCATTGTCAAGGCTAAATTACATATGGTATTATTGTCAAAAGGAGTTATAACTTATACTAAGGGTTTTTAAATAACTAGCAACGTAAATAGTTATCGTAGCATCACACTGGGGTTTTGATTGGCTATCTAAAAGGATTGATTTGTTAATATAATGATAAAAAAAGGACTAAACTGGTAAAATGAGTAAATGCAATATATTTACAAAAAAGACCCTACACTTTATAATATTTACACTATAGACCCTAAACTTGTATAAATTGGCATAAATGATCCTTACGGTATTATAATAATCACTTAACCCAATATATCTTTAAAATGCATTCGAAATGGCTAAACGTATTAAATATGGAAACCTGCTTAAAATAGAAAGTTACCTAAAATGAAAAGATTATTAAAAGTGGGAACCTGCTAAAAATGGAAAGCCGTCTAAAACGAGTAATCCGATTCTTATTAAGCGTTATCTAATTCATATAGGTTCCGGGTGGCGGAATTGATCTCATTTCTTGACTTACTTTCGTTGTTGCTTGCTTCGAATAAGGTACAGATATTCTATCCCTTTTCAGTAGGGATTTCTCATGACTTTCTGATTCCTTGAATTTGTTCGCTTATGATATTTCATTGATATGATTCTTTTACCATTGACCCCCTGATATCGAATCTTTGATATCGATTACTTTGCTGTTGATCCTTTGCTATTGACCATTACTATTGAACCATTGTTATTGAACCCTCGCTTTGCTATTGACCCTTCTGTTATTGAACCACTGTTAGTGAACTTCCGTTATTGAACCATTTGTTATTGAACTGTTGCTATTGACCTGTGCTATTGAATCTGTGCTATTGAACCTTTGATATTGAAACATTGATATTGGACCGTGATATTGAACTATTGTTATGAACCTCTGAATTGTGAACCATTGATATTGAACCTTTAATTGAGAAGACTTATATATTGCTACACTTTGAACCTTTGTTTGACCCTTCAGATTGATACCCGAGCCATTAACTAGGCATGGGGGTTCCATGTCCGTGTCATTGATGCACCAATGGCATCACTTTAGTGTGGTTGAGTGATGTTCCACACCGTCCCTATTTTGTATTGATTATGCGCGCTTCAGATATATTGTATGGCCACTATTGTTTTGCAGGGGCGTATGGATGCATCCTAGATTTGTATTGTATTGATATTGATATATTGTTTTGGTGATGTGGTGCGTGTGTGCAATATACCCCCTCACATTTTGGGAGCTAGCTACTCCACTGGTTACTGAGGTCTCCCCTCATATTGGTTTGGTATTCCGAGGTCACCCCTCCGAATACAATGGTTACTATTGGTTACTTGGCTGCTATTGCCACTATTGATATGGTTTGTTTTGTTGGCTCGGGATAGATTTCTGACAACCCTTACACTTTTGATATACCTATATTGTACCTTCTGGATTCCTCACTGCACCATATTCTGAATTGACTGTACTTTACCCAATACCCTTATATGACTCACTCTACTACCAAGATATATATGTTCCATTGCTTTGATCTGTTACACTCTCATTCCGTTACTTCAGACTATCGTTCCATTCACGTACCGGGTTATTATATGTTATTGGATTTGATTATGATATTCATGTTTATATGACTACTGATTACTCTGTATGATATGTATGTATTCGATATAAGATTTACCTGTTGTCATCTGATGATATGCTATCTTACTGTTATGTGATCCTTTGATTTGTCTGGTAACCGTGCTTATGTGAAATCGATTGTTGATCTGTTTATCTTTTGTACCTCGTTCATTTAATCTCGTGGACTATGACTATCCGTGGTGTCCTTATCTGCTTGTTGTTGACCTGCCATGTTTGTATTTCTGTTTATGCTACTGTTTGATTGGGTAAATGGTTCAACTTATGAAGTCTAGCTTGTTAACTTGTTTAATTGCCCTACTATGTACTTAATTCATTTAATTATAGTGTTCATACTGTATTCCTACTTGTTACGTGTGACTGCCATGTTTTGACTACAGTTATGATACTGATTATGTCTTCAACTAAGGGTTTTGACCTGTGTGAATTGCATGCTCACTTATTAATTACTTGCTTCCGCTTTCCTGTAGACATCTGTTTGGCTTGTATGTCTTCCGATTTCCTGAATTGATTGTATGAGATATATGTTGTATAGATGTGACGCCTGCTATGTTTGCTTATGTTTCAGTCTTTGTATGCCTGGTTTGTATGTGCTTGTTTATATGTCATCGATGCTTTGCTTTGCTTCATTCTCCTTGTTATCTGTTCATTTTGGATATCTGTATAATTGTGTTCTGCAGGATCCTCTTTGACTCATTATTCTCATTCTGCTGCGACTTTGTTATCCGTTTCCCTTGTTTCATTTTGCATTTCAGATTTTATTTAGCTTTCGTTTTGTTATATCTGTTCACTGGGCTTTTTAAGCTCAGCCGCATTTCTTTTCCTGCGGCAGGTTTTAGGTTTGAAGATGGGCTTTGATGGGCTGAGAGTTGGATTATCTGAGTGGACCAACCCTAGTTACCTTATTTTTGGACTTATTTTGGCGGGCTTTTGTTTTGAGATTTCATTTTATCTTAGACATTTTGGGTTTTGTAATTTTCCGTGTAAATCATTGTTTAAATGACTTGATACTTTATTCTTAAGACTTCCGCTTTTAATTGTATGTCCTGATATGACACCAGAATGTGACACTTCTACCCTTGTCGGGTTGGGGTGTTACAAATGCCTTTGACACAACACCTCTATGGAGGAAGAAAGAACTATCAACTAGAGAACCTCAGTAGTCTTGATGATGATGAAGTATGGCAACTCATGGACTTGAGCTTGCTCGACTTCAAGAGGTGGTGATCTCGCCTTTAAGAGGAACCTAGAGAATCACACAAAAACAAAAGATAAACTACATAGAGAGATCCTTAGGATCTGAGGTTAGAAGGTTACAATACTTGGAGAAAGTTTGTGTAGGAGTGGCAACCCAAAATGAAGAAATGGTTCACTATTTATAGAGGGATTTTAGCTACTGTTCCACGGATCCCACGGATCCCTCACTTGAGGGATCCGTCCAGTGTAATCCAGGGGATCCGCGAGACGCTCCTCTTTGCCCATGGGTTTTGGGTCATGGGTCATGGGTTATGGGTCATGGGTCCTAGACTTTGGACCATGGGTATCCAAGTAGATACAATGTATCTATAAGATGCAAGGCATCTAGTCCATGGGTTATGGGTTAAAACCATGGGTCATGGATAATATCCATATATGACTTATGCATGATGTCATGCAATGGGTTATGGGTCATGCTCCATGGGCATGGGTCATGGACTTTGGGTTTTACCCAACAACATTCAATGTATTTGGTCAATAGGTCAAATACTTAAACTTCTACCCATTATATTACCCATTATGATACATACTAGTTATGTATATATTTGCCCAATATGTAAACACTAGTTGTTGTACATATGTATTACTAAATCATAAAACCAATTTTACTTGTTTAGTGTTTTATGTGAAAACATATTGATTGTGCAAAAGATTGCACTACCGGGCTTCGATGAGGATCAAAGTAATGAGGGGTGTATGTTCCAGCCAAGACTCGCCTGTAACCTGAGAATAAGAAATACTAAGACACTACGTTAAGTGATTGCGCAGGGGTAGGACCCTGCGAACCACCTCCGGCGTGAGAGTAAGTATGAGTTATGGTTGTATAAGTGTGTGAAAATAAAGAGATGAGTGTGAAATGAGCATACCATAATCCATTGTCCGTCTAACCTATTTATAGTGGAAGAAATACGGTTAGAGGCACTCTTGCATGAATGTCGGAGATCATGGGGGCGTCCTATGATTGTGGGTAACCGCTAGGGGTTAGTGACCCACGTTCTCAGACTTGACGGGGGAGCCAAGAGAGAGAGGGAGATCGTGGGTTTGACCAAGTCAGGAGGTTCCTTATCCATTGTTCCTTCGTCAGCCATACCCCGAAGGGCTTAAGGCTTCGAGTGGCGAATTCCCCTTAGGTAACCTTCGTACCAACGAATGGTTTGACGCCTATGGATATTTCAGAATCCTAACTTGGGCCTTCGTATGGAAGGGCTTCGACACGTCTCGGAGGAGTGTCCTTCGAGCTACTCGGAGGGTACATCATCAAGGCCCCCAGTCGAAAGTGATGCATATGAGCGAGGAGGCATTGCTTTCGACTCCATGCTTCGAAAAAACACCATCCTGCTGTTAAACATACTAGTTGGAAGAAAACTGCGCAACTAACTAAACACAATAAATGCTAATTAATCATTATCATTGCCCGCTACAGGAATCACTACTTCCCATAATACCCGGAGACCAAAAGTCTTCTCTATTTTCAAATTTAAAAATCTACACCGGATAAGAGTAAATGTGGGGACACGTGTGCGGTAGATAATAGAGGTAAAAGAGAGTATAAAAAGAGAGTAGATAAAACCCTAACTCATTTTACTCTCTTCGTCCAGTTTTACACGCAGTAACCTTTTCCAGCGCACACCATCTTCGAAAACAAAGTAAGTGCTTCTCTTTTCTTGTCATTTTTGTTAAAGATAAGAACATGGATTCCAAGTTTATTATAAAACAATAGAAGTGTACTTTGTCTGCTAAAGATTTACATGATCATTTAGCCGATTATCCCATCCCACTAGAACACAAAGTGATGCTACCCAAACCTTCTCAGGGTATCTTTGATGCTCCTACAGGTTTCGTAGGGTTGTATACACATGCATTTAGTCACTCAAATCTTAGGATTCCGTTACATCCACTGATTTTAGAGTTTATGCAATACTACAAAGTTCACATCTCTAGGCGTAATCCCTTTGGTTTTGCCAAGCTGACCACATTCATAATGATGTGCAAAGCATATGGCCATGAACCAACATTGTCTGTTTTAAGAGGATTCTTGAACTTGTACCCTGGGGGCAATTGGTTGACACTAGCAAAAAGACCTGAGGCAGATGTACCCAACCTGTTTGGGAAAGTGTATACAAACATATCGGGTTGGAAGGGTAGATTTTTCTACGTGCAAGACACTATTGTTCCCCCTACATATTCAGAGCTGCTAAACAAGGAGAATAGGTATAATGCTAAACGGTATAATGACCCCCAGCCCTACGAGGTTCGGAGTGATCCTTGTTACCTGCGTTTGGCAAAGTACCCTGTGGATGTACAAGTATTCCCTGAAGCCATCTTATACATGGCTGGGATTGCTCAGAGTTGGGAGGGGTCTCCCAAGAAGCCTATGATCATATACCAAGGACAAAGTATGTTTATCCACTTTTATTTAAATAGGACCAATGTAGCACTGATATTTATTTCTTTTTGCTTCTATTTTGCAGAGATGTCGTTCAGAAACTTCATGTTCCAAGAATTTGATCAAGATTTAAGTTTCATGCCTGCGGAGAAAGCTGAGGAGTCTTATGGCGTTGGCTCCCCTTCAACATCTGTGAATAACAATGAGGTAAGCATTCCGAAGCCAGAGCCTATTTCATCAGCACCCTACAATCTGCTGTGGCGGTCACATCCCAACTGGTGGAGAACATTGCTGACTCGGACGATCCTGCGGATGAGGATGTCCCCGTCGTTGGCTCAACAGGAATAGCTGATAGGCTAAAGAGTAGGAAAGGGACAGCGGCCAAGACTGTGAAATCCAACAAAAGGAAGAATCCCCTGCCTACCTCTGGGAGTAGAGTTGTGAAGCATAAAAGTACCGAGGGCAGAAAGCTTATCAAGTCTGCCTTCGAATTGCCCGATGAGTCCATTGAGGTTCATGGTAAGTATTTTTGTCTTATGAAACATTGTGAAGGTAAAAATATAACTGTTATGCTAACTTGTGTATATTTTGTTGCTCGTAGGTCTTCCAGAGACGAAGGAGCTTCCAAATGCCTTACCTTTCATCGGATTGTTGACCATGTGATCCCTCCACAGTGGAAGAATATGCTAGAGAACATGTCCATTGAGAAGTTCTGTGACATGCATGATAATGGGGTTGCGAGGCAGGCGGTGATGGATAATCATTTGAATGCCAAGACCAGGGGGTTGCTCAGAACCGTGGCCAAGTTGGAGGCAAAGTGTGACGAGATTAAGGGGAACGTTGAGAAGAACCCCGTCGTCCAAGACCTTCGAGAAAAGATAGCTCAGTTGACCATGGAACGTGGCAATCTCAAGCTGGAAGAAGCCAAGGTTATTACTCTCACTGGTCAGAATGCTGCTCTCGAGGCTAAGTGCGCTGGGTTGGAAAGTGAGAAGGTTAGGCTTGGAGAGGTAGAGGTGAAGTTGAGGGAGGAGATCGATGGCCTGCAAATGAGGTATAAGATGCTGCTGAAAGATCGTGCAGAAGTTGTTTCGAAGGTGATGCCTTACATAGCCATGGAGCTCTACCACAGTGACGAACTGGGAGCTCAGATGTGGAAGGTCATCAAGTCAGCCCTATTTCATGGACGGTGTTTGGCTCTGGAGGAGGCCGCCAAAACGGGTAAGCCTGTGGACCTCTCCAAGATTGAATGCTACCGTCCTACTTTGAAGGCTGAATATGATAAGGCAGGAAATGCATTTGCAACTGCAGAGTACTCCTTCCTTGCTGAGGCAACCAAAGATCCAATGGCACTCCTCGAAGATCTCCTGTCTAAGAAACCTCAGAAACTGAAGCCTACCACTCCAACCAAGAAGACCATGTCTACTAAGCCAGTCTCAGTGCAACCCTCCTCCACTCCCTCTCCGAAGAAACAAGAATGAAGGCTGCTCTGTTAGCAGTAATTTAGTTCCAAAGGGTGGCATGTACCCTTAAGACAATTTATTTTATGTGACAATGTGTGTCTTGTTTCCTAAACAATTTAAATGCTTGTGATGTATGGCCATGGGCCAAGAACAATTTGACGGGAGTCTAGGCTCCTCATGCAGGTATAAGGGTAGTAGCCCCTATTTTGAATGCAATAGTGTAGAGGACATACCTCTACATACTTAGCTTAAGTTTGTTATGTAAACTTCTCTTACGCCATTTTTGCGACGCTTAAATTTTACAACCTAAGGTTCAACAACCTCATTGTGTGTAAATTACAACACCAAGAATATAATGGCCAACTTGACCATTGACAGAGGGTCGCGACCCACTCTATCTCAGATCCTTTACATAGCATGGCTTTGTTAAAAAAAATTTTACAAGCGCCAAAATCTACTAGGAGAGTTAATGTGAATGTTTAAGTTGGCTTTGAATAATAAGGCATATGTTACACCTCAAGCCATTCGACATTGAAACTCATTAACGACTTGGTTGAACAAATCTTTGTGTTTAAGAAACGAAGCAAGAGATTTGTGGGAAATGTCTTATTTATCATTGAATTGGTAGGGAGGATTACATCATTCTTGAAATGAAAACTAAGACAACTACCAATAATGTGTGCTTTCCCTTGAGAAGCTTTTGATTACAAGAAAAAAGTTTAAAGTATTTTTTAAACATAGAACTTTCGAAGGTTCGTACCATTCCATGTCCTGTCGATGGGTTCTCCGAGAAGAGTGGCCAGTTTGTATGCTCCCTTGCCGTAGGCCTCAGCTACCATGTAGGGTCCTTCCCAAGTTGGTCCCAGTTTTCCCTGATACTCTGCTTTGCTTGCACTGTTAACGCACAGTACATATTCTCCGGGCTTGAAAGTGGAAGGTCTGACCCTTTTGTTATAGTAGCCTTCGATCTTATGTTTTTGTATTGCTTCTCGGATGGAGGCTATTTCTCTTCTTTCTTCTAGGAGATCAAGGTTTTCCCTGATCCTATCATCATTTTGGGAGGCATCATATGTTGCCACATGCTCCGTGTGTACAATTAGTTCCGAAGGGATGACCGCTTCAGTTCTGTATGTTAGGCTGAAAGGAGTTTCTCCGTTGCTTGACTTAGGATGTGTCCGGTGAGCCCATAAGACTTGAGGGAGCTCGTCCACCCATCCATGATGAGTTCGACCTAGCCTTTTCTCAATCCCTTTGACGATTTTTCTGTTTGTAACCTCCACTTGTCCATTACCTTGCGGGTGATAGACGGATGTCCAGGATTGCTTTATGTTGAGCACTTGACATAAGTCATAGAAGACTCCTTCGACAAACTGTTTCCCGTTGTCAGATATGATGATGTGGGGCACTCCGAATCTGCACACAATGTGTTCCCATACAAACTTCTCGATCTGTCTTCCTATCACTGAGGCTAGGGGTTTTGCTTCCACCCACTTGGTGAAGTAGTCGATCGCTACTAGCAAGAACTTGACTCCTCTGGGAGCTATAGGCATAGGCCCTACGATATCGATGCCCCACTGGGAGAAGGGCCACGCGGATGTCACACTTGTCATATCTTGCTTCGGCATTTTTGGAACGTTTGAGTGTATCTGACAAGCTTCACACTTGAGGATGATTTCGGCTGCGTCCCTGTGCATCGAGGGCCAATAGTAGCCCAACTTTATTATCTTCAAGACAACTGAGCGAGGTCCTGCATGGAGACCGCAAGATCCTTCATGGACTTCAGCTATGATGCTCGAAGCTTGCTTGGGGCCTACACATCGTAACCAAGGTGACAAAAACGACCTCCTATATAGGGTTTCCCCTATTAGCTGGTACTGCGGGGACTTAACCCGAATCTTTCTTGCGAGCTTGGGATCTTCAGGGAGAAGACCACTTATCAAATATTCCCTTATGGGAGTCATCCATGTCTCTCCTTCTTCGTAAATCACATCGGCAACCTCTTTGAGAACGATGGATCTTTTAGGAAGGACTTCCACGAGAACCTCCTTAGTGAGATGTGCGAAAGCCATGGAAGCTAGCTTGCTTAGTGCGTCTGCCTTTTTGTTCTGGTTCCTACGAACATGTTGGATGGTGTAGGAGTTGAAGTTTTCGAGCATCTCTTTTGTCTTTTCCAAGTACTGTTTGATGACGGGTTGCCTTGCTTCGTAGGAACCTGTCACTTGGTTTGCCACCAATTGGGAATCTATAAAGACAGCGAGATCTTTGACCTCCATATCTTTGGCTAGTCAGAGTCCTGCTAGTAGCGCTTCGTATTCCGCTTCGTTGTTTGTGGCTTCGAACTCAAACCGAAGAGCATATATATGCTCCTTCCCTTCAGGACTGACTAACATTAGGCCTGCTCCAGAGCCATCGGAACTGGATGCTCCATCTGTGTAAAGCTTCCATTCAACCTGCACTTGAGAAAGATTAGCTTTGGGCTTTTCCTCTTCTTTATCAGGTCCGGAAGGTGTTTCTGCCAAGAAGTCTGCAAGAATTTGCCCTTTGATAGAGCTACGTCCTTTAAACTCGATTTCATGTTCTCCGAGTTCAATAGACCATTTAGCCACCCTCCCAGACGTTTCAGGTTTAGACAAGATCTGCTTCAGTGGCTTATCGGTTAAGACTGTAATTGGGTGGGCCTGGAAATAGCGTCGGAGCCTCCTTTCTGCGTATATTAAGGCGAGCACTAACTTCTCCAAGGTTGGGTAGTTGACCTCCGCTCCTTGTAGGACCCTGCTAACAAAGTAAATTGGGATCTGTCGCTTTTCTCTCTCTGCCATAAGGACTGCACTAATACTTTCTGCTGAGGATGCCAAGTACATAAACAACACTTCGCCTTTGATTGGGGCTGTAAGTGTTGGAAGTATTTCAATGAACTCCTTCATCTTCTGAAAGGCTACTTCAGCGTCCTGGCTCCATTGGAAAGTTTTCTTGTCTGCGCATCCTTTGAGTGTTTTGAAGAAGGGTAGGGACCTGTCAGCTCCTTTCGACAAAAATCGACTTAAGGCTGCCAACTTCCCATTCAGGCTCTGCACATCTTTTAGACACTTAGGGGCTTGGAGATCGGAGATGGCTTTGACCTTAGAGGGATTAGCTCGTATCCCCTGCTTAGTGATCAAATGTCCTAAGAATTTCCCTTCCTCGACACCGAAGGAGCATTTCTTAGGGTTCAGCTTCATGTTGATTGCCCGGAGCTGATCGAATGTTTCCTGTACATCAAGGAGTAGGTCCTCCTCAGTCTTGCTCTTGATAACCATGTCATCAACATAGGCTTCGAGATTCCTGCCTATCTGTTTGTTGAAGGCTTTATCTACGAGACGTTGGTAAGTAGCCCCTGCGTTCTTCAAACCGAAGGGCATCTTTCTGTAATAGTAGACACCTTTACTTGTGTAGAAGGTTGTCTTTTCCTCGTCCTCCTTGGTCATCTAGATCTGATGGTACCCTTTGTAGGCATCTAAGAAGCATTTTAACCGGAAATCTGCCAAGGATTCTACCTTCCAGTCGATTTCGGGTAGAGGGTAGCAATCCTTAGGGCATGCTTTGATGATGTCAGTGAAATCCACACACATGCGCCACCCTCCGTCGCTCTTTTTTACCAGCACCGGGTTAGCCACCCAAGTTTGGTATTTAACCTCCCTCAGGATGGCTGCTTGTGTAAGTTCATCAACTTCTTTGCAAGCTGCAGCGTTTCTCTCGGGGGCAAGGCTTCTTCTTTTCTGCTTTATGGGCTCAATGTGTTTGTACTCATTGAGTTTATGCTCCGTTCCGAAAGACTGTCCGTCTATCAGCAATGTTCTTGGAACACCTGTCATGTCAGAATATTTCCAAGCAAAAACATCAAGGTTAGTACGTAACAGTTCTGTGAGCTTCGCCTTGAAATTCGCCGGGAGTTGCTTCCGTACTACCACTGTATGTTCAGGATAGCTAGGGTTTACGACAACTCGCTCCTCTGCATCTGTACAACTAAGAATTGCCATCGGATGCTCCTCCGATTCCTCTCTGATCTTTTTGACACCATATACACCCTTATCCGCTTTATAACTAGAATGAACAGTTCCTATTCCAAAGGGGGTTTGGAACTTAACAGCCGCATGTATAGTAGAAACAACAATTCCCATTTTTTGCATAGCTGTTCTCCCTATTAATAAATTATAAGGAGAATCTGACCTTACGATGACGAAAATGAGTGTCTCCGTGCGGGATAAGGGGCCTTCGCCTATGGTGACTTCCAACGGTACTTCTCCCAGAGGCCATGAGTGTTCACCAGAGAACCCTACTAGCGGTGCCTTCGAGTCGACCCTCTGTGAGCGTATAGATGACTTGAGCTTTAGGAAACAATGCTCGTAGATGATTTCGCAGGAGCTTCCGCAATCCATATATGCTCGGTTCACTTCCCTGTTGGATATGTGTACCTTGATGATCACGGGATCGGTTGAAGGTGTCTGCCCTAATATGTGGGGAAAGGTTATTTCCCCTACACTTCCTAGCTCTTCTTCTGCTTCCTTCCTTTTCAAAGTGGTATCGCGTTTGTGCACCATTAGTATCGGAGCTTCTGCGGGCATAGTTTCCTTCTTGGTCCCCTTCCATTCTCCCAGCTGAGTGTCAGAGAATTTTTCCTTTCCCTTCTTTATGCCTTTGACCAGGTGTGCTAACTGTCCGGACCGTACTGCCTCTTCGATCTGCTTCTTTAATTCCCTGCAGTTGTTCGTGTCATGTCCATGATCTTCATGGAAATGGCAGTACTTGGAAATGTCTCTAGCCTTGCCTCGTGTTATCATCCGAGGTGGGGGATCGAAGGATTTTACGGACTTCTCTGTTGCTAGGATTTCTCGGGGAGATTTAACCAAGTTTGCCAGAAATCCATGGTTCGAGCCTTTGTTGTAGGGGTGAAGCGATCTCTGTTCTTCTTCTTGTTTTTGGATCCTTCCCAGGAGGACCCTCTAGAGAACTTGTCAAACGCTTCCCTCGGATCTATCGGAGCCCCGTTTGCTGCTACCTCCTTAGACTCAATCCAAGTGTAAGCCTTCTCAATCAAGGCCTTGTAGGTGTTGGGAAGATCGGTGGACAGGAATTCCACCAAGCTCCGAGTTCGGAGGCCATGTACGAAACCGGAGATCCTCTGATCTTCGTGTAGACCCATAATCTGCAAAGTTTCATCAGTGTATCGGGTAACGAAGGCCCTCGTGCTTTCGTTGTCCCTTTGTTTGATGGTGTGCACGGTTAAGTGAGTTTTGGTGTGCTTCTTCTGATGGCTAAAGTGTAACCGGAACTTAGCCTTAAGATCATCTAGACTCACAATGCTTCCCAGCTTCTGTCCGTTCCACCATATTCTTGCGGAGTCTCTGAGCGTGTAAGTGAACATATGGCATGCTACCGGCATGACCCACTTTTGCATTTTGATAGTGCCTTCAAATAAGTGGAGAAAGTTATCGGGATCACCTTTTCCATCGTAGGTGCCTATATGAGTAGGCATCTTCACGCCGTCAGGTAAAGGGTAGTCCTTGATCCATTTCACGAAGGGTGTGCAAGCTCCAGAGACTTCGGCACCATAAGGGTTGTATGGAGGTGGATAAACAGGTGTAGGGTTATACGGGTTAGGAAATGGCTGTGAATAGGTAGGGTATGCAGTGGAAGTTTGGTACGAAGGGTATATTCCCATCGATTGTGTAGGAATATGTTCGTAGGGCATATGCTGGTAATTCTGGTTTGGGATTGAACCATTTGGAGGGTAAGTGTTGTAGGTTTGAGTAGGTAAGTAGGGATTCATTCCCGGAGGGGGTAATTGGTTCATGTTGGAGTAGGGAGATGGATCTCCGATACTCGAAACATAAGAGGGTGGTACTGGAGCCCCCGCCCTTTCTCTTCCCAAATGTGCTGCTAGAAGAGGAGGCAGGTTTACCCCTCCATTTCCTACTGGGTTGCTTCCTCCGTTGGAGTTCTCGCTCCTCCTTTCACCATGCATTCTGTCCCTTCTACTCGGATTTCCTCCGAGTCCTTCTTCAAAACCCACTGTCTTTCCATTTGACCTTCTAACGGAAGGGGAACCATTTCGTAGGGCCGAGCGTCCCCTGCCCATAGGTTGAGGCCTGTCCTCTACTTCAATCTCCTCGTCATACTCCTCGCTGGAGTATTCCAACTCCCTCCGCATTTCTGTGTTACGAGCTTGTCTCTTGTGAGCCCTTAGCAAAGAATCTAAGGCCTCAAAGTTTGCCTCTACGAAGGCGGGACTGATGTCTGGAATAGGGTTAGCGGATGTTGAGGCGTGATGCACGGGAGTAGTTTCCAAACGAGATCGTGTGGTGAAGGTTGAGGTTGTTGTGGGGGCGAGGTTATCGGTGTTAGTTGTGGTGAGTGGGACCAGAGTAGAGAAACCTGGTGGAGGTGAATCTTCTCTTCCTGGTTCCATGCCGAAAAAGTAGCGTAGTTGGTTAAGGTATTAGGACTGGGTGATTACGGGACTAATAGTTGTGGTCCCACGGATGGCGCCACTGATTGTGCAAAAGATTGCACTACCAGGCTTCGATGAGGATCAAAGTAATGAGGGGTGTGTGTTCCAGCCAAGACTCGCCTGTAACCTGAGAATAAGAAATACTAAGACACTACGTTAAGTGATTGTGCAGGGGTAGGACCTTGCGAACCACCTCCGGCGTGAGAGTAAGTATGAGTTATGGTTGTAAGTGTGTGAAAATAAAGAGATGAGTGTGAAATGAGCATACCATAATCCATTGTCCGTCTAACCTATTTATAGTGGAAGAAATACGGTTAGAGGCACTCTTGCATGAATGTCGGAGATCATGGGGGCGTCCCATGATTGTGGGTAACCGCTAGGGGTTAGTGACCCATGTTCTCAGACTTGACGGGGGAGCCAAGAGAGAGAGGGAGATCGTGGGTTTGACCAAGTCAGGAGGTTCCTTATCCATTGTTCATTCGTCAGCCATACCCCGAAGGGCTTAAGGCTTCGAGTGGCGAATTCCCCTTAGGTAACCTTCGTACCAACGAATGGTTTGACGCCTATGGATATTTCAGAATCCTAACTTGGGCCTTCGTATGGAAGGGCTTCGACACGTCTCGAAGGAGTGTCCTTCGAGCTACTCGGAGGGTACATCATCACATATGTGTATTAGGAAACTATATGCTCAAACCATTTACGTATTTTATTTGTTTTGTTAAAATGATTTTGCGTTTGTTATCGACAAAACATTAGAAGATCGTAAAATATAAATAAACGTTTTTACGGCTTATTTGTATTAACAGGTTGCGAAAGCTGCGGAGGAGGACATCTCACCAAAGATTTTCCTCACATTGACGAAGATAGCACAGTCGAAGAAGCTAAATATGGAGAAAATCGACCGTTTTATGGGGATAATCGTAATAGTAATGGCTATCGTGGAGGACTTTCTGGAAATTACAACTGCGGGCCTTATGAAGAAAAAAGGCGCAACATTGAAGAGACCATTAACCAATTCCTGGAAAGTTCAGCCCAAAAGCAAAAAGAACAAGATAAATGGCTCAAGGATTTCCAGGAAAATACAAATTTAAGCCTCTCCAGACACGACACAACCATTAAAAACCTAGAAGCCATGGTGGAGAAACTTAGTGCAGTGATAGAGATGAATGACACTGAACCTGAGGGGGTCAAACCTATGGTGGTATGTAATGTCGTTTTTTCTGATAATGATTCACAGGAAGTGATTGAAGATTGCCATTCTCCAACCGAAAATCTAAAAGCTACGACTGTCGACAACCAGTTGCAGTTATGCCGTAACTATTTTCCTGAGTTACGGCGTAGCCAGGAGTCAGAATACGTAAACAGATCAGAAATTGGGTTATTTTTAGTTAAAGACGTTAGCACAGACGGGTTTGTCATTCCATGTTCAGTTGGAAATCATGATCTCTTTGGATTAGTAGATTTTGGGTCTAGCATAAACATCATGCCACTTTCAATATTCTTAAAACTTAAATTAATCCATCTTTGGAAAATGGATATGGTGGTTGAGATGGCCAATATGACCAAGGCTACCCCTCTAGGTATCACGGGTGGTATTTTTGTTAAGGTCGACAGGTTCGTATCTGCTCCCGAATTTGTGGTTATCGTCATGGAGAAAAACACGAGGGAATGTTTAAATCTTGGTAAACCGTTCCTTGACTCATTGGGATACTATGGTGAGAGAGTAGTATTTAAAATAGACAAAACTTTGTGCCATGAGCCGGATGAAGTAGTGACAAATGAAGTTTCCAAGGAGGTACAAGTTAATTGTTCAGATAATTTTCCTCCTTCATATTTTGGCTATTTGCAGGGAACCAAGTCTAATGATGATGACAACAGTGAAGAAGAAGATGATGATGTTCGACCTTCCGTGCCTGATATTGTTGCTACGAGAAAACTTCATTGTTGTACTACTAAGATTTCTTTGATTGAGGGTTCTAAAGTGACATTGCCAACGTGTTCTCCGTTTATCAAATGATGCAATGGAGGAGGACAGTTTTTTATTCGAAGGATAAAAGAGGCAGCAAAAGTTTGGTGGTGTTGGGAAGAAAAACCTATCAAGGAGCATTGGTTTCGAGGACACGATATTATGACCGATTGGTTCATTGAGGTTGATTGGACTCTTCATTTTTGTGAACCAGCTATAATGTCTGATGAATTCACTCAAGCATGGCCGACGTGCGATCCAAAGCGGAAGATTTGCGATGGAGGAGAGTTCCCCGATCCTAACTAGCTCAAACGCAAGGAATGGGCATGTTTCGTTGAAGAAAGGAGAATGAAAGTCAGATACAAGGAAATCTCATTTGAAAATTGGGTTAAAGTGAAGTTTGGAGCTATCAAGCTAAAATGGGAAGTCGAGACTAAATTTCATTACGAATGAGCGAAACCTAATTTTTTGCAAGAAAATCGATACTCCCTGACTCTGTATATTCCTTCATGTGTTTGGGACCAGCCATCCTCTAACAAAAAAGCAGTTAAGAAGGAAGATGGACAAAAGACACCATAAAACCCCATGGCCTTGAGTCTAACTTAAAGACTCGTAAATAAAGAAAAGTGCTCTTTCGGGAGACAACCTGAATTATCCCTTTCATTTGTTTTATTTCCATTTCTATTGGGTTTTGTCTTTTTGACCATTTTTGCAGGAAAACGGAGAAAAGTTGCAGCAGCATGCTGAACGGGGACCTAATCTGTCCACAGTTATGATGTAACTCATTCTTATGGTTACGCCATAACATACTTTTTGCAGTAGTTCTTCTCGGAGCATTACCAAATACGGCGTATTTCCTTGCAATGGCTACGCCGTAACTACACTCCTGTAGCGTTTGCCAGGTTTTGCTTTAATTACGGCGTAACTCTTTATTGGGGTTACGACGTAACTATCCTCTATAACACTTCTTTCTTTCTAAACACAATAACCTTGTATTAGTTTTTAAATGAACTTTGTGGGTGTGTTCCCTGTAAACCCTCACGAGACAACACTCGTCCACTTGGGACACCAAGTGGTTTAAAAGGCTTGTTGCATACGCTAAATGCAACCATGATTCCTACGAAAGTGAGTTAGGTTTCTTTTTCAGAATTATGCTCGTCGGTAGTGTGATTTCAGAGATTGAAGTTTGCTCGTGGATGCTTATGCGAAGGCACGATTCTTTTCGTGGGCCTTCTTTCTTTTTGGAGCATATTTCAGGGAAGTTCTCACTCTAATTCTACTTTTCTCTTCACCTTTATTTAATGCTTAGTACTAAAGGGACTTTGTACATTTCAAGTGGGGGGACGGGATTAGAATTGTCTCTTTTAGTTTGCCCTTGTTTTTCTAGTTTATTTTGAAAAATTATGCCATTTTTAAAATTTTGACATGTTTTTCTTAACCTAACTAGATTAGAACTTAGCCGAGCACATTATAACCCTTTATATGGTGAGATTAACCTTATCCGTTTCAAAAACTTTTCCCCAAATCCACCAAATTATGAGTGTGCCGGTAGCTTGTAAACTTTAGAACTTGGCCTTTGCATCATTTCGAGACCATAGACGAGGTATGTTGAGTGAGCTCGATGTATTTGGACTTTTCAGTTTAAGAAGGCAGTATTATAGGTTTATCACCTAAATAGCCTATCATTGTGTGTCTATCGATTAGTCACCTCGACTTCTCAACCCCCATGTTAAACCCTTTGTTGCACTCACCTTTAGTGCAAGATACCCCTAGATACACCCATCTGAGCCATTCCTTTCATTTTGTTCACCCAACATATTGTTTCGTTACACACATACACCTTACCCTACGCTGTAGTCTTTATTTGTAATTGGGAAGTCATCGTTTGCCTAAGTTCAAGGTTCAAGTGGAAAGGTTTTGGAATCACGCTTTCATCGACGACATATTCTTAAAGATCATTGAAGACCCCCCCTATTTCTCATATTGTTCATCTCAAGTGGGGGGATGTTATGTTTGTTGGAAAAAAAATGATGTGATTCGGAAAAAAAATGTTATAGTTATTTAATTGATTGTAAAGTGCAAAGTTATAATCACTATGTTATGAGCTTGTTATAGATTTAGTATCGAGGAGGCCACCTCGGTCACATTTGAAGAATGGAGTTGGTAATGTGCCCATCACGACGTCCTCTAATGGCACGTCTATCTGGTATTATCATGATCCGGTTTCTTGACTTCGAAACTTGAATTTTGGATGAACAGTAAGTGGTGATGACTTAGTTATAGATTTAGACTATTTGCTTGATTTTATTTTACACCAATTTTATCTCATGTCTTATCCTACCCTTTAGTCATGAAGCGTGTCTAGGTGATGCAACGAGCAATCTTTGGTGTCTTGGTCATGGATTTGGTCATGTATCATTGATTTTGTCCACTTCGCCGTGACATGTTAGTAATGACGACTCACTCTTAACCTTTGTCGTGTCTACCCATATTGCCTTCGAGAATTGTTTAGTCCTTAACTCTAGTGGTGGATATTTGTGTAACCACCAAGCTTATGATAAAATACATGCTATGACTGTGCGTTGAATGATCACCCCGAAATTGATACTTAGAATAGTTGAGAGATTTGAGTGTTTTGTTCCCATTTCGTGAGGTGTTCGGCTTTGTTTTATTCTAGCATAAGGGATTTGTAAACTTATATTTTCCAGGTAATGGGAGATATCTTTTTAGGAATCTATCTAATAAGGTCTACTTGAGGGCAAGTAGAGTTCAAGTGGGGGGATATTTGATAACATCAAATAATCCTGAATATTAAGTATCAATTTCCCCCAATAATGCTTGTATTTTATATCATTTATATGGATTTATGCTTGTTTTCCCCTATATTTCATTTTCAGGTAAATTACGAGAATTGTAGCATTGGAGTTTATTGAAGATATATGAGAGTATGATCATTTTGAAGATGTTACGGCGTAACTCTCCTCTCACATTACGCCGTAACAGAAGCGTGGCTCAGAAAATCAACTAAACTGAAGATTACAGCGTAATTCCCTCCTAGGATTACTGTTGGGATATAAAGTACTGGAGAAATACAAAGTACTGAAGAAGTCAAAGTGCTGAAGAGTCAAAGTACTGCTAAAGGAAAAAGTCAAAGTACTGCTCCTTATCAAAGTACTGCAAAGCTAAAAGAACTGTTACATCGTTTATGGAAAGCTTTGTTATTCTAGAATATTCTTAGTTTAGTATTACTTGTCGTACAAGAATTAGAGTTGTAAACAGACTAGGGTTATCCTTATGCCTATAAAAGGATCCCTAGATTGGCATTAGATGTACATGCAATATTAGAGTTTATCAAGTTTGATATTAGAGCTGTTAGGGATTGTTAGTGAATCTGTGTATCAAGCAGGTTCAGAGTTTTAATAAAATCGTTGAATTTAAAGTTAATTCTTCTTAGCTTTATTGAAGTAAATTCCGCATACTTAATAGAGTTAATTCAGTGTTTCATTGTTAGTGACTTAGGATTTATCCGAGGTTGCTAAGCCCTTACAAGCTACATAAGTTAGTTTGGTTAGAGTACATCGATCCAACAAGTGGTATCAGAGCTTGTGTGGAAACTCTGATTAAGAAGAAACCCTTAAAACCAATTTAACAACAAACCCTAAAGATGTCGACTGAAGCTGCACCACACCCATCCATCACCTCACTCAGAATTCCTATCATCAAGAAGGGAGAGTATGATCTTTGGAGCATGAAGATGAGGCAGTACATTGCTATTACAGACCATGCACTGTGGAATGTAATTGTCAATGGTAATGAAGTTGTTGCAGATCCTATAGAAGTTCCTGGACAACCTAAACCACCTAAGGCTGTCTTGCCAGCAACTACAATAAGGAATCAAGAAAAGGCTCTCAACATCCTATTGTCTGCTATCCCTAATGGTCACCTACTCAAGTTCCATGATGCTAAGGATGCAAAACAACTATGGGCTGCTCTCAAGACAAGATTTGGAGGTAATGATGCTTCCAATAAGATGCACATAAATCTGTTGGAGCAACAGTTTGAAACATTCACTGTTGGTGAAAGAGAAGGTCTTGATGCTGCCTATGACAGATTCTAAAATCTTCTTAGTATGCTGGAGTTATACAAAGCAGAGGTATCTGTTGAAGATGCAAATCTGAAGTTCTTAAGAAGTTTGCCATCTACATGGCATGTGATTGCTACTATGATCAGAGGACAACCTGGTTTGGATGTTATGGACTTTGATGATCTTTACAACCACTTAAAGGTGTATGAGCATGAGATGAATGGCCAAACAAGTTCAAAATCTCACAGTATTGCTTTTGTGTCTTCTGAAAAGAGAGGCAGTACTTCCACTAAAAGTACTGCTTATCCTACTCAAAGTACTGTTGCTCAAAGTACTGTTACCTATCCTACCCCCAGCTCATCACCTACAAACACCATTCATTCTGATGAAGTTGTATGCTCATTCTTTGCTCAGCAAGCAACTTTACCTGTTACTTATGAAGAGGATTTGTCATAAATTGAAGAGGACGCTCTTGAAGAAATTGATATCAGGTGGCAAGTTACTATGATCACTGCTAGGATCAAGAAGTTCATGAAGAAAACAAGAAGAGGCATTGACTTCAAGCCTAAACAGGGTATAACGTTTGACAAGACTAAGATTGAATGCTTTAATTGTCAAAGAACTGGACACTTTACAAGAGAGTGCAAGTTTGCTAAATATCAGGCAAATAGAATGACTGAGAAACCCAAGCTTGAACTAAAGGAAATCCCTATTAGTGAAACAAAAGCTTTGGTTGCTAAAGAAAATCTATCAGAGGTTGACTGGAGTGCTGAATTTGATGATGAATCAGTAACCTACTGTATGGTCGCAGTGGAAGAGTTTGATTGGAGCACAGCCTTTGATGAGGAACCAGGATTTGCTGCTTTGGAATCAAGAGATGGCCTAGGAAGCTTTGATTGGAGCAAGGAATGTGAAGAGGAACATGTTCTGCTTGCTATGGTAGCTAGTTCACCAAGTTCACCCCCTATCTCTGAGGTATGCTCTAAGTGTCATGATTTTTATCAAAAGGTGCTTACAGATTATGTTACTGAAAGAGATAATTGTAGAAGGGCTAGGTCTGAGGTAGCTGGTTATCAAATTACTTTAGAGTCAATGGAAAGCAAAATAATAACACATGAAAATAATGAAATGGCTTGGGCAGAAAAGTATGAACAACATGATTACCAATTAAAATTAAGTGAATGGAAGTTAGGATTTAAGGTTGCTGAACTAGAAAAGATAACTAATAAAAGGGATGAATTGCTAGAAAAGTTTGCTGCTTGGGGAAAATCTGGCCTTTCACATGTTAGTTTTGTTGAAAAACAAAAAAGAGCATACATTAAAACTGGACTAGGTTTTAGCATGGACTTTAGTAGCACAGAAGAAAACCCACCTAGTGATCAGGATGAATTTGATTTTGAAGATATAACAACTAGTGATGATGAACTCATTAACTATGTAGATACATCTAGTAATGAGGAATCAATTAGTCAAACACCTCATAAATTTAAGAAAGACAAGGGTTATCATGCAGTCCCTCATCCCACTGGTAGTTTTCAACCACTTAGGACAGATGTATCTTGTTTTGGAGTAGACAACCTAGAGTTTAGGAAAAAGCTTACTGGTCAATCTAATACAGGTCCATCTAGTTCTGACACCCCAAAAGAAACAATTGAGAAACCTAAGGATGATAATGTTAAGAGTCAAGCAGTACCTTCTTCTCAAAGTACTGCTAGATAATCAGCAGTACCTTTAAGAAAACCTTTTCAAAATACTGCTAAACCTTTTGGGATAATTTTGGTCAAAACAGTTTTCATCATTCACCAAAAAGACAGGATAGTTTTAATCATAGAACTAAAGGAAGATTCTTTGGAAGTATGGGTCAAAAATTGTGTTTTGTTTGTTACAGTCCTGATCATTTGATTAAGGACTGTGACTTTCACTCAGATTACTTAAGTAAATTTCCAAAGACTAAAACTACAAACCAAAACCCAAGGGAGAATAAACCAGTCTGGTATTATTCACATAGGGTTAACCACAGCAACTTCTCACAAGACAATAGGTACCCTCACCAGAGAAGATTTTTTCAAAATCACCAGTACCTTCAAACACTTTCCAAGGTACTGATAAGCCAAAAGTTTCTCAAGCAGTACCTTCTCAAAGTACTGCTAGATTTTCACCTAATCAAGGTACTGGTAGCACTTTTTGGAATAGAAACCCTAGGAGATCTAGTTACTATCAATCTAGAAGGCGTTGCACCTCAAAAAGAGTATCTAGATCAAAGAGTCCCACACAAAAAGTTAAAACCAGGTGGGTTAAGAAAGAAAGTACTGATGGGGAACAAACAGTACTTTCAGCAAGTGTGGGTGAAACAGAGATTTTTGTTGAAAATAATAAAGAGAATTTTGATGGAAAAGAGATTTTTATTGAAAAACCAACACAAATTTTGGAACAACCAAAGATAATTGATCATGTGCTTAAAGACAGTGGCAATTACATACTTAAAGAATTTAAGTATGTAACTCCACAAGGGGAACACAAGTCAGTAATGGCTTGGGTTCCTAAAATTAACTAACTCTTTTATCTTTGTGCAGGGCAACCCAGAAGAGGAGCTTAAAGATCATTTAATTGTGGATAGTAGTTGCTTTGGAAGCATGACAGGAGACAAAGAGATTATGTCAGATTTTAGATCTTATTGTGGAGGAAGAGTTGCATTTGGGAATGATGCTAGTGGAGGAAGAATAACTGGCAAAGGAACCATCAAGGCAGGAAGCATAGATTTTGAGAATGTTCGTTATGTGAAGGAGCTCAAATTCAACCTTTTGTCAGTCTTTCAGATATGTGAGCAGAAGCACCCTGTGTTATTCACTGACACATAATGTCTCATTCTTTCCCCTGAGTTCAAGCTTGTTGATGATAACTTGGTAGTACTAAGAGTACCAAGAACTAGTAATGTGTACAGTCTGGATATGAAGAGTCTTAACTCTTCTGAAAGAGCAACATGTTTAGTATCAAAGGCAACACTTGAAGAAGCACATCTGTGGCATAGAAGATTAGGCCATGTAAATTTCAAGAATATCAACAAGTTGGTCAAAGGAAATTTAGTTAGAGGTTTACCTTCCAAAACATACAGGAATGATCACTCATGTTTGGCGTGCAAGAAAGGTAAACAACATAAAGCTTCATGCAAGAAGATTGAGGAAAGAACCATTAGAGAACCTCTAGAGTTGTTGCACATGGATTTGTTTGGACCTGTTTCTGTTGCTAGTCTAAACAAGAAGAAGTACTGTCTGGTTGTGACAGATGATTGCAGTAGATTTAGTTGCGTATTTTTCTTGGGATTTAAAGATGAAACCTTTGATGCTATTCATGATCTTATAATAGCCCTTGAAAATCAATTGAGACTCAAAGTAAGAGGTATTAGATGTGACAATGGGACTGAATTCAAGAACAAGCTTATGGATGAACTTTGTGCCAAGAAAGGGATCAAGAGGGAGTTTAGTATTGCTAGAACTCCACAGCAGAATGGTGTTGCAGAGAGAAAGAACAGAACTTTGATAGAAGCAGCCAGAACAATGCTTGCAGATTCATTATTACCTATTCAATTTTGGGTTGAAGCTGTAAGTACTGCTTGCTATGTGTTGAATAGAGTATCAGTCACTAAACCTCAGATGAATAAACCTTATGCGTTGCTTATGGGAATCAAACCTAACATACGCTTTATGAAACCTTTTGGATGTCCTCTGACTATTCTCAACACTATTGATACTTTGGGAAAATTTGATGGCAAGTCAGAAAAAGGATACTTATTGGGATACTGTACCAACAGCAAAGGATTTAGAGTGTACAATAGAGTCACCAAGAAGGTTCAAGATTGTCTTCATGTTGAATTTTTAGAAGATCAAGAGAATCAAAAGGGTAAAGGTCCTGATTGGATGTTTGATCTTGAGGTTTTGACTCCTTCTATGAATTATGTTCCTGTTAGAGAAATAAAATCAAGTTGATGACAAAGAAAAAGATTTACAGTACATTGTTCATGGAGTCAATATTAGACCTGATGTTGTTCCTGATGAAGAACCTATAACTGTTGAGAAGGAAAAAAGTACTGATGAACCAAAAACTACTTTGTCTGCTGAATATCAAGCTATTCAAGATGAACTTCATAGGATGCTTTTTCAAGAAACAATAGCACAATCTTATGAGGATGAACAAAGGAGAGCTTTTGAAGAAGAAAAGAGAAAGGGTAAGTCTACAGAATACCCTAACAGTACTTTGGATCACAGTACTTTGGATCAAAGTACTGTTGCACCTATTGACAGTACTTTTGATGATGATCAGACCATGCCTGGTTTAGAAGATACTGATGATGAATTAGATGATGAAGGTATTTTCTCCAATTCCAATGAAGGAGTTGATTTCACAAATTTGAATGATGATCTTGAAGTACCACAGACTCCTACATTAAGGATTCATAAAGATCATCCCACTGGTCAAATTATTGGACCTTCTACTTCTGGAGTGCTTACAAGAACCAAAGCTAAGGGTTTTTCTAAACCACATAATGCTCCACTTAGCTTTATATATAAACAAAACAGGCTGAATCATAAGGATCACCAGACGTGTTTATTCACTTGTTTTATCTCTCAAGAAGAACCCAAGAATATAGCTCAAGCATTAACTAAAGAGAGTTGGGTTGAAGCCATGCAAGAAGAACTTCTTCAATTCAAACTTCAAGAAGTTTGGGTACTATGTGATCTACCAGATGGAAAGATAGTCATTGGTACAAGATGGGTTTTCAGAGTCAAGAGAGATGAAAGAGGGAATGTCATCAAGAACAAGGAAAGGCTAGTAGCACAAGGATATAGACAAGAAGAAGGAGTAGATTATGATGAAGTGTTTGCTCCTGTAGCAAGGATTGAAGCCATTCGCATATTCCTTGCTTTTCCATCATATATAGGATTTCAGGTTTATCAAATGGATGTCAAGAGTGCCTTTCTTTATGGCAAGATTACAGAGGAGGTCTATGTCAAACAGCCTCCTGGTTTTTAAGATCCTGCACATCCAAACAAAGTCTACAAAGTAGTTAAGGCTCTTTATGGCCTACATCAAGCACCTAGAGCTTGGTATGAAAGGCTCTCTACTTTCTTATTGTAACATGGTTACAGGAGGGGAGCAATTGACAAGACTTTGTTTATCAAGAGAGATAAGAAGGATATCATGTTGGTTCAAGTTTATGTAGTTGATATCATCTTTGGAGCTACAAAACAGTCCATGGTAAAGGAGTTTGAACAACTGATGCAACATGAATTTCAAATGAGTTCTATGGGTGAATTAACTTTCTTTTTGGGTCTTCAAGTTAAACAGTCAAAGGAGGGAATTTTTATAAGTCAAGATAAGTATGTCTCTGACATTCTTAAGAAGTTCAACTTTGATGCTATGAAACCAGTCACTACACCTATCAAATCTATCAACTCATTGGGCAAGGATGAAGATGGTCAACCTGTTGAAGTCAAGTTGTACAGATCTATGATTGGCTGTCTGATGTACTTAACTGCATCTAGGCCTGATATCATGTTTGCTGTCTGTTTATGTGCAAGATATCAAGTCTCACCTAAGGTCTCCTATATGAATGCAGTGAAGAGGATTTTTAGTTATTTGAAACAATAACCTAAGTTAGGGTTGTGGTATCCAAAGGATTCACGTTTTCACTTGGAAGCTTTTTCAGATAGTGATTATGCAGGTGGTAATTATGATAGAAGATCAACCACTGGAGGATGCCAATATCTTGGAAGAAGATTAGTCTCATGGCAATGTAAGAAGCAAACTATTGCAGCAACATCATCCACTGAAGCAGAATATGTTGCTGCTGCAAGCTGTTGTGGACAAGTCTTGTGGATGCAGAATCAACTTTTGGATTATGGGTTCAACTTCAAGAATACTCCTATCATACAATTTGCATTGTGAAGAATCCAGTTTATCACTCCAAGACCAAGCACATTCAGATTAGGCATCACTTTATCAGAGATTGTTATGAGCATAGGCTCATTAATGTTGTCAAGGTTCACACAGATGATAATGTAGCTGATTTACTCACAAAAGGATTTGATGTTTCAAGATTCAATCACTTGGTGGTGAGTATTGGAATGATTAATTACTAAGCTACATTTAAGGGGAGGACTGATTAGTTAGACAGTCCTATGCATTGCTTGAGGGGAGGCAATCCAATGCCTATTTGAAGTTTTTGCCATTGTGAAGAAGAAACTAGAAAAGTACTGCTTTTTTGTTATCTTAAAGTACTGCTCTGAAAGTACTGCTTTGGAAAGTACTGCTTACGTGGAAAGCACTGCTTGTCTTATCAACATACTGTTCCAACGGTCAAAAGATGGGTTAAAATTCAAATAACGGTAACTTTATTATTATGGGCTGTGATTTTTCAAATCTTGCCTATAAATAACTACCCTCCGATTTTCCCTCTCATCTTTATACTTATTAATCTTTTCCATATTTATCTCTCTTTCACATTTACTATTCATCGAACCACTTTCTTGTGTAAACATTAATCAATGGCGAATCGAAACACAGTTACTAAACACAACATGGTGGCTAATGTTGCGTTTCATGATATCATTGATTTCCTGGCTGGATCTTCAATCAATTATGCACTTTTGGTTGAACCAGATGTTATTGAGCCATGGATTCAACAGTTTTGGGCAACTGCTAGAACTCACATGGAAGATGATGAGTCATTTATACAGGCTAAGGTCGTTGGGAAGGTCATTAAACTCAGTGAAGCTTCAATTCGAGAAGATCTATTGATTGATGATGAAGAAGGAGCTATACGTTTTGACAAACAGCTTCTTTGGGATACTTTGAGAGATATTGGGTATGAAGGGTCTTTAACTGAAACAACATTCAAGAAACCATTGTTTAGTCCACATTGGAAGTACTTGGTACATGTATTACTTCATTGTATCAGTTCTAAGAGTACTTCATGGGAGCAATTTGGATCTAATATAGCATCTGCCTTAGTGGGATTGGCTACAAATCGTGTCTTCAACTTTTCAAGACTAATTCTGGATGGTATGCTATCTCACATTTCTAATGGATCACCATCGTTAATGTATCCAAGATTTATTCAAGTTTTCTGGAATAAACAACTTCATGATGTACCAAAGCCTTCGAGCTTATTACCTGTTGTGGTACAACTAGCAAAGATATTCACTTTCATGTCTAGGAAGAGTGATAAGTTCTCTGGCAGGAACACTCCCTTAACTACTTCAATGATGGAGATTGTGCAAGCAATTAGAGATGAGGCTGCTGCAAGTGAAGAAGGAGAAGGTACTGCATCCTCTCAAGGTACTGCTTCTCAAGGTACTGCTTCACAAGGTACTGCTACACAAGAATGTACTGCAGCTTCGCCTTCACCATCTCAATAAGAACCTGCACATGGTGATTCAGAACCAGAGGTAAACCCACCAACCTCTCCCAATGATTACACTTCCACAGATGGGCTTCAAACATCTGGAGGAGATGAGGGAGATGTGGCTACTGAGGGACAGGTTCTGGGAAACTATGCTTTGACAAGGGAGCTATTAAGATTGAAGAAAGACTTTGAAGTTCAAGCTGCACAACCTTTGAGGCTAAAGACCAAATTTAGAAGATTAAAGAAGTTTGTCTGGCCTTTAGTACAACATCACAGATTGTGGGTCAAGGCTGAAAAGAAGAACGAAAGCACTTTAAGAAGGCTTCTAAAGGCAAAAAGGTTCATATGCAGTCTTCATTCCAATTGGGGAGGATATTGGAGCAAGAGAATTTGAATGAAGATGCTCAACTTTATGAAGATGTTGAACATTATGAAGAACCAGATGCTCAAACTTATGAAGAAGCTGAAGTTGTTGATAAAGAAGCTAAAGATACTGAGCCTCAAGGTGCTGGAGTTCAAAGTACTGGTGTACAAAGTACTGATGATCAAGGTACTGTTGCTCGTTTTACAAGAAGAGGAAGCTGATACACCCATGGTAGAGCACACTGCAAGTGATGATGAGACAGTTGCTCAAATATTACAAAATCTATCAAGACCAAGAGGTGTTAGTATTCCAGGAGTTGCTGAAGAACAACCACAAGCTTCTCAACCAGTTTTAGATCCAAAGGACAAAGGCAAAGGCAAACTGGTAGAAACTAAATAGAAGAAAAAGCTTACTTTAGCAGAACTGAGAGCTATTGAAGTGGCTAAGAATGAAGCAGCTGCTAGAGAGCTACAAGCTAAATTTGATGTTGAAGTTGCTATACCAGAAAAGCCAGCAGTTATATCACAAAGACCACCAAGTATTGCTAAGGAAAGAAATGCCATGATGGCTTATCTAAAAGGTCAAGGATATACTAGATTACAGAAGCTGAAGTATTTAGAGATGAAAGATTTATATAATGTTGTTAGAGAAGCATATCAAAAGGAAGTTGCTGGGATTATTTCTTTTGATGATGAAAGACATAATAAAGATGCTAGAAAAAGGAGCTTAAAGAGAAAGAGAACAACTGGTGCTGAACAGCCATCAAAGAAGATAGAGTTGAGAACAGATATTGTTGATGAGCTGAGAAACTACTTAAGAGTTGTAGACTTTGAGCATCCTAAGACCAAATATGTTGTAGTAAAGAAGTCTAAGATGACTACATTTGAAGTTGTAGAATCAAAGGATGGAGACTATCTGATGTTCCAAAGAGAAGATGAAAGCTTTAGAGTATTTAATTTGCTATGGGACATACTGCACATAATAGATAGAGCGGATCTATGTAACTTATATCAACTAGTGCAAGAGTATTTTGAGCATATTCCTTCAACTGGAATTGGCATAGTCTTGCTGGGAGATCTAACAACTATCTGGGAAACAGAAGAGACAAGCACTGATGAACTCTTGTAAAACCAAGAAGTTTGGGAGATTACAAGCTGGAGATTCTTTGAAGAATCTGGAGTGCATGTTTTGGAATTAGAAGATGGGACTATGATCCATATGTTAGCAGAAAGAAGATATCCACTTACTACAGATCTTATGAGAAGAATGCTAGATCATGGAATGGAAGTGTAAGAGGAGAATGAAATAGCTCTCATGGTCATCGAATTATGCATCAAATGGACAACTATGGCTGATGATGAAGCATAAGTACTGGTATGGTTCTTAATTGTATAAATTTTTGAAAAATAGGTACTTTACTCAAAGTATTGCTGATCAAACAATACTTTAACCAAAGTACTGCTTGCAGCACAAAACCAGTAAATGATTTTTAAAAGAGAATAAGCAAACTTTTGTTAAAGTGTAAAATATTTTAAAACAAAAGTTAACTGCAACAAATGGTTTTTGAGATGGTTACAAAAATAGGTTATCAGTCCACCATGTCTAACAAAAGGACTGGCTAATCCATGAGAAAACGGCTCTGGTAAAGATATCTCAAATCCGTTATATAGTTGACAACTTGCTAATAAGTTGTATGGTAATCAACTCACCATATTAGCAAATGTGAAGAGTTGGCTAGCCCGCAAGAAAAATGGCTTGTGGTAAAGGCTGTAGAAAAACCATTTATATGGTAATTAGTTCACCATGGTTGCAAGAACTAACTAGTCCAAAAGGGTACGGCTTTTGGTAAAGACAAAACAAATCCGTTGATAGCTGATGATTTGCTAAAAATCATATGGTTATCAATGTACCATGGTTTTACACACCTAAACATTGGCTACTCCAGAGTTAATGGCTTTGGTAAAGAGACATCAAAATCCATTAAAATTTCAATGATTCACCTCTCACAGGAGTTTACACACCTGGAAGTGATGAGAATAGACTGAAACTTTATGAGCTGATGTACAATTTGCCATATGTTGCTGAAAAGATGGAGCTTGCTGATTGTTACTGTAAAGGAATGTTTATGAAGACTACTTTGATGATGATAATATAAGCACAGGGAATACAAAGATAAAATCTGAAGATAAAGACACAGTCTTTCCTTGAAGACAAAGATGTTGAAGATACAGATACAAAGGAACTTGAAATCAAGCAAGTAGAATTCAAGTTAGGGGAGGATTGTTGGGATATAAAGTACTAGAGAAATACAAAGTATTGAAGAAGTCAAAGTGCTGAAGAGTCAAAGTACTGCTAAAGGAAAAAGTCAAAGTACTGCTCCTTATCAAAGTACTGCAAAGCTAAAAGAACTGTTACATCGTTTATGGAAAGCTTTGTTATTCTAGAATATTCTTAGTTTAGTATTACTTGTCGTACAAGAATTAGAGTTGTAAACCTACTAGGGTTATCCTTATGCCTATAAAAGGATCCCTAGATTGGCATTAGATGTACGTGCATTATTAGAGTTTATCAAGTTTGATATTAGAGCTGTTAGGGATTGTTAGTGAATCTGTGTATCAAGCAGGTTGAGAGTGTTAATAAAATCGTTGAAGTTAAAGTTAATTCTTCTTAGCTTTATTGAAGTAAATTCCGCATACTTAATAGATTTAATTCAGTGTTTCATTGTTAGTGACTTAGGATTTATCCGACGTTGCTAAGCCCTTACAAGCTACATAAGTTAGTTTGGTTAGAGTACATCGATCCAACAATTACGTCGTAACTAACTAGGTCAAATGATGTTCCGCGCCGCTGCAAGCTATGCCGTAACTCATTCCACAATTACGGCTTAACCATGATTTATTGAAGATACGGCATAACTCATTTCTGATGTTACGCCGTAACCAGCTTTTCCAGAGCAAAATACGAAGAATTGGATGTTACGGCGTAACTCTCAACTTAAGTTACGCCGTAACCAGATCTGGCCTATAAATACCGCCTAAATTCCAGCATTTCTATTCATTCACTTTACACACCAAATCAGAGAACGTGGGTAGAAGGTTGAAGGCAGATCTTGAGGAGCATATGGAGCCATATCCAAGGGAGAAATCACTCCCCTATGATAAGCATTAGTAATTTATCATTTCTTTACTTTCAATTCATGTATTTCGATATGTTAAACATTGAATCGATTGTTTTAGTTAATATGAGCGGCTAAGCACCTCTGGTGCTAGTCTAGTTATGATTCCTTAATTGTTTTGTTTATGTTTACATTGCTTCCGTATAATTGTTTCTAGTGTATGCATGCATAGTTTGTTGGTTGCTACCCTTGTTTTGGTAGTTTTTGTGACAACTGGCAATTTAGGGAGTCTATTTTAGGTAACCGCATTACGTTAAACTAAACCGAGCTTTTGCCTATATCACTATTTTTATCGACCATGACTTGATTTTATATCGTTTATTGGTTTTTATGATTTATTTTAATGTTGGATGAGTTATCGTGTGAGTTTTAACTCTTTTTGATAGGCACTATTCGATTCAGCACTATAAAAGCCTAAAACGAGAAATAACGTAACTTTTAGACCGTAATTCGAAACTTGACAAATAAATAGTCAAAACTCGTGGAAAAACTTAAATAAACATAATAGGAAGTCGAATGAACGTCGTGGGACACTCGTAGGACAATATATGAGCTCAGGAATGGGTAAACGGGGATAGTTTACGAAAAATGACGGCTTTGGCCCCTCCTTTTAGCCATGGCCGGCCACCCCTCCCCTCCCTTCTCATTTTTATTTTAGTCCCTCCTATCCATGTATAAAATCTCCCACTCACCCTCATTTTTCCCATTTACTTCTCTCACTAAAAACACACACACATGACTTTCTCTCTCTACTCTCTCTCCCCTCCACCAAAACAAAACCTTAACAATAAAATAACACCACCACTGCCGGCCACCTTCTGGCCATTTTCTGGCGAGTGAAATTACACCTTCACCACCATTAGATAGATCTCTCCTTCCTCTTTCCATCCATATATAAATCTCTCAAAAAAGCCTACATTAACACCTCCAAATCTTGAAAATAAGATTCATGATTCTAGGGTTTTCATTAAATCTTGTAGATCGGGTTGTAAAAGGGTAAATGGAACATGTTTCAAGCTTGTTTAAGCTTTGACAAACCACGAATGGCTTTATTTTGGCTCGACCATGGTGGATTTTGGTTTAAACATGGGATTAAAACTAATTTACACTTAAATAAACATGTAGCTAGTGATTTGGTATCGTGTGGTGTATCATATTGTTGGATTTTTGCATTTTAGGTCATGTTTCATGTTTTTGATTAGGAATAGTTGATGGGTTTGATGTTTAGATAATGATTGGAGGTTGATTGATTGTGTTTGGTTGTAGTGGAAGTGATTTGGGGAGTGTTTGGATGTGTAGATGGGGCGTACAAGCCACCATGACCCACGATGGTCATGGTTGGGTGGCGTACGAGACCCACATGGACCAAGAGGCCGATTCGGGCCGATGTGGTAGCTTGTGGGTTGATGTTGTTTGTGTATGGATGAGACGTGTGGAGCCGAAAAGCTTCTAGAGCTTTTTGGTTCACGTGGTCTTAACCGTGACCGTGTCATGACCATTAGGGTCATAACATTGGTTTCGGCTATATATGGTTGGTTGATTGGTTGGCGAGATTGATTTGGGTTGATTTGAGATTGAATTGCGCTATTATGACTTTTATTTGGACTTAATATATAAATTGTCAACTTTGAGCAACGTCGGTGTTACTTTGACTTTTTAGTCAATAGTTGACCCCGACAACGCCGTAACATGGATTTTAGTATAGTTTGGACTATTGATTGATTAAAAGCCGAGAAGTCATGACTCGTGCTTGTGGACTCGAAACGAATAACGATAAGAAACTAATATTGAAATTGACGAAATATATATATATATATATATATGAAAATGCTAATAAACTATGAAACATAAATAATAAAAAGGCTTTTATACCAAAAATATCGATAACAAGACTTGTCTTGTTATTTACTATTTTAAATGGAAACTAACGACTAAAAAATGGAAAGGTTATCTAATTAATAAGTGTTTAATGTTTTGAGTGCACGTTTATCGAAATATGCCAATTATGGGCATTTAATACTAGTTTCAAGTATTTATTTACTTACGTTGTGTGCATGAGTTACGGATGACCTAACATTAATAGCGTCGATCCACGTGGGTAGCGGACTTATTAGGTTGATGAATCTAATAAGAGATCGCTAGGTACGTAGGATAACGTTATTAATGGGTAAATTATCCTTATGACTCGTTAGGATGCGACCGGATTATGGAATAATAAGCGACACGAATAAATAATTGAGTTTATCGAGTTGACGAATTCGATAAGGTCTACTATTCATTCCGAAACTTATTGGACTATGGAGCTTATCGCTTAGATGTCTCATTGTGTTGCATTAAGTCACATATTGATTGTTTGAGTGCATTCATGATATCATAGTTAGTCGATACACCCACATGAAGATACCAAAAGCTAGGATTAAATGGTGAAACAAGACAATTTTTGGAGATAAAGAAACAAAATACATTGGGGTAGAAGACGTTGATTTTGGGAAATATATATTAAAATTGCTTTACATTAATAGGTTGTACTGAGTCGATAGTTGCTGAGCCGTGATTACCTGTTATCTTCTGCTAGTTTTTATTTGTGCGTTGCTTGCTTGAGGTGAGTTTCATAGCCCCACTTTTATCTACGTTTTTAACTAAATTGGGGTGAGAATCATGCTACTCTTTTTGGACCTTTAAAACTATTTTGATTGGCTTATGTGCTTGATTGTTTAGATAGATATGTGGTAGTTGTTGCCTTATTATAGGGTAGCAATCCTAATTGCTATAACACGTTGCCTAGCTAAGAGTATACTTCTACCTCGACCTAGTCCAGGGTTAGCAAT
This sequence comes from Chrysanthemum seticuspe, assembly GCA_019973895.1. Lineage (NCBI taxonomy): Eukaryota > Viridiplantae > Streptophyta > Magnoliopsida > Asterales > Asteraceae > Chrysanthemum > Chrysanthemum seticuspe. Next base: position 135,790,845 of record BPTQ01000004.1, read on the forward strand.
CGTTCTAGACTTTGCTATGACAGTGATGGCTAGAGTCGCTGGGGCCCATTGTGATATCGGATATGATATGGTTTGTGATTGATGTGTATCTATCTTAGGTCTGGCATAGCAAATTAACTCCTATAAGTCCACTACTTTTACTTGAATTTAAACCTATGAACTCACCAGCGTTAGCTGACCTTTTAGCATGCTTTCTCAGGTATTTAAGTGTTGTTTGGAGTGCATGTTCGGTGAAAGCTTGGCAAGGAGGCATGGTCAAGGATCATAATCAAACTCTGATAATTTATGGGGAGCTATTTTATTAAATGATGTTTGGGCCTAATATTTACATGTTTGGGATTAATGTTTTGAATATTTAAATTTGGGATTAGTTTTGAATGTTAAATGACTATCTTGTTTGCTATACTTGTGTGAGATACCAATCTAATTGTAACGTCCCGAAAACTTGATTAAGTCTTCCGTTGTACCGAGATTTGGGGGTGTTACAGATTGGTATCAGAGCTCAAGGTTATAGAGAACTAGGTATTTAATAAAACCTAAACTATAACCACTGTTTAAGAAAGTTGATCCTCGACCGACGCATGCCCGCCTGCCAAGCCGATGCTTCTTATTTGATTATGGTATGAATTGCGAATTGTTTATCGAGATGTTATGTTTTGAGATATGATTATTGATGTTGGGTAAATGTGATTCAGTTGTCGAGATATTATGGATTTGATTTGGATTATCGAATTGTTATGATTTTGGGATTTTGAGCTTGATTATATGATTGATTTGATCTGGGATTATGTGATAGAACAGAACTTATGTGTTTTATTTAAAGGCATATTTTGAGTAATGTGGTACCTCTATTTTAAAGCTTTCATTATGTGGTATATGTTTTGGTTGAGTTGATGCGCTTATTAGAACTAGTTGTTTTCGAACACTTATACCTACCCTATGCCATTTTCACAGACTATGCCTTCACTAGCTTTTGATGTGTCTGAGGATTTCCTTGCTACTGCTAGTTCCCCAGCATTGACTTTCATGACTGTTGCGTAGGGTGATCCCTATGTTATTGCCCGTCTCTAGTTCATCATCATCATCAGATCGCCCTAGCTCATCTAGGCAGCTTACATTGCATCAAGTCTTAGCACGAGCCCAGACTCCTAGACTTGCTCGTAGTATTGCCCGCATGTCCGTGCGACCACCATCATCACCTATTCACCTAGCAGCTCACTCTCTTTTGTCATCACCACCAGCATCACCATGTCTTAGAAGACCTAGATCCCCTACTATACCACCTCAGGATTCACCCACACAGAGACTCCGACTCATGGACTCTCCCTCTGAAGATAAGGGCGAGGAGGAACATGAGATCGAGGAGGAGCATAAGATTGAGGAGCAGTATGTAGATGAGGATGAGGATCCTCAGGAGGAGGATGATGAGGATATCCCAGATGGGGGTACTCCTCCATTGCAGAATTCTGCACATTCTCCAGAACCAGGCTCTCCTTTACCTTTGCTTGAGCCTGATTCACTTGGGCAGCCTTTTGATTTTGGTTCAGCTCCACATTCACCTGAGATAGGTAGCCTATTAGGTTCAGAGATACCATCGGAAATTGCTTCAGAGCCCAAGGAGTATGGGGAGACGGGTCTAATGTCGGAGAGGATTACATCTAGGGTATTAGGCTTAGTAGGTTGACATATCGGTTGGTTGGAGTATCGAGGGCTAGTATAGAGGATTTGAGAGCGGATATGGGTGTTGTAGTCAGGAGGACTACGATTTTGAGAGAGGGTATGTCGGAGCTCCAGAAGCAGGTTGGGGACCTGCTGAGAGGGTTCGCGACAGCCCGAGATGCGGACAGAGCGATATGGCGCAGGATAGGTGAGTTAAAGAGAGAGGTCGTGGATCTGAAGAGTGATCGCGACGCTCGGCATGTTGAGCTTTCATCTTTGTGGAGAGAGGTTGACGATGTTAGGAGATCTGTTAGTGGTATTCGTGATTGTGGCTAGATTGTATTAGATTCATGGCATTGTACCATCTTGAAACTGAGTAGTCTCTAGTTCGAGATGTAGATCTATCCTAGTTATCTTAGTAGTATTGTTGTTAGGATCGTTTTTTATTTCTCCGTATCCTTTCATGTATTCCACTTGGGAACCTATGAGTTATGGTTATTGGAACGTGCATCCTTTAGTTATGATTCAGTCTCTGGTTGTTTTGTTATGGTATAACGTTATCCTTGTTGACCTTGATTACGTATTCGAGCGTTATTTGGTGATCCTCGGAACCCAACTCTATTTTTAGAGCGTGAAGTGTGAACTTATGAAACTGTTATTCTTGCCTTCAGAATGATGGCACCAAGACGAAACTCGCCTAGGAACAACCGAGAAGCCCCTGCTGTTGTGGTTGCCCCTGTCCATCGAGGTCGTCGTCCGACCCCGACCACTCCACCTGTTGAGAACCTGAACACTGATAACCCAGCTGTAGAGAACCCCGAATGTGAACAACCGTGCTGAGAATGGTCCTGTTCCACAAAACCCTCCACCTTTAAACCCAACCCACATTGACCAGCTTGTGGCGCAGCGTGTAGCTGAACTGCTAGCTGAGTCTAATCTCTCTAACACCTCTGGTGGACCCCAACTACTGAATCAAACACGAGGTTGAACCTACAAAGAGTTCCAATTTTGTGGTCCCATCGAGTTCGGAGGAACCGAGGGAGTAGTTTACCTAACTAGGTGGATGGAGAAAACTGAGTCTATGTTTACCGTTATCAACTGTGAAGAGGATTGTAAGGTTAAGTATGCAACATTTACCTTGAAGGACAAAGCGTTGACCTGGTGGAACAACTATCACATATCCATAGGAAGTGATGTAGCTTATAGCATGACTTGGACCCAGTTTAAGGCTCTCTTGATCAAGACTTATTGTCCTAGGAATGAAGTTAAGAAGCTAGAGATTGAGTTCTGGAACCATAAGGTTAAGGGTACCGACATGACGACTTACAATCTTCGTTTCCAAGAGTTGTCGCTGCTTTGCCATGATATGGTTCGCACTGAAGCCCTTAAGATTGAGAGGTATACCGATGGATTGCCTTTAGCTACTCGAAATGATGTCATCACTGCGAAGCCAGTTAACTTGCATGAGGCAATTATTGTGGCTCAGTGTTTGATGGACTCTTATGTATTGGAAGTAGGAGACAAGGATAAGAGTGATAAGAGGAAGATGAATGAAGTTGTTAAAGGGAATGGCAACAAACGGCAAGAGACAGCAGGGTGTTCGCCATAAGAAATTAAGAGAATAAGGGTTATGAAGGTAGCAAGCCCTTGTGTGGTTGTTGTAATCGACACCACCATGGACCATGCCCGATTTTGTGTAGGAAGTGCTCTAAGGTAGGACACGTGGTCAAGGAATGTAGGTCCCGACCACTTGCTGCAGCTCAAACTACACAAGGAGCGGACCGGAAGGCCACTGCCACATGTTTTGGATGTGGAAATAAATGGCACTACAAGAATGAGTGTCGAGAGCCGTGGATGAGAGGAAATCCCGATAATGGAGGAGGATTTGTTAACCGAGGTGTGGGAAGTAATGGCTTAAACCCTGTGAAGCGTGAGGTTCTGGAGAATCATGGAAATCAGAGTGCTAGGAATCAGCAAAGAGACATGGGAACAGCGTGTGTGTATGTTATTGGGAAGGAAGCTGGTGAGGCCCCTAACGTAGTTACGGGTATGTTCCTTCTCAATAATTGCTATGCTTCCATACTGTTTGATACTGGTGCCGATATGAGTTTCGTATCCACCAACTTTATGCCATTACTAGGAATTTCCCAAACACCTCTACGATTCAGTTACGATGTGGAATTAGCTAATGGAAATAGGGAGAAGATAGACACTGTAGTCCGAGGTTGTACCTTAAGTTTCCTAGACCACCCGTTTAGCATAGACCTATTGCCAGTTACCTTGGGAAGTTTTGAAGTCATCATCGGAAATGGATTGGTTGTCGAAGAACGGTGCACACATCATCTGCGATGAGAAGATTGTGCGTGTACCGTATGGCGGAAAAGTTCTGAGCATACAAGGAGATCGGAGCGACTGTGTAAGTCCTTCCCAGTTGAGCATCATCTCTTGTATTAAGGCCCAGAAGTACATCGATAGAGGAGGTTGTCTTTTCTTGGCTCGAATTTCTAAAAAGAAAGGCGAGGAGAAGAGTGAAAGACACCTTAAGGATGTACCTGTCGTTAGAGAGTTTCCAGATGTGTTTCCCGACGATCTGCCAGGGATTCCACCTGTCCAACAAGTGGAATTCCAAATCGAGTTGATACCCGGTGCTGCACCCGTATCTCGGGCACCCTATCGACTTGCTCCAAGAGAATTGGAGGAACTGTCTAAACAGTTAGCAGAGTTTTCAGAGAAGGGATTCATTCGACCAAGTTCGTCACCGTGGGGAGCACCAGTGTTGTTTGTGAAGAAGAAGGATGGATCGTTTCGGATGTGTATCGACTATAGGGAGTTGAATAAGTTTACGGTGAAGAATCGATACCCGCTACCTAGAATAGATGACCTGTTTGACCAACTCCAAGGAGCTAGTGTCTTTTCCAAGATTGAATTACTGTCTGGTTATCACTAGCTTAGAGGTCGAGAGGAGGATATCCCTAAGACGGCGTTTAGGACTCGTTATGGGCACTATGAATTCCAAGTGACGTCGTTTGGTTTGACCAACGCGCCAGTGGTTTTCATGGATCTCATGAACCGAGTGTGTAAGCCATACCTGGATAAGTTTGTGATAGTATTCATAGACGACATCTTGATATACTCCAGGAGTAGAGAGGAGCACGAAGAGCATTTGAGGCTCATTTTAGAATTGTTGCGAGAAGAAAAGCTGTATGCCAAATTCTCTACGTGTGAATTTTGGATTTCGTCTGTGCAATTCTTAGGTCACGTGACAGATAGTCGAGGAGTTCTTGTTGACCCAGCTAAGATTGAGGCCATTAAGGAATTGGTAGCCCCTAAGAACCCATCAGAAGTCCGCCAGTTTCTAGGTTTAGCAGGCTATTATCGGAGGTTCATTGAGGGATTCTCCATAATAGCTAAGTCGCTGACCAAACTGACACAGAAGGGCGTTAAGTATGAATGGGGCGAAAAGGAAGAAAAAGCATTCCAACTTCTGAAGGAGAAGTTGTGTAGTGCGCCCATCCTAGCTTTGCCTGAAGGAATCGAAGACTTTGTCATGTACTGCGATGCTTCGCATAAAGGCTTAGGTGCTGTTTTGATGCAACGGGAGAAGGTGATCGCTTATGCATCCCGACAACTTAAGAAGCATGAGAAAAACTACACCACCCATGATCTTGAGTTAGGTGCTGTAGTGTTTGCTCTTAGAATCTGGAGACATTATCTATATGGAACCAAGTGTGTAGTGTTTACCGACCACAAGAGCTTGAAGCATATCTTAGATCAAAAGGAGCTGAATATGAGTCAGCGTCGTTGGTTAGAGTTGCTCAGTGATTATGACTGTGAGATTCGTTATCATCCTAGTAAGGCTAATGTTGTTGCTGATGCACTTAGTCGTAAGGAGAACATTCCACCTTTACTCATTCGATTCCTAGGAATGACCATTAGTTCGCCTCTACCATCTCAAATCTTAGCCGCCCAAGCTGCGGCATTGACGGAAGAGAACCGTCCTTATGAGAATCTACATGGAATGGTAAAAAGTGAAAAAGGCTTCTTGAAGCATTCCGACGGAACCTTATGCTTCAAAGACAGAAGCTGGATACCATTTCATGGTGGAATCCGTGAGTTGATTATGCATGAGTCGCATAAGACAAAATACTCTATTCATCCCGGAGCCGATAAGATGTATCAGGACTTGAAGAAACTCTACTGGTGGCCTAACATGAAAGCCGACATAGCTCAGTATGTCAGTTGGTGCTTGACTTGTTCTAAGGTAAAGGCCGAACACCAGAAACCCTTAGGACTCTTAGTTCAACCCGAGCTCCCAGAATGGAAATGGGAGTGAATCACCATGGACTTTATCACCAAATTATCGAGAATAGCTAGTGGCAATGACGCTATCTGGGAAATCGTAAATCGTTTGACTAAGTCTGCTCACTTCTTAGCCATTAGCGAGGTCGATAGTCTCGACAAGCTCGCTCGGCTATACATTAAGGATATAGTATCGCGTCATGGAGTACCAGTATAGTTATCATTCAGTATACATTATGGAAAATGTCGCAAACTATTGTTGTAGCATTAAGGCCGCTCCATTTGAAGCACTTTATGACCGAAAATGTCGTTCTCCTGTTTGTTGGGCGGAAGTTGGCGAGAGTCAACTTACCGGTCCCGAACTTGTCCTAGAAACCACTAAGAAGATAGTTCAGATTCATAACCGTTTGAAAATCGCTCTTGATAGACAAAAGAGTTATGCCGATAGGAGACGTAAACCTTTAGAATTTCATGTTGGAGATCGTGTTATGTTAAAGGTTTCTCCTTAGAAAGGAGTGATTCATTTTGGAAAGCGTGGAAAACTCAATCCCCGATATATTGGTCCCTTTCTAATCCTGGACAGAATCGGACCAGTAGCTTACCGCCTTTAGCTACCATCGGAATTGAGCAGTGTACACAATGTCTTTCATCTTAGTAATCTTAAGAAATGTCTTTCGGAGGAAAACATAGTTGTGCCATTAAGAGATATCCGTATTGATGAGAAATTGAATTTCGTTGAGGAACCGATTGAGATCATGGATCGTGAGATTAAACGGCTGAAGCATAGCCGTATTCCGATAATCAAAGTTCGTTGGAACTCCCGACTTGGACCGGAGTTCACTTGGGAATGTAAGGACGTATTTCGTAATAAGTATCCTAAACTCTTCATGACTTCAAGCAACTCGGAGCGAAACCCGGGTCGGGTTTCTTCTGAGGCTGGGAGGCTGTGACAACTGGCAATTTAGGGAGTCTATTTTAGGTAACCGCATTACGTTAAACTAAACCGAGCTTTTGCCTTTATCACTATTTTTATCGACCATGACTTGATTTTATATCGTTTATTGGTTTTTATGATTTATTTTAATATTGGATGAGTTATCGTGTGAGTTTTAACTCTTTTTGATAAGCACTATTCGATTCGGCACTATAAAAGCCTAAAACGAGAAATAACGTAACTTTTAGACGGTAACTCGAAACTTGACAAATAAATAGTCAAAACTCGTGGAAAAACTTAAATAAACATAATAGGAAGTTGAATGAATTTCGTGGGACACTCGTAGGACAATATATGAGTTCGGGGAATGGGTAAACGGGATAGTTTACGAAAAATGACGGCTTCGGCCCCTCCTTTTAGCCATGGCCGGCCACCTCTCCCCTCCCTTTTCATTTTTATTTTAGTCCCTCCTATCCATGTATAAAAGCTCCCACTCACCCTCATTTTTCCCATTTACTTCTCTCACTAAAAACACACACACATGACTTTCTCTCTCTACTCTCTCCCCCCTCCACCAAAACAAAACCCTAACCCTAAAATAACACCACCACCGCCGACCACCTTTCGGCCATTTTCTGACCATTTTTCGGCGAGTGAAATTACACCTCCACCACCATTAGATAGATCTCTCCTTCCTCTTTTCATCCATATATAAATCTCTCACAAAATCCTACATTAACACCTCCAAATCTTGAAAATAAGATTCGTGATTCTAGGGTTTTCATTAAATCTTGTAGATCGGGTTGTAAAAAGGTAAATGGGACATGGGTCAAGCTTGTTTAAGCTTTGACAAGCCACGAATGGCTTTATTTTGGCTAGACCATGGTGGGTTTTGGTTTAAACATGGGATTAAAACTAATTTACACTTAAATAAACATGTAGCTAGTGATTTGGTATCATGTGGTGTATCATATTGTTGGTTTTTTGCATTTTAGGTCATGTTTCATGTTTATGATTAGGAATAGTTGATGGGTTTGATGTTTGGATAATGATTGGAGGTTGATTGATTGTGTTTGGTTGAAGTGGAAGTGATTTGGGAGTGTTTGGATGTGTAGATGGGGCGTACAAGCTACCATGACCCACGATGGTCATGGTTGGGTGGCGTACGAGACCCACATAGACAAAGGGTCCGGGTCGGGTCGTTGTGGTAGCTTGTGGGTTGATGTTGTTGGTGTTTGGATGAGACGCGTGGAGCTGAAAAGCTTCTAGAGCTTGTTTGGTTCACGTGGTCTTAACCGTGACCGTGTCATGACCATTAGGGTCATAACATTGGTTTTGGGTATATTTGGTTGGTTCATTGGTTGGCGAGATTGATTTAGGTTGATTTGAGATTGAATTGCGCTATTATGACTTTTATTTGGACTTAATATATAAATTGTCAACTTTTAGCAACGTCGGTGTTACTTTGACTTTTTAGTCAATAGTTGACCCCGACAACGCCGTAACATGGATTTTAGTATAGTTTGGACTATTGATTGATTAAAAGCAGAGAAGTCATGACTCGTGCTTGTGGACTCGAAACGAATAACAATAAGCAACTAATATTGAAATTGACGAAATATATATATATATATATATATATATATATATATATATATATATATATATATATATATATATATATATATATATATATATATATAGAGAGAGAGAGAGAGAGAGCTTGGATCATTTAAAAAGTTGATCTCAAGAGAAAAGTGAGAAAAGTAATCTCAACCATTGATTACCCCCTCTTCCCTTCCTTTTTTTACACCAAACTACAGGGACCTAATTGTATTTTCTTTCATTCTTTAAGGAAGTTTTGTAAATTCGCACCCTGATGAGTGTCTAAATACTCATCATTTTTATACTGTTAGAATGCCAAAAACATCTGAAAACACTCAGAAACACATCAAAATGATAAAAATATCACAAACAAGTGTTTTATATGTTTTAAATGCAAAAACATCAAAATCTGATGAAAAATGTATCAAGTTTGCATAATTGGCAGTTTTAGTCCCCCAAGTTATAAAAGTTGTCAAAATCAGTCCCTGGTAATTCAAAAACTTGTAAAATATCATTTTAGGTCCTTGAGATTCAAAAGTTGTCAAAATAAACCCTTCCAAGTTTAAAAATCACAAATTGACAACTTTAGTCCTTTAACTTTGAAAATTGTCAAAAATAGTCCTTGGTTAATTTAAAAAGTGAAAATTATCAAGTTTTAACCTTGTTCTATTCATAAATGACAAAAATGGTCCTTATGATAAAACTTTTTGAGAAATTACAATATTGGTCCCTCAAGTTTTAAACTTGACAGTTTTGGTCCCTGGATTTTAAAATATGGAAATTATCAACAAAGGTCCTTGTACTATTATTACTTGGCAGGTTTAACCCTTGTGAAAGCTTTGGAACATGTTAAAAGCCAGCCCCTTAACTTTAGCCAAATTGCAAATATGGTCCTTGTTGTTTCACTAAACCATCCGGACCCTATTATTACACTAAGCCCAATCCAAACCCAAAACACTTGACCCGGCCCAACTTTTTAAATCAAATAAAACCGCGCCACTGTAGACCCTCCTCCTTCACGCCTGTTTCACCAATACCAGTGGTTTTTAACCACTGGTTTTCTCCTTTCCACCTCACTTTCCCACTCAAATACACTCCACCTCCACCTCCACATCAATCCAAGCCCCAATTAATGAGAAAAACCCACTCTTTGAAAAATGGCGCCAAAATCGCCATGTGGCATATCTGATTATCTGGATGATTTCAACGGTTAGATTGTGGTGGGATATTTTCAGAGGTCGACAAGTGAAGTCAGAGGTCAATAAATATCAAGGATTGTGCAATGTAATTAGATATCTAGTGTAAATTTCAATTTTAATGTCGTTTTAGTTTAACTGTTAAAATTCAGTGTTTGTTTAAGCTTCAAGCCTTGTATTTTATGTTTCTAAGTTAAGAAAAAACTTTTGTAAGCAATCAATTTCAGTTTCAAGTATTATTTCAAGTTATGCAATTTTCTCATTATTCAAGAAATCTCAATCTGTTAAAATGTTGTTAGAAATTGTTACTTTGGACTGAGAAGCACACATAAGCTCCATATAAAGCTTATACAAGCTTTTAGATACTCTAAAAAGCAGTTTGTTAGCAAAAGTCAGAAATTCACAAAAATAACAAATAAATAGCTTAAAAATAAAAATCCATGGTTCAAGGCTCTAGCAGGTTGGAGCAGGATATATAATGGATGGTCTTGGGTATAGTGCTTATTGGTAAGCTATAGGATTGGTTATTTGGTCCTAGTTCTCAGTTTGTGACCTAAAGCCATTTGTAAGCTTTTGCTCATTTCTTGCATTTTACTGTTTAAATCAGTCATTAGTTGTAATCTCTGTTTTTTAGTGTTCACTAGCTATAGTTAAGTCTAATTAAGCTTTAAAATTAGTTGTTTGTTCTTTAAAATCAGTAGATAAGTAAAATCTCATTTTAGACAGTAAAATAGCTTAAAGCTTAAATTGTTAATTATATGTTGTTATTGTTATTAGTTAATGCTTCATTAGTTCTATTTAATGATATCATAAGGTTTTTAATCAATAACTTGGTCTATATCAGTGAAATACTTTGAAAAGCTCAAAATCAGTTTCTGAAAGTAGTGTTTGGATTTGTGTATTTCTCTGTGTAACAGGTTGTTGCAGACTTTGTTCTTTGTTGCTACATGTAATACTTGGTCTATATAACTCAGTTTAGCAAAGAAAACCAGAGTTTGTTAGTCTTAAAAGTCAAACTTTCCTTAATTCTCACCTTACTCAGTCACTGTTGGAAGTTTGAGTGTAAAATTCATCACAGTAGCATAAAACTTGATAACCTAGCTTAAAATCATCTCATCTTAGCTTAAATTAACATAATCAGATAGTATAAGCAGTTTAAAATTCATTTTAGTCAAACTATTCAGTTTTTAGAAAAGTCAAATGTGCCCTGTGCACAGTTTTTACATCCACTTTCAAAAGCTCATACAGAGCTTAATACTTGGTCAAATCCAGTGATTTTTGTTTCTTTGTATAGCTAACCTGGTCCTCTTTAGGTTCCAAGTTAAAAATCTCAATTTGGAGCTTATTTACCAGGGCTGCATAAGCTTATCATTCTGTCCCATTTTACTCAGCATTAACTAAGTCTCAAATCAGTGGGTTCTCAGGTTTTGCAAAAGCTTCTCAAAAGCTTATTTTAGCTTGTTTTGATTTCATATTTTGTTTTTAGGTAGCCAACCAGGTCTTTTACAAGTTCTAATCATTTCTTTTCAGTTTTAGCTTATTTTGTGATCTGTGCTTAAGCTTAAAGTAGTATACCATTTTCTGTTTTCATAAACAAGCTCAAACTTCAAATCTGTGAAAACTTGTAATCAATAGGTTCAAGCTTGTTGTTTTTGGTTGAAATAGAGTTGTTTTAGCTTAATATAGCTTATGTATCAAGTTGGTAGCTTTTGGTTATCATTTAGCTTTTTCTAGTGCTTATTTATAAGCAGTCACAACTGCAGTTGCTTATTTCTCCAAACAAGCCTATGTTTTTCTATTTTTCTTAGATTCTACATATTAAAATAGACTTTTCCTGAAATTTTCATTATTTTTCATAACTGTTTGCTATTTTTCTTATTTAAAAACAGTTTTTAGGTATTTTTAAATAGCTTTTAATACTAAAAAATTATAAAAAGTTAAAAAAAATGATTTTTCAATTTTCTTAGGTTAAGATAAATATAAAAGTAATAAAAAGTATTTTTCCATAATTTTCTTAGTTTAAAAAGTATTTTTTAGCATTTTAATTAGTTTTAAATAGTTTTAAATTAATAATAAATACATAATAAGTCTAAAAAATATATTTTTAGTTTTAAAATAAGTTTTATCATATTTTAGATTTTTCCAAGTTATAATTTCATTTTTCTAGGTTAATTTTGTATTTTCTTGTATTTTAGTGCAATTTAAATACTTAATAAATAGTTTTTAATTAATAATAATTAAATAAATAGTTGTAAAAATAATTTTCTTTTTCCAATAATTTTATTTTATTATTAGGATTCCAAAAGTATAATTTTTATATTTTTAGGCCTTTTATTTCTTTAAAACTCACTTTTTATTTTATACGTAGACGTAATTTTATTTTAAACGTAAGTTTTAAGTTGTAGATTTTAAACGTTCATCGCCTTTAAAAATAGTGATAGCGTTTATTTAATAGATTTTAACTTTTTAATCTTTTTAATTTGCATTTAAGTCGCTTTAATTTGTAGATTTTCTCTTTAGGTATAATTTTCCATCGAAAACCCTACTGATCGCTATCCTTAGTGATCATTCTACCATCTGATTAAGTGTTTTAACACCAATTCATCCTCCGTGGGACTTAACGACCCAGGAATTCCCTATATTCCTCTGATCTTAATTGCATTTGTGTTTAATCCGTTTTAAGTCTAATTGACTTGACGGTTCGGACGCAATCAAATTTTGGCGCCGCTGCCGGGGAGGCTGTAAGCGTGTTTCTAGCATTATCAGACCCGTGTTTGCACATATACCACAGTTTGTAAAAAGTTTTCTGTAAAGTTAATATAAATCAAAAAGTTCATTAACACTTTTCCTAAAGTGTTAAAAACCCAAAAACAATATAAAACAACAAAACAATCGTAACGTTTTCTGTCTTGTGTTTCTTTTAAGGTGATTCTTAAAGAGATACGATCTGGTTAAACGGGACGATACCAAAAATATTGTCAAAAGTTTTTAAACCCTATCAGCACAAATCATACCTACGTCTTTTCAGTGGTACTTAATTGAATACATAAAAATCAACCACCGCAAATCAAGGCAGTGCACTACCTAACTGGGGGTGCGACCATTAATAAGTTCCCGAACATCAGATTTAAAACTTGCCTTTGTGTCACTTGTGATTTGGTGTACCTTTTTCAAAGAAGCCATTTCATCTGTGATTATTGGTTAAGTTCACTTGTGTTTTGCCTCATTTGTTTTGAAAATTGATTTTTATACTTAGTGCATGCGCACTCGTTCTTCCAGTTCTACAAGTCCACTTTCCGAACTTGGAAACATTCCTCGCAGACGTAGAGGACGTTCAGCTCCTTCAGCCGTGACTGAGGAACGTCTACCACCACCACCACCTGTCGAAATGGCAGAAGACAAACCTATGAATGAGCTTCTCCAAGCACCCATCGAGGGTTACGGAGATGCCATTGTTGTCCCAGCCATTGTGGCTGATACCTTCGAGCTCAAAACCGGGTTACTTAATCTGGTAACCCAAAGCCAATTCTATGGTTTTGAGCGGGATGATCCTCATGCACACATTCGATGGTTTAACAAAATTGCATCAACCATCAAGTACAAGAATGTCCCATCCGAAGCTATCAAGCTTCTTCTGTTCCCATTTTCTCTAGAGGGACAAGCCCGGAATTGGCTTGAGAAACAACCCCCTCGTTCTATAGAGACATGGGAAGATCTTGTCACCAAGTTTGTTAACGAGTTCTATCCTCCATCCCGAACCACAAGTCTTAAGAATGAGATAATGAAATTTTCTCAGAGATTTGATGAATCATTCGGGGAGGCATGGGATCGTTACAAAGAATTGCTCCGCAAGTGTCCACATCATGGTTTTACCGAGTTAATGCAAATGGATACTTTCTATAATGGTCTGAGACCAGCTGACCAAGACTCTCTGAATGCCTCCGCGGGAGGTAATTTCCTTAGCAAAACCACAAAAGAAGCCTTACAAATCATTGAAAACAAGTCCCAGGTCCGCTCTTTCCGCACTAAGACATATCAAAATCAGTCTAATGCTGGACCTTCTACTTCATCTCCTGTGAGTACATCTAGCACCGATGCTAAGATTGATAAACTCACAGATGCTGTTCAGGCTTTGGTTCTTGCTAACCAAAAGAAAGTCACCTTCACTCAGACACCAACACATGCTGAAGTGAAGAAAGTTGAAGTTTGTGTCACTTGTGGTGGTCCTCATGCATACTACAACTGTACTGCCACTGATGGTAGTCCGTTTGAAGCAAATGTTATAGCCGGTACTTCAAATCAAGGAGGTAATCAATACCGTCCTCAGAATGAACCAAGCTACCGTGCTAACACTTATCAGGCACCACCCGGTTTTAACCAGAATCCTAACCGGAATCAGAATCAACCTAGAATGAACCAAGGTTATCAAAACCAAGGTAATTTCTATCCTGGACCCAATCAAGGTTTCCAACAACAAGGAAACCTTCATCAAAACAATTTCAATCGTGGGAATCAATTTCATGGGAATGTGAATCCTAATCAAGGGAATTTTCAACAACAAGGTCATAATCAAAACATCCGACCTCAAAATTTCCCTCCTAATCCACCTCCCATCATTACTCCTCCAGGACCATCATCTGATGAGTTACTGAAGCAGTTTATGAAGTCCCAAGATGAGATGAACAGATTGTTGGTCAGTCAGATCGCTGATCTCAAGAAGTCTTTAAATGATCGACCCTCGGGCTCAGGTACTTTACCGAGCAACACGATCGCTAACCCGAGGGGCGATGCTAAGGCGATCACGACCAGAAGTGGTGTTTCATACAATGGACCCGCTATTCCTACTACCTCTTCTTCTTCTTCTCCTCCAAAGGTAGTGGAGAGTGAACCGAGGACTCACAATGGACCTACGACTCCAATGCCCCCTCCTCCTGTGGCAATGAGTCAAGTTACCAAGGAAACAACGGACAAGGTGCATTATTCTAGTTCAAGTAATACCGCACAAGTCCCACCTTCGGTAGTCCAACCTCAAGTTGTCCAGAAACCCAAGTCTAATCCAGGAGTTGTTTTTGAACCACCTGTAGCTCCCGTTGAAAATGTCATATCCAAATCTTCTATTCCATATCCATCACGTTTGAATGAGCAAAAGCTCCGAGAAAAAGCTAGTCATCAAATGGACAAATTTTTCCAAATTTTCCAAGAGTTACATTTTGACATAAGCTTTGCGGATGCTATCATGCTGATGCCCAAGTTTGCATCAACTCTCAAACACATGTTAAGCAACAAGGAAAAGCTGTTTGAAATGGCTAAAACTCCTCTTAACGAGAACTGCTCTGCAGTTATCCTGAAAAAGCTTCCAGAAAAGCTTGGAGATCCTGGGAAATTTCTCTTACCTTGTGTATTTCCAGGAATGGTTGAATGCTTTGCCTTGGCAGATCTTGGTGCAAGCATTAATCTGATGCCATATTCAGTTTGGAAGAAACTTTCTCTTCCGGAACTCACTCCTACATGCATGACTCTCGAGCTTGCAGATCGTACAATATCCCGTCCTCTTGGCATTGCCGAGGACGTATTTGTGAAAGTAGGAAAGTTCCATTTTCCAGCTGACTTCGTGGTTGTTGATTTTGATGCCGATCATCGGGTTCCTCTCATTGTTGGTCGAGGATTCCTGAGAACGGGCCGTGCTCTCATAGATGTATTTGAGCAAGAAATCACATTACGTGTTGGTAATGAAGCTGTCACTTTTAACCTTGATCAGACTTCGAGGTACTCCGCAAATTATGATTCTGAATCGGTTAACCGAATAGATATCATTGATGTTGCTTCTGAAGAGTACTCGCAAGAAGTTCTTGGTTATGATCATAATTCTTCGAGTGATAATCTCACTCATTCATCTCAACCCATCATCGCCAATTCTACCCCTTCTTTCACCCCATTTGAGGAAAGTGACTTCATCTTAGAAGAGATTGAAGCCTACTTATCCAGTGATTCTGTACCGTGGGAAATTGATCACGCTCCAATTGACATTGAGGGAGACATACTTCTCATTGAGAAGTTGCTTAATGATGATCCATCATCAGCCCCTCACTTTAGTGATTCAATTCCTGGTGAGATTAATCAAAATGAGATTAATCTGGAGGGAGATTTTCTTGAGAAATTGTTAAATCATGACATTTCTTCTCCTCTCCCTTCCATCAAACTTCATAACAAGGAAGTCAAATCAGTTGAGAAAACTGAAGAATTTCCTGAGGTTGAGCTTAAGGACTTACCGCCTCATCTCGAGTATGCATTTCTTGAAGGTGATGATAAATTACCGGTCATTATTGCTAGAGATTTGAGTAAAGATGAAAAAGCTGCTCTCATAAAAATCTTGAAGTCACACAAGCAAGCAATTGCTTGGAAACTCTCCGACATCAAAGGTATAAACCCTGAGTTCTGTACTCACAAAATTTTGATGGAGGATGACTTCAAGCCAGCAGTTCAACATCAGAGAAGAGTAAATCCAAAAATCCATGATGTTATCAAACAGGAGGTTATCAAACTTCTTGATGCTGGATTGATTTACCCAATCTCAGATAGTCCTTGGGTTAGCCCAATTCATTGTGTTCCGAAAAAGGGTGGCATTACTGTTATCACAAATGAAGATAACGAGTTAATTCCAACTCGATTGGTTACGGGATGGCGTGTTTGCATCGACTATCGTAAGTTGAATGACGCCACTCGTAAAGACCATTTTCCTCTACCCTTCATGGACCAGATGCTTGAGAGATTAGCAGGGAATGAGTACTATTGCTTCCTTGATGGTTTCTCGGGTTACTTTCAGATCCCTATTGATCCACAGGATCAAGAGAAGACCACATTCACTTGCCCATACGGGACTTTTGCCTATAGACGTATGCCTTTTGGCTTATGTAATGCTCCTGGCACGTTCCAACGATGTATGATGGCCATTTTCCACGACATGATCGGGGAAACAATGGAGGTGTTTATGGATGACTTCTCGGTCATTGGGGATTCGTTTCAAACATGTCTCTCCCATTTAGATAAAATGCTTCAAAGGTGTGAAGACACCAATCTTTGTCTAAACTGGGAGAAAAGTCACTTTATGGTCAAAGAAGGCATTGTCCTTGGCCATAAGATTTCAAAGAACGGGATTGAGGTTGATAGAGCAAAAGTCGATGTTATTGCTAAATTACCTCATCCTACTACCGTTAAAGGTATTAGGAGTTTTTTAGGTCATGCCGGTTTCTATCGTAGATTCATTCAAGATTTTTCCAAAATCGCCCGGCCAATGACCCATCTTCTTGAAAAGGATGCTCCTTTTATCTTTTCACCTGAGTGCATCGTAGCTTTTGAAACATTGAAGAAAAAGCTTACTGAAGCACCCATTCTCGTTGCTCCCGACTGGGATTTACCTTTTGAGCTAATGTGCGATGCAAGTGATTTTGCTATCGGCGCAGTCTTAGGGCAACGAAGAAACAAGCATTTTCAGCCTATTCACTACGCAAGTAAGACTATGACCGAAGCTCAAACTCATTACACCACCACAGAAAAAGAGCTATTAGCCGTGGTGTATGCTTTTGAGAAGTTTTGGCCGTATTTAATCTTGACCAAATGTGTAGTGTATACGGATCACTCGGCTCTAAAATATCTCTTTGCAAAACAAGATGCAAAGCCGAGATTGCTCCGTTGGGTTCTCCTCCTTCAAGAATTTGATATTATCATACGTGATAAAAAAGGAGCTGAGAACCTGGCTGCTGATCATCTTTCCAGATTAGAAAACCCTCACCAGGATGTTTTCGAGAAAAAGGATATAAATGAAACATTTCCTCTCGAGACACTCAATACGGTTTCTTTTCGTGGAAACTCTTCTACCCCATGGTTTGCGGACTTTGCAAATTACCATGCGGGTAACTTCATTGTGAAAGGGATGACGACCCAGCAGAAGAATAAATTCTTCAAGGATGTTAAACACTATTTCTGGGATGACCCTTTCTTGTTCAAAATCTGTGCGGATCAAGTCATCCGACGGTGTGTTTATGGACAAGAAGCTCTTGACATTCTCAAAGCTTGTCATGCTGGACCCACCGGGGGCCATCATAGTCCAAACTACACCGCCAAAAAGGTGTTTGATTCCGGGTTCTATTGGCCCACAATCTATAAAGATGCCCACGATTATGTCAAAACTTGTGACGCTTGTCAGCGTCATGGAAATATATCTCAAAGGAATGAAATGCCACAAAATGCCATTCAAGTTTGTGAAATATTTGACATCTGGGGTATTGATTTTATGGGGCCATTTCCATCTTCTCGTGGTAACAAGTACATACTTGTGGCTGTTGACTATTTGTCGAAATGGGTTGAAGCAAAAGCTTTACCTACAAATGATGCCCGAGTAGTTGTGAAATTTTTGAAAGCTCTCTTTGCCAGGTTTGGAACTCCTCGTGCAATAATCAGTGATCGTGGTACACATTTTTGTAATGACCAATTTGATCGTGTCATGCAAAAGTATGGTGTTACCCACCGTCTATCTACTGCATACCACCCCCAAACAAGTGGGCAGGTGGAAGTTTCAAATCGTGGTATTAAAAGAATCCTTGAAAGGACAGTAGGTGAAAATCGTGCATCCTGGTCGGATAAACTCGATGACGCACTCTGGGCTTTTCGTACAGCTTACAAAACACCAATTGGGTGTACTCCTTACAAGCTAGTGTACGGAAAAGCATGTCATCTTCCGATTGAACTAGAGCACAAGGCTTACTGGGCCTTAAAGCATGCAAACTTCGATATACAGACAGCCGGTGATCACAGAAAAGTTCAAATGAATGAACTAAATGAACTTCGTGATCAAGCTTACGAGAACTCTTTGATCTACAAACAAAAGACAAAGAAGATTCATGACTCTAAAATCAAGAACCGCGTTTTCAACATTGGTGATCGAGTCCTTCTTTTCAATTCTAGATTGAAGATTTTCTCGGGAAAGCTTAAGTCCCGCTGGTCTGGTCCATTTACCATTACTAAGGTTTATCCTTATGGCACCATTGAGTTATCTCAGCCTGATGGTCCTAATTTTAAAGTAAATGGGCATCGATTAAAGCATTACTTTGGAGAGGACATTCCCCCTTTGGTTGTCCCGGATCTACAAACATTCCCCATGAACCAATGAATGCGGGGATCGAGTCAAGCTAGTGACTCGGGAATCAAAAATAGTAGCACACACCATATGGATTTTCATCCATATTTCTGTCTTCTTATCCCCTTTCTATCACCCTAGTGTGGGGGAGTTTTCCCCACGCTGTTGTATATTCTCATTCTCAAAAAAAAAAAAAAAAAAAAAAAAAAAAAAAAATGTGTACATATCAAAAACAAAATAATGGCCGTAGTATTTCCCTTTTATGTTCTTTGTTTCGGCATAACCGCCGGTACTTTGAATATTGAGGGCAATATTCATTTCTAAGTGTGGGGGGGAATTCTCACGAATTTCATCATATAATTATTTCACCCAATTCCCCCGTTTTTGGCCAAAATTTTTTTTGGAGTAAGTGTTTTTCACTTACTCAGCAAATGGTAATCAGTCCACCATGTCTAACCCACATAAGGATTGGCTAATCCAGGAGAAACGGCTCTTGGTAAAGATATCTCAAATCCGTTTATGGCTTGCAATTTGCCTAAAATTGTATGGTGTTCAACTCACCATATCTTTAAACTAGTGAAAAGTTGGCTAGCCCGCAAGATTATGGCTTGTGGTAAAGGCAGTTGAAAATCCATAATTGGTAATCGGCTCACCAAAGATAATATTGATAATTTATCTAAGAGTTGGCTAGTCCAGAAGGGTACGGCTTCTGGTAAAGACAAAATCAAATCCGTTGAAAGCTGGTGATTTGCTCAAAATCATTTGGTTATCGTTGTGCCAAGGTTCTTACTTGAACTGAAACAATTGGCTACTCCAGAAGTAATGGCTTTTGGTAAAGAGATTAAAATCCATTATGTTTTCTCAAATCATTGCTAGGGACTAGCAATATCTTAGTGTGGGGGATTGATGAGTGTCTAAATACTCATCATTTTTATACTGTTAGAATGCCAAA
The DNA here is from genome assembly GCA_019973895.1 of Chrysanthemum seticuspe. Taxonomy (NCBI): domain Eukaryota; kingdom Viridiplantae; phylum Streptophyta; class Magnoliopsida; order Asterales; family Asteraceae; genus Chrysanthemum; species Chrysanthemum seticuspe. The sequence continues at coordinate 135,810,623 of BPTQ01000004.1, forward strand.
AACATGTGAAAACACTCAGAAACACATCAAAATGATAAAAATATCACAAACAAGTGTTTTATATGTTTTAAATGCAAAAACATCAAAATCTGATGAAAAATGTATCAAGTTTGCATAATTGGCAGTTTTAGTCCCCCAAGTTATAAAAGTTGTCAAAATCAGTCCCTGGTAATTCAAAAACTTGTAAAATATCATTTTAGGTCCTTGAGATTCAAAAGTTGTCAAAATAAACCCTTCCAAGTTTAAAAATCACAAATTGACAACTTTAGTCCTTTAACTTTGAAAATTGTCAAAAATAGTCCTTGGTTAATTTAAAAAGTGAAAATTATCAAGTTTTAACCTTGTTCTATTCATAAATGACAAAAATGGTCCTTATGATAAAACTTTTTGAGAAATTACAATATTGGTCCCTCAAGTTTTAAACTTGACAGTTTTGGTCCCTGGATTTTAAAATATGGAAATTATCAACAAAGGTCCTTGTACTATTATTACTTGGCAGGTTTAACCCTTGTGAAAGCTTTGGAACATGTTAAAAGCCAGCCCCTTAACTTTAGCCAAATTGCAAATATGGTCCTTGTTGTTTCACTAAACCATCCGGACCCTATTATTACACTAAGCCCAATCCAAACCCAAAACACTTGACCCGGCCCAACTTTTTAAATCAAATAAAACCGCGCCACTGTAGACCCTCCTCCTTCACGCCTGTTTCACCAATACCAGTGGTTTTTAACCACTGGTTTTCTCCTTTCCACCTCACTTTCCCACTCAAATACACTCCACCTCCACCTCCACATCAATCCAAGCCCCAATTAATGAGAAAAACCCACTCTTTGAAAAATGGCGCCAAAATCGCCATGTGGCATATCTGATTATCTGGATGATTTCAACGGTTAGATTGTGGTGGGATATTTTCAGAGGTCGACAAGTGAAGTCAGAGGTCAATAAATATCAAGGATTGTGCAATGTAATTAGATATCTAGTGTAAATTTCAATTTTAATGTCGTTTTAGTTTAACTGTTAAAATTCAGTGTTTGTTTAAGCTTCAAGCCTTGTATTTTATGTTTCTAAGTTAAGAAAAAACTTTTGTAAGCAATCAATTTCAGTTTCAAGTATTATTTCAAGTTATGCAATTTTCTCATTATTCAAGAAATCTCAATCTGTTAAAATGTTGTTAGAAATTGTTACTTTGGACTGAGAAGCACACATAAGCTCCATATAAAGCTTATACAAGCTTTTAGATACTCTAAAAAGCAGTTTGTTAGCAAAAGTCAGAAATTCACAAAAATTACAAATAAATAGCTTAAAAATAAAAATCCATGGTTCAAGGCTCTAGCAGGTTGGAGCAGGATATATAATGGATGGTCTTGGGTATAGTGCTTATTGGTAAGCTATAGGATTGGTTATTTGGTCCTAGTTCTCAGTTTGTGACCTAAAGCCATTTGTAAGCTTTTGCTCATTTCTTGCATTTTACTGTTTAAATCAGTCATTAGTTGTAATCTCTGTTTTTTAGTGTTCACTAGCTATAGTTAAGTCTAATTAAGCTTTAAAATTAGTTGTTTGTTCTTTAAAATCAGTAGATAAGTAAAATCTCATTTTAGACAGTAAAATAGCTTAAAGCTTAAATTGTTAATTATATGTTGTTATTGTTATTAGTTAATGCTTCATTAGTTCTATTTAATGATATCATAAGGTTTTTAATCAATAACTTGGTCTATATCAGTGAAATACTTTGAAAAGCTCAAAATCAGTTTCTGAAAGTAGTGTTTGGATTTGTGTATTTCTCTGTGTAACAGGTTGTTGCAGACTTTGTTCTTTGTTGCTACATGTAATACTTGGTCTATATAACTCAGTTTAGCAAAGAAAACCAGAGCTTGTTAGTCTTAAAAGTCAAACTTTCCTTAATTCTCACCTTACTCAGTCACTGTTGGAAGTTTGAGTGTAAAATTCATCACAGTAGCATAAAACTTGATAACCTAGCTTAAAATCATCTCATCTTAGCTTAAATTAACATAATCAGATAGTATAAGCAGTTTAAAATTCATTTTAGTCAAACTATTCAGTTTTTAGAAAAGTCAAATGTGCCCTGTGCACAGTTTTTACATCCACTTTCAAAAGCTCATACAGAGCTTAATACTTGGTCAAATCCAGTGATTTTTGTTTCTTTGTATAGCTAACCTGGTCCTCTTTAGGTTCCAAGTTAAAAATCTCAATTTGGAGCTTATTTACCAGGGCTGCATAAGCTTATCATTCTGTCCCATTTTACTCAGCATTAACTAAGTCTCAAATCAGTGGGTTCTCAGGTTTTGCAAAAGCTTCTCAAAAGCTTATTTTAGCTTGTTTTGATTTCATATTTTGTTTTTAGGTAGCCAACCAGGTCTTTTACAAGCTCTAATCATTTCTTTTCAGTTTTAGCTTATTTTGTGATCTGTGCTTAAGCTTAAAGTAGTATACCATTTTCTGTTTTCATAAACAAGCTCAAACTTCAAATCTGTGAAAACTTGTAATCAATAGGTTCAAGCTTGTTGTTTTTGGTTGAAATAGAGTTGTTTTAGCTTAATATAGCTTCTGTATCAAAATGGTAGCTTTTGGTTATCATTTAGCTTTTTCTAGTGCTTATTTATAAGCAGTCACAACTGCAGTTGCTTATTTCTCCAAACAAGCCTATGTTTTTCTATTTTTTTTAGATTCTACATATTAAAATAGACTTTTCCTAAAATTTTCATTATTTTTCATAACTGTTTGCTATTTTTCTTATTTAAAAACAGTTTTTAGGTATTTTTAAATAGCTTTTAATACTAAAAAATTATAAAAAGTTAAAAAAAATGATTTTTCAATTTTCTTAGGTTAAGATAAATATAAAAGTAATAAAAAGTATTTTTCCATAATTTTCTTAGTTTAAAAAGTATTTTTTAGCATTTTAATTAGTTTTAAATAGTTTTAAATTAATAATAAATACATAATAAGTCTAAAAAATATATTTTTAGTTTTAAAATAAGTTTTATCATATTTTAGATTTTTCCAAGTTATAATTTCATTTTTCTAGGTTAATTTTGTATTTTCTTGTATTTTAGTGCAATTTAAATACTTAATAAATAGTTTTTAATTAATAATAATTAAATAAATAGTTGTAAAAATAATTTTCTTTTTCCAATAATTTTCTTTTATTATTAGGATTCCAAAAGTATAATTTTTATATTTTTAGGCCTTTTATTTCTTTAAAACTCACTTTTTATTTTATACGTAGACGTAATTTTATTTTAAACGTAAGTTTTAAGTTGTAGATTTTAAACGTTCATCGCCTTTAAAAATAGTGATAGCGTTTATTTAATAGATTTTAACTTTTTAATCTTTTTAATTTGCATTTAAGTCGCTTTAATTTGTAGATTTTCTCTTTAGGTATAATTTTCCATCGAAAACCCTACTGATCGCTATCCTTAGTGATCATTCTACCATCTGATTAAGTGTTTTAACACCAATTCATCCTCCGTGGGACTTAACGACCCAGGAATTCCCTATATTCCTCTGATCTTAATTGCATTTGTGTTTAAGCCGTTTTAAGTCTAATTGACTTGACGGTTCGGACGCAATCACACCCTACCCCCACCCACCCACCCCCCCCCCCCCCCCCCCGAAAAAAAAATTTCCCGCCAAAAATTTTTTTTCTAGGGGCCAAAAAAAATTTTTTTTTTTTGCCAAAAATTTCCCTCCAAATTTTTATAACTGTGATGCACCTTTTTATTTTGGTGCATCACAGTTATAAAAATTAATTATAACTATGACGCCCCAAATTTTATAACCGAGATGCACCCAACGATTGTTACCTTATATGTTTCAATAACATTGCAAAAACTTAGTATATTATGCTCTTTAAGGGGCATTAGTTATACAACAAGAGACGGAGCTATGGTATCCATGGTAGCGTCGCATGCTTTGTCATTGGGATAACGCTAGGGCATATATTAACAATCGTGAATTGATGAAAAGTAAGTTAACCATGTGATTAATAAAATGACTTTGAAACATGTTAGGATAATTGATTTCATTTTATATTTAACCATGTGATTAATAAAATAAGCGTGTTGAATCAGTTGAAAAATCTCTCTTTTATACACAAAGGTTGACGGTTCTAATTCAAAACTTTTTCTGGAATAAGTTAATAACATATGTGATCTGATGCACCTTTCTATTTTGGTGAATCACAGTTAAAAAAAGTAGTTATAACTATGATGCACCAATTTTTATAACTGAGATGCACCAAAATAAAAAGGTGCATCACAGTTTATAAACTTTTGGCGGGGAAAAAAAAATTTTTTGCGGGGGGGGGGGGGGGGGGGGTAGGTACCGGGGGGTGGGGTGGGTGGGGGTGGTTTTCAAAAGTTACCTTTGAAGTTTGAGATGTTTTAAATTAGACCCTATAACTTTTTTTCTCACATCCACCTAAGCAATACTATTTATTTTTCGGATTTAATGTATTATATAACCATTAATTTTTCTTTGTATTGTTATAACCGGAGGCATTAATTTTCGGATTTATGTGTTTTGTTGTTTATTATGTAAATTTCGGATTTTTTTTTATTAATTTTCGAAAATTGTTTATAAAAAAGGAGCCTTGCAAAGATTCGAACCTGGGTCTGTTAGTCTACAAACAAACATGATTACCACTAGACCAACACAAATTTTTGATTATAACTTGGAAAATCAAATTTATAAATCTCTACAACCAATCATTGACCATTTTAATTAGTTTGAAAAAGAATGTATTTATCTACAAAAATTATATTTTTTATATCCCTTCCTTAATTATGATTAAAGAATTATACTTTAACCTAATCTTATTTATGTATAAAAATTCAAAGTTCATAATATTATGTTTTCTTAAAACCCTAATATTATTTTTTTCTTCTAATCGATCTACATAAAAAAAATTCATCAACCAATTATGGTGGCTAAGGTATATATGATCGTTCATTATGTATGTTGTTTCTTTAATTTTCGTACAATTTTTATAGAATTATTGGAGGTCTAATACAGGTTTGTGTTTATATATTTACATGTGTCTCTTTGGTTAGCAAAACCATCAAATAATCTATAGGTAAAATGTGTTCACATAAATAGTTATTATGTTTATGTATGACTTAAAAAGTTTATATGCTGTACATAGATGGTCGATGTCAAAACCATTGCTGTACATAGGGTACGTAATTTATCGGCTATTTTTTTCGTTGTTTTAAGCTTTTTTACGCATGTGTTATTGACATTTGTTGTGCATGTGAGTTTATAAAGGTTGGATTTAACCTTCGCCTTCAAACTATTATCTTATGTTATCATGTATGACTTTCCATCTCTTTTATCTTATTTTATCATATGATTAGGTATTTATGATATACTTAGGGAAATTGGGACACCAAAATAGAAAGCTATCAGAAATCTGTGTTTGGTTAAGATATATTTGTCGCAATTTCCGACATTTATGTGCATCACTTGCTGAAGTAATTTGACTTAATTAAGTAGGATGATGTTTTCTAATTAACTAATTTTTTTTACTGGTGTAGTCTGTTTTTTGGAAAGATATTAATTTTTCAATTGGTAAGGACTAAGGAGTAGATAGTGTGATTTGTGGAATGATGTTTGTGGTAGTTTAGTTAGATACAACAAACACGACCAAGTTTTATCCTTTTTGACTGCTTCCATATAGCAGGAGCAGGCTCATGATTTTCGTGACTCAAAGTAAGGTAGAGGTGGTTAAATAAGGTGGCCGACTAAGTTTCAAAAACATTTTTTTTTGTATGTCAGCATAAAGATGTCGTTCCAGATACACAAGCAGGCTGGAGACCATAGGTAATGCATTCAAAAAGTAATAAATTAGAATATGTAAAAATTTATTCGTAAATACGTTATGCCCATATCTCTTCAAGCCCGTTTATACAAATAAAAAAGGGTTAATAACCTTTTAAAGCACTATACTTGTCAAGAATGTTAGTTCTGCGTAGCGAATTAAAAAAATAACTCTTTTAGACATTAAAGTTGACATTTTTGTCTTTCTTTAAGTATTATGACCATATTATGACCATTTTACCCTTTCTGAATTTTTTTCGAAATACTTTTTTTCGAATTTTTTTTTCCAAAATATTTTTTTTGAATTTTTTTTTTGAAATTTCTGAATTTTTTTTTCGAATTTCTTTTTTTTTGAAATATTTTTCGAAGGGTAAAATGGTCATAATACTTAAAGAAAGACAAAAATGTCAACTTTAATGTCTAAAAGAGTTATTTTTTTAGTTCGCTACGCAGAACTGACATTCTTGACAAGTATAGTGCTTTAAAAGGTTATTAGCCCAATAAAAAAGGGACAATAGTTTATATATGATTTCGTTTAAGGGACCAATGTACTGTTATTATAAGCAACACATGCATGTAATGTGGTCCCTTAAATCTACTCAAAATAAAGTGTAGTTAACATGACACTATAAAGTGTAGTTTCTTAATTAAAAATGAAAATAAGGTGTGGTGTTTTAAATGAAATTATGCATCTTTAAGTGATATTTATAATTTTGCAAGTCTGGTAGTGGAAGATGGAACAAATTGGAGTATGGGGCAACACCAGCTGTTTATTTAGTGTTAAAGTGTATTTGGAACCTGCAGGTATTTGAGTTTTTATATTATTATTTCTACAAAACGTGTGTTTCTATTGTGACCAACCACTAACAAAGCACAGTTGTGTCCTTTAAAGTTATTAAAGTGTGTTAATTAATGTATGTGAGTTTAGGAAGAAATTTACCTGAATGTGCAGATTTCTACTGCTGAATTGAAGACATTGAAGAAAGAAATGAGTACATGGAGACTATACCTCCATGTGCTGCATGACAAGATCAGGTATTTTATGAGAAAGCTTATAGTTTATATAAGCTTGAAAAAGTGTTTTATGACAAGCTCAGGTAGTTTTATGCTATAAAAGTTTTATGACAAGCTCAGGTAGTTTGTTTGAAAAATATGGGAAATTCAGTTTATTTCATATTTGGGATGCTATTTTATGATATAAGGTGGAGCTTAACGGGGTGTTTGGATGTTATTTTTTGGGATTCATAGAGATATGTATCGGTCTATGTTTTGGTTAGGGCTGAGCATCAAAGGTCCAAAACCGAACCGGACCGACAAAACCGACCGAACCGACAAAAACCGAGCCGAACCGACGGCCCGTCGGTTCGGTTTCGGTTTCATGTTTTACGTGTTTTCGGTTTCGGTTCGGTTCGGTTCGGTTCGGTTCGACCCAAAACCGACAAAAACACACCTAAATACACCTAAACCGAACCGAACCGACGGCCCGACACAAAACCGAACCGGACCGACGGCCCGTCGGTTCGGTTTCGGTTTAGGCTTTTCATGATTTTCGGTTTTCGGTTTTGTCGGTTCGGGTCGGTTCGGTTCGGTTCTGGCCCGATGCTCAGCCCTAGTTTTGGTTAAAGGTTGATGGTTTATTAAAGAAGTGGGATAAGTTGAAGTATAAATGTATATTTCAGCAAAAGAGCGGGAATTTTGATGATCTTTGTGGAGTTATAAGGGTGACTGTTACGCTGACATTATTAAGTTTAAAGATGAGAAGTTCTAAGCAAGTTGGGGAAGCTACTGAACTATGGGATATGTGTCTTTTGAAGAGGAATGGTAGGATTTGTGTATTAAGTTCAATGTTTAGTGTTGTTGTTGTATGGTGGTTTGCTAGGATTGTGAATTTGTGTGGTTCCATAATCTTTGGTTTAATTAATTGGTTGAATCATCTGATTGTTTTTATAACTTGTATAATACAGTAACAAATCTCAAATCGTGTCAGAGAACTTCTACTAATTCTTACGTAATGGCAGCTGCTTTTCATAAAAAAAATGACTTACTATAGATGGGAATGTATGGCCTGATTATTTATATATTTGCATTTTGAAATCTCTAAATATTTTTCCATTTTGGTATTTTACTCGTGAAGTTCTATGTGTTAGCATATAATAATATGGTCTAATTTGTTTGTTATAAAGGTGTGAGCATTATTAAGATGGATCAGCAAGGGCATGGACAAGTCTTAGGTATGGGGGTTGTTGGTAGCTCTGCACAGATGCCTTACAATATGGCACCTTATCCTCCAAACCAAATGATGGGGATTGTACCCCATGCATCAGTTGGAGGGTCGGTTTCTCCTTTACAAACATCTGGTCTTACGTCTCCACCAGGACAACTTGCACAACAGCAACTCGCTTATCATCACATTCACCAGCAACAGCAACAACAGTTGCATCAACAACTTCAAAATTTCTGGGCAAACCAGTACCAAGAAATCGAGCAAACCACTCATTTCAAGAACCATAGTTTACCATTGGCTAGAATCAAGAAAATCATGAAAGCAGATGAGGATGTACGAATGATATCTGCTGAAGCACCTATCATATTTGCTCGTGCATGTGAAATGTTTATCCTTGAGTTGACTTTAAGGTCTTGGAATCATACTGAAGAGAACAAAAGGAGGACGCTTCAGAAAAACGACATTGCTGCTACAATCACAAGGACTGATATCTTTGACTTCTTAGTTGATATTGTACCAAGAGAGGATCTGAAAGATGAAATTATTGCTTCGACTGTCCCAAGAGGCGGGCCACTTCCAGTTGGAGCTCCAACCGAGGGTCTTTCGTATTACTATATGCCTCCACCACAAGTTGGGGCTTCAGGGATGTATATGGGTAAGCATGTGGATCCTCAAGCTCTTTATGGACAGCATCCTCGTCCATACATGGCTCAGCCTATGTGGCCACAACAGCAACAACAAGAACCACAGGAAGATGCTTAAACAGGTATCGCTTAAAACAACAAATTCCAATGTTATATCTGAAAGTATTCTAGCTATCACTTTTATCACATATATTTTCCTGACATCTATGCATCGTTCCACTTTCTGTTTCTTCTATTAATAACCTTACAAAATTGTACATCACACGCACTTGCACAATAGAATTGTTTAAAGCATATTAGCTTTTACGTGATACCTATATTTATACAGATTTTATCATAATGACACTTTGCAGAAATGCATTCAGGCTTTGAAATAATCCAATATTAGTGTGTTTATACATTGCAAAAGAAAAGGAGTTTAAGAATATATATGAATAAAAACTAGCCTAATATTTAGAAGCTAGGCGGAGTTTATTGACCAACAATAAACATGTAATGGCATCCTTTTATTTGTGGTCAGTTTGTTTGTTTTCATTTAAGTGATACACATGTGGCTAGAAGCTAGGGGAGTTTCTTTTGACCAACAATGTTTGCAGTCATTCACTTCAAATGATAAGCTTTAAGGAAAGTTCATTTCATAGCAATGTCTTAAGAACTCACTAATGCTAATGTTATAAATACGGTTTGCTAAAAAGATTTGCATGAAGTTATTGTCCTTTATGGCCAATGTCGATCCAACCAAAAGAAACTAGGACAAACACTATCTTTATGCATTTTAGGATGTACATGTAAGTCTTTCTTGCTGCACTCGCCGTTTCTATCTTAGAGGTGATGTTTCAAGGATTCCACTCAAATTTTCTCGCATAAAAGCACTATTATTTATAAGATTGAACCTTTATATGAATCTAAAAATAGAGTCATCAGGTTGTTTTTTAGTAGCTAAATGCACTTCGAAAAAACGTGAATATGTAGAGTAATAAAACTATTTTGTGCCCACTGCTTATATTGGCTGAATACATTGTATTGATATATTTTTAGTTAACAAACACTGAAAAGCAGTTTAACAAGCAGACTCAAGAACTAATTCAAACAAAAAAAAAATCAAAAGCATATTCATGAAATTAAAAATCAAAACAGATTTACCAAACAGATCCTAAGGGAAGATTAAGATTAGAGGCTAACTAAAATGAGCTTAATTACTTAAACTAACACTAAAGTATACTAAGGATGGACTGAATAAGCACTCTAAATTAACAAATAAGCTAATCTTAAGGCCAAATAGTACTAATACTACTGCTGCTACAGTGGACTTAAAAGGGACAGAATGGTGCTAATGAGGCACTTTTGCAGACTTCATATAAGCTATAGGATAAGCTCTAATGGGAAAAGAAAGGCAAAACAGATAAACCACTACCTAAAACTACTAGAGGAGTCAAAAACTAAGTCCTAAATTCAAATGAATAAGCAGATAAGCTGCTGTAAAGAGGCTAAGAGGGACATATATGATCAGCAAAACAGAATAGGGACAAGATGGGGCAATTGCAGGCTAAAAATGAGGCATCTAAGAAGCATTCAATCCCAAACAAAGACAACAAAGATTAAGACTAGACAATTAGCTACAAGTATACTCAAAAATCAAGTCATTTTATCAAATGGATAATCAGATAAGTAGCTGAGAAGAGTGCTACTTGGGACAGTGACATAGTGCAGCAGACAGATAATTGGCTCAACTGGGAACCTTTGATCACCAAAATAAGTAGTTTAAAAGCATTTACTCACCAAGTAAGTTGAACACAGATTATCTAGGGTATGTAGAGATTATGAAAAAGCAATTTGAACCACTTTTAGACCTAATTGAGACCTTAGAAATGACTGTTGATGATCACTGATTGGGACAGAACTGAAACTGTGAAAGAAAGAATTTTAGACTCAAAATACTATTCTAAACTTGGAACCTCAAAAACTTTGATTGATAAAGCTTTAAAAACAGATTTGAAACTCAGTAGACTCAGATTTGATTAACCAAAATCATTAAAACTTGCAAATTAAACCAAAACCAAACATTACTTTAAATTTTAAAATGCAAACTAATTGATAGAAGATGAAACTTCTTGGGCTCCCCATCCCATGAGAATTGCAACAATTTCCTCTTCAAGAAATTTTTCATGCTAAACTTAATTGACCACCCTTCAGTACTAATAAACTGTTTACACATGTTCCGCCTAAAGCTTTCATGTGATGCTCGTCTTGAAGTTCCCTCATGCGGCCACTAACAGCAAGAAGAGCTTTAGATGGAACACAACCTCTGTTTACACATGTTCCGCCTATCACATCACCTTCGATGATAGTTGTTTTTAGACCCTGCCATGTACTCCATAAAACTTAACTTTTTTTCCATCTTACGCATAACGTGATTTAGTATATTTTTGTTTTTTACATTATGTGATGGTTTATTTCTTCATTCTGTTTCTTATTTTTGATGCCATTATTGAGAGACTGTCGTGCTACTAAATATAGTTTGCTACAACCCTGGGTAGCTGATATCCCTTTCTTTGATTGCATCAAATCATTACAAACTGAGATCAATGACAATTAAGATGGATTTTGCTATTGGTGGAAATCTCAACCCATTTACTCATAAATGGGCTTATTTAGGTTATACTTAGTGGATCAATTTGGTTTATTAGAAAACGCTAAAACGAAAATGAGTGAAAAGTCGCTCAATCTATGTTCCAATTGCATATAACCTTTTTAAATCGTCTGTTAAAATTGCTGAACCACTTTTTATATTTTTTATTTAATATATGGCGGAGTTACCACGGTATAAGAAATGTTTTTGATTTTTTCTGCAAGCTGTTACCAACCTGCCCTTTTTGTCAGTCTACTCTTAGTTAAATCTGGCAAGAATGTCCCAGCTTTTGCTGGCTGACAACATGCTAACTTACTAGCTGACCATTTTGAGGCTTCACTGATGTTATTATTTGCATGTGCTATCTCCAGTTTCCAAGGTGCATAAGAAGTCAGTTCATTTGCAAACCAAACTTTTCAGTGGCTTGCATATTCAAGGACCATGTGTGCTCAAACAAAGAGGTGCAATGGTTGTGAAGGCGTCTGTAGAAATAGATGGTGCAGAGCCAGAAAAGACCACCACGGCTCCTTCAGAAACCAAAGATGAAAGCTTATCTGTTGAAGAGCTTCCATTGGAGTCAAAACTTCAGCTTATCTTACAAGCTAAGTGTTCAGGCTTAGGTGATTTTACTGTGACTTACGTCTACGAAGTATCCTTCATTTTCTGTCTGTTTTTTTAGCTTTTAAATTTTATTTCACATAATCTAAATTTCTCTTTGTGAATCCATAACCAGGTCTTGCTGATCATGATAATTACCATGAATATTGTCGTCTTCTTGGACGATTTAGAGTAAATTATCAGGTGATTATATTTATTTTTGTTATCTGCATATAACTTGCAAGTTCTGAGATACCATTTGTCATGTTTAGTCTTTACATATGTACTACGTTTTGGTCTTGCATCATTGGGCTCATGTATTCCATTTACATGTGAAGTTGTAAACCTACTGTAGTAGGTACGGTACTCGTGTCTTGTGCTTCAAATAAGTTGAATGAGTGCAATACTTAAAATAATTTGGCCTTATAGAAGAGAATATGAAACGTGTATTTTGTTTAATTTATCCCTTCTCTGAGTAGAACGAAGTTACATGTTTAATTCTCCACGTGTAACTGTTAATATACTTTAAACCCATTTAACCCATTCTCATTTATCTTTTCTAGCTAATTTTTTTTATTAGGCCATTTTGAGATAGCATCACGCGTAAAGCACTGGTTATAAGAAAATGGGTAGAAACTGTCATGGTTGACTGGTAGTTCCATGTATCAATCTCTCAGAAAACTCCATTTCCGTTTACTATGCCATATTTCCTCTTATATTGAAACTGAGATTCAAACAAATCCTTGTAGAACGTCAGATGAACCCTGTAATGAAGAGCGTTTGTGGGGCTGTCTTTACGCAACACAATCTCTAACTTTGAGGCCATTCTTCAGAACACGAGTCACAGAACTTGGTTATTCGCTTGATTGATGGATAAAGGTGTCTAATATCTTTGTGAACATTATATGGTAAGGTTTTCCAGGTGATTCGTAATCTCGTGATATCCTATGTTGAGACTAAGTGCCACAACAACTTTCCTAATTTATTTTAATGAGATTTTAAAGGGGTCATCAAAGTATTTATCTGATAAGATCGAAAGTACCAATAAAATGGAAAGCAATGATGTAACCCCACCACACACACACACACACACACACACCACTCTAAATACCTCAATAGCCTCAATCCATCCCCACGATAGTCATCAACCTTTTCTCAGTTAACCTTAAACTCCTCAAAAGAATGTTTGAAGGAAATGAATACTGACTATTTTATTTTGTATATATCAGTGATGAGGAGATACTTGGTCAGGGAATTCAGTATAACAAAGCCTTGCAATATATTATTGAGAAACACGACGCTATTGCCTCTGGTTCTCTACTTCCTCCCCAGCCAAGAGGGTGAGACAGGGTACCATGGCTTCTATACAAGGACTCTTGACTACATGCAGTCGCACACTGGAGGAAAGCAGACTAATGCTTCTGGTAAGGTTAAGTTTTTCTTAATTGCATTGTTTATATTTTGTAGTTCGCAAAAAAGATTTGTAAGTTTAAAATAGGTTCAAGAGAGTTTAAGTAAGCTGCAGCGAGAGCCTCCAATCCAGACAAGTCATCATAGAGGTAGTCTTTCTTTTTTCACGCCTCATTTTTTAATTAAGCTACTTCAGTTTTCATTACTTTTCTTTTCAGGTTTCTTTATTTTTCATTCTTTTAATTAGAGTTTTACTCTCTGGAACTCTCAAAGGTCTTCCGTTTCTTGCTGTGTATTTTATATTTTTAAGATAAATGTAATGAAACATCAAAAGCGTTTGATGCGCTAGACTTATTTTTTCTCATTAAAGATGGTTGTTTGATGTTTTTATTTTTATTATTTACTAATTATACATGAAAAATCCACCAACAGTCATACTTGAGTTATCTTGATATTGTTAAATACAAATAGATGCCATTGGAATTTATTAAAGCATTCTCAAGTTGGGCAACTCTACCGGGCAGCTCAGACACCTGCGTTGCCAGCTCCAGGTCTGCCAGAGTAACTGATATCCAAAGGGTGTCCACAAAGCGGCGAGTTTGAGTTTGACCAACCTTTTATTTATGAGCATGGTCAAAATGTCGTTTCCAAAAAGAGGTATTTTAACTTCTGATATATTAATTTCCGATTGCAAATGATTGTAAAAAGCTTATAAACCATATAGTATTAATATTGTACAAATTGTAAAACTTGTGGTTTAAATTTTCTTCTTTTTTCCACTTATATATTATGATAGTGCTAGAAGTCGTCATGTATATAATGTTACATGGCAATATTTTGAAAAGTATATTTTGATTTCTTCAGTGACAAATACAAAAATAAATGGATATAAGAAGCAAGAATGAGAGGCTTTATAACGTTCAATGTTGTTTGCATTGATCTTACCTAGCCACTTCCGCCCGCCTCTTGGCCTGTTCAGCAAGCTCAGACAACTCCCTGTAGTCGCACACTGGAGGAAAGCAGACTAATGCTTCTGGTAAGGTTAAGTTTTTCTTAATTGCATTGTTTATATTTTGTAGTTCGCAAAAAATATTTGTAAGTTTAAAATAGGTTCATGAGAGTTTAAGTAAGCTGCAGTGAGAGCCTCCAATCCAGAAAAGTCATCATAGAGGTAGTCTTTCTTTTTTCACGCTTCATTTTTTAATTAAGTTACTTCAGTTTTCATTACTTTTGTTTTGCAGGTTTCTTTAGTTTTCATTCTTTTAATTAGAGTTTTACTCTCTGCAAGTCTCAAAGGTCTTCCGTTTCTTGCTGTGTATTTTATATTTTTAAAATAAATGTAATGAAACATCAAAAGCGTTTGATGCGCTAGACTTATTTTTTCTCATTATTAGATAAATATAATGAAACATCCCTTTCTAAGAGCAGTTGATGAGATCCAAACATTGCTAAAAACTGTTTTTATGTTACAGTATTGCACTTGTGATGTTTCAAGAGAGGAACCGGAAACGCAGATCTGTAATTGGCAGCAACTAACATTAGTCCTGACACTGAACTGAGACGATAGGCAGGTCCTACTATGAAAATGATATGATAATAAGGTTCAAATGAGGTGTTAAGTGAACTGACAGAGTCATGATCAATTCATATAAAAATTACAAGAAAACTGAGCCTAATAACGTTGCTTCTTATAAGAAATGATTAAGGCTTTGTGATATCCAAGTTTTCTGCAATATTTTCTTGGTTTTAAATTTCATCACCATTACTTTATTCTCATAAACATGCTAATCTATTTGGTGTATAGATAGTCTTAAATGCTTTATGTATATGAGAACTTACTTAATAAATCTTGACATGCTGATCCAATAATCTACGGTGAATTACTGGCAGTAGCTTAGCACATGAACAAGAACGAGCAGGAGGCGAACTTACTTACGGATTTATGTTTTTTTTACAAAGATGGTAGCGCGTAAATAACAAAGGAAGAGCTACAAGAAGCTGGAAATAAGTTTCTTACAGATCATGCACCACGTGGTAAGTGATTATTTGGGTTACATCTCATCATGAATGCACAAAATTATTCACTTCGCCATCTGAATCCAAGGTTTCCTGTTAGTACAGTTATGCATACTCAATGCCTTTAGACAAACATCTGAATTTGATTCAGTTGACAGTAATGAGTGAAGAAATCACCTACAAGAAGCATAGAGTCTAACTTACGCAGAGCTGGGAGGTTCAGGTGAACGTATCCACGAGCTTTTGGTGTCATTATCTGTGAAACAAATATACAAAGTTACTAAGATTTATATGTGAAAATGGTTTATAAAGTCAAGAAGGGAACAAGAAGATGCCTCTAATGTCCTTCCGTCAGCACCAGATTGCTTAGCAGGAATTAACTGAACCATATAGTTGGTTGGAGAAAGCAACCAGTCCATCTCTCTATACAATATTAATATTGGCTCTTATTGTATATAATTTGTACATATAGTTTGTTTTAAATTGTCACCTTTCCGATAACATTTTAGTATTAATATTGGCTCTTATTTTTGATAAATAGTTGTCGGTGATGTGGTATGTATCACGAGCCAATCAAAGAGAAGCTTTTATGGGCTCAGATTTAAAGTAAAGTAAAGTAAAAGTAAAGTACCTCCCAATACCGTCTTCCACGGGTTATGGGTCCCAATACCGTCTTCCATGGTGTATGGGGGAGGTTGAGACGTAGACAGCCTTACCCCTACCTAAGGTAAAGAGGTTGCTTCCGGTTCTACCAAAGGTAGAAAAGGACCTCCGGCCTTGCAAGGGGTGAGGATCGAACCCTTAACCTCTGTCTCCAGTGGCAAGAGTGTTAATCACTTGATCCAACCTTGCTCTTTTAAAGTAGGGTTATGGTACACGTAAGTTACTAAAGTTTCCAAAAAAATTGTCCTAAGTTACTATAGTTTAATTTTGGTCATCCAGGTTACCCATGTTAATGTGACCGGTTCACTAGGTTACCACGTTTTATCTAACTTATAATACCCGGTTACAATCCTACGTGGCCAATTGTATTATTTTATAACTAAAACATAAGTGGGGTTTGATAAGGTTTTAAAAGGTACCATTTTGAGGGGTCGTTTAAGTCCTTATTTGATCACTTTTGTATCCGTTATTGCTTAATATCGTTCCTTTTCACTTTTTAGGTCTCGTGAAGGCAAAATGCTGGAATGGCACTTATTTGGACGAAAAGGCGCGAATATATGAAGAAAATGGCCAAAGTCGAAATCGAGGCACTCGCAGTTGCTGAAGTTAGAAGGCGACGGCGTCAGGTGCTATTGGCGACGCCGTCCCAAAATTATTGTGACGGGCCAGAACCCAAAACTCGTATTTTCAAGAGACGGCGTCTAGTGGTGAAAGAGTAGGCCGTCGCTACTTAGACGGCCTAGATGCAATACAGACGACGTCAGAAGCTGAAGAGGACGGTGTCACGGATATAAGATGACGCCGTCGCAAGGTTAACGTGGCCAAGACGAAACCCTAATGGCGGCGACACGACGGCGTCACTAAACATAAGGTGACGCCGTCGCAATTGTAATCTTATATATAGAATCCGAATTTTTCAGTCTTTGTGTGGAGAGTCTTTGGAGTAAAAACCTAAAACCGAACCTAAGGTGTCTTGTACAGTATTTTAGGGTTTTAAACCCTATCTTACATCAAGATAAGTCTTTACTTCATTAATTCAATTATGTCTTTGATTATTTGTGTGTATGCTTGCATGTTCTCCATGTCCGGCTAATTTATTTGTGTGTTTGCTTAGGAAGTATGAAACTTAATTATTGAATATTGATTGGTTGTTTCTTATCTTAGTTGATTAATGATCTAGTAATGCGATAGGTCATTCGTTGTGCACTTAATGCTTGATTCATCTTTGTGAACCTTAGAGTATAATTACCTGAGTAATTGTAGGCTAAACCATCCGAAGAGCGCCTTAGAGTAGGAGTCTATAATCTCTAGTGGGTTTGTAGACAAGACCCTTTGGTAAGTTCGAAGAGTTAGGGAGAAACGCATACCCTACAACCTTAGACACACAACGCAACTAGGAATAAGACGTGACACTCAACCATCAATAGGAGATAATTAAGGAGTAATACAAACTAAGTAAACACATCTTTAAACTATCATACGAGCACACATTAATTAGACATAGACTCCCACAACCTTAGTTTAGATAATTAGATAATAGTAGAGTAATCGGTAGAAATACCAACCCCCCAAATCCAATACCCGAGATTCGTACCTTTCCATTTTCATAAAATATAAAAAGAAAAAAAAATAATCTTCCTCAACCTTAACCTTAGCGTAGTAACTCCCTACTAGCATTCCTATTCCCCTAGAGAACGATATCAATACCCGTGGCTTACCCTAATTACTACACTACAACGATTAGGTTCACTCCCTAGGGTGTTATAAAACTTGCTCGAAGAAAAGGAAGTTCCTTTGACCCCGAACGACGCGTGTAGCGTTATCAAGTTTTTGGCGCCGCTGCCGGGGAATAGAATAGCTAGTTAGTAGTCCACCTCGTTTAGGTTTCTTTGCTTGATTCATATCAAGTAAATTTTTTCTCATTTTTAGCTTCCTCGTAGTCTATCCCCCTTCTTCGTGACCTTTGTTCGTAACCATTTTCATTGACTATTCCGTTAGCCGTTATGGAGAACGCGAATCTGCCAAAACTTTCACCCAATCAGCGAAATCTACTACATAATTTACCCCTTCCACTCCAAAATGAGATCTTGAGGTTCCAGCAACATCATGATGAATCCTTTCCGGAGGCGTGGACTCGAATTAAATATTTATTACAAAAAGTCCTTTATCATGGTATTGATTTAATGTTTCCACTACAATTCTTTTACACTCGTATCGCCCACGAAACCCAAAGGAGACTTGACTATGTAGCGGATGGGGATATTTGGGGACGTGGTGTTCGAAATGCATGGGAAACCTTTGAGATTCACGCCCAATTTAGAAGTGGAACATGGGACCCAAAAAACGAATCTTTAGACCTATTTTCAATTTGGAAACTTCGGTCGGAAAGGTTGTTTTGGAAGGAGATGATTAGAGTTGAGGTACCAAGGTGCATGTCATGGTTAGGCGCTACCACAGTACAAAATGAATACATAGGTGATCTTGATAAGATGGAGGATAGAGTAGAAAATCCAATCCCATCGGATAACCCACAAGTCCTACCATCACTTGAGAAACACACACCGCCTATGACTTACCCGGAAGTAGTGGAAGAAACTATAGGAACCCCAATAAAGGTAGAACCTTTGGACCGACCACAAGTAGTGGATGTGGGTTTGAACGCTTGTAGTGATGACCTTTCTCTTAGTCCTAGGGAAGTTCCTAATTTTGTTGAACCGGATCCTCAACCAAAAACCTTACCCAATTTTCCGTCTTTAGATGTGGATCTTGGAATTGAATTAGGCCCCAATCCACCCATCAAAATAGATAGTCCGGGTAGTTGCTTGATAAAGGTGGTAGATTCTAGGCCATGTAGAGTGGAAGCTAATATAGGAGTAACCCATGACCTTACACACTTATATCACCCATTCATGGTTGATAACAAGAAACACTATGGGTTTAAACCGGGTTTATTAGGTCAAGATGGATGCTACCCTAACCTAAAAGATGAGATAGGAGGTAGAATAGTTCTAGTGGATACATAAGTAAAACATGACACCATCGCGGATTGGTACTGTACGTGGAACCATGGAGTTGAGATTAGTAGAGGAAGGTTTTGTTGGAAAGGCTGGCTTCAAAGGTTTAACTTTTATCCAGATTTCTAAGCAAAAAACCCAGGGTACAAGGTGAAGATTTAACCCGCACTTAGAGTTTCCAAAGGGTACGTAAAGCTTGTGGTGCAGGGGTTTATAGGGGTAGGCGATGTATCAGTTCAGAGGAAACCCAAAGCACCCGCTATGCTCACATTTTCTTAACATCACCTTTGTAATTTAGTTATGGTACTATTTCCTGAAAAACATTATTTATAAATTAAGCTCAGGTGCGGAGGCCTTTCCTAAGTAGTACTACAACGACCTTGGAGTTCTAGAGTAAAACCTCACCTTCCCCATTTAATACATCATCTAAAGCGACTAACCCACTTTCAAAACCGTCTAAGCGCAAGAGGT
>BPTQ01000004.1:135832747-135886780 GCA_019973895.1 Chrysanthemum seticuspe
CTCAGACGGCCAAGATGCAATCCAGACGACGTCAGAAGCTGAAGAGGACGGCGTCATGGATATAAGATGACGCCGTCGCAAGGTTAACGTGGCCAAGACGAAACCCTAATGGCGGCGACACGACGGCGTCACTAAACATAAGGTGACGCCGTCGCAATCGTAATCTTATATATAGAATCCGAATTTTTCAGTCTTTGTGTGGAGAGTCTTTGGAGTAAAAACCTAAAACCGAACCTAAGGTGTCTTGTACAGTATTTTAGGGTTTTAAACCCTATCTTACATCAAGATAAGTCTTTACTTCATTAATTCAATTATGTCTTTGATTATTTGTGTGTATGCTTGCATGTTCTCCATGTCCGGCTAATTTATTTGTGTGTTTGCTTAGGAAGTATGAAACTTAATTATTGAATATTGATTGGTTGTTTCTTATCTTAGTTGATTAATGATCTAGTAATGTGATAGGTCATTCGTTGTGCACTTAATGCTTGATTCATCTTTGTGAACCTTAGAGTATAATTACCTGAGTAATTGTAGGCTAAACCATCCGAAGAGCGCCTTAGAGTAGGAGTCTATAATCTCTAGTGGGTTTGTAGACAAGACCCTTTGGTAAGTTCGAAGAGTTAGGGAGAAACGCATACCCTACAACCTTAGACACATAACGCAACTAGGAATAAGACGTGACACTCAACCATCAATAGGAGATAATTAAGGAGTAATACAAACTAAGTAAACACATCTTTAAACTATCATACGAGCACACATTAATTAGACATAGACTCCCACAACCTTAGTTTAGATGATTAGATAATAGTAGAGTAATCGGTAGAAATACCAACCCCCCAAATCCAATACCCGAGATTCGTACCTTTCCATTTTCATAAAATATAAAAAGAAAAAAAATAATCTTCCTCAACCTTAACCTTAGCGTAGTAACTCCCTACTAGCATTCCTATTCCCCTAGAGAACGATATCAATACCCGTGGCTTACCCTAATTACTACACTACAACGATTAGGTTCACTGCCTAGGGTGTTATAAAACTTGCTCGAAGAAAAGGAAGTTCCTTTGACCCCGAACGACGCGTGTAGCGTTATCAGGGTTATTATAATAAAACGGGTGTAAATCCCCATTTCATTTTTTATACGCAGAAACCCTAAAACACGCACATTCACACACACTCTCAATCCCAAATTCTTGATCACCGTGTTTTTTGCGATTAACTTTCATTTTAGGGTTGTCATCTCCCTAACAAGGTAAATTTCACTCCCTAATTATTCATTTGAACTGTTTTGTAGCTCTGTTTTAAGGTTTATAAATTTAGGGTTTCGTCTTACAAATTAGGGTTTTTTGAAATTAACAGTTTTTAATGAATTGTTGTTGTTTCAGATGGCATGTTCCTCATCATCTTCAAGTTTCAGAATAAAATTTCATCGTGGAGGTGTTTTTGTAAGGGATCCATTTTCTTATGACTATGAAATCTTGTCTGAAATACCAAAGGTGAACCTGCTTGAATTGGGGTTTGTTGGTTTAGTCAAACTGTTAGTAAGTGAATGCTCTAGTGACATCCAACAGATATTTTATGTTGTTCTTGGTTTAGACTTAGAGTTAGGCTTGAAAAACTTAAAAAATGATAGTGACTTATCTCAATGTGTTGAATTAGGTGCACAACATGATAATGTGGTAGATATATATGTATCTCACTCAGCATTTGATTTACATGATGCCACTTCCCCTAGTCAACAACAACATGCAAAAAAGGTTCAAAATGATGATAGTAACAGTGATTTAGAGGGTGATTATAATGTATTTGAGTATGATAGCTCTGATGAGAGTGACACTGCATCAGTGGATCATTTATTTGATGGCGAAGAGGAAGTTTATGATGCTAGGACTAACAAAGTAGACTCTGCACCTAAAGCAAAAAGTAAAAAAATGTTTGATGCTAACTTTCTGAGTAGGTTATACAATGCCTTACCTAGGGATGCATATGCTGATGAAGATGAGGTAGGTGCTAGTGGTGATAGTCCAGAGGATAAGGATAAGTTAGGTGATCACTGGCCAGTACATGATCCTACTATCAAATGGAAGTTAGTTAAACCTCAGTTAGGTGAAAAGTATGAGTCACCAGACCAACTTATAAGAGCATTGACTTACTATGCTTTAGCCAATGGTTATAAGTTATATTACCAAGTCAATAACCCTAGGAGACTTCTGGCTAAATGTTGTAGAGATGATAAGGATAGGAAGTGTCCATTCAGACTGTGGGCATCTTGGATGCAAAATGAAAAGACTTTTCAAATAAAGACATTGAATGATGAGCATGCATGTTCTAGGACTTATGAATATGGGACATTAATCACTAGTAATTGGATTGCTAGAAACTATGCAAAAAAGATAATGGTCAATCCTTGTATCAAAGTAAAGGACTTAATTGAAATGATTCTAAAGAAATATAAATGCAAGGTCACTGTCAGTCAAGCTAGAAGGGGAAAGCAGAAAGCTTTAAACCAATATGAGACTTGTTTAGAGGATCATTATGGAATGTTATGGTCATATGCTAGGGAGATATTAGATTCTAATCCAGGTTCTACTTGTTTGATGAGTGTTGATGCAATGCCTGATGGTAAGAACTTTTTCAGTAGGTTTTATGTATGCTTTAAGGGGTTAGAGGATGGTTGGTTGGAAGGATGTAGGAGGGTCATAGGTATTGATGGTTGCTTTCTGAAAACCATATGCAAAGGAGAACTATTGTCAGCAGTAGGTAGAGATGGGAATAATCAAATCTATCCAATCGCATGGGCTGTGGTTAGTGTTGAGAATAAGGATAACTGGACCTGGTTCATGCAATGTTTGTTGAATGACTTGGTAATAGTAGTTGGTGAAGGATTAACCATTATCTCTGATCAACATAAGGTACTATCACTTAACTTTCATTTCATCAGTCTTTGATGAATATCTTGTATAGTAACTATATTTGTCAATTTGTATGTTTTCAAGGGTATTGTTGAAGCTGCAAAAGAAGTTATGCCTCTGGCTGAGCATAGGCAGTGTGCACGACACATCTACGCTAACTTCAGAAAGAAATACACTGGGGTGCAATATAGGAATCTCTTCTGGAAAGCAGCAAAGGCAACATATCCCACAAAATTTGAGAAGATCATGAGAGAAATACAAAGCATCAGCAAGGATTCCCACAAACACTTGATGGACAGGCATCCTAAAACTTGGAGTAGAGCCTTTTTCAAGACTGATAAGGATTGTGATGCTGTAGAGAATGGGATATCTGAGTGTTTCAATGCACTTATAGTAGATTCAAGAAGGAAACCAATCATAAACATGCTTGAAGACATCATATGTATGGAAAGATTGCAAAAGATGAGGGAGAAGCATGAAAAGTGGACTGATGATATATGTCCTAACATCAGGAAAAAGCTTGAATTGTTGAAGGATCTACATAGGTAAATCCTTACTTATATACATTATCTTTCTTTAAATACTCATAATAATTATTATTTGTCTTTAAATACTAGTAATGATTATATGTCTTTAAATACTTGTAGATCTTGGAAAGTCATAGCCAGTGGTGAGAGTAGATTTGAAGTTAGAAATGGATATGAAGGGTTTAAGGTTGATGTTAGATTAAGGACTTGTAGTTGTAGGGGTTGGCAATTATCAGGTATTCCTTGCGAACATGGTATATCTGCCCTTTACTTCTTACACTTAGAACCTGAGCAGTATGTGTCAAGATGGTATAGGAAAGATGCCTTTGTGTCAGCATATAACCATTACATTGAGGGGATGACTGGTATGGATCAATGGCCATCTACTGATTATCAAAAGCCATTGCCTCCTATTAAAAGAAGGATGCCTGGAAGACCACCACACAAGAGAAAAAGAGATCCTACAGAAGATGATGGGAAAAATAGGACTAAGATTAGCAGGAAGGGACAACTAAACCACTGCAAGCTTTGTTACCAAACTGGACACAATCAAAGGTCTTGTCCAACTAAACCTGTTACCTATGGGGAAGGGTCTGCTAGTAGTGGCAAAGGGTCTGCTAGGGGTGACAAAGGGTCTGCAAGGGGTGGGAAAGGGTCTGCAAGGGGTGGGAAAGGGTCTGCTAGTGAGACTACACAAGAGTTGGCTACACCCCCAAATGAGACTACACAAGAGTTAGCTACACCCCTTAGATGTGGTAAAGTGTCTACTAGAGGTGGTAAAGTGCCTTCTAAAGGTGGTAAAAGGTCTGTGAGTTCAACACCATCAACACCACCTCCTGGTTTTGAGATGGTTGCACCAGAAAAGTCACCCCCAAATGATGATGTGAGGATGAGAGGAGGTGGTGTTAGGATGAGAAGTGGTGGTGTAAGGATGAGAGGTGGTGGTGTCACTTATAGGGGAAAAGAACCATATTATGAGAGTATAAGCAGACCTAGCAAACTTAGGACCATCAATGGAAAGGTTGTTAGAAGTAGAGGAAGTGGTGATAGATCAAGAGTAAGAATGTATCCTGGTGGAATTGTCCCTATAGGATTTGGTGTGTCTTGGGATCCAGTTGATGGAGAGACTATGTTAGGTTACTTCAATCATTAAACTAATCCTTGCTTCAATCATTAAACTAATGTAGCTTTATGTTTCTTTCTTAGCAGGACAGTATGGGTCTTCCTAAATATGCATGGCCAGTTGGAATTACACCAGAAGACTGCATTATCCATGGCCAGTCTCAGTCTGAGATTCCATTAACCCAGTCTCAACCACTGCCCTCCCAAGAACCACCTGTGCATTCTCCAAAAGAAACAGGAGCATCTGATGAAGAACCAGTTACACCACCACATGCTAGAAGATCTGAAAGGATCAAGCAACTTCTGTTCAACAAGCCACCACCACCTGGACCTGGATTGGATCCAGATGATGCTATTGATGTTGAATAGGTTTTAGGATGGATGTATATTGGCATGCCAATTGTTAGGAACTTTTGTTCATATGCCAATTAAGTAATTTGCTAAAACTTTGTTATGTAAGTAACGTAGGATGCTTGGTATAACTGAATTAGGATGATGGTTGATTACTTGGTATAACTGACTAAGAATGGCTTGCCAAATGTTAGGCAATTTTGTACATCTGCCATCTTACAGTTATTTTGTGTAATCATGGATTCTGTAATCATGGATTCTGTATGTTCAACTTAAATGAATGGTGTCCAGTTTATGGTATCTAGTTGATATTGTTTATGTTATACACTTTATGTTATACAGGTTATAGTATCCCGTTTATGTTACCAGTTTATGTTATACAGCTTATAAACAAGAGTCATTTAAGGATAAAAACCACATTTCATTGCAACCAACCATCATACAACAAAACATGTTACAAGAGACATAAAATTGCTAACCAAATGAACTAAAACCACAACTAACCAAAACAACCATTGGTAACCACATCACATACTCTTCTTTCCACATACTCTTCTTTCCAACCTACCACTTCAACCACTGCTAACCAAAAGAACCATCATACCATTCTTGTAAAACCATAACTAACCAAAAGAACCATCAACTACCACATTCACTAACCTGCCATACTAGATTAACTAACCTAAAGAAAATAAAAGCCTAAAATGCTAACAAGCAACACAATCAACACCCGATTGTAGAAGGTAGATCTTGACAATTGATTGTTTACTTGAAGAAGCTCTTGTCGAAGATTAATCACACTCATATTCTACTCAACAATCCTTGTTTGATACCAACGGTTTGGTAATGCGGGATCAACCCATCTAAAAAAGTTACAATTGGTTGTTGGATCCAAAAAGTTAGGGCAACCAAGAAATCTTCTTGCAAGGTTATTTTCTGTCCATGAAGTTCGCAACCTTGCTACTTCACCACAGCCACAAAGCACACTCATTGTGGAAGAAAGGGTTTGTGGTAGAAATGGTTTTGTCGAAGAAAGGGTTTGATGAAACCCTAAAAATGATTTGGGGGAAATCAAGAAGGAAAGTATTTGATATATACCCGGTTTTTAATATTAAAGGGTTGGAAAGTGGAAATCCTACGTGGGAATGAGGTGGAAGAGTATCTCTGCCCATGTGGCATAGGAGACGGGCTAATAGCCAGTTGCCACTCCACGCAATGACCTTAGCGTAGTACTTTTAAACGTATAGAGACCTAATTAACAAACCCGATAACATTGGTAACCTGGATGGCCAAAATGAAACTATAGTAACTTAGGACAATTTTTTTGGAAACTTTAGTAACTTACGTGTACCATAACCCTTTAAAGTATACTACTATAATCTTATAGTTAACCAAGTTCAGTAGCGGTGAGGTCATGGACCTTTAATTACCACACCACTTCGATATTTGATTTTGGGTATATGTGATTTTGGGAATACTTTACTCTTAAGTATCTTTTAGAATGTCATTCATTGTGATTTTTTTTATGATCTTTACTTTGAAGACAGTGGACCAATTATTCAAGCTGAATCTTTCGATGGATATCTCTCACTTGTAAGCTTTGCTTTCAATAATTTTTCACGCCCTCAGGGGTTATTTGCTCAAATTGGTTAGCCAGTTAGGTACCACACATCTTGTTAGCCTTAATTGTTTTTATTAGAAGTGATGGTCATTCATGTTTAGGAACTTTGTAACGTGTGTTAGATATCGTGATAGAATAGTCAACGGGCTCGTGGATTGGGCTAAGCTAAATGGCTAATAGTTATGTTAAGCTAGCCTTTTATTAAGTGTAATCCAATCCAAGTCCATGAAAGCCCAAGCTAAAGCCTTTAGGTTTTTATGCCTCTTGTACTATAAATACCCCTCAAATGGTCATTTGAGGGGTGTGCTTGAAAGTGTGTGTGTGTGTGTGTGTGTTTTCCTTTGGAATATACAACATCTTGTGTTTATCTTTATCTCACATATACACGATTTTATATCATTCAAGTCACCATCTTTCTCATCTTATTTCTAAGCTTTGTTTGTGTTTGTGTTGTTTGTGTTAACGTGGTATTTGTGTTGGGTTTGTGATAAGGTTGATAAAACTAAGGTCCTACAATTGGTATCAATCGCCTAACAATGGTTTAGGAGTGTTTGGTTGAAGTTTTTGTTTGTGTAGTATACGCGTAGTTTCGTTCTCAAAGTTTCACGCTTAAAGCTTTAATTTTAAAGTATACGCTTAAAACAAGTTAATGAACCTGGAAATCCTGATGCAACACCTCCCACCACACCATCTTCTCGTCTTCAATACGAATCTGAATACACTGCAGAGGATCAGAAACAAGTCGAAGCAGATGACATGGCTATTCATATTGTCCAACTTGGTTTACCAATAGACATCTTTGCTGCGGTAGACAGTTGTGAAACTGCTTTCGATATGTGGGAACGTGTTAGACGGCTTTGTCATGGAACTGAAATTGGTCAACAAGACATGGAGAACAAGTTGCTAACTGAATGGGAAAAGTTTACTTCCACACCAGGAGAATCCATTGAATCCTACTATGGAAGGTTTTGTACTTTGATGAATGAGCTAATCAGAAACAAGCTGACACCCAGAACTATCGTTCAAAACATCAAGTTCCTGAATAATCTTCCAGAAGAATGGGGACGATATGTCACTATTGTCAACCAAACAAAAGACTTACATCAGGTGAACTTTGATCAACTGAATGATTTTCTGAAACAAAACCAAGCTGAAGTGAATGAAGTCAGGAAAGAAAGATTGGCAAAGAATCATGATCCATTGGCACTCATTGCAAAGACTCAAACTCCAGTGAATACACAACAACACGCTTCATCATCTTCCAACAACAACAACTTGCAGCAATTCATTCCACAACCACAACAACAATTCTATC
Source organism: Chrysanthemum seticuspe (assembly GCA_019973895.1). Lineage (NCBI taxonomy): Eukaryota > Viridiplantae > Streptophyta > Magnoliopsida > Asterales > Asteraceae > Chrysanthemum > Chrysanthemum seticuspe. The sequence continues at coordinate 135,840,596 of BPTQ01000004.1, forward strand.
CAGAACAACAATACCAGGAACAAGGAATCACTGATCCTGAAAATGACCCAGAAGCGACCTTGCAACAGATATACTCTTTCTTGGGTAACGCACTCAAAAGTCGCTATTCCACACCAACTAACAACAACCAAAGGATTTCGTCAAACACTCGCAACAGGCAAATTGCACAGCCGGGTGTGAATATGGGTAATCAAGGACAAATGGTTGGAGTTATTGGGAATCAGCAGGGATATGCTACTGGATTTCGTATGGGTAATCAGGCGGCTCCGTATCAGGGTAATCAGTTGGGTCAGAATGTTGGAAATCAGATGGGTCAGAATGTTGGGAATAGAGCAGTGGGTAATCAGAATGGGAATGTTACAGCTCCAGTCGTTGGGAATTATGGAAATGTGAATCAGGGTAATCAGATTAAGTGTTATAACTGTCAAGGAGTGGGTCACATGGCAAGAAACTGTCCCACTAAGCCGCACAAAAAGAATGGTGATTTTCTTCGAAAAGTTGCTTTGTTAGCAGATAAGCAAGAAGCGGGGTTACAGTTGAGTGCTGAGGAAAATGACTTTTTCGCTATTGTGGATGAATTGGAAGACCTCGAGGAACTCAATGCAAACTACATCTTCATGGCAAATCTTCAGGTGACTAAGTACGACACTGACTCTGACGCACCTCCTGTCTATGATGCCAACGCAGTATCTGAGGTACCAATCATTGATCCATGCTATAACAATGTCATATTTGATGTGTTTACTCATAACGAACAGCATTCTGTGACATCAGCACCTACTTATGATACATACTTGGACAATCCGAGTTGTAGCAATACTAACTCTGAGACTCCAGATGTGGATCCTAGTGGAGACTGTGTGGCACAAAATACTGAGACTGATGAGGAAACACGTGCTTATTTTGAATCATTAATCAACAACTGTGGCATTGAAATTGAGAAAGTTAAAAAGGTCAATCGCGATGTTAAGGCCGCGAATGCTAAATTGACCGCTGAGCTTGAGAGTTACAAGGAGAACGCAAAAGCATTTGAATTTCAAAAAACAAAGAATCGGAATTAGAAATTGGTTATCGAAATTTGGTTTCTAAAGAACAACTTTTGCAAATCAAGTATAACACACTTGATGTGAATTTGAACTTAAAAATTAAATCTTTAAACAAGGAAATTTCGGATTTAAATAACCAACTTTCGAAACAAACAGAAATGTTTTCTAATCTTGAAAAAGAGAAGAAGCAGTTGATTACTGATTTTTCAAAACGAGAAGATTCTCTTCTTGATGAAATTCTTGATAAAAATCAGAAAATCCAAACTTTGAAAAATTTGCTTCTTAAAACGGGTCATTCTGCTCAAACAATCAAGATGCTTTCTAATCAAGTAAATCCGCGTTTTCATACTAATAATAGAATGGCACTTGGTAACGACCCTTCTTCGTTCCTCAAGAAAGCTCAGAAATCTCAGAATGTGTTAAACAATGGAAATGTTTTGCATAAACCCATAACTGTTCGTGATTCTCTTGAAACGTTGGAACTATCTGAGGAGAGTAGATCAAAAATGAAACAAAAGAATCCGGAAATCAAACCTATTGATTATAACAAATGGAACAAAATTAACGGAATTACTTTTGTTAATCAAAAAGAAAAATCAACGTTTTCCACCACACCAAGTGTTTCAAACAAAGTTTCAACATATGTTTCAAAATCAGTTTCAACACCAGTAGGTGTCTCAAAATCTTTTTCGAAAATCGAACAAATGTCTTCAAACAATCCTTTTAACACAAGTGATGCAAGAAGCATTTTAGACGATATTAAAATTAGAATTGGGAGACTTCAAGAGACTGTTAAAACTAAAACTCATATTACAACCAACATCTGGTTTAATAGTTTTGATATTGAACCGAAAAAGTTTTTTGAAACTGAAATTGCCCCTCAGCTGAATAACATCAACACAAGGGTAAATTATTTTGAACAAACCTTTTTGAAAGAAACAGCTGACTTTGTCAAGGACCATAAACCCCTGGTAAAGCAAGCTAATGAAAGTGTTGAACACATCAACGTTTTGGAAAAGTTAAATGATTCTCTCTTTGAAGATGTTCTGACTACTGATATTATGTCCATCATTTTGCAAACATATTCTGTTGAAGATCATGAAAGACTCCAGGATGAGACCTCCGAAATTGTTTCAAAATATGAAAAAGCTCTTATGAAACTTGAAAAAGAAAATATCTCATATTTTAAACAACTTGATCGAAAAACTGAGGAATGCAAGTATGACAAACTGTCGTATGAGCGTGCCTACAATGACATGAAAGCGAAAAATGATCTTTTGAGGGCTCAGCTGGAAAGTCAAAAAGGAAAGGCAGTGGAAACTGTGATTAAAAAACCATTGACTGGGGAGAAAGCAAATGCTCTCAAACCGGTTTCAAAACCAAAAATGTCTGTTTCTATGCCTCCTCCAAAAGTCAATGAGAAAAATGTTTCATCAAAACCAGTCACTCCACCTGCCCTACCTAAACAAAATGTTGATAAGGGAAAAGCGGTTATTGAGAAACCAAAAGTTTTAGCACCTGGCCTTTTTAAGATGAGTACCACTAATGCGTCTGCCTCCACATCTAAAGAGACTAGGATAGCTGAAACCACCTCCCTTCATAACAATGTGAATTCTAATGCGTGTGCCTCACCTTCTACAGGACTAGAAAGCACCTCTAGGAGCAGCAGACTAAAGCCAAAGAGCAATACAAGGAACAATAGAGTCTCGACTGCCTCTAGGAGTAGTATCTTGAATAAAGAGAAGAAAGTAGAAGAACACCCTAGGAATTTACAGCTTTTGAATAAGAAAGACATTTCATCTGAATGTACTGAACCTATGAAACTTGCTAAGTCTAATGAATGTGTTGAATCTCTTTGTTTAACTTGCAAGAAATCTTTAAATGTTCAAGATGATTGTGTTTCTAAGAATATGAATGATAAGCCTGTTAAGAAGAACGTCCCAAAAAGTAATTACGCTAAACGAGTAGGAAGACTAGTTGCAAAACTTAGGCTTTACACTACTGACAGGAACCAACGTGTATACTTTAGGGATGATATTTGGAAACCCACAGGTAGAACTTTCACACTCCAGAACGGTACAATGAATGATAAACCAGACTTCCCTGTAGAAAACCTCTCTGAGTGTGATCAGGATTTTACCCCTAACCCAAAGGAACCAAAATCAAAACGGTTTCCACAATATTCTTTTTCTGTAACTGGCAGGTTATCGAAATTTGTCTTTGGATCGTCGACTCGGGTTGCTCCAAGCACATGACTGGGAATCTGAAGCTGCTGATCAATTTCGTCTGGAAATTCATGGGAACCGTACGTTTCGGAAATGATCATGTAGCAGCTATCATGGGTTATGGAGATGTACCGTTTGGAAATTATTTGATCACTCGGGTTTACTATGTCGAAGGGTTGGGACACAATTTGTTCTCAGTCGGGCAGTTCTGTGATGCAGATTTAGAGGTTGCTTTTAGGAGAAATTCTTGCTTCGTTAGAAACTTAGATGGCACTGATCTCTTAACTGGGAATCATGATACAAACTTGTATGCTATCGACATCAACAAAATGGCCTCTTCATCACCAATATGTCTTATGACACGAGCATCTGGAACACAGTCCTGGTTGTGGCACAGACGGTTATCCCATCTCAATTTCGACACCATCAACAAAATTGCCAAAGACAACATCGTCAACGGACTTCCAAAATTCAAATACACCAAGGATCACCTATGTCCATCATGCGAACAAGGAAAAAGCAAAAGAGCATCATATAAACCCAAATCCGTACCTAGTTCGGAAGCAAAGTTGCATATGTTGCACATGGACTTATGTGGCCCAATGAGAGTTGAAAGCATTAATGGGAAAAAGTATATTCTTGTTATTGTCGATGATTATTCAAGATATACATGGGTTAAGTTTCTGAGATCAAAAGACGAAGCACCAGGCATCATCATCACCTTTTTGAAATGCATTCAAGTACTTCTTCAAACTCCAGTAAGGGTTGTAAGAACAGACAACGGCACAGAATTCACTAATCAGGAGTTAAGAGCTTATTTTGAAGATGTTGGAATTACTCATCAGACATCAGTTGTTATAACTCCACAGCAGAATGGGGTAGTTGAAAGAAGAAATAGAACTCTTGTGGAAGCTGCTCGCACAATGCTAATTTATTCTAGTGCACCGTTATTTCTATGGGCTGATGCTGTTGCCACCGCTTGTTTCACTCAGAACCGATCCCTCATCCATCCAAGATTCAATAAAACCCCATATGAAATAGTAAACAGCAGAAAACCAGATATCTCTTACTTTCACGTGTTTGGCGCTTTGTGCTATCCTACGAATGACAGAGAAGATCTTGGAAAATTGAAAGCTAAAGGTGATATTAGAATCTTCATTGGATATTCAGATAACTCGAGGGCATTCAGGGTGTATAACAGAAGGCTAAAGAAAATCATGGAGACGATGAATGTGAAGTTTGACGAACTTTCACAAATGGCTTCTAAGAGACTCGCTCTAGAACCCGCACTAAACCGACAGACTTCTGGACACATCAGTTCAGGACTCGTACCTCAAAGAGCTCAATCAACTTCGTTTGACAATCCGAAAGAACAAGAATGGGAGAATTTCTTCGAGTTAATGTTCGATGAATACTATGATGGAACTTCGACAAATGCATCAAACCATCATTCCGCTGCACCCGCTCAAAATCATCCTCCACCACCAACAGAAGATGCATCTACAACGGTCGAAACCAATGCACCAACTCCATCAACATCATCTACTTCTACTCAAGTTAATGCACCCGTTCTACCAACAGTTGATGAGCAAAACCAAAACCAGAACGATGCAACGTTAGATGAAGACTTATTTGAAAACCCGTTTGCTACGGAATCAGCTGAATCATCTTCATGCTTACGAGAACCATCTAACTCGCATACGTATAACCAACGGTATCATTCTACTCTGAAGTGGACAAAAGACCACCCAATTGAACAAGTTATTGGTGAACCTTCAAGGCCAATTCAGACGAGACGCCAACTTGCCACAGACTGCGACTTGTGCATTTACCTTTGCTCAATTAGCAATCTAGAGCCAAAGAACATTCGCGAGGCAATGGCAGATCCCGCATGGATAGAAGCAATGCAGGAGGAACTTCTTCAATACCGTCTACATGACTCTTGGGAAAAGGTTCCAAGACCAATTGACGTTCGCGTCATCGATCTCAAATGGTTATGGAAGAACAAAAGGGATGAAGAGATGACTGTAATTCGCAACAAAGCTCGTCTTGTGGCCAAATGATACAGACAAGAGGAAGGGATAGACTTTGAAGAGTCATTCGCGCCGGTAGCTAGACTAGAAGCAGTCAGGATATTCTTGGCCTATGCAGCTCATAAAAACATCACGGTTTATCAGATGGACATTAAGACCGCGTTCTTGAATGGAACTCTGAAAGAAGAAGTGTACGTGAGTCAGCCAGAAGGCATCATCGACATGGAATATCCAGACTACGTCTACAAACTCAAAAAGGCTATATATGGTTTGAAACAAGATCCGAGAGCGTGGTATGACGAACTGTCCTCTTTCCTTATCCAAAACAATTTCACCAAAGGAACAGTTGATCCTACCTTGTTTACATAAAAATGCAAAAACGACATTTTGATTGTTCAGATTTACGTGGACGACATCATCTTTGGGTCCACTAATCCGAATCTCTCAAAACATTTTGAAAATCTCATGAAAAGCAAATTTGAAATGTCCATGATGGGGGAACTAAAATTCTTTCTTGGTTTACAAATACATCAGTCCCCTCGTGGAATTTTTATAAATCAAGCTAAATACACAACTGAGATTTTGAAAAATCATGGTATGGATAACTGTGACTCGGTCGGAACACCAATGGTAACTTCACCAAAAATTGGAGCCGATTTGTTTGGGAAACCTATTGATCCGAAGAAATATCGGAGCATGATTGGTTCTCTCATGTACCTTACTGCTAGTCGACCCGATATTCATTTTGCTGTTTGCTTATTAGCACAGTTTCAGGCAAAGCCTACCGAACTGCACCTCAAAGAGGTTAAACGGATCTTTCGGTACCTGAAGACATCCATTCACATGGGACTTTGGTATCCGAAGAAATCCGGATTTGATCTAATTGCCTTTTCAGATGCGGACCACGCAGGTGACCAAGTTACAGCAAAAAGTACATCCGGAGGAGCACAATTTTTGGGAGAAAAGTTAGTAAGCTGGTCTTCAAAGAAACAAGATTGCACCGCACTATCAACCACTGAAGCTGAGTATGTGTCTCTATCTGCGTGTTGTGCTCAAGTTCTATGGATGAGAACACAACTCACAGATTATGGCTTTACTTTCGATAAAATACCTATGTATTGTGACTCAAAAAGTGCCATAGCCATATCATGCAATCCTGTTCATCACTTAAAGACTAAGCATATCCGTGTCCGCTACCATTTTATCAAAGAGTACGTCGAAAATGGTACTGTTGAATTATTCTTCGTGAAGACTGATTACCAACTCGCCGATCTATTAACTAAAGCCCTTCCAAAAGAAAGGTTTGAGTATTTAGTTCGACGAATTGGAATGCGAAGCCTAACCCCTGAGGAGTTAGAACGTCTTCTCGAATCTTCTTGAAAATGATTTTTCCAAAAAGCTTCGCTGTAAATATTTTTGAAAAACAAAATACAAAATTTGAAAAACCAACAAAAGCAAAATATAAAAATATAAAATTTTCAAAAATACAAAAACAATATAAAATCAAAAATCCATAAATATTCTTCTCACGACATGTCTCTTGTATAATCGATATTCTGTACGTATCTAGAAATGTCGTTCAACAATGATACGGGCATGTACAGATGCTTGAGCGAGAGTTCTTTAATTGTTTTCCAAAACATGTCGTTTCTCAAAATTTCTTCAATAATGGCTTTCGTATACATCAGTACGAAACCCGGACCGAAATGATGACTTTTGATTATTTTCAAATCAAAACTCGTGCTTTGATCAAAAAATGAGGTGTACGCGTCAGTGCACTACACTTAAAAATGGTGAGAAATCATCATCATCTTGAGCACCTTTTCAAGATTGTTCAAAAAGATTTTCAAAATCTTTCAAAATATTTTGTGCTCAAGATAACTCCCTCTAAAACCCTTTAATTGAATATGCTTTATTAAAGGGGGAGTATAAAACCAAAATATTCCAAACTCATGCTTAAATCAAATCCGTTTGTCTCCCCAAAAGATTCTAAAAAGTTGTTTAATCCGTTGATATCAAAAATATCACGACTATGCTATTTTTGAGGGGGAGGAGACGTGATTAAAATGTGATCAAAATCGTTGTTTGAATCTCAAATGAGCTCGACTCAGATTAAACCAATGAATTGACGAGCAATCATGTACCATCTCGAGAAACTTTCTATGACTTGACCAGGACGGGTAATAATTTCAAGCTAGTTCTCTAGTGATGTAAACGTGTCTCGAATCGGTCTTGTTCATTTAAAGTCGATCAATTCAAAACGTGCGAACTCTACCCTCTATGTGCAGATTTCTGTCAAAACATATAAGCACATGTGAAGGGGGAGTGTTTCTGAAAATACAAAACTCACGGAGTGTTTCAAACATGTTTTCTATCATAAACACTCTGAGAGATTTTCCAGAAAAATGGTTTTATGGCAACAATAGGACAGTCATGGAGTTATAAGGTGACTAAGGATAGGAAATCCGTCCTATGATCCGCCAGAGCCGGAGGGATCTACCCAAGGACATCACAAATAGTTAGTATTAGAAGTCCTTAGGAATGATTGAAAAAAAGGAGTAATGTGAGAAAGGAGAAAGAAGGGGTTGAAGAATTAAAAAGAAATGTAATGAAAAAGGGTGAAAAGAAATAGCCCTCCATATTCAACCTTAGGGCAGAAACCGGGTTCAATACATATGCTACTGGATGTCACTAGATGACACTGGTATTGAAGACAAAGACGTCATGGACCCAGTGACGCACTGCACTAAACCTTCTAGCCACTCAATTCCTCTCAAAAGGGATTTGTTTCATTCTCACTGGGAAACCTACATAATCTATCGACTTTCTCTTAGAGATCGTTGGTATTGAAGAAGGAGACCCTCTCCCTAGTCTCCGCTCAGGAAAACCAAAATGCACTAATTGAGTCTAGAGCCACGAGATTCATCAAAAGATCTCATAGGAACACTTGTCATGACATCGCTTGTTGTTCATCAATAAGGACACAAGTGATATATTCTAGAGTCCTACGCAGATCTTAGCAATTTGCCAGAACATTTATGAGAAGTTTCACATCTGTGATCTTCAGTGATTGAATGGAAATTCCTGTCAGGGTCAACATCAAGCAGCCCTGACAGCAGGTCACTTCGGTAATTCTCCATGGATTACGCTTAGTGTGTCTCAAACGGTCTACAGTCATGGGGTGATGCTTCGGTATACCTCAGCGACTCATCTGAACTGTAGGTGTATTTCGGTACATCGCGTTATCTCACTTGTGGGACTCCAGTTCAGGAACGGCCTCTGTGAGAATTAGAGACATGTTTTCACACTATGCTGTTAACACCCTCGAAATTCAAACTTGTAAGTGCCGGAATCCGCTTACTACTAACCTGTTTTTATGTTTTCTTCTTATGGAAGCTCCAGAGCGGATGGATCGTGCAGACTCGCCACATGCTCATACCAACAACACATGAAAGTTCTCATCAAAATCAAAGGCAACAAAGTTAAAGATGATTCTTCGTCAATGTCAAAGAATCCTCAAAGTATAAAGACTAGAGAACTACGTCATTGGTAAATCAAAGTCAAATAGAAGTGTGAGCATGGTGGAGAAAGGCGTGGAGACACCTAACCAACGAATTTGACAACGGCAGGCAACCACATTATCTGATCACAAAGCATGAAGGAGCAAAGAATCAAGACTATTCTATATCTACACGCAAAGTTCAAGCTCAAGGAAAGTAGAGACCTAATCAAGTGGAGCATCATTTGAATGACCACCCCTTAGGGGGAGATTGTTAGCCTTAATTGTTTTTATTAGAAGTGATGGTCATTCATGTTTAGTAACTTTGTAACGTGTGTTAGATATCGTGATAGAATAGTCAACGGGCTCGTGGATTGGGCTAAGCTAAATGGCTAATAGTTATGTTAAGCTAGCCTTTTATTAAGTGTAATCCAATCCAAGTCCACGAAAGCCCAAAGAAAGCCCAAGCTAAAGCCTTTAGGGTTTTATGCCTCTTGTACTATAAATACCCCTCAAATGGTCATTTGAGGGGTGTGCTTGAAAGTGTGTGTGTGTGTGTGTTTTCCTTTGGAATATACAACATCTTGTGTTTATCTTTATCTCACATATACACGATTTTATATCATTCAAGTCACCATCTTTCTCATCTTATTTCTAAGCTTTGTTTGTGTTTGTGTTGTTTGTGTTAACGTGGTATTTGTGTTGGGTTTGCGATAAGGTTGATAAAAGTAAGGTCCTACACATCTATATATCAGAATGCGTATTCTGATGATTCAACATTTTTGCTTCTCATTGCTCATCTATTATGTTAATGGTTGATCCGGCATTGAAATTTTTGATAGTTTTCTTAACTTTTATTTTCTTGTCTTTTCCTATCTTATCAAAATTGTTCTCAATCTAAGTTATACATATAGTTTTACTTGAACACAATTGAGAAGAACCGTCTATCATATATGAAATGTGAGGAATATACAGTTTAATACCATCAACACTCACTCATGGTTGCGCGATATTTATAAGTCATGCCCACCCATCGGAATACATGTACATGCTCCAACTATAAAAATACAGATTCTTTATGAATACATGTACGCTTCAATAAACGAATGATGTTTCCTATCTCTCTTGAATAGATATTATTGTGTTAAATGGTCACTTTGAATTGAGTAGTAATGATTCTTAATGAATCATTGACGTTGCTATCCATGCAATATCAATTATGATGTGGCAGTGAATAGCCATGACGTGGCACTAAAGTTACAATAACACCGATGGTAACTATATACATGTATCAAATAATATTAAAGGAAAGTTATATGTGGTTTGTAACAACTAATTGTTGATCTAAGCCCCATGAATGTCGTTTCCATCGGTCGATAATACCAATGCATGTACACATGCTGTAGTTGTACTTCAATTTCAGTTTGATCATTCATAAGATAACAAAACGGTTTACATGTAAATTCCATACTCAACCATCTACATGATTCCTCTTGGTCTAAGTGGTGCCACAAGGTAATTCTCGCTGGCCCATATATAGAGGTATAGATTGAAGCCTTTTCAGGCCTCAATCACCAATCTTGACTTTCATGACAAATTATATCCACGTCAAAAATGGTCTAAAGAGCGTTCTAAGAGATTCAGACAATATGTCACTAATCTTCTTGCCTCTCAAGACCCACACATCAAGGTCGAAAAGTTACACCTTAGTTGCACTCCTTCTTTACGATTACCCTACTTCTTTCGCTATAGCAAATTATGTCAACGATAATTATAAGACATGCCCACCCAGAGGAAATCTTAATACAAGCACAACAGTACTTGATTGTCTATGTAGGATAAGTTTTTTCTTGAAATCCTTTATCATTTGATGACCAACATTGATTTGATGATTTATTGTTACAGGAGGTTTACACGGTACTACAGCTGGTCAACTGGTTATCTAATTTTGATAATTTAGTATTACATACTCACTTTCAGAATGCACACCCATATTTGATACTTGTCAACGAATAAGAAAAGGGTTACTTCCGGTTAAAACCTCACCAATCAGATTTACAAATTTTTTTGTGTATGTATGATTGTACACTAACTCCGATAGGAAAATATGATTAATTTCCCAGAAGATTGTGGTTTTAATGACAGGTGTAGTACCTATCAGTATGGTAGCTTGACAAGTTCAGATAAATCAATGGATGGAATATTTAGATACGGGGAGACATCAATGAATGAAATGAGTTCAAAATCTCATCAGATTATTCGACTGGTAATCTTTTCATAATTTAACTACTTACCAATATGAACTAAAGTTTCTTAGAACATAACTCATTATTTATTTTACTGACAATTGAAAGTTCTCCCAGCGGATTCGTAGGAATTGACTGCGCAAGCACTCTTACACCAACTGTGGTACGGATTCTAACTTTAGTTAATCATTATATAAAAGTATTTCCTTTTGATCCTTTGACTTATTAGAGATTCATGAAGTGATCATGAAAAATATAAATATTTCGCAAATTGAGGTTTATTTTCCTCCTTATAGTTGTAAATTGTTTAATTTAGCTTTTAATTACTTTTTAGTATATATTTGTTCTACTAAAAGCTGAAGGTTCTGTTGAAGGGTTATTGGATTCCTTAATTGGAAGTATTGGCATTTCGGCAAGACCAAAACCTGTAGCAGCACCAGTCGCAGCTTCCACTAATTCCAACACTGTTGCTGGTGGTTCTAGCTCATTTGATGCTCCGAAGATTGGTCCCAGGAACCCGGATAAAGATGCACTGCTATGTTTCATCAGTCTTGTAATGCCCTTCGGTTAGTAAACTTTTATTTGAGTTTGAATTCTTTCCCATCCTAAATATGTATGTCTACTTGTCTTTGTATGCGTCCTACTTTATTGGTGGAACAGTAAGACATGCTATTCTCTGGGGTAGAAAACAACCATTAGTGTTAAAGAAATTTGAGGATTCAAATATTATTTGCAATATGTACAGAAGTTAATTTGGTCTGATGATTGAAACATATCTAACTTTTCGGAAACCGAAACAATATTATTAATATTTCTATTTATTTTTTTACTTGAAAGACATTCTTATTGCTAGAAACTAACAGTAAAAATAATAATAGTCATTAGTTATTCCAGAAAACATGTTGTAATTAGTTATTGTTGTTGTTATTGTCTTTGTAATGATTGGCCACTTTACTTTTATCTTCCAAATGCACCATCACATTGAATTTGGATGTGTGCTAATTTGAAGTTGTTTATTACTGTTATAGTTTTTTTAATGCCATCTTATTTCTGTATCTAATAAGGGGAAAAAAATCTTTATGGACCGAATGTACCGTATTAATTAAATGCTACTTGTAATGTATGTAGGATTGTAGGCACACCCTTGGATCTCAGCTACTCCAATATTTCTGCTATTAGGGCCAATGGTTTCTCTTCAGCTGATGTGCCTCCTGTGGACAGCAAGCAGCCAGCTTGGAAGCCATATCTCTTTAAAGGAAAACAGAGATTGCTATTCACTATTCACGAGACTGTTAATGCAGAGATATCGGTGTGACCACTGAACCAAGACAGTGTACATAATCTGCAGAAATGATATTCTCATTAGTCCTTGAACTATCTGGAGGTGTGAATCGTCGATCCAACGAAACCATATCTAAGTTCCCATCACTTGTCAAAGCCTGAGTTATTGATGTTTCATCTCTGCAGCTAAACATGACAAATAAAATAGTAAAATTACTGAATGAGTGCTTGGAAAAAGCAATTGCTATTGGTAAGTATTGCTATCCCGTTTATGATTGATAGTTTAAATGTCCCGAGTTCCCTATGTATATAAAGTAGCATAGTTCAAGTAACAAAGCTTTCTTATTCGCTCATGTTTAATTATTATTTAGATAATATTATAAGCTCACGTAGTCTTTACTCATACGTCTTTGTTCTGTTTTATTAACTCAATTAAACTTGGAGTATGCTTTCGCGAAATTGGGGAAATTATTAATAGACATGCTACCATGTCAGGATTAGATAGAAGATTTTTTGATTATGAAGATTATACAATGTGGCCCACAATCTGTAACCATGAACGCTTGACATGCCTGCTTTATTATGTTATTGTGTTCATAATTGTTATATAACTTTTGTGTATATTATGTATGTTTGTAGGTACATAAACGTGTTGTTTTGGAGCAGGTTTTCCCTATGGTGAAGCTTCGATCTACAAGCACTTTCACAATATTTTGAACGCATGATGGAGGGTTTAGGCATGACTTTTTAACCTCATCAACTTCCAACTAACATGAGCTAGAACAACGAATTATATGCAAAAGTAATTACGTTACCTTTTTAGAGTTTTAATGTGTCAAATAACAGGTATTCATTTAGATAGAAATTGCTCAGGTATATAATTGATCTATATTTTTATTCATGTTTATGCATTTTCTTAATTCTGTTTATCTATTTTTCATGTTTCCAGAATGAAATTGATGGAGAAGTGTATGGGGTAAGGGAGTTGGGCTACCATGGGATGAAGCTAACATGCAGGTACACGTTTCTTCTTTCCGTTCTCTTATTTTCTTCTGTCACACATTCGGAAAATGGCCTCTCAAATTGACCTACATTATTAGTTCAGAAAATTCTTATATTTGAATTTAATTTAGGTTGCTGTAATTGCTTTTCTAAATTTGAACGCAAGGATGGAACAGTCCCCTGAAAAACGTCAACAACTAAAAACCAAAGAAACAATTGTTTTATAATATTGTTTGACAATTCTAAAAAATGTATTTCACTTAACAAAAAACAACAAACAAATAGTTATAAGCCATGCCCGCCCATTGGGCGGGCTTCGAAAACTAGTATATATATATATATATATATATATATATATATATATATATATATATATATATATATATATATATATATATATATATGAAAATGCTAATAAACTATGAAACATAAATAATAAAAAGGCTTTTATACCAAAAATATCGATAACAAGACTTGTCTTGTTATTTACTATTTTAAATGGAAACTAACGACTAAAAATGGAAAGGTTTTCTAATTAATAAGTGTTTAATGTTTCGAGTGCATGTTTATCGAAATATGCCAATTATGGGCATTTAATACTAGTTTCAAGTATTTCTTTACTTACGTTGTATGTATGGGTTACGGATGACCTAACATTGGGTAGCGGACTTATTAGGTTGACGAATCTAATAAGATACTGCTATGTACGTAGGATAACATTATTAATGGGTGAATTATCCTTATGACTCATTAGGATGCGACCGGTTTATGGAATAATAAGCGACACGAATAAATAATTGAGTTTATCGAGTTGACGAATTTGATAAGGTCTACTATTTATTTCAAAACTTATTGGACTATGGAGCTTATCGCTTAGATGCCTCATTGTGTTGCATTAAGTCACATATTGGTTGTTTGAGTGCATTCATGATATCATATTGAGTAGATACACCCACATGAGGATAAAAAACGCTAGGATTAAATGGTGAAACAAGACAATTTTTGGAGCTAAAGAAACGGAATACATTGGGGTAGATGACGTTGATTTTGGGAAATATATATTAAAATTTGTTTACATTAATAGGTTGTGCCGAGTCGATAGTTGCTGAGCCGTGATTACCTTTTATCTTCTGCTAGTGTTTATTTGTGTGTTGCTTGCTTGAGGTGAGTTTCATAGCCCCACTTTTATCAACTTTTTTAACTAAATTGGGGTGAGACTCATGCTACTATTTTTGGACCTTTAAAACTATTTTGATTTGCTTATGTGCTTGACTGTTTAGATAGATATGTGGTAGTTGTTGCCTTAGTCTAGGGTAGCAATCCTAATTGCTATAACACGTTGCCTAGCTAAGAGTAGACTTCTACCTCGACCTAGTCCAGGGTTAGCAATCATTCTAGACTTTGCTACGACAGTGCTGGCTAGAGTCGCTGGGGCCCGTTGTGATATCGGATATGATATGGTTTGTGATTGATGTGTATCTATCGTAGGTCTTGCATAGCAAATTAACTCCTACAGGTCAGCTACTTTTACTTGAATTTAAACCTATGAACTCATCAGCGTTAGCTGACCTTTTAGCATGCTTTCTCAGGTATTTAAGTGATGTTTGGAGTGCATGTTCGGTGGAAGCTTGGCAAGGAGGCATGGTCAAGGATCATAATCAAACTCTGATAATTTATGGGGACCTATTTTATTAAATCATGTTTGGGCCTAATATTTACATTTTGGGGATTAATATTTTGAATATTTAAATTTGGGATTGGTTTTGAATGTTAAATGACTATCTTGTTTGCTATACTTGTGTGGGATACCAATCCAATTTTAATGCCCCGAAAACTTGATTAAGTCTTTCGTTGTACCGAGATTTGGGGGTGTTACAGATTTGAATGGCGGTAGTGGCTAGTTACTTAGGAGATATGACCAACTGACTATAAGTAGGTAGACTGAGTGGTAAGGGTAAGAATAGACCAACTGAGGACCCTTCTACGCTTGTGCGATTTGACCAACTGATCACCTACCGTTTGGATGAACTTAAGAAGTTAGGGATGAGTGTTTAAGATGCTAGCGCTCGGGCACTCATTGTTATGAATCTTGCATGTAGCGGAACTTAATGACTTGGCTTAGGGGACTAAAAACAACTGGACTTTCAAGGGGTCACCTATTGATCTCCGGTGGAAACCTTTGCTGATAGGTTAGGACGAACTGACCAAATGTTGTCCTAGCGACTTAAACCCCCACTTGAAAAAATTGGAAGTAATTAAACTTGAACTTAACTTGATAGGATGAGTAACTATGTTATCACACGTGATCACAACCCTCGCCTTTACTTGTTATCTTTTATTTTCGTTATTTTAGTAATTAATCATTTCGACCTCAAAACCAATTAAAATTTGCGACACCTAGACTTAGTTAAAATCCGCACACATAGCTCTTGGGACGCCCTCGGTTTTACCAAATACTATACTACACACGATCGGGTACACTGCCCGTTAGTGCATTAGGGTAGACCATAGGTATAACGAGACAATATAAATATTAAAACCTGGTCAGTAAAACCTGCATCAAGTTAGCAAAAGAATTATCTATAGTATCCTCATTCGATATTGAAAATTGTTCATATTGTTGAACAAACAAATCTAATTTATTATTTTTAATTTGTTTGTGGAAAACTGGAAGGGGGTTGAATAGTTTTGCCAATTAAAACTTGGTTTTAAACTATTTAGATCGACTTATGTCAATCTATTGAAACGTGTGTGTTAAATGTTGATAGATAAGCATATGAATAAATAAAACTAAGAAAAGGAGTAAGAAGCACAAAACCACAACACGAGTATTTATAGTCGTTCGGCTACAAGGACACCTTCCTTGCCCTACTCCACTCCCCGAGTCACCTCCTCGAGAGTTCGTAATCACTACACAACACAAACTCCTTGTGGCGGAGAAGCCTTCACAACGTCGCCTAATCTTTTTCTGGTACAAGGCTAGACACCGGGTTCTTCCACGAGGTAGAACCAAACCTATCACAACGTCGCCTACACTTTATCCGGTACAAGGCTAGATACCGAGTTCCATTACAAAGGAGGAACTACTACCCAACACTACACAAATCCTATCTCAAAGGAGATCTACTCCTTATGACAACATCAACAAGGATATCAATATCCTTTGACCCAATACAAATCTATCTTGTACATCGACACCCCATATCGAATGTACACCTTAGGCACCTTTCACTAATGCCGTTAACTCTACTTCTAGGCACCTTTCACTAATGCCTTTTGACTTGACTTCTAGGCACCCTTCACTAATGCCTTCAACACGGTCTCTCGGCACCCTTCACTAATGCCTTTGACACGGATCTTTGGCACCTTTCACTAATGCCTTCAATATGACTCTTCGACACTTTTTCACTAATGTCTTCATCTTGATCCTTTAGACATCTTTCACCTATGTCTTTGACACTACACTTCTAATGAGAAGGAGAATAACTATCAACAGGATACCATTAGTAGTCTTGATGATGATGAAGCTAGGCAACCCATGGACTTGAGCTTGCTCGACTTCAAGAGGTGGTGATCTCGCCTTTAAGAGGAACCTAGAGAATCACACAAACACAAAACTACATAGAAAGATCACTTGGATCTGAGGTTAGAAAGTTTACAACACTAAGAGAAAATATGTGTGAAAGGGGTGAGTTACAATGAAGAAATGGCTCACTATTTATAGATAAAATATGTTACTGTCCCACGGATCCCTTACTTAAGGGATCCGTCCAGTGTAAACTGGGGGAACCGTAGGACGTTCCTCTTTACCCATGGGTTTTGGGTCATGGGTTATGGGTCATGGGTCCTAGACTTTGGACCATGGTTATCTAAGTAGATATAATGTATCTAGTAGATGTAATGCATCTAGTCCATGGGTTATGGGTTAGCTCCATGGGTCATGGATAATACCCATTATGACTTATGCATGATGTCATGCAATGGGTTATAGATTATGCTCCATGGGTATGGGTCATGGAATTTGGACTTTAGCCAACTACATTCAATGTATTTAGTCAATGAGTCAAATACTTAAACTTCTACCCATTCTATTACCCATTATAATACATACTAAGTATGTATATATCAACCCAATATGTAAACACTAATTGTTGTACATATGCATTACTAAATCATGAAAGCACTATTACTTGTTTAGTGTTTTATGTAAAAACGTAAGTGTGTTAGTAAGCTATTGGCTCAAACTATTTATGTATTTTATTTGTTTCGTTAAAATGATTTTATGTTTGTTATCGACAAAACATTAGAAGATCGTAAAATATAAATAAATGTTTTTACGGCTTATTTGTATTAACAATCTCCCATTTTTTTTTTGATGACAAAACATAAGATTATTTTAATGAAAAAATCAAATTCGTAAAAGTTTAAATTGGAGTTTTTACTCTCTTCTGCCCCTTTTTGTTGAAACAAAAAGAGCGTCGAAAAAAACTTAACACATTATTTTAAGAAAAACATGTGAAAAGAAAGAAAAAGAATAAAATATAGAGAGTAAGTGAGGAGAAGTATTCTCGACTTAGCTCCCCCTTGACGAGTCCATCCCTTTGTGACGGCGTCAAGTAAGAAGAAATACTAAACTAGTGCATTGCAACTATGTTTGCAAATGGTTTCGTCTTTGTGACGAATATGCTTCCTCTTGATGATTGCAACTTTGCAAGGAGGACGTCATTTAAATACTATGTGAATGATATTGCAATTGATTTTGCAATATTTTGCTTTGACAAGGAACTCCCCCTAGCTAAGGGTGTCAAAGTCTTCATGTGTACATTGAAAATCTACAAAACAAAGGTTAAAAAACAAGTATATAATGCATAATTTCCTTCAAATAAGACTTAAGTTAGTAATAAACAAGTCTTCTATTGCGCGGACCCACGGTTCCCTCTTTGGAGGGATCCGTCTAAGCAAAACGGAGGGATCCGTCTGTCCGTAAGCATAAGACAGCAATGATGATGCAACAAGTGATGTTAACATCAAAATGAGATATGTATTAAGGCACCAAACATATTCTCAAGATAATATGGCGTAAAACATGTAATTTCATTCAATAAACATACGAGAGATGATCTACATCTCTAAAACTAAGAGAATAATTTAAACATGAAATATGATTCCTAAACTATCTAAGTTAAGCTTAAGACTATAACACCACTTGAATCCTTAAGCTTGTGGTTGTTTAGGTTTGTTGATCTTGTCGAAACGTTCGAGGAGGTGATAAAACATGAAACTTTGATCTTCATGTACTTCATGTATCAAGCTTTCAACATGTTGACAATGATAACAATCTTTGTCATGGCTCGGAAATGGTGGTGGTAGAAAAGGAATGGCTTGAGATGGAAGGTTTGGTTGAGATTCCACAAAAGAAGGGGAATTTGTGGAGGTATATTTGGAGGTGATTCAACCAAAGGTGGTGGTGGTGGAATATGTGATGAGGAAGGTGGTAGAGAGGTATCTACTTCCATGTGATCGGGTAGTTGACTTTGATGATTCCTCATGATCCAAAAGGGACTATTTTAGGGTGACGGAGAAAAAGATGTCGAGGCTAGTGTTGATTCAACACCTTGATTTTGTTGCGCTATTCTTTCCATTGAGGAGAACGTTGGCAATGGTGGAGGATGAGATGGCCTAGGAGGCAAGTCCACTAGATTGTAGAGGTGTGGTGATAAGAGTGGAGTGGTGAATGATATGGCTCTAGGAACTAAGGGTGATGGTTTAGTGGAAATAGGAGTGTTTGGTTTAGGGGGTATAGTGGTGTTTGGCATTGGTAGTTTTGTGAGAACAATCCTTTTGGGGATTGGTTTGATAGGTGGAGGGGAGATCCTAGCATTTGTGGATTTAACGGGAGATGATTTGGTTGAAGAAATTTCGTGAACAACACGAGCAAGTTTCTTGGGTGGTCCTTTGGTGGATGAGTTACCACTAGGAGCTTTCCTCATGATGAGATGATTAAAATTGGTGTTGTAAAGGTTTCTAAATGCTGAGAATGAGGATGTAGATGATGACTTTAGGAGTCTTAACAAGATGGTTTATAAGGGTAAGGATTTGGCAAGTGCATTCAAGACTTAAGGCCACTAAGATCCTTTGGAATGTGATGATTTGCATGCACAAGAGTCAACTTCAGAGTTGCACTGATCTAGGAGTTTAATTAAAAGAATATGGACTGTTCAAGTTAGCAAAGAGAGCTTGAAATGATTGTTTTAGCTAGAGTTTAGCTGAATCTGTCACCCGGATCCCACGGTTCCCTCCAATGAGGGATCCGTCTAGGCCAATCCTAGGGATCCGGCTCTCAGCAGCTAAGAAATAAGAAAAATGATGTTTGTAAGATCTAGTACCTATACCTTTTGAGTGTTTCAGTCTTCCTAAGTGTCTTTAAATAATAGGGTACTTAAATGATCAAGGGCAATGAGTGATGGTAGATAATGATTGCCTTTTATGAAAGAAAATGGGACTTTATGAGTACCAATGAATGACCAAAGATGACACTAGAAAATTTGAGAGTGTCAAGTGGTGCTAAATGATCCTAGAGACCAGATAGTAACTTAAGATAAATTTTTGGAAAGTACTGATAACGCTCAAATTGTGCATGTTTTTAGTAGCGTTATCCATGCTTTTATGTGTGTTATTTGGCTATAATCATATGCTTTTAATGCTTAATCGTATCAAAGTGTGTTTGCTAGTTCATTTGTAGCCAAGTACAGGAAAGTGGAGAAAAAGACGGAAAAAGAAGTAAAACACGAAGATTTCTCCATATACGAAGAATTCCCGACAAAAGAAAGACTTGTGGAGTATATTCGAGAAGATAAAGTCATCAAGTTAGTGGTCCAAAGACTCTAGAATTAAGTTCAAGAAGGGAAACGAGAAAGAAATGAAGAAAACAAGCTAAAACGAAGACATATTGGAAGACTCGTTGTTCCTGACACACCTTCACCATTTTGGCTATAACTTTTGCATACGGACTCCGTTTGACCCCCGGTTCGCGGCCACGGAAATCTAAGAGAAAGATCTACAACTTTTCCGATTATGACTTTTTGTGATTTTGCTCCAACCGATCGGTCGAGCCCCGAAACCGGATCCGGTTGGAGAATGGTCAAGAAGACCAACCGAAACGGTTGGAGCCCAACCGAATCGGTTGGGAAGCCCTGGACAGCCATTTCTGCACTACTAAGACTCTAAAATTGTTCCAAACGATTCTAGTCCCTTCCTACATGTCTTCTAGTCCCTTCCAAGCTCCTTGGTGACCAAGAAATACATTTAATACCCCTAGCCTTGGTTCTAGTATAAATAGAGGCATTTGCAACCTCATTTCATGCACCACAACTTGAGAGAACTTCTCTCACACCTCTCCTACCACCACTACTCCTCTCTAGGTTTGAAATTCAAGCCTCCACCCTTAAGGACGAATTTCCACCTAGAGAGCAAACCCCAACTTGAGAGAACACACCCACTCTCAATCTCTTCACCAAAGGTGTGAAATTCAAGCCTCCACCCTTAAGGACGAATTTCCACCAACTTATCTTCCCCAAAAGACCACAAACCTCTGCCAAATTCGTGTATTGTGCTCAAGGGTTGTTGAAGGCGTTTGGATATCATTTTCCGGCTTGGTAGAACTATTGTAGTTGATTGGAGGCTTGAAGGAGTGCTATAATCCTTCATCTTTGCCTATTGTAATTCATACTTTGGGTAAACCTTGTTACTTTTCTATTTAAAGATGTTTGTTATTGATATGATTATTGAGATTTTGTATTTGATTGGAATAATGATGAATGTCTTGATACTTGCTTGTTCTTATAATGCTTTTCTTGTTGGTTTGATCCATGACAATCATAACCATCAACTTGTTACTTGTTCTTATAATGCTTTTCTTGTTGGTTTGATCCGTGACAATCATAACCATACTTGTTACTTGTTACTAGCTTAAACAAACAAACGACACTTGTAGTGCAACCAAGTCTCTTGGGACGACCTTGATTTACCATATACTATACTACAACTTGACTAGGGTATACTTGCCCGAATGTGTTCCTAGTTAACCGGTAATTCTTGTTAAAAATTTAAAGCTCGGTGAACGCATCAAGTTTTTGGCGCCGCTGCCGGGGACTTGTTTTGCACTTGTTTGTTCGTTTGATTGTTTTCTTGATTGATAGATTGTTTGTTTGCTTGCATGATAATTCCGGCATCGTCACCATCAAGTTTTTGGCGCCGCTGCCGGGGACTTGTTTTGCACTTGTTTGTTCGTTTGATTGTTTTCTTGTTTGATAGATTGTTTGTTTGCTTTCATGATAATTCCGGCATCGTCACCATCAAGTTTTTGGCGCCGTTGCCGGGGACTTGCGTTTGTATTCTTGTGTTTGTTTGTTTGTTGAAATGTTTGCTTGATTCGATTGCTTACTCTTGATGTTTGCGTTTGAATAATTTTTTGCTTGAATTGATTCCTTGTTTGCTCATGATGTTTGCTTGAATGCTTGTCTTTCATTTTCTCAAAAATCTCTAATTTTTCATAATTGCTCAAATGATCTTTGCATCAAAATCAAGTTTTTGATGTTGGGATTTCGTTTCATGTGTTCTAAAATGCTTGTTTCAATGATTGCTTTCTAAGTGTGTTCAAAAGTTCTTGCGAAAAAACCACCAAAACCACCCAAATCACTCTAACCGAATCGGTTGGAGCTTTCGGTAAATATTTTTCAAGAAAAATTCACTCTAACCGATCGGTCACTACCCGTAACCGGATCCGGTTGTGTGTTCTGTTAAAAAAAAATAAAATAAAAAAAAAATAATAAAATAAAAAAAAAATTGTGTGTCTCTTGTTTCTTAAGTTTTATGTTTTATATGTTATATGATCTCTTGCATGTCTCTATATTATTTGTTTTTGTTATTTTTGTTTATGTTAGTTTCATATTAATTTTAAATAAGACTATCTTGTTTGATTTATGTTACGTGACTAATTGTGTTTTCTTGCGTCTATGTGATTGTCATTTTTCCGTGATCGTGATTTTATTTGCTTATCCTTATTTTTGAGTGTTGTTTTATGTTCGTGATAATATATGTGTTTATGTGTTTTCTTTAATTGTGTTCGTAATCTTTCGTGTTCTTATTTTACTTTATCAATAAAGGTTTTGAAATAAAACTTGTGTTTAAAAAAAAAAGATCGAAAAAAAAAAAAAAAAAAAAAAAAAAAAAAAAAAAAAAAAAAAAAAAACTGAAAATTGCCTCCAACCGATTGGTCACCACCCGTAACCGGTTCGGTTGGAAGGTTGGTCTCAAATTTGGTTCATTCTAACCGATCGGTTACACCCCGTAACCGGATCGGCTGGAGTAATCTGTTAAAAAAAAGGTTGATTTTTCGTTTATTTTGTTTTTGTGTGTTTGTGTTTAGATAAAATAAATTTAAATGTCTTTTTGTTTTTGCAAGAGTATCATTTCTTTTATTTGGTTTTTCCATTTGAAGTTTGTTAATTTAGTACATTGTAAATAAATAAGTACATGTGTTTTTTTTTAAATAAATTGTTTCGAACTTTGTGGGTATGTTCACTGGAAACCCTCACGAGACTATAACTCGTCCACTCGGGCCACCGAGGGGTTTAAAGGCTTGTTGCATGCGCTAAATGCAACCGTGATACCTACGAAAGTGAGTTTTAGAATTTTACATGTTTTTGTAGTTTATTTTGTTTTTGCAGATTGAATAAACTCTTGGAGGAAGGATTGGTTGGATCGTGAACCTTATGCTCTTGATTGGACATGTTTGGTTGAAAGAGAAATCGATTGATCTCACGCGCTTATGCTAGCGTTCGCTTAGCACCTTATCATATGGAGTTCGATCGTGATGTTTAGCCCGGGAGGTTTCGTTTCACTTAGACTTATTATTTTATTTTTCCCTATCTTACATGCTTTGAAGTTTTCGCAATTACATTATTTTGTTTCTTTGTTATTTTTCCTTTGTTGGTTTGTTGGAAAATTATTTTAATAAATTGATTTGTTTTATCCTTCGAAAGTAAGGCTCACCCATTGTAAACAAACTGTGTGAGAGGTTTAAGGCGGGTCTCCCTGATTCCCTAAAGAAGTTTTGTTTTTAATATGCTTCGCGCTGACCTGCTTCTCCGCTTCTTTGTGCGTTTCAATGGAGCTACCGAGAACTCGTGGGACAAGAATAAGTCATGTTGGTTTTTTTTTTTTTAAATTAGAAAAAAAAAAGAAAAAGAAAAAAAAAAGTCGTAACTAGATTTAAGTTATTTTTCTTTTGTGTGCTTAAACTTAAGTGTGGGGGGAAATATTATTGTGAAAAGCGAAACTAGTTTTTAATTTTCATATTTTTGGGCCAATTTTGAAAATTTTGTGAACTTGTTTGCCCTTATGATCTAGTTGTTTTCACGCTTATAGGTTAATATATTATAATAACTTGATCAACCCACTGGTAAAATCGGTAATTTTGAAAAACTTGAGATGTGTTCCGATTAATATTGCAATCCATTATGGGATCGATGACATTTGCTAGCGCATTTTATAGCCCTTTCCACTAAATTGTGAGGACTTGAGCCTATTCCATATATAACATACATCTTTTATGCTTGAATCTTTTGCTATGAGTGTGCCGGTGATTTTATTTATTCTAGAACTTGTAGTTGTAAATCATTACCATACCGCAGTAAGATCACATTCGTGTGATATAAGTGTATACGTGTGATAAAGAGGCACCGTAGGAATAAAACCAAATGGCCTTCCATTTACATCTAATGATATATTAGCTAGCCACATTGGTTAGTTAACCTCCCACATGGACCCATTTGTTAGCGCTCATCTTTAGCGCTAGATACCCTTAGTTACACCGTTTGAGCCATTCCTTTTCGTTTTTGATAAATCCAGAAAAATACAAAAATATTTTACACTTTAAACCTTAGCCTATCCCTTTTGTCAAAGTCTAGACGGTTGGTTGCTAGTTGCTTGGTATGATTGGATTGTTTTTGATGATTATGAGTTAGCCGCACTTTGTCAATCGTGTGTGCCATTCCGACAAAGACGAAGAGTGCACGCTTCTTATTTGTATTTTTGTGGTGTGTGCTTATACTAAGTGTGGGGGAGATGTGATGTGTGAAAAAATATATATATAAAAAAAATGTGAAAAAAAAATAATAAGTCAAAGGAAAAAAAATATATGTGATGACAATGTACTATATTATTATGAAGATGGAGTATGTTTGAGATATCGATTAGCCAATGTGCTAAGACGTGATATATATATATATATATATATATATATATATATATATATATATATATATATATATATATATATATATATATATTTGGTGATCGATATGTGAAAAGAAGTTAGTAACTATAATCATTTTCGGGTTTGTAGTTTGTTCATGACTAGCAACAATGGGACTTAGACTTGACTCTATTTTATTTTAACACCAATTTCATCAATTATCCCATGCCTTATCCATACCCTTTATTCACCCGAAGCCTATCGTTATAACCCGAATAAAAGCCTTCTTTAGATGTTTACACTTGGTGCTTACGCCACGTCGGTGGAGTTTTGTTTCTTGTACAAGCCTATGGTAATATTTAGATCATGACTGAGCAATATGAGTGTACTATTCCTTGATACGATTCATCATCAAATATATTGAGTGTTGAGTGAATTATACATCTATTCCTTTTCGTGAGGTGCTTAGCCATGTTATCAAGCGAGAGAATCCATGGGGTATTGTCAAACATCTCGAATTTTCACCTCTATAAGCTTAAAACGATGAATCTTATCTCGTACTTGTACTTGGTAGATTTGCATCACATTTTTCTAATCATTCTTATGCACCATGTGGGATTTTATTTTTCTTAATTTCTAGATTTGCTTGAGGGCAAGCAAAACTTTAAGTGTGGGGGAGTTTGCGCTCATTTTTCGCTTGTTTTTGCTTATTTTTATATAAAAAAAAGTAAAAAATAGAAAACCCCAAAAATATTTATATTTTTAATTTTTCTTTTCGTTTTGTCATTTAGGTATGTAGTTTGATTTTTCTTTTCTTAGATTTGCTTGAGGGCAAGCAAAGTTTAAGTGTGGGGGAATTTGATAACGCTCAAATTGTGCATGTTTTTAATAGCGTTATCCGTGCTTTTATGTGTGTTATTTGTCTATAATCATATGATTTTAATGCTTAATCGTATCAAAGTGTGTTTGCTAGTTCATTTGTAGCCAAGTACAGGAAAGTGGAGAAAAAGACGGAAAAAGAAGTAAAACACGAAGATTTCTCCATATACGAAGAATTCCCGACAAAAGAAAGACTTGTGGAGTATATTCGAGAAGATAAAGTCATCAAGTTAGTGGTCCAAAGACTCTAGAATAAAGTTCAAGAAGGGAAACGAGAAAGAAATGAAGAAAACAAGCTAAAACGAAGACATATTGGAAGACTCGTTGTTCCTGACACACCTTCACCATTTTGGCTATAACTTTTGCATACGGACTCCGTTTGACCCCTGGTTCGCGGCCACGGAAAGCTAAGAGAAAGATCTACAACTTTTCCGATTATGACTTTTTGTGATTTTGCTCCAACCGATCGGTCGAGCCCCGAAACCGGATCCGGTTGGAGAATGGTCAAGAAGACCAACCGAAACGGTTGGAGCCCAACCGAATCGGTTGGGAAGCCCTGGACAGCCATTTCTGCACTACTAAGACTCTAAAATTGTTCCAAACGATTCTAGTCCCTTCCTACATGTCTTCTAGTCCCTTCCAAGCTCCTTGGTGACCAAGAAATACATTTAATACCCCTAGCCTTGGTTCTAGTATAAATAGAGGCATTTGCAACCTCATTTCATGCACCACAACTTGAGAGAACTTCTCTCACACCTCTCCTACCACCACTACTCCTCTCTAGGTTTGAAATTCAAGCCTCCACCCTTAAGGACGAATTTCCACCTAGAGAGCAAACCCCAACTTGAGAGAACACACCCACTCTCAATCTCTTCACCAAAGGTGTGAAATTCAAGCCTCCACCCTTAAGGACGAATTTCCACCAACTTATCTTCCTCAAAAGACCACAAACCTCTGCCAAATTCGTGTATTGTGCTCAAGGGTTGTTGAAGGCGTTTGGATATCATTTTCCGGCTTGGTAGAACTATTGTAGTTGATTGGAGGCTTGAAGGAGTGCTATAATCCTTCATCTTTGCCTATTGTAATTCATACTTTGGGTAAACCTTGTTACTTTTCTATTTAAAGATGTTCGTTATTGATATGATTATTGAGATTTTGTATTTGATTGGAATAATGATGAATGTCTTGATACTTGCTTGTTCTTATAATGATTTTCTTGTTGGTTTGATCCATGACAATCATAACCATCAACTTGTTACTTGTTCTTATAATGCTTTTCTTGTTGGTTTGATCCGTGACAATCATAACCATACTTGTTACTTGTTACTAGCTTAAACAAACAAACGACACTTGTAGTGCAACCAAGTCTCTTGGGACGACCTTGATTTACCATATACTATACTACAACTTGACTAGGGTATACTTGCCCGAATGTGTTCCTAGTTAACCGGTAATTCATGTTTACAAATTTAAAACCTCATGGAACCCATCAAGTACCTTAAAAACTATAAGAAATGAAAAACTAGTAATTGACCCATTTTGGGGTAAGGATGATTAATATCAATTTGCTAAAATTGATAAAATGATAAGACTATATGAGTTAACATGTGAGTAACGATGTATGAGTATTGGAGCGGAAGGATGATGAGTTTTGGTGAAATGAAAAATCAAATAGTGCCTTGATTGTGATCCTAGATGAGCTATGAGTGAGTGTGAAACTTACTGAGCTTGAGAAAGGCTTAAATGGTTTTAAGGCATTATGTTTAGCTAGTGTGAAGTGGTCTAGTGGGCTGGTTTGATGTGTGGAGGTCTGCAATGCATTTCTGTTTGCCCAGATCCCACGGTTCCCTAAGTGAGGGATCCGTCTAGTGCAAAGTGAGGGATCCGTCTCCTGCTAAACAGTACCTTCACAGAAGGTATGCAAACTTTGCATAAGGTATCGTATTTTCAAAGCCATTGTTTTCTAAGGATTTTGAATAACTATATAAGCGAGACATCAAACGTTAAATGTTTTATTTCATGAGAAAGATCACATTACAATAATAAAAGATGAAATCTAAGGATTGAACCTATTTGGAAAGGAAACTAACTTTCTTGATCGTTTTTGCTAGATGGATCGTCAAATGGATGATGAGTATTTGCCGATTCAGGGATGCAGAAAGACTTGATGTAAGATGTGTTTAGAGGTTCCATCATCTTATTCACGAGTACATACAACAGGCTTTGAAATTGAGGGTGGAAGTACATGATGTGATGATAAAGGCATGTCAGGAACATTCCATAAGGGATTAGTTTGTTCTTGTTGCCTTGAAGATTTACAATTCATCTTGCGAAGAAATAGGCGAGATTGTATGGTTGTTGAGTTAGCAAAAAATACATTATGTGAGCACAACAAGCGGGAAGGATTTCTCGATTTCCACTAAGACTCCAAACATTTTCACGTAGGATGACTGCGAGAGGTTTAAACTCATCTCGGATATCACGTGTATAGATTATGTTTGGATCAGAGTAATAGGGTCGAGGTTTGCATAACATACGAGTTAATTCTTGAGGGGAAGGTATGTGGGAACAATATGGACTATTTTCTTCACGATGGTTGAAGAGAGAATCAAGAGACCAATCTTCAGTGAACGCACATTTTACATGATTTGGAATTCGGAGAATGTGAGCAAATTGCCCAAGAGTTAAGACAAACTTTTGGTTTTTGATCCAAAACCAAAGAGATAGAGATCGATCCTCGTTACGAACGAGTTCAACTTGACGGAAGAATTCCAATACAAACCGTGGACATATTTTCTTGTTAATTCCGAGAAGGCCTTCTAGTCCTATGGTTCGGAAAGAGGTATTGATACCTTCTTCGTATAGTAGAGGTGTGTCGACAATACGTCCTTCATGGAAGTGACGAGTTTCGAGATTATTGAACCCACGGACATGATTGCCAGGTGTGTTGGGCTCAAGAGAGATATTAGGACTATAGACATAGGTGAGTTAAAAGTCGAATTCATACTCATGAGACATGTCAAAACCTATGGAAGTAAAAAGTTAATATGATCAGACACATTACAGCAAAATGATGATCACCTAACGTTTTTACTAGATTTCTATTAACAATGACAATTAACTTACTTAGTACTTAACATTCTAGTGGGATTTTTCTATTTATGATAAAAAGGTTTTTATGTTGCATGAGAATCTGTTTCCCAGATCCACGGTTCTCACGGTTCCCTTCCAAGAGGGATCCGGCTAGTTAAACTATAGGGATCCGTGGATCTGTAGTGACAGAAAATTGATCTTGACAAAAATGGATTTTTGCATCTTTTAGGTTTATAAAAGGAAGTGTATTTTAGCCAATATTTTCTTAGTTAAGCATGCATTGTAGGTTTCTAAGGTATCTCATGACCAAATGTACGAACGAAAAACAATAAAAGAAATGACAAACACATTATGAAAAATAAACTAGATAAACTAAAACATTAGTAATATTTCATTTCAATGCTAAGAATGATACAAAGGATTGGATATATAACACCAATGTAGATTAACAACACAAAGTACATGTATCCATGAGAAAACTTGATCATGGGGAACACGAGAGCGATGAGTGTCAAGACGATGATCACGAAGGCGATGTAAACCATGATGATAAAGTTCTTCCTTGGTTTTGATTTGAGATGAGAAGGAAGGTGAGGTTTGAATGAGAGGTAGTTTTTGAAAGTGGAAGATTTGAAAAATGAGGGTTTGGTGGAGTTGACGAGCGGAGGAAGGTTTTTATGGGGAAGGAGGAATTTTTGAGATTTGTGTTTTGTTTTATTATTAGAAAGATTTGATTTTAGAATTAAGTAAAAAATAAAAACACATGTTTATAAACCTAGATTATAGACGGAAAAAGTAACACGTGTGCATGAAAAGTTTCTTAACGAAGCTACGTGTAATACATGAGTATGTGAAAAGGTATTCATATAAGTTCCTATGCAAGCGTACTTATTCTAAGCTAATGTTATTTAAAAAAGGATTAGAAAGTCATACCTCTAATATAATTATGAGTGTCTTCTACTTTTGACAAAAACAAATGTCAATAGACAACTCTGGTTCCTTTGTGATCTAGATAGGGGTGGAAACGAGCCGAGCCGAGCCCGAGCCTGCCAGAGCTCGAGCTCGGCTCGTTTATATATAAAAAGCTCGATCTCGGGCTCGAGCTCGTTTCAAGCCTTATATCTTGAGCTCGAGCTCAACTCGTGAAATTTTTCAAAAGCTCGAGCTCGGCTCGGGCTCGATTAACTTATGTAACGCGTTGAATGAAATAAAGCTCGAAAGCTCGTTAATCACACTAGGCTCGGGCTCGTTTATTTATTAAGCTCGTTTATACATGGTTATATGTATAGAAAATTTATATACGAATATATTTTTAGGGCTCGTTTAGGCTTGCGAGCCTAATCGAGCTTTATATATAAAGCTCGGGCTCGAGCTCGATTATAAAATGAGCCAAAACTTAGGCTCAAACTCGGGCTCGAGCTCGTTTAGGCTCGGCTCATTTGAGCTTTTTACCGATCCGATCCCGAGCTTTTCACGAGCGGCTCGGCTCGTTTACACCCCTAGATCTAGATGGTATATAAGATACCTTCTTAGGAAAGGTAATCTTGTTATCAAGGAATTCCTATGCTTGACAAACATGAGCTTTAACTAAGCAAAAAGACAAGAAAGATTAGTGCATTTTAGTAAGATAAATAGGAAATAAAAAGGTATAATGTTGTCATCTAATCAACATCCTACAAAAATATTTTTAAGACATGAAGTTTACTTTTGTAAAAGACCTTCTTTGTAGTTTTCAATTATACACGGATCGTGTCAAGTTTTTAAGGTACAATATACTTTAAAAACTTGGTAACGAAGCTCTGGTACCAATTATGGAAAACTAGAAGGGGGGGTTAAATAGTTTCGCCAATCAAAACATGGTTTTAAACTATTTAGATCGACTTATGTCAATCTATTGAAACATGTGTGTTGGATGTTGATAAATAAGTATATGAATAAATAAAACTAAGAAAAAGAGTAAGAAGCACAAAACCACAATGCGAGTATTTATAGTGGTTCGGCTACAAGGAAACCTTCCTTTCCCTACTCCACTCCTCGAGTCACCTACTCTAGAGTTCGTAATCACTACACAACACAAACTCCTTGTGGCGGAGAAGCCTTCACAACGTCGCCTACTTTTTTTCCAGTACAAGGCTAGACACCGGGTTCTTCCACGAGGTAAAACCAAACCTATCACAACGTCGCCTACACTTTATCCGATACAAGGCTAGATACCGAGTTCCATTACAAAGGAGGAACTACTACCCAACACTACACAAATCCTATCTCAAAGGAGATCTACTCCTTATGACAACATCAACAAGGATATCAATATCCTTTGATCCAATACAAATCTATCTTGTACATCGACACCCCATATCGAATGTACACCTTAGGCACCTTTCACTAATGCTGTTGACTCGACTTCTAGGCACCTTTCACTAATGCCTTTTGACTTGACTTCTAGGCACCCTTCACTAATGCCTTCAACACGGACTCTCGGCACCCTTCACTAATGCCTATGACACGGATCTTTGGCACCTTTCACTAATGCCTTCAATATGACTGTTCGACACTTTTTCACTAATGTCTTCGTCTTTATCCTTTAGACATCTTTCACCTATGTCTTTGACACTACACTTCTAATGAGAAGGAGAAGAACTATCAACAAGATACCATTAGTAGTCTTGATGATGACGAAGCTAGGCAACCCATGGACTTGAGCTTGCTCGACTTCAAGAGGTGGTGATCTCGCCTTTAAGAGGAACCTAGAGAATCACACAAACACAAAACTACATCGAAAGATCACTTGGATCTGATGTTAGAGAGTTTACAACACTAAGAGAAAATATGTGTGAAAGGGGTGAGTTACAATGAAGAAATGGCTCACTATTTATAGACAAAATATGCTACTATCCCACGGATCCCTTACTTGAGCGATCCGTCTAGTGTAAACTGGGGAAACCGTGGGACGCTCCTCTTTGCCCATGGGTTTTGGGTCATGGGTCATTGGTCCTAGACTTTGGACCATGGGTATCCAAGTAGATACAATGTATCTAGTAGATGCAATGCATCTAGTCCATGGGTTATTGGTTAGCTTCATGGGTCATGGATAATACCCATTATGACTTATGCAGGATGTCATGCAATGGGTTATGGATTATGCTCCATGGGTATGGGTCATGTACTTTGGACTTTACCCAACTACATTCAATGTATTTAGTCAATGGGTCAAATACTTAAACTTCTACTTGTTAATACAAATAAGCCGTAAAAACGTTTATTTATATTTTACGATCTTCTAATATTTTGTCGATAACAAACGTAAAATCATTTTAACGAAACAAATAAAATACGTAAATGGTTTGAACTAATAGTTTCTAACATATTCACATTTTCACATAATACACTAAAACAAGTATAAGTGATTTTATAACTTAGTAATACATATGTACAACAACTAGTGTTTACATATTTGGGTAAAATATACACATAACTAGTATGTAGTATATTGGGTAATATAAACGGGTAGAAACTTAAGTATCATAACCCATTGGGCAAATACATTGAATGTAGTTGGGTACAACCCAAAGCCCATGACCCATGGAGCTTGACCCATAACCCATTGCATGAACATCATGCTTACATCATACATGGATAATATCCATAACCCATGAATCAACCCATACCCAAGTGACCAAGTGCATTGCACTCAAAGATACATTATATCTAGCTAAAAGATCCATGGTTCAACCCATGACCCATGACCCATAACCAAAATACCCATGGGCAAAGAGGAGCGTTCCACGGATCCCTAGCTTTGTGCTAGCCGGATCCCTTGTGGTAGGGATCCGTGGGATCCGGGGAACAGTAGAATTTTTCCTCTATAAATAGTGAGCCATTTCTTCATTGTTTCTCACCCCTTTCTAACACACTTTCTCCCTGAGTTAAAAACTCACTAACCTCAGATCCAAGAGATCTATGTTTGTATTTATGTTTTTGTATGATCTTTTAGGTTCCTCTTAAAGGCAAGATCACCACCTTTGAAGTCGAGCAAGCTCATGTCCATGAGTTGCCATGCTTCCTCATCATCAAGGCCATTGAAGTCTTCTTGTTGATGATTCCTTTCTTTCTTCAAAGAAGTGTAGTGTTGAAGACATTAGTGAAAGATGTCTCAAGTGTCAAGACGAAGATATTAGTGAAGGGTATCTATCGTCTATAGCATAAGCACTTGTGGTAGGTGCTTAGCATTCAAGACAAGAAGCATTAGTGAAAGGTGCTTAGAAGTCAAGACTAAAAGCATTAGCGAAAGGTGCTTAGAAGTGAATACACAAGACATTAGTGAAAGGTGTCTAGTAGATCTAGTCAAAGGCATTAGTGAAAGGTGCCTTAGATGTACATTCGATATGGTGTGTTTCGATGTACAAGATAGACTAGTATTAGATCCAAGGATATTGATATCCTTGATGATGTTGTAAAGGAGTAGATCTCCTTTGGGATTAGTCGTTGGTGTAGTGTGGTAGTAGTTCCTCCATTGCAATGGAACTAGGTGCTTAGCCTAGTACCTAATAAAGGGTAGGCGACGTTGTGAAGGTGTAGTTCACCTTGGAGTGAAAGAACTAGGTACTTAGCCTAGTACCTTATAAAGGGTAGGAGACGTTGTGTTAGGTGTGGTTCGCCTTGGTGTGAAGGAACTCGGTATTTAGCTTAGTACCGGAAAAAGGTTAAGCGACGTTGTGAAGGCTTCTCCGCCATAAGGAGATTGGTGTAGTGATTACGAACTCTCGAGTAGGTGACTCGGGGAGTGGAGTAGGGCAAGGAAGGTGTCCTTGTAGCCGAACCACTCTAAATACTTGAATTGTGGTTTTGTGCTTCTTACTCTTATCTTTTCATTACTTACCTTTATATCTTGTTTATCAACATCCAACACACACATCCAAATAGATTGATATAAGTCGATCTAAATAGATTAAAAGGAAGTTTTAATTGGCAAAACTATTCAACCCCCCTTCTAGTTTTCCACAATTGGCATCAGAGCTGCGTTACCAAGTTTCTTGAAGTATATTGTACTTTAAAAACTTGATACGATCCATGGTTAATTGAAAACTACAAAGCAGGTTTTTCATAAAAACAAACACCATGTCTTTTAAAACTCTATGTTTTGGATGTTGATTTGATAACAACATTTTTTTTACTTGTTTCATTTAATTGCACTAATCTTCTTTGTCATGTTGATTAGTCAAAGTTCATACCCACCAAGCTTTAGGAATCGCTTGGTAAAAAGAATACCTTCCTTAAGAAGGTATCTTAATCGCAAAGGAGCGGGAATCGTCAAAGTGACATTTGCTGTGTCATTTGTAAAGACATTCCTAAGTGCGCTAGAGGTATGATTTTCTCTTTATTTTGCTTGATAATTAAGTATGCCTATTTAGGTATTTATTTGATTATCTTTTGTGTTTATACATGTTTTACATGAAGCTTCATTAGGAAGTCTTTTTCTCACATACGTGTTATATTTCTCGTCTAAAGTCGTGGTATATAAAACTTATGTTTTGTTTCTTTCAATCCTTTAATAAAACAAAACACAAATTTCGAAAAATACTCCTTCCTCATAAATATTCCACTCGACGCCCACTTTATCAAATCCTCACTTTTTCAAATTTTCCAACTTCAAAAATTCCCTCTCATTTAAAACTTCATCTTCCTCTCCATCCTATCCCAACTGAAACCAAGAAGGATCGTCTTCAACATTGTTTACATCGCCTTCATACTCATCGTCTTAACACTCATTGCACTTGTGTTCCCTATGATGAAGTTCACATACGGAGACATCTACTTTGTGTTGTTAATCTACATTGGGGTTATATACCCAATCCTTTGTATCATTCTTAATATTGAAATGAAATATTACTAATAGTCTAGTTATCTAGGTTATTATGTACTTATCATTTTTCTTTGTTTTATTTCTTTCTTTCGTGATACATTAGAAGTCACGTATACATGTTAAAAGAAAATGTAGGTTAAAACACATATCTTGGTATAAAACTATGAGATCTAAAAACCTATGCTTTTCATAAAATCTGTTTCTGTAATTACAGATCTACGGATCCCGGAAATTATACTAGCCGGATCCCTTTTGAAAAGGAACCGTGGGATCCGTCCTACTAGAGAACAGTTTCTTCATGCAAATTAAAAACCACTTTTCTTCTAAAAGAAATTCTCCACTAGCATGTAAAAACCATAAGTGAGTTAAGTAAAAACCATTGTTAATAAAAATCTAATAAAAACGTTAGATAATCATAGGTTGATCACAAACATCACTTTCTATTAACTCATCTTTTCTATAGGTGTCACTATGTCGCACGTATATGAGTTTGATTCTTCACTCTCTAGCGTCTACACTCCTAATATCTCTCTTGAACCCAACACACCTGGCAATCATGTCTGTGGGTTCAACAATCTCGAAACCCGTTACTTCCATGAAGGACGTATTGTAGACACCTCTCTACAATTCGAAGAAGGTATCAATACCTCCTTCCGAACCATAGGACTAGAATGTCTTCTCGAAATTAACGAGAAAATATGTCCAAGGTTTGTATTGGAATTCTTTCGTCAAGTCAAACTCGTTCGTAACGAGGATCGTTCTTTATCTCTTTGGTTTTATATAAAAAACCAAAAATTTACTTTAACCCTTGGGCATTTTGCTCACATCCTTCGAATTCCAAATCATGGACAATGTGCCTTCACCGAAGATTGGTCTCTTGATTCTCTCTTCAACTTTCGTAAAGAAAATAGTCCATATTGTTCACACATACCCTCCCCGGAAGATTTACATCGCATAATATGCAAACCTCGACCATATTACTCCGATCCAAACATTATCTTCACACGGGAAATCTGAGAAGAGTACAAGCCCCTTGCACTCATCCTACGTGAAAATGTTTGGAGTCTTAGGGGAAATCGAGAAATCCTTCCCGCTTGTTGTGCTCACATATTGTATTGTTTGTTAACACAACAACCATACAATCTCGCCTACTTCTTCGCAAGGCGAATTGCAAACCTTCAAGGCTCCATGAATAAACTCATTCCATATGGAATGTTCTTGACGCGCCTCTATCACAATGTCATGCACTTTCATCCTCAATTTCAAAGTCCGTTGTACGTATTTGTGAACAAGATGATGAAACCGCTGAACATTTCCCTCATGAAGACGTTCTTCATTCCTGAATCCGCCAACACTCATCAACCATTTGATGATCCATCTAGCGAAAATACTCAAGGAACTTAGTAGTCTTTCAAATAGGATCAATCCTTTTGTACTCGTGCTTTATCAATGTAATCCAATTTCTTTCGTGAAATAAAAACATATTACATTTGATATCTTAGTATTAGAACCCCTTTTAAACTAACCTTGGGATATAATGCATTGTCAAGATCATTGCATACCTTTAGTAAAGGTTCTGCTGAGCAGATAGGCGGATCCCAAAGTTTGTGCTAGACGGATCCCTACACTTAGGGAACCGTGGGATCCGGCAAACAGAAAATGCAATTGCAAGCATTATATTTTAAACATATCCTTAGAACACCTCACACTAAGCCAAACATAGTGTCTTAAGGCAAATTAAGTCCTTATCAAGATAGGTAGATCCTTCCTACTCACACATAACTCACCTAGATCACATTCTAAAACGCTTGTAGATCTATCGTTTCATTTTTAATCCATTACTCTTCCTCTCTTAAACTCACACTTCATTTTCTACTTGATCCCTCACATCTAGTCTTAGAAATCTTTCGATTATGGCAAAATTGATCATAAATCATCCTCACCTCAAAATTGATCAAAGTTGATCAAATTCTAGTTTTCCCATCTCAAAGCTTCTAGGATATTTTCCAAAACACCATCCTAAGTCACAACCTGATCTCTAGGATCATTTAGCTTCAATTGACACTCTCATCTTTAGTTTCATCCTTGCTCATCCATTGGTACTCATGAAAGTTCCAAATCCTTCCATAAAAGACAATCATTAGCTACATCACTCATTACCCTCAAGTACTTAAGTACCCCTTCAATTAAGACACTTAGGAGGACTGAAACACTCAAGATGTTATAGGTCTTAGATCTTAGAAACATCATTTCCACTCTTTCATAGCTGCTGAGAGCCGGATCCCTAGGATTAGCCTAGATGGATCCCTCTGAGGAGGGAACCGTGGGATCCGGATGACAGTTTATGTCAAATCTTGCTAAAACAATCATTTCAACCCCTCATCTTCCTAACTCAAACACTCCATCTCATCTTAAATGAGTTCCTAGATCAGTGCAAACTCTGAAGTTGACTCTTGTGCATGTTAATCATCACATTCCAATGAATCCTAGTGGCTTAAGGCTTAAATGCACTTGCCAAATCTCTTGGTTTATAAACCACTTTGTTAGGACCTCCATAGTCATAACCTCATCCTAACTTTCAGCACTTTAGAAACCCTTGCAAACCTCTTGAAATCATCTCATCATGAGGAAACCCCCAAGTAGTAACTTATCTACCAAAGAACCACCCATGAAAAAGGCTCGTGTTATACACGAAATCTCTTCAACCGAATCATCTCCGGTCAAGCTAACAAATGATAGGATCCTTCATCATCCAATCAAACCAATTCCTAAAAGGATGGTACCCACAAAACTACCTATGCCAAACACCACCATACCTCCTAGGCCAAACAATATCATCTCTACTAAACCATCACCATTGGTTCCTAGAGCTATCTCTTTTACATCCCCACTATCATCACCACACCTCTATAATTTAGAGGACTTGCCTCCTAGGCCGTCTCATCCGCTTCCGCCGACAACATTTTCCTCATTAGGAGGAATAATTGTACAAAATCAAGGTGTTGAGTCAACACTTGCTCCGGCTTCCTTTTCGCCGTTTCCATAATATAATCCCATTTGGATTATGAGAAATCATCAAAGTCAACCACCCGACCATATGGAAGTTGACACTTCTCTACCACCACCATCATTCTTGGTCGAACCATTCTCAAATGCGCCTCCACCAATCCCTCCATCGTTTGAAGCTCCACAAGCCGCTTCACTTGATCCTTCGCATCAAGCCATTTCATTTCTTCCACCACCACTACCTAGCCATGAAAAAGATTGCTATCATTGTCAACATGTTGAAAGTTTGATACATGAAGTACGAGAAGACCAACGTTTCATGTTCTATCATCTCCTCGAACGTTTCGACGAGATCAAACCTAAACAAAACTTGAGCTAGAAGATTTTAGTGGTATCCTAGCATCAAGCGATAGTTGGTTTAGAAATTCCTAGTCATGTATTTTCTAATTTTCTTAGTTTTTAGAGGCATGTATATCATAACTCTAGTTTTATTAAATGAAATTACATGCTACTTGCTATTTTTCTGAGCATATGATTACTTTGTATTCATATCTCATTTTTGTGATAACATTACTTGTTATATCACCTTTGCTGAAATTAATCAGCTAATACGGATCCCTCAGAATTGCCTAGACGGATCCCTACTAGGAGGAAACAGTGGGATCCGTGAGACAGAAAGTTATTTTCTACTAACTTGGACCACATTTGCAGGAAATTGTGAATTATACTTGTTTTCTAACCTTTGTTTTGTAGTTATTCAATTTACACATGAAGACTTTGACATCCTAAAGCTAGGGGAGCTTTATGTCAAAGCAATACATTGCAAATTACTTGCAATACTAGGTTTACATTTCGTGACATCCCCTTGCATAATTGCAATCATCAAGGGGGAGCACATTCGTCACTTAGACGAAATCTTTTGCAAACTTACTTGCAAACAAACTAGATTAGTATCATTTTCTTGACGCCCTTACATAGGGATGGACTCGTCAAGGGGGAGTAAAGACGAGATCTTTTCCCGTTACTTGCTCTCTATTTCTTTTTTTTTTTTTTCTTTCACATGTTTTTCTTAAAAACGATGTGTTGCTTTCCTTCAAACACTTTTTGTTTCGACAAAAAGGGGGAGAAGAAAGTAAAAACTACAAATTCAAACTTTTACGAATTTTAGCTTTTCCTTAAAATAATTTTATGTTTTGTCATCAACAAAAAGGGGGAGATTGTTAATACAAATAAGCCGTAAAAACGTTTATTTATATTTTACGATCTTCTAATGTTTTGTCGATAACAAACGTAAAATCATTTTAACGAAACAAATAAAATACGTAAATGGTTTGAACTAATAGTTTCTAACATATTCACAATTTCACATAAAACAATAAAACAAGTATAAGTGATTTTATGACTTAGTAATACATATGTACAACAACTAGTGTTTACGTATTTGGGTAAAATATACACATAACTAGTATGTAGTATATTGGGTAATATAAATGGGTAGAAACTTAAGTATCACAACTCATTGGGCAAATACATTGAATGTAGTTGGGTACAACCCAAAGCCCATGACCCATGGAGCTTGACCCATAACCCATTGCATGAACATCATGCTTACATCATACATGGATAATATCCATAACCCATGGATCAACCCATACCCAAGTGACCAAGTGCATTGCACTCAAAGATACATTGTATCTAGCTAAAAGATCCATGGTTCAACCCATGACCCATGACCCATAACCAAAATACCCATGGGCAAAGAGGAGCGTTCCACGGATCCCTAGCTTTGTGCTAGCCGGATCCCTTGTGGTAGGGATCCGTAGGATCCGGGGAACAGTAGAATTTTTCCTCTATAAATAGTGAGCCATTTCTTCATTGTTTCTCACCCCTTTCTAACACACTTTCTCCCTGAGTTAAAAACTCACTAACCTCAGATCCAAGAGATCTATGTTTGTATTTATGTTTTTGTATGATCTTTTAGGTTCCTCTTAAAGGCAAGATCACCACCTTTGAAGTCGAGCAAGCTCATGTCCATGAGTTGCCATGCTTCCTCATCATCAAGGCCATTGAAGTCTTCTTGTTGATGATTCCTTTCTTTCTTCAAAGAAGTGTAGTGTTGAAGACATTAGTGAAAGATGTCTCAAGTGTCAAGACGAAGATATTAGTGAAGGGTATCTATCGTCTATAGCATAAGCACTTGTGGTAGGTGCTTAGCATTCAAGACAAGAAGCATTAGTGAAAGGTGCTTAGAAGTCAAGACTAAAAGCATTAGCGAAAGGTGCTTAGAAGTGAATACACAAGACATTAGTGAAAGGTGTCTAGTAGATCTAGTCAAAGGCATTAGTGAAAGGTGCCTTAGATGTACATTCGATATGGTGTGTTTCGATGTACAAGATAGACTAGTATTAGATCCAAGGATATTGATATCATTGATGATGTTGTAAAGGAGTAGATCGCCTTTGGGATTAGTCGTTGGTGTAGTGTGGTAGTAGTTCCTCCATTGCAATGGAACTAGGTGCTTAGCCTAGTACCTAATAAAGGGTAGGCGATGTTGTGAAGGTGTAGTTCACCTTGGAGTGAAAGAACTAGGTACTTAGCCTAGTACCCTATAAAGGGTAGGAGACGTTGTGTTAGGTGTGGTTCGCCTTGGTGTGAAGGAACTCGGTATTTTGCTTAGTACCGGAAAAAGGTTAAGCGACGTTGTGAAGGCTTCTCCACCATAAGGAGATTGGTGTAGTGATTACGAACTCTCGAGTAGGTGACTCGGGGAGTGGAGTAGGGCAAGGAAGGTGTCCTTGTAGCCAAACCACTATAAATACTCGCGTTGTGGTTTTGTGCTTCTTACTCTTATCTTTTCATTACTTACCTTTATATGCTTGTTTATCAACATCCAACACACACGTCCAAATAGATTGACATAAGTCAATCTAAATAGATTAAAAGGAAGTTTTAATTGGCAAAACTATTCAACCCCCCCCCCCTTCTAGTTTTCCACACTACCCATTATAATACATACTAAGTATGTATACATATACCCAATATGTAAACACTAATTGTTGTACATATATATTACTAAATCATGAAAGCATTATTACTTGTTTAGTTTTTTATGAGAAAACGTAAGTGTGTTAGTAAACTATTGGCTCAAACTATTTACGTATTTTATTTGTTTCGTTAAAATGATTTTATGTTTTTTATCGACAAAACATTAGAAGATCGTAAAATATAAATAAACGTTTTTACGACTTATTTGTATTAACATTGTTGATTTCCTTGATGAGTTACAACTAAAGAATTCCAAATTTTTTTAGAGTTTTTAAGCATAGAAATTCTTTCGAATTCCTTTTTGGGTATAGCATTGTATAAAACCATTTTTGCTTCACTATTTTTGGAAATCTTTTTCTTTTGATCATCGGAGAGTTGATCATGAGGTGTGTTTATTAGATTTCCGGTTTTATCATCTTTTTTAGTGGCTTCAAAGTCGCCTTCAACAATGATGTACCAAAGATCAATATCTTTTGACTTCATATACGTTTCGAATCTATTTTTCCAATAAATAAAACCATTAGTTTCAAGTAGTGGAGGTCGTTGCATAGATTGCCCTTCTTTATAATTTTCAGATTCCATTGTGATCGAAAAGTTTTTAAAATACTATTTACTTTAAAACTTTTGTAAACTTAGTTCTTGATGCTAATTGTGGAAAACTAGAAGGAGGGTTGAATAGTTTTGCCGATTTTAAGTTAGTTTCAAAAACTTTAGATTCGATGTTATGTGAAATTGTATGGATGAATAGAAAGTATAGATCAATAAGTAATGTAAGTAAAGAGAGCAAGTAAAGTAAGGATAGAAATGACACAACTGATTTATAGTGGTTCGGCTATAAGGAAACCTTCCTTGCCCTACTCCACTCCCCGAGTCACCTACTCGAGAGTTCAAGCACTTTGTCAACAAACTCCTTCAACTTGGTGGAGAAGCCTTCACAACGTCTTTTACAGTTTTTCCGGTACAAAGCTAAATACCGAGTCCTTAACACGGAGGACCAAACCAACACAACTATAACACAACAACTATGTGAAATATGAAATACAAGATCTAGCTATAGAAATCTTGTGGAGGAACAAATCAATCAAGGACCCCTTGCTTGGATGACTTGTAGAATCTCGTGATCTCGCCTTAGAGAAAGACCTATATGAGAATCACAACAAAAGAAAGAAGAACTACTATATAGATCAAGAGATCTGAGATTAGAAGAGAAATAGTATATGAGAGAGTTTGTAAGAAGAGGGTTGAGTTACAATGAAGAAATAGCTCACTATTTATAGGCATAAAATCACTACTGTTGCCCGGATCCCACGGATCCCTTACATGAGGGATCCGTCCAGTGTAATCTGGGGGATCCGTAGGACGCTCCTCCTAAATGGGTTATGGGTCATGGATCATGGGTCATGGGTCATAGACTTTGGTACATGGGTATCCAAATAGATACAATGTATCTAGAAGATGCAATGTATCTAGAAGATGCAATGCATCTAGTCAATGGATCATGGGTTAGCTCCATGGGTTATGGATTTGCTCCATGGGTATGGGTCATGGGTTATGGATTTTACCCATCCTAATAAACTATTACAACAAGATCATTAGGGTCTTTCAATTCATCAATGATTCACATTCAGAGAATCGGACTGGTTTCTAATTCACCAGGATGATGCCATGATTCCATCAAAGAATTAGCTAGCCCAAAAGTGAGTAGCTACTTGGTAAAGGCTTATCAAATCTACTCATGTAGCTGTGGTGGTTCAACTATATGTTGTTGTTCCAAGGGTAATACTCGTCTCTTATTTTTTCTTATTTGGAAGTTAAAGTTGCAGATACAAGTTGCTGATATGGGTTGGATTGTCAAGTATTCCTCAATCCTCATTGTTCAAGCTGAAGATCTATCTAGAAACTGGAAATTAACATGTCAAATTCCAGTTTAGGAAAGGGTTGTTATGAATATTTGTAATAGTTAGTTAAAATTGTAATAATAGTAGGTATGTAGTTCCTACTGGTAGAGTAATAGTTCCTACTGGCAGGTATATAGTTCCTGTTGGTATCGTTAGTAGTATAGTTGCTACTAGTGGTTGCTACTGGTGGTTCCTACTGGTAGTATAGTTAGTCCTAGTTTAGTTATTCCAGGATAAGATTTAGTTTGTTAGAGTTGAGGATATGTATGAGATAAATTAGGAAGTGATATGCATATCTCTTCTACACGTTTTCTAGTAAATGCCAATTAGGGTTTCTTGTAGTAT
This sequence comes from Chrysanthemum seticuspe, assembly GCA_019973895.1. NCBI lineage: Eukaryota > Viridiplantae > Streptophyta > Magnoliopsida > Asterales > Asteraceae > Chrysanthemum > Chrysanthemum seticuspe. The sequence goes on from BPTQ01000004.1 coordinate 135,883,314, forward strand.
AAAAGAAAACATCGGCTATGAAGAATGTACACCTTTGAAAACACTTTTAATAGTTAGTAATATAGATCCATAGAGGATCATTGTTATTTAGTTCTTTAAATTTGTTGTTTATATTCCGCGTAAACATCAATTTATTGTTAGAGTCTCTCTTGTAGTTTGCTTGTGATTATATAAGTATTCTACTTAATTCAACCAGCTCAGAAGATCTATCTAGGACTGATCCAACATAATCATTCAGTTACGAGTTGTGTGGTTGTTTGTATTGGTGTATTTCAGATTGCACTTGTTTGAGGACAATATCTTTTTACTTTGTAATCGTTTGGATCGCACTCGTTTAAGACAATTCTTCTTTATAGTCTTTTATTAAAAAAAATAAAGGGATGGTTTGTTGTGTTTAAAACTGTGGTATTAACTTTTACATAAAGTATGTATTTTGAATTAGGGATAATAACTTTAAAAATCATCATATTTGTCCAAAAATACTCTTCTAGGTATCGAACAAATTTTTTTGCTTATACGGGTACTGAACTTTCAATTTCGTACTTTTTAAGATACTAAACTTTCAATTTTTGACTTTTTGAGGTAATTTTGTGACATTTTTGCCCTTGGATTTTTAACAATTTAAAAGGCAAAAATGTCACAAATTACTTCAAAAAGTGCAAAATTGAAAGTTAAGTACCCATATAAGCAATAAAAATTGTTTGATACCAAGAAGATATTTTTGAACAAGTATCATACTTTTTTTTTGTTATTACCCCTTTTAATTATGGTGGAGAAAGAAAATTGAAAGAGGTAAATAAATTTTTGATTGTTTTGGAAACAAATTTATATCTTTATTGTTTTTCGTTGGAACAGTACTACTGTCAATAAAGTAATAAGTGACGGCTTCGATATCTCTCATGCTTTGAGGTCTCTCATGCTTGGCGATGATTTTTGCACACGGGAATGCAGCATGGTGTTTCCGCACTAGAATGTCTCCACGACCTACTTGTGCAGTATCCACTTTGGGTGCTCTTGTAATTTAAAATTTAGTTACAAATGTAGACAATAAAATTAAAGGAATGCTACATCCACTCACAAAATCCACACAAATCACCCACACGCTGATGTGTCACCCACTGATTGGTTGATTTTATTATAGTTTCTCTCTCTTCTCTCTCATTCAACCAATCAGTGAATGACACATCAGCGTGTGAGTGATTTGTGTGGATTTTGTGAGTGGATGTAGCATCCCTCATAAAATTATCTGGTTTTTATACCACTATGACGTGATAGGTAAAACGTGGTGAAGTGATTATGTTCAAGCATATTTCTTTACGACTTTTGGATTCTAACTCACAATTGAAAAACATCTCTTTTAGGAATATCACTAAATCAGAAGCACAGTTACCAATAGTTAACTCCCATAAATGCTTGATCCGCGCAAAACAGTCAAGTTTTCCTCTCACGCAAGCGTAAGAAAACTCAAAACAGCTTAAGCACGAATGCAATGAAGATCTGAGGAGTATAGTGTTTCCCCGGGTCGTTATGTCCCAGCGAGCTATGCAATGGATTATCAGACGTTTAGTGATCGAGAGATTTGAACAGGAAAAGGATTTGGATATGATATTATAACTACAGAAATAGCCAACAAATTACAGCGGCTTAAATGCAAATTAAAGGAAATCTAAAAAGATAAAATCTATTAAATAAACGCTATCACTATTTTTAAAGTGATGAACGTTTAAAACCTAAAACTTACGTTTAAATACAAATAACGTAAACGTACAAAATAAAAACGTGAAACTTACACAATATTAAGCCTAAAAATATGAAAAATACATTTTTACAAACCTAATGATATAAGAAACTTTTTAGAAAAAGAAAATTATTTTTATAACTAATAAATTAATTATTATTAATTAAAAACTATTTTTAACTATTAAATAATTAACCAAAATACAAGAAATTAGGAAATAAAGCTAGAAAAATAAAATTATGAAATGGAAAAGTCTAAAATAACAAACTAGAATTTTCAAAACTATTTTTGTATTTTTCTGATTATTTTTCTATTTTTTATGGATTTTAAACTATTTAAATCTAATTTAAATTATGAAAAATACCAAATAAAAGGAGAAAAATAGGGAAAAATATTTTTTATGTTTTTTATATTTATCTTAAACTATTAAAATTGAAAAATTATTTTTTTGGAACTTTTTCTCAATTGATTGCAATTAAAGGCTATTTAAAAATGATTAAAAACTATTTTAATTAAGAAAAATAGTGAACAGTGTCTAAAAATTATGAAAATTGCAGGGAAATTTTAAAACATTATCCTAAGACAGAGAAAAATATGAAAACTAGAGCTTATGTGGAAGAATCTTAAGCTGCTGTGTAAATGACTAGGAAATAAGCAATAAGGAATAAGCTAATAAGCACAAAAGTACACCAACTGATCAAATAAGCTAAACTATATCTAAACTACTCTAAAGCAACAGGTTTTAGCTAATTCTAACACCTAAATAAGCATCTACCAAGTGATTAAGCTAAACTGCCATATAAGCAAAATTGAATCAAACCCTACTGTTCTAGCTCTTGCATTGGCTTATCCAATAAGCAAAAGGGAAAACCAGCAATGGAGATCTCAAGTCTACCAGGCAGAGAACACAAGTCCAAAGTTACAGCTAATTAAGACTAGAAATGAGCAAGTTATGATCAAAACAAAAAGCGGCAAAAAGGACTGTTGGCTGCTGAATGTGCAGAACAGATGAACAGGTTGAGGGGTCTCACTTGCAGCCTATTAATAAGCCATCAAATAAGCTCAGATTCAAAAACCAAAAATGGGACCCTGTACTATACCTGGGTGACTGCTTATAAACCAAAATGGGGACCTGGAGGAGCTCAAATGAACTCACGGCAAGATCTGCAAGAATGCTCAAGATCCTGTGCAGCTTATTGCTCTGCACAGGGTAAATGCTCAGGCCAACTTCAGGCTTAAAATTAAGCTACTAAATAAGCCAGGTGCCTAAAACTAATTATTGAAATCTCTAATAGACCTAGCAAGGTGCATGTAAACCAAAAATGGGCCTCTCACAAGCCAAGAGACGGACCATCTGAACTCTAGAGGTAACGACCAAAAGGGAAAACGAATAACCTATTCGGTTACGTTCTCGATCTTGTCATCCCAAACTAAGTTAAAACGAATATACCGTCAAATCGAATTAGTGAACCATCTACGAATAAATCCACAATCTTAATCGATTTTGGACAACGAAATCTCATCAAATCTATATCAAATCGAATAAACTAGTCAACCACATGAAAACACGAATAATCGAATAAGGAATAACGAATAAAGGATCAGTAAATGTGTCGTCGAATTCTAAGAAGGTGTATTCGAGATCAAAAGTATAAAAAGAGACAGAATCCTATTACAAAATTTTAAAGGGACGTTAAAAGTATTAAAAATCTGTGACAAGTGATAAAAA
>BPTQ01000004.1:135886956-135985220 GCA_019973895.1 Chrysanthemum seticuspe
AGCATTCACAAATTGTCTCACTATAATGTACCTTGAATTTGAGTTATAACCACACTGAGCTAAGCTAATCCAATCCAAACCTCAACAATGCATCTACCATATTCCATTTCCAAATCCAACTGAGCTCCAGTTCGACCTTTATTGACTGTTTTGAAATTTTGATTGGACGTTGAGCTTAAACAAGTGATAAGTCCACTAAAAGCTATGAAAAGCTTAAGTGACCTTAGAGAAACAGTAGCATGAGCTACTTGAAAGCATAAAACTGAAATGGAACTAATTTTCTATTTCAACTAATTTCTTATCACTTTGAAATTTTGCTTGAGAGTAAACAAATAACAAACTAAGAATAAATTTGAGGTACATTAACAAAACTCATTAGTTGCTCTAACTAGCATTTAACAGTGATGAAATAAAGAACAAGTAATTTTATCCAAAGAGTGAATTTCACTAAACTTGAAAACAGAATACAATGTACTCAATACAATACTGAAATTAAACTGACTTGAATAAGAAAAACGTTCAAAGGAAATGTAACAACTGATACAAGCTAAAGAAAATGAAAGGATGCTCAAATGACTAAAAACTAACTATAAACTAAAAACTAGCTTAACACACTAAACTGCATCTTCCTTCCCTTTTTTATAGCCTTAGGAGTCTTCTCTCCCTTCCTTGAGTGTTTCCCACCATTCTTTTAGACCCTTGGATCATTTAAGAGTTATCTTGGCCCTTCAAGTGTTTTGGCGGGAAAATGAGGATTTAACAATTGGGTGAGATTGAGTGTATCAGAGGGGAAGAATTATTGTTATTTGGATTCTTGTGTTTGGAGTGATAAGGTTGGGAAAAGTGAGGAGGGGGGGGGGATGGAGAAAGCCTGGTGTTGCAGGCTAAAGGTTGAAGAAAGGCAGGGATAAGGTTTGGCGCCAACTGGTTTAGTCAACCCATTTGACTTGGCAGGCTAATAATCCAAGGGTTCATAATACAATTTTGACAGGGGTCCAAAACAGGCAAGGGGTCCAAAATTAGGCTTTAAGGTTTTAAATTTCAAGGACTTAATGTGTAAATCTGAAAATTGCAAGGACCATTACTGCCAATATCTCAAAGTTATTCCAAAGGACTAAAACTGACAAGCTTCAAAAGTACAGGGACCAAACTTGACAATTTTCAATTTTCCAGGGGCCATTTCTGCCAATTTTGAAAGTTGAAGGACTAAACTTGTAATTTTCTCAAACTTTTTATATTTTTCACCAAAGGACTAAATTTGACAACTTTTGATTTTAAAAGGACCTTTGGTGACTTTACTTTTGAAATTATGTGCTCAGGGACTGTTTTTGACAACTTTTGAAACTTGGGGGACTAAAACTGCAATTTTTGCAAATTTGATACGTTTTTCATCTGATTTTGATATTTTTGCATTTAAAACACATAAAACACTGATTTGTGATATTTTCATCATTTTGATGTGTTTCTGAGTGTTTTCAGATGATTTTGCAGTTTATTTTGTACAAAAATGATGAGTATTTAGACACTCATCAATGCTGCTTTTACAAATAAAAAAAACAAGTAGAGGAAGATTCATATATTGTGATTGTTTGAACAAAGGCGATGAATCTCGGCCTGTGGGGTCCTAAAATTAAACATATTCGAACTTTTGGGTGCGTGTGAAGTGTGAACTAAGTATATGATCCTTTCAAACGCATAAAACAAGTCTATGGAAACTAGCCACGGATGATTACACTTAAATACCAACATATTTTGTCATTTGCTAGATCGCTCGACCTATTTTTAATGTACTGGGAGGGTATTCACGTTTTACAACGACGGATGCTTTATGATAAAAGTTTAAATATTAATAAAATAATAATGACGAACTGATTAACTTGAAAAAAAACAAGAAGAAAATTATCATGGTCTGGTCCGGTTTATCCGTTTTTATCGGTTTCGATGGTCCTCTCAGGTTCGTTTTCAAACGGCTTTTATTAGCTAGCCGAACCAGTGGTGACTCCGGTTACCGGTTGAACCCATTGGTCCGGTTCGGTTTTTAAACCATGTGTATCATCATCTTGTTTGCATATAAATTAACATTTGTGTGTTTTATTAGTTTATACAAATGTATAACAGCATGTATTTTTTATTTTAAGTGTGTTTTAAAAATGGGTTTTTTTATTATGTGCCTTAAGACACATGTTAAGGAATGAAAAAGTACATAAAAATATATGGTGATCCACAAAATAATACATTTTTATATGTACTTGTGTTTTTTTTCGTGGATCCTCATGTACTTTTATATACTTTTTTCATTTTTTATCATGTGCCCTAGATCACTAATAGAAAAACCCTTTAAAAATAACATTATTATAAGTGTTGAAAAGTCAATAGGTAGTTATGCTTATGGAAGTTGTTTTTTTTTCATATATAAGTATAAAAAAAAATTAATGTTTACAAAAAGCGCTTTAAATTGTTTTAACTAATGATATTAAGCTATATTTATTAAAATTTGCATTTATTTATGATGATTATGTTACAAGCTAATTCTATAATAATTAAATATGTTGCCTTAATATTTTAACACTTTAATTTTGACTTTAATTTTAAGAATCTCTCAAATGTTTTAATGTAATAGAGATTAAAATATATATTTATTTTCTATCAAAGGCTATATTAGTACCGATATAATTACTTTCAGAGTAAATTGCAAAATCGCTCTTTGTGGTTTTTTCAAATCACAAATGCAGTTTTAATACCCTTATTTAGATGATTGAATCATTTCAATCAATCATCTCAGTTGAGAAAAGCTTGAACATAAAATTACATGATTAAGTGCATAATGTATAATGTTTTTAAAAGCATTTTTATGTAAATATAGAGTTTCCCAATTAAAAAAGATTGAGATATGAAATTGCCTATGGATCACAAATTTTTTAAATCCAATTAACAAATTTTGACTATTTTCAACAAACTAAAAAAACTCACTTTTATCAATATTTTAAAAAGAGTTAATTGCATTTTTGGTCCTTGTGGTTTGACCAAATTGCAGTTTTGGTCCCCAAAACTTTGAAAGTGCAACGATGGTCCCCATTTTAAAGTTTGGGTTGCATTTTTGGTCCTTATCAATGTGAAATGACCAAAGTACCCTTGTCTTTTTCTAAAGAAGACAAAGGGTATTTTAGTCATTTAACTTGATCTAGGGACCAAAAATGCAATCCAAACTTCAAAATGGGGACTATCGCTGCACTTTCAAAGTTTTGGGGACCAAACCTACAATTTGGCCAAACCACAAGGACCAAAAATGCAATTAACTCTTTTAAAAATTAAATATCTCACAAACTTTTAATCATTACGCGAAACGAATCATACCATCGTGAAGAGAATTAAATAATCATTTTTTAGGGGAACTTTTATATATTTTCGACGAACTTTTTTTCCTATTTTTTTTTTTTTTTTTTTTTTTTTTTTGTAACTATTGAAATTTAAGCCCTGAAAAATCACACGCGATTTGTAAAGTCAAAGTTGATTTGTTATTTTAAAAATCACATATGATTTATGAAAATCACATGCGATTTGTGAAATCACACTTGATTCTTAAAATAGCAAACCACATGTGATTTTTCAAAACGTAAATTTCAGCACTAAAAAATTTCGAAAAAAAGTTCGTTGCAAGTATAATGAAATGCCCGTCTACTGAAAGATAAAGAAATTCTCGTTGCGATTGTGTTTTTTTACGGTTTACAAGTTTTCTTTTATGAAAAAAATGGATGTCTATGATTTGTTGACCAAATCCATAATTTGTATCTACGTTGATATCAACTCTATCACATGATATGTACCCTTTTTTTTGGGGGGGGGGGGTGGGGGGGGAGGGCTATCGCATGAACTACACTTGAACTTCTAATTGGATTATACTAACTATTGTCGATTTTTACTAGTTGCCCTTGTAGATTGTACATGCCTTTTGAGTAGGGGTGGCGATTCGGGTTGTATCCGAGTTGGCAGGCTCGAGTTTGTGGGTTTAAAAATATCAATCCAAACCTGACATGTTTGTTAATCATATTAAAAAGTTCAGGTTTAACCTTAACACGTTTATTAAACGGGTTAGTCGTGGAGACCCGTTTATGATATGAATATAATTTAATAGGACATATCGAATATAGTACTCCGTAAGTTACATTAGAAAAAATTTAAGCAACACAATAAAGATTTTGATAAGTGTATACCGTTATCAAATATTTATAATAATAAAAAAAGCGATACATATCATAAGATAGAAACACAAAATAGTTGGGTCATATTATAATGAAATTAAACACATACCCTAACTTTTAATATTTGATTTTCAAATCTATTTTTAAACGGGTTGATAATCCCAACTCAAACTTAACACTATACTACATATAATAGAAAAACGGTGAAAGGTGAAGTTGAAAAATTGAATTATTGAAATTGGCCAAATGAGAGATAAATGAATAGTGTAGTTAATACTCTTATTAAAACACCTCATTACTTAAAATTACAATAATGTATTCACATTGTACAACCAATTAAATGCACATCTATCAAATTAAAAACAACTAATTAAAACACCTCTTACTAAAAAGTACAATAAAATTTTCATAACGTACAATTTAAAGAAGCTACAACATAATCCAAAATATAAAATAATTAAACACACTAATTAATGATATTTTTAAAACACCATAAAATGAAAAGTATATGTTATTATACACATTATTATAAAAATTAATAAAACACACAAAACTTCATACAAGCTAACAAGTTGATGTTACATATAGTTTTGACAACAGACCGGACCGGACTAACATGTTCAACCGGAAACCGGTGTCGCCACCGGTTCGGCTAACCAATTAAAGCCATCCGAAAATGAACCAAAGAGGACTTGTTGAAACCGATACAAACTGGTGAATCAGGTCTCATCGAAATTTATTTCTTCGGTTAATCGTTACAGGGTACGCGCTGTCAAAACGCGCGAGTACCCTGCTATATCTATACTACATATGATAGAAAAAAGGTCAAACCTTGAAAATTGAAATGTTGAAAGTTAAATGTGAGAGAAATGTAATTAATACTCTTATCAAAACACTCATTACTTAAAAATACAATAATTTATTCACATTGTACAACCAATTAAAATCATATCTACCAAATTAAAAACAATCAATTAAAACACCCCTTATTAAAAAATACAATAAAATTTTCACAATGTACAATTTAAACAAGCTACAACATAATATAAAATAATTAAACACACTAATTAATGTTACTTTTAAAACAACATAAAATGAAAAATACATGTTATTATACACATTATATAAATTAATAAAACACACAAAGCTTCATACAAGCTAACAAGTTGATGGTACATATAGTTTTGAAAATGACTGGACCAACGGGTTCAACCAGGAACTTTTGTCGCCACCGGCTCGGCAAACCAATAAAAGCCATCCGAAAACGAATCAGAGCGGACCCGTTGAAACTGATACAAACTGGTAAATCAGGTCTCATCGAGATCTATTTCTCCGTTTAATCGTCACAGGGTACCCGCCGCCGCAACGCGCGAATACCCTGCTATACTATATATAAAGAAAAAACCAAAAAGTAAAAAGTGAAAAGTTGAAACTAAAATGAAATGTTGAAAACATATATTTCAAACGAAAACTATTAATACATATAAAAAACCGTGTTGACTCGAGACGCTTCAAACCCGGTGAGTTGACCCGTTTTTTACCCAACCCGTCGGGTTGACTCGGTTTAAATCAACCCATTTTTCAACCGGAACGGTTCAACCGGTTGAACCACCCAGGACGAACCGGGTATCAAAACATTATGTTTAGTCCCCAAATCTTCAAACTTTTATTATTTTTCGTTTATAACCCATAAACGTTTTCTAAACACAAAACGATCTGTCGCTATAAAATCCCGTTGCTATGCACGGGTACTCGTCTATATTTTGAACGTACGCAAAACACTTACGACAATATCGCATATCGTTAATTGTCTGTCGCTAGGAACCGTTGCCGCTAGGCGCGGGTACTCGTCTAGTATTTGTTAAACAGGTCAGTCGTGTAACTTTGTAATACTTAAGATTTTCAAATCTATTTTTAAACGGGTTGATAATCTCAACTCAAACTTAACATATTTATTAAACATGTCAGTCGTGTCGACCTATTTCCAACCCAAACATGTTTAACTGCCGCCCCTAATTTTGAGACTATTTATTAAACGGGTTGATAAGACCCATGGATCTGAAAGAGCATCCATCGAAACAAAGTTTCAAGGATACCAGCAAGTAATTATCATTATGTCGTGAATCTATGATCTAAGTTCATTGGGAAATAACCGTGTACAAGCACAGTGTACCAAATACAAGCAAAAAACAGTGATTCTGTGTTATCATGAACATGGTGATAACAAAAATTTGGCATAAAAGCAAGCATATTATAAGAAATAAGTCGCATTTCTCGTTGATAAGGTTTTAAAATTGCGATTGAGATAAGCAGTCGCCTCTAGGGCTCTATTTAGTCTAATACAATAATAAGTGAATCTTTGTGGGTAATCAAATTCATTTAATGAACAAAATTCCTACAACTACGAATATATCAAGTAATGAAATCATAAACAGCGATTTTGCTATTTTCCTAGTCTCTTTAACCACCACCACTACTACAGAAAGCTGATAACATGCTTGTATGAGTTGGATGTGTAGTGTGGCACGACAATCCTTCATTAAATGGTAATCCTGAGAAGCATAGAGGACGTAAAGCACCCATCTCAGCATTCGCTTCAGAGTACTTGATGCGCCTTGCCATAATACCTATTTATGAATGACGACTGTAACAAAAACACACATGGTTAATCAAATAATCTTGTACTACCTACTTATGAATAAAAACTGCAACAAAAACACTCATGATTAAAATAAAGAAGGAACAAATATGGGTAAACTATATGCCAAAAAAATTGCAACACGTCAGCAAATTTTCTGAAATGCCCTTAATGGTGACAAATAAAGGAGTCGTGATTGAATGTGATTAACAGAATAATCTCTTCTATCCCTTGGTACAGACAAAATTATTAGGTTTTCTAGCCATATATCTAAAATATCCTTCAATATTGAACATGCATGATCGTGGCTAGAAGCAAACTAGTAAATTTAGGCTAGAGTTCCACAAATTTACAATCTTGATGGTAAAAATCAAGAGCGTATAGGTGACCACGGTTTTTTTTAAGTTGACTTTAGAAAGGCGCTAAACAGGCCTATAGGTTCGCCTTTCTAATCCCTTCTATATTACTTCCACACTCCTAAGACTAAGATGCAAACCAATTATTTGATACCGTTCCAGTATCACATATGACGGTTGAAAGCAACATTTGGACCAGGTGTTTTAATTACCCTTCAATATTTTGTCTCCCAATAGTGACTAGTTATTTTAAGCTAAGGGCTCCACAAACTCTCAACTTTTAATAAGATAGTGTTTTACTAAAGCCACATTTTTACTAATTATGAATAAAAAGTAAACAATTCTTTTGAATAGTAAAGAAAGAAAAAAAAAAAATCAAACCTTGACTTGCGAGACATCTGGGGTATCGGGTGTGGCAACAGGATAGAATTTATAAAACCTCATGTTCTCAAATGCAGCCACTGCGTTTTGATCCATTTCCTCTCGAGCTTTTTTTCGCTTCTCCCTAGCCTACACAATGTCATAGTACAAAACTAAAACCAAGCTCGAGTAACATTGGAACCAAATTTCATATATATATAACAAACAATCTGAAAGCTACCTCTCGATTAGCTCTCTTTGCTTCTCGAACCTTTTCCTTGACAAATTCCTGTATAAAAAATATTATTCGTGAGAAGGGTGTAATCAGATAATCAACTGTAAAAAAATGAGTAACAAATAATAGGGCTGAATGTGCTTCTGCTTTGAAAATGTAATAATTATAATTAAATAGTCTAATGTATGAATGTTGAGTGAATTAAATAAATGAATTATTAAAATTAACAAAGAGAGCATCCTTGTAAAATTGCAATTATCAAATAAGAAGTTTCAAAACACAAATCCAAACAACCACCAATGAAAGACAGCTGAAGAGTGAAACACAAAGTCTGACTACTTGATTACGTTTTTTACCTTAAATTCATCCTTCTGATCTTCAGTCAACTCCTCTGAAGCAATGAGCTCATTGGTGAATTCCTACAACCGTTTAAAAGTGTTTTCATAATTGTAAGACAGTTGAAGCCAATTTATCCATAAAAACCAGATAGCCAAAAGGTTGCTAACAAATAAAAAATAAATAAATAAATAAATAATAAATAAATAAAATAAAAAAATAAAAAAGAGAGAGAATATGGGCTTCTGGCTTACCTCAAGGTTATCCATCTCCCAATCAAACTCACAGACAACCTATAGAATTTCAGCCAAAATGCATAAAGCAAATTAGTGCCAGCCTAAGTCATGTTCTGGTATCGAAAAATTATGATATAGAATTATCATAAGTTGTGAAGCTGTAAATATGAAATGTACGCATATTTGAAGAAGCAAAACATATGGAAAGTGCAAAAAAAGTTACTTACAGGTGGTTCCGCTGGAAACATGATATCCACAATAGTACTCTGTTCCGTCTCATCATCCCTAAAGGGGTGATAGAAATCTGCAAGAATATAAACAATCATTCCAACTTAATCTACGCAGGCCACAAAAACTAACACAGCCATATGACTACACTGACCATGTTATATACACATTCGATTAACAAAATAGAAGGTTTAGTATGATTCAAACCTAGACTGGTATCAGAATAGATAGAAGGTTAGTCAATGCTTTTAGACAAAGGGTTCTAAATTGGCTAAAATGGCTAGTTGAGTATTTAAATAAACAATTTATAAACCCCTATTATATAGCCATGTATAATTATTCAAAATTCTAATGAATTTAATAACAAAAGCGAAACTAAAACACAAAGACCCTGAGAAAAAACAGCGTCAAAGATGCTTAACTCAGGCAGGTAACAGTTAGAGGTGTGGCACGATGGTCAAGTTGGATAGTTTATTCAAAGAACACGTCAGAAGAGGTCAGAGGTGGAGTTGAGCCGCAAACACTGAAGATATTTTGAGTATAGAAATATAACAGTCTGAATCTTTAAATAAAGATAATTTAAGAGGTTGTGTTCATTAAATTTAGATTCAAGGTTGTGTTCAGCATGAAGAAAGTAATGAATAATAACAGAAACTGCCAACTATCCCTTTATGTCGCACCACGCCTCCTCAACTTTGCAAGAGTTAGGAAGAAAGTATTTGTAACCTTCACTGGCATTTTCCAGAATAGTTTTCTTGTGACTCAAAAACTTAACTATTTGCTTTTAGCTTATTTGTTAAATAGCTGTATGTGTTAACAGGTATCTAGTTTAGCTACATATTGACACGTTAGAATATACCAAAGTGGATTATTCTGGCCATTGTATTCAGACTTTTATTGCAATTTACTATTATAGTCTAATTTCTAGAATCACACGATATGACATATTTTAGTGTCTTTCTGCCTTTTAGAGAGTATAAACATAATATTGCAGACACTACAAGGATGATTCTTTATTAAACTAAATCAATCTTAAATTTATCCAGTCAAACTATAAATCAAAAGATGGAAACTGAAAATGCATAACATATACACTCACATGGTAAGCAGTATTCAAACTTCTTGACACGATCCACCTTCAGATGTTTTAAACCAGCCCTGGATCAAAATCAGAGTGCGAACAACATTATCAACCAATTTGAAAACACAACAGATATAAAATAAGCACCAAAGTGCAATAGTAAACAATAGTAATCAAGGTCCTTGATTCTCAGCTATTAGACTTGAGTTTTGCTCAGAATGTCTAAAAAGGTATTCAAAAGCTAGGCAACCATCACAAAGAAACTGAATCCTCGACTACAAAAGATTATGGAAGCGCACTGGGCATGTTGGCACAAAATAAACTACAGTAAAAAGTGGAACAATTTTCATTCCAGATTTCCTTTCTCACTTGCAACAGTATGAGCATAACCTAGAATTCACAACAAATCTAGGCCTTAACAAAATGCAAATATATTATACAGGAACAACTGAACAAGACCACTAAATGACGAAAATAAAAAAGAGCATGATAACAAAAAATTTGACACGGTAAAATACCTTCTTTGAACACAGCTTAGTATAAAGATTTGAGAATTTAGTCTTTCAACTGAAGCACCCCTGCAAGAATAAGATTCACATGAATGTAAGCAAGCAACAACTTATTAAGAATAATTAGAACCTATCAAGAATATGAAAAAGAAATACCGTTTTCCATACGGAATATATGGAACCCAATCCATTTTCATCTGCTTCATATCAACAATTTCTTCCGCCTCTCTTTGTACAGAGTTGATTCCAATCTTATCAGAAGGTGGAAATGGAGAAACAACCTGCTCAATGGTACATAATACATGTATAAGACAAAAAAACAAATATAAACACAATCAACAAGAGGGCAACGCAGAAATGGCATTAGGAAAGAAAATTTGGACACAAACTTTTGATATAAAATGTGCTCTACCAATTGAAAGCAATGATTGCACATAAATAAATGCTATTGAAAAACTTGTTCTTCTCAGTTACTTTGTCATTAATATATGTCAACGACCTTAATCATACAAAAATATTCATAGAATTTATTAGTTCACACAAAAAAGACAGCAGTAAACATCATGGCTCATTATCCAGATATAAGATGTTTAGATGCTAAGCTAAACATGTATGTTGAGCGCTTGTTAGCGCAAGAAGTTATGCCTTTCAATGCTACTTCAAAGAGATTACCACTAAAAAGTAAAAGGAAAAAGGAAGAAACATATTCTACTTACCGCGACCACTACAGGTATGCAGGTTACTTTGGATTGACCATTCATAAAAAGCAATTGAGCTGCAATAAACACCTTGTAATTAGTGACTAAATTGATAATTACGTTAAGGTATGTTTTGCAAATATCTTACGTTCTGTAACGCTGAAGAGGTAGACTTTCCTCCCATGTAATACACCCCCCTCTTCAAATGCATCCTGAAAAGCATTTCAAACTTGGTTAGTTATAATAGCATACAATAACATACAAAATATATACATCATAATAGGCAGAATGCAACTTACTTCAAGGTTTTTGAAATTCCATTTATATTCAGAAAGCAAATCAAGCTGGTCCCACTGTCAACAGAACATTAAGATGGATTAAGCAGCCTAGACAATGTAATTTAAAAAAAAAAAAAAAATGAGCACAGATACATACCTCTGTTCCAACAGGGAAAACCTGCTTCCATAAATCCTCCTACAAAAAGATTGATAAAAAAAAAAAATGAAGAAAAATTAAATCTATTTTTACCCCCATGAAAATTCACAAAATTAAAGCTAATCCACAAAATGAATACCAATTCACGGTGGTCATCAAAATACTCAGGCTCAGATTCAACTTTAGCAGTCTTGGCACGTTTAGGTTTCCTAGCTTCTTTCTGAGGTTGTTGTTCTTCTTCTTCCTTGGTTTTAGCGGCAGCAGCGGACTTTCGTTTACTTCCCTTCCTCATTCTTCTTCTTCTTCTTCTTGTTAGGGTTTCAAATCCAACAAAGGGGGTGGATGAAGAAAAGATTGGATCGATTTGTTGTTAGGGTTTTTATTTATTGGTATTTATATTTATAGATTTCTTTAATTCAGCGTCAATTGTAAGCGGTATAATCAAAATCCAAATAAGAGGGGCGCGGGGAGATACTTTGTTATATTTTCAAACCCTAAATTATTAAACTATATTTTTTGTTTTAACCAACCTTTTCGTTTAAAAATTTTACATTTAGGTGTTGTTATGTTTTTTAAAAAATGCTTCTTAATGACATTTTAATCTAATTTATTTAGACGCGGTTATATATATAGGGGAAAGTGAGTTTGAGGCTGTAATGTACGTAAGGTTAGGTATAGAACTCATTAAAACTACGTCGTTTCATTGCAAATATAAAAGATCTCATTTTATCTCCAAAAACACTCTCTTCTTCCTCTCCCAGACTCAAACAAATCAAGTTGTACTTTCACTTTCTTTGATTTTTCCATGTTTGGAATCGACTCCAAACCTTGCTCTCGAAAAAATCTCATTCCAAAATCGTGATGTTAGAATATACCCAATATGTTCAGTTCTTCAGAAAAATCGATGAACATAAATATACTACCGGCTTTGATCTGTGTTTCTAATCACAATTTATTTACTTGAAGTTCAAGTATGAATTGATGAACATAAATATAGCTCCATTTCATCTGAAAATTCCATCTTCTCAAAATTGCCATTGTGTTCGATGACAATAGCTTTTAAACTGCACACCAAGTATTTGATCAAATGCTTTGTTGAAATAAAGTTTTCACATAGAGTATAGATATGTTTAAAAATAGTATCTTAATATGTAGATTAGTATCTTAATATGTAGATTATCTTATTCTTTGTGTGCACAAAACGTGATTTAAAAGATGTTTTAATCTTTATAGTTTCTTGTATCAGGTCATGGTTCTTAGCAAGGATGAAAACCGTTAAACTTGGTGTAGTTGGTGGTGTTTCAGATATGTGTGGAGACAAAATGTCACCTTTATGATGTACTAAGACAAGAGTGCAGCTGAATGGGATTCAAATTGTTCTACAAGTTTAGTATCTCGGATAGTTTAGGATCTTATTTTTCGGTATTGTCATATTGGTGTTTTGAGGATGTAAACATGCTCTTTATAATGATTTCAAATCATCATTGTTGAATGATTTAGGTAGAATCATTGTTGTTAAATGATTTTAACTTCATGTTGTATAGTGATAATAAATGAGCCCGTCAACTTAAACGTACAATGGTGTGAGTATGCATACTATGGTTTCTAAGCTTAAAAAAATAACAGTTTTTAGAACATCAAAGTGTATATCAGTGTGTTACACATGTCCTCCAATCTCAAATAATATCACTAATCAAGACTCAAAAAAGATCTAGTAACATAAAATCCCAGATGTTGGGTCTGCTATTTAACGTTTTTACGAATTGTAGAACTTGAAATGCTCGTCTAATGCCCGAAACCCGAGTAGCAAACATACATGATGTCGATAACTCTTGTTACTCGTAACAGGTGTGGCTTGATTGTCTTCTCGTCATGTAAGTTTGCCATGCTTAGTTTGAGAGGTCTAGTAAAGAATGCAAAAATAGTGAGTGTGTGGAAAGTGAGTGAGTGTGTGGTTGTGATGTATGGTGCAAGTTGAACGTTGTCTATTAAAGACAGTGTAATCGACATATAACAGAGAGATTACATTAGTTTTTGTAAATGTGAAGGAGCTGTAACAAGAGTGCAAAAACACTTGTGATGACAAGTGTAAATACTATTGTGATTTCTTGAAGTATTTGACGACCCTTTGTGTAGTAATATAGTTAACCGAGCATCAACCAAACAAGAAAACAGCAATGATGTAGATGTGATCAAACTTCAATTGCTAAATGAAGCCATTTATATTAACATAATCACATCATTCTATCCAAGAGTGTGACGCACTTATAACTAAAATTACATATAAATTGGCATTGACATATATGTCAACTTAAAAATCTACACTTTGAATTCTTTGCAGCCTCTTAACTAGAGATTGTTGTCTCATGAAATGCTTTTTCATATACATAAACTTTCAAGGTCTTTTCTTACACCTCCCTCCATTACACCAAATCCCTGCAATGTCAATACATTTTTATGCCATGAAGCTTTTTCTTGTGCATCTATTCTAGCTTTCAAATGACAAGAACCTGACTTGAGTCGAAAGAAAACAAAGCATCAAGAATTTTCCCATCTTTTTAAAAGAACAATGTCATATTTAGACTAAACATCAATTAGCTGTTATGTAATTAACAAAAAAAAATAATAATAAATAATAATAATAAAAAAATAATAAAAAAATAAATTGACTTGCACATTTCATCAAACACCTGTTATGCATTTAGAAAAACACTAAACATCAATCAATATCAACAATTGTCTCTTGCCAAACAAAAAAGTTCATTCTTAGATTAGGATGTTAATGACTTACTAGAGTTCAATAATCAGATATGACACCAAATATAGAGTAGTGTACATATGCAATATGATTTTGAGCTAAAGTTTCATTAATAAGCAGTCAATATTGAATCAAATCAACAACCACTGATATGAAACCAACGATTAGGTTGTTTATAAACATTGATAATTGCCGCGAATCAAATCAACAATATAGATGATCACAAAGTATAAAACTTATACCGAAGAATTTAGTAGCTACGGAGCTACCCCAAGAGTAAGAATTCGATGGCAGTTACCTTCTTGATAATAACCTACGATCCGACTCCATGTATGGTAAGTATCTTTCAGTTTTGGAGATAGATGGGAGTGGGTGTTGTGTTTTAACAAAACGACTGTGTTTAGGTGGGTTCTATACCCAAGCTTGGGTACCTAACAGCCACACACTCACTTTCCCCTTTAGATTATTAATACTGTTTGTTTTTTCCTATCATTCAGAGGCGGTAAGAGGCAATCTTTGTTAAGAGCGTTTGTTTTTTTTCCGACTATTAAGAGGCAATAAAAGACATAAACATGTTATTAAACTAGATGTGAAGGAATGTCTTAACACCTAATGTCTCTTTTTTTATTATTATTTTTTTATTTACTTTTATTTTGTTATTTATTTATTTCATTTCTTTGTTTTTTATCTTGTTTCACCTTTATTTTTCGTAGTAAAAGTATTAAATAAAATCACTGCATATGTTTTTTTAGATAAAAAATGTATAATATGATATATGACAATCCTTTTTTTTTTTCAAGTTGAAGGGTTCGATTTCGGACTCATATATCTCAACTCTAACGTGATCCATATAGTTAATCGTTTTAAAAAGTTCAATTTAAACGCTGACACATTTATTTTTGTCAAATAAACATGAAATTGCATGTTTTGTTTAAAATACTTTTAAATTTAAATTGATTAGGGTAAATTACATTGTTCGTCCTTGTGGTTTGCGTGACCGCACCCTATCGTCCTTTGACCGAAAAAAATGCATCGTCTGTCCTTAAGTGACAAACGTTATGCGCCATTTGTCCCTCTCTCTAACGGGGCTCACTAACGCTCGTTATATTTACCAATGTGACACTCATATGAGGGTATATGAGCCTTTTCCCCTCATATTTTAACTTCATCTTCTTCGTTTATACATCTTCATTTTCATCACCCACCAACCCACTAGTAACTTTTTTTCACCACCACCAATCTCTAACATCATCTTCATTTTCATTCAACACTAATCTCTAACACACTTGAAAAATCACATATAAACAAAATCAAAACATTTGTTCACCACTATTTTTTTCATTGGAACACCTATAGAAAACACACATACACAAATTCATCTTCCTTCTCTTTCTTCACACTACCATCACCACCAATCAACTCGCAACCACCAACCACCTCCACCGGCTACAATAGAAGTGTCACCACCATCATAGCAGCCACCGGCTACAATACCAGCCACCTCCGGCTACAACATATGCGTCACCATCTTCGGTTGCACCAACATCTTCCCCCCAATTATAAATTTATAATAATAAAACACTGTACAATCAAGTTGATACCAAAACCATGGACTACAATCATGATCTACTAAATCCATACTAACCCAAATCCACCAATCTCCTGGATACACCTTCAATCCCACCACCACGAGACCTGTCACGTTGCCACCAGAACCACCATCCAGATCCTCTGCCACTCAAATCCATCAAATTAACAACATGACACAATCATAAAATTATGCTGGTCTACCAGTGGTTAAAATTAACCCGTCACTTGAAGAACCAATCCACTATCACATATCTGGTCTACCAGTGCTTAAAAATTAAGTTGTTAACATGATGGTGGAGTGAGATGATTGTTTTAGCACTTGTGTAAAAGGTGTATTTTGTTATTTACATTGTGTTTGTGTTAGAATGCAATTTTTAAATAAAATGGGTTTTGTGTATTAGATTTATAGTTATCACTTTTGTATATTAGGAATAAAATGGTTTTGTTGGAGGTTATACGAGATTCAAGGTTGTATTAGTTTCACGTTTCTCTTTAAAGAATTGTGTTTGGATTTGATGTTTTCATCTTCATAATGAAATAGGTTTGTTATAGATATTTTGTTTTTGATGATGAAATGGATTTGTATTAGATTTCTTTTTTGGTAATGACATATGTTTGGATTTTATTTATTTTTTGTTCTTGATGATCATAATGAGTTTTGATAAAGAATTGATTTTCGGATTTTTTTTTTCCGTTCTTGGTTATGATGGATTTTTGGTAAAGATGATATGATTAGGGATGAAGATGATGTAGATGTATAAACTATAAAGAAATAAGATGAGGATGTATTAAAAAAGAATAAGAAGTATGAAATGACAAATATACCCTCATGTGGGTTTCACGTGGGGTGACTTAACGAGTGTTAGTGACAGTTGTTAGACGGAGGGACAAACGGCGCATAACATTTGCACGTAAGGACGAACGGTACATTTTTTTCAGTCAAAGGATGATAGACTGCTGTCAACGCAAACCACAAGGACGAACGGTGTAATTTACTCAATTTATTATATTATAAAATTTGGTTTCTTATATTTAATAAAATTTAGAGAAAACTACTAAAATAGTACAAAATCTTGCATCAAGTCTCCATCATGGTCATTTTCCAACCTAATTCATGTCTTGTCCATTTAGATGTTTTTACATATGTCTGTCTCTGAACGAAAAATAAAAAACAAACACACTTAACACTTAAAAGCTCTAACTTACTAAGAGTATCCACAATGGTAAAGTTGTATATAGGTCCATAATCATTAATTTATAAACATTTTGATGTTATAAACCTATGTTCACTATGCATAAACCTTTTACAACTCTTTAAATGATTCATAATAACACATGCATTAAATTATGAATAGGTTTAAGAATATGAACCTCTTCATGCCACGTGTATATGAAACAAATGATCACTATGGTTAAAATGAAAGATAAAGCTTTATATAGGTTTTAGACCTTTTCATGAAACTACCATAGTGGATGCCCTAAGAGCTTTGATTTATTAATAGACGTTTGAGACTTTTTTAAAGAAAATAAATACCACCTTACTTTCATTCTACCTTATTTTCAAAACCAATACCGTAAGTGATTGCAAACCCGACGCACATTAAATTCAATGTTTTCAAACCCCGGGTCGAACCGGTCATTTCAACCGGTTGGACTGGTGCCCGGCCACAAAAACGGGTAAAAAAATACCCGGTTTCTAAAACCGGTTACACCCGACAGGTTCTGAGTGAACCGGGTCAACCCGGGTCTTGAAACCCGACCGAGTTTGGTTTTTTTCAATTTTTTTTATAAAAACCGGGTTGACCTGATGGTCAAAGCGGTTGACCCAGTCAGAAAAACAATTTAAATGAAAAACCGGATTGACTTGACGGTCGAACCGATCAAACCGGTGTCTGATAACTCAACCGAATCGATTAAAAACTCGATTTTTAAAACATTGACTAAGGTGTTGTTTGTTTATTAATAGGCTCTGAATCTGAATCTTAATATGCAGTAGAAAAGTTTGAATCTGATTCCCGTCTTAATCTGAATAAGTGGTTGAAAAATCTGAATCTGACTCAAATAAAACTTTTTGTTTTTCTTAAAATATATGGATGTGTTAAACTATTAGTTTTTACAATTTAAATATAAAAGCATTCCATTCACACAATAAATAAAATTTAGAGAAAACTACTAAAATAGTACAAAATCTTGCATCAAGTCTCCATCATGGTCATTTTCCAACCTAATTTCATAAATGGTCATGCGCAACCACGCATCTCCGCAACTCCACTAAAATTGCACCACTTGTCCATTTACTAAGGCCCACATTAACTTCCGCAATTGCGCAACCGACGACTGATTTGACTGATACTTTATTGGAAAGGTAACAAAAATCTTACTTTTTTAGATATTCTTTGATTTTTGTTACCTTTCCAATAAAGTATCAGTCAAATCAGTCGTCGGTTGCGCAACCGACGGTTGAGTAGCCGTCAGTTGCGCAATTGTGGAAGTTAATGTGGGCCTTTATAAATGTACAAGTGGCGCAATTTTAGTGGAGCTGCGGAGATGCGTGGTTGCGCATGACCATTTAGGGAATTAGGTTGAAAAATGACCATGATGGAGACTTGATGCAAGATTTTGTATTTTTCTCTAAAATTTATTTATTGTGTGAATGGAATGCTTTTATATTTAAATTGTAAAAACTAATAGTTTAACACATCCATATATTTTAAGAAAAACAAAAAGTTTTATTTGAGTCAGATTCAGATTTTTCAACCACTTATTCAGATTAAGACGGGAATCAGATTCAAACTTTTCTACTGCATATTAAGATTCAGATTCAGAGCCTATTAATAAACAAACAACACCTTAGTCAATGTTTTAAAAATCGAGTTTTTAATCGATTCGGTTGAGTTATCAGACACCGGTTTGATCGGTTCGACCGTCAAGTCAATCCGGTTTTTCATTTAAATTGTTTTTCTGACTGGGCCAACCGCTTTGACCATCAGGTAAACCCGGTTTTTATAAAAAAAATTGAAAAAAACCAAACTCGGTCAGGTTTCAAGACCCGGGTTGACCCGGTTCACTCAGAACCTGTCGGGTGTAACCGGTTTTAGAAACCGGGTATTTTTTTACCCGTTTTTGTGGCCGGGCACCAGTCCGACTGGTTGAAATGACCGGTTCGACCCGGGGTTTGAAAACATTGAATTTAATGTGCGTCGGGTTTGCAATCACTTACGGTATTGGTTTTGAAAATAAGGTAGAATGAAAGTAAGGTGGTATTTATTTTCTTTAAAAAAGTTTCAAACGTCTATTAATAAATCAAAGCTCTTAGGGCATCCACTATGGTAGTTTCATGAAAAGGTCTAAAACCTATATAAAGCTTTATCTTTCATTTTAACCATAGTGATCATTTGTTTCATATACACGTGGCATGAAGAGGTTCATATTCTTAAACCTATTCATAATTTAATGCATGTGTTATTATGAATCATTTAAAGAGTTGTAAAAGGTTTATGCATAGTGAACATAGGTTTATAACATCAAAATGTTTATAAATTAATGATTATGGACCTATATACAACTTTACCATTGTGGATACTCTTAGTAAGTTAGAGCTTTTAAGTGTTAAGTGTGTTTGTTTTTTATTTTTCGTTCAGAGACAGATATATGTAAAAACATCTAAATGGACAAGACATGAAAGGAGCATCTTAATGCCTCTAGTTAAACTATTAAATATCCAGACGTTAATCTCTATATTATATATAACAAGATGCATTTGACATTAATGCCACCTCAATGTCACCTCAATGCCCAGTAATTGTTTTTCATGCCACATAAGCATTTTTGGTCCAACTAAGCAATTTATTAGTCCACCTAAGCAGTAGTATTTTAATTTAATTAGATTTTATATAAATTTTGGATTTTTAATAATTATTTTTAATAAATTTCGGATTTTTTATTTATTTATTAAAATTTCATTTTTTTTTCTTCAAAAAATCATGCATGCAACTGGATTTGAACCTGGGTCTATTAATCTACAAACAAACATAATTACCACTAGACCAACACATTTTTTTATTATAACTTGGAAAACCAAATTTATAAATCTCTACAACCAATCATTAACTAGTTTGAAAAGGAATGTATTTATCTACAAAAATATAATTATAAGAATCCCTACAACAACATAAATCCATTATTATTAAGAATGTTCGGATTAAACTCTCTCTATTTTTTTTTCTCAAAACCCTAATATGTTCAAGTTCACACAATTAACTAATAATGTTTTGTTTTTTATGCAGATTCTGCTAATGTTTGTTCTTTGCATTCATTTATCTTGCTTTTTCATGATGTAAGCGAAGATTATGGGCAAAGACATATTATCCATGTTTTTTGGAGGTTAATATATATCATTTTTTATGTTCATACTTAGAACTCGATCTTACTTTCATTACATTATTAGTTTGATTATGTTTTTTATTTAAAAATATAAATCGTATAGAATTCATGTTGGTTCGATTCTGCATGCAGATGCAATTCGAGCATATTTTATTCACGAAACGCTATCTCATATGTTTATGTATTATGGTGTTGAAGTGTTCAGGGGTGACATGGTATTGTAGCTGTTTGAATGTTTGATTATTTCATTGTTTTCTACTTTTAGGCATTTTAAGTTGACTATGCCGAGTCGACGTGTTAGTAGTATAAAAATAGTCGGGTGCCCAAACCCTAATATCATATTTTTCTCAGCAATATCCTCTAATGATCGTATTTATTTATGGTCTAAGACCTTTTACTGTGAATGCTACAGGTTGAAGAAGAATATTTTTCTTATTCATTCAGGTGTGCAACTTTCTGGAATTGTTTTGGAGCAGCGTATGCCTGCTGAGTCGAGATGATGGTGGCTGACATGGAGCTCATTGGAACTGATTTCTCTTGACTAACTACCTCAAGTAGCCTTTTTAAGGTTAAAATTTATCCTCTATAAGTTAGTATCAATTTATTTTCTTCTTAAAAGATACAATTTCAAGGATATATTTTATTTTCCTCAAAGAATATACCGTCATTGTTGTTTCTTTTTCGTAAATGAAAGACTATTTTTTTTGTTGCATGTAAGTTTGTTTATATGTTTGTTTGATTGTGTTATGTCAAAGTTAAAATGCCTATCAAGTGTATTCTTATCCAAGGCTTTACAGTCTCCCGAGTTATTAGCAGTAATCATCAGCCTCATATTTCCAATGAAATATATTTTTCTCCATATATCACATAACAGTGATTATTGCTCATTCATAGGTTCAAAACGCTATCGAGTATCTCAAGACCATTGGTGCTTTAGATGAGACTGAAAACTTGACTGTATTGGGTATGCTGATTTTTATTTACTCCATTTTAATATAATAGTCATGATTATACTTAACGGTAATTAAATTTTCTATATGAACCTTTGACAGGTCGTTTTTTAACAATGCTTCCAATGGAGCCAAAGCTTGAAAAAATTCTTATACTTGGTGCAATCCTTAATTGCCTAAACCTGATACTCACAGTTGCTGCTGGCCTTAGTGTCAGAGATCCTTTTTTGGCACCTTTAGACAAAAAGGATGTAAGAAGTTTATTTGAACATTATTATTATTCTTTAAGAAGTGTCGTGGCTTGATTTATTGATGGTTCTTATTATTTTTACAGTTGGCAGAGGCATTATTTGACAAAAATGAAGGAATTGCACATGAAACCTGATTCAGTCACTTTTATTGCACTTTTTATCAACTTTAAATTACACGGGTGGTTTGGTCAATGAGGGTAAATTCTACTTTAACACGATGCAAGAAACTCACGGTATCACACCCAACGTTTAACATGTTGTTTTCATAGTTGACTTATTAGGCCAAGCCCGAAGAGTAAAAGAAGCAGAAGAGTATATGGAAAAGTATTATCTTGAACAAGATCCTGTTGTTCTCGGATGCTTACTGTCTTCAGGTTCCAAATTGATTGAATTGTTGTTTGAATTAACGTTAATAGAGTAAGTGATTTAGTTGTTTAACTGAGCTCATTAGCCGCTTCCCAGCTTTAAAGGAGTTACTTATAGTGAGATTACATATTTATAACATCTTTTTTGTGGACATATATAATAGTTACTGATCATTATCTCATTTGCAAAGTTCTGCAATTCATAGAGCAGGAAAACTTTGTTACGAATCAGAGGATCAATGGTAGATTTTTGTTTCTTATTCAAAATTAGCTGGGTTATTTAGGTAGTGGAATGAAGTATGTCCTCCTTTGCACGGCAAGAGGAGACCGTGGTTATTTATATAATCTTTATGAAGTTAATAGGGCCATGAAGAACTTTACAGCTAAGATAACTGATATTTCTTTTTGTAATGGTTTGTGTTAAAATCCACATCTGAACTTCCGGTTAATATTGATGGGCTTGAAACCAGTAAATATAAATTAAACAGTAAGGTTACGAGAAAATAGAAGAGGAAAAACTTGGGCTTCTAAAATAGAGATGATAATAAGCTAACTTTTGCAAAAATTAAATCTGAAGGAAATGTATACAACCACAATCATCTGTTTTACTGTGTTATTTTCCTTACAAAAAATTTCTCTCATTCTTCATAATGTATAATGTTTTTGCAGGTGGTAGCTCAACCTCAGGCATGTTTCACCAAGACAAATACCCGTGATCGACATGGAAGAGCTCCCCCACATGTAGAGAAGCGGTCTTGGGATGATGGTGGAGATAATCGGGACTTTAACAACTCTTTTCAGCCATGGTTATCAAGTCACTGCACAATAAAGGGGTGTTTAGATCAGAAAATTGAATGACCTATTCTCATTGTGACGGTCCCTGACTTACGACCGTAGTGTATATTTATGATTTATACACTCCTTGATACGAGGAAGTTTAAAACTTCTATTAATCAGCTTCAAGAGTAAGTTGCTAGAAGTAATCATCAAATCCTATCATATGTATGTATATACGAGGACATTGTTTCCTTAAAGAGAGTAATTAGCTAAAGTTTTGTAATTTGTTTCAGGGATTTTAAAGCCACTTCATCCAAAATACTACCTCAACGCAAATCCCTGGAACTCGTGATCAATGTTCCTCACTTAAATTTTAGTACTGTAATACATATCATATGTATGTATATACGAGGATAACATTTATAGCTTCAATTTTAGTACTGTAAGTTGATTCATGACCTCCTAATATTGTTTAGTAATTAACATATTATTATTATCATTATTTCTTATTTCAGATTCCCGCACCAAAATGAGGAGATATTGTTAGACAGATTGGTGATGCTTTGAGAAGCAAGCTTGATTACCTTGGTCGGCTTTTATCAATTGCAATGGGAAAAATCCTTCGAGAAGGAATAGGGGAAGTTCAAGTATGTATTTACCTTTTTTCTATCATTAGTCAGTCACATAGGCTTTATATGAGTGACGTACATCAATATTTTACATCTTGGAAATCGTGAGTATGAAGCAATCTGTAAATATGAAAAACTAACAAGTCACTATGAACCTTAATATATGACATGTAAAATATGTGAGCCAATAGTATAGGTACTCTATGTTGGTCTTTACCCATGTTTGATCATCCCATACATCAATGCATGAGCCTAATAATCTCATTCATATGTCATCTTCGTTTCCTACATATATGCATTTTGTATGGCTTATTTGGTTTACTTTTTGTTTCGCTCATACATGAACTGCAAAAGCTGAGTATGAAGTGTTTTCTTGGCAGGAAGTTATTGATATGTGCAACTTTGCAGTGGGGCTAAGCCAACAGTTGAATGGATCAGTTATACCTTCTGAACGTAAGCTTTAATTCTTACTCCATTAATAGTATTGGAACTTTAGAAGTATAGAACGATTACTACATTTTCTTTGTCGATGGCGATGAGATTGTCGCCAGATGTGGCAATGTGGACCCTTTTTTGGTCAGTTTTTGAGCTATGCGCCTTTATCCAGTGGGTCAAATAGGTGAAGTTTGAATTATTAGGCTGAAAATAAAACAATTTGAACTGGTTAAATGAGCTGAAAGTCGGCAAAGGGAATTCAAATATTTACACCTCACTAAGTCGGCTTATTGAAGAAAGTTTAGATTATTTTCAATAGTATTATGTAATCATAGTTAAACTCTATAGTCATTCAGAAAATTAAGAAACGAGGGACACAATAGTATGTCATACTAACACAACCTGTTTTGACATGTTAAAACTTGAGTGGTCCTGGGATTTTGAGATGATTTTTTAAAGTTTCATTGTTGATCCTTAAAACTATTTTAAGTACAAGCTATATAATTAGCTTGATTAGGCTATCACAATTCCAAACACCCTCGAAGCTACTTATCTGCTTATTGTGTTACATGAATTTCAGGACAAAGTTCAATAGTTTATTCCAGCAGTTCCATTAATTAAGACCGCCAAACAACGTTAATGTTACGCATCTTAAGCTTTTATTGAGTTCACAGTTGTTCTTTAAAGCCCAAGAAGGCACCACCAGGAAGGTTACTTGGCCTCTAAGTTCAAGCTTGCATGTTATGGTGTCCATCCATAATCTTGGGCAGAATATACAGAAAGCTCAAGACAACAATGACCCTGGGATATAGCCATCAAGTATTGTAATTTATGTTATACGTGCAACAGATAAGATGTTCCAACTACTGTATTTTTTAAAAATTCGTAAGAAAACAGCCTTCATGACCTTTTTTATATTATTATTTTTGAGGATAAAGTTAATTTTCAATATGCAGCTGCTGGTTTTTGTGTATCCAATACAGTTGGTGCTGTCAGTACACGTATAAGAGCTGTGAGCTCCTTATTACATATCAATTATGTTATACTAGAGGTGGCATAATGGGTATATCAAGCTATGCATGGTCTAACGGATCAATGTCCGGGTGGGATCTGGAACATATTTTTGTCCAAATATGATATTTATACAAATAGTTTTAATTATATTATATTATCATACTAAATATGATCACAAAAATCATGTTAGTGACTTAAATTTTTTTATATGAGATTATCAATGAGGCATTGTCCATTAGATGTTAATTATGAAATCATGGTCCTTTTAAGTGCACTGTCCCCTCTTTTTATGTCTCCACACATTAGAGACAAAGATCGTGCATTCATATTCTGATGTCTACAGTAAAATATAAATTCGTGGAACTGAATTTTTAACTTTATACGGTCGTCATACGCATTCCTTTTCCAGGTGGCACCCAAAAGAAGGCGAAGAATCGAAACTGAGAGCAAGAGAAAAAAACAAACTTGCCAGTTGGAGAGAACAAAACCGCCAAAAAGAACCAAAAGAAGGACAAGTCTTCTAAGGATACTAAAGAACAACAGGCCTCAAATGCGCCGATAATTAGAGTATAAAGAGAAGATGATCTGAATTCAAACTTCTGTGTTACAATAGCAAAAATTAAAGTTGGCTACACAACACTCGAAAATGTAACAAGTTAGTTACATTTTCAAATAATTATCTCTTATTTGGCTACACAACACATGTTATTCATCCAAATAACAATACATAAATCTTGTGGCAGGCTGTAAATTTTTATTGGCCATAATGAATTGATTCGATTATTAATTGGTTTTGGAGCTGAAAGATTCGACTTGTGCATGAGCGCCTAAAAAAGATCAAATCAGAATACGGAAAAGTTCAGATGGGTAAAATTATTGTTGATATGGTAAAGGAATCTCTCAATCCTTTGTTTGGTTGTTTTGTCAATTTTTGTTTGTAGTTGAAATGCAATCTGTTTGAATCTATTAAATATAAATTTTCATCAACTTGCAGTGTTTCTATATGTTTAATATCTGTTTGCTTTGTGTTAAAATATAAGGTGCTTGGTGGGATGAGAGGAATGACAGGTCTAATGTGGGAAACATTATCAGAATTCCTAGATGATAGATTAATCTATATTTATAGCACACTGCCTGTTAAATTATATAATCGTGTTACCCTGTATCACGTGCAGGTTGCTGATGTGAAGAAAAACAATTGTGGTTAAGTGTGTCAAGGATTAAGTAGACATGTAAGCACTTTCTATTAGCATCTAACTAATAAAGACCTCTAGATTGCGAGACTTTAGAACTAAAGTTTTAAAGCTATATGATTTTGATAGAAATAGTTTTCTAATTGATTAATGTCACTATCTATTTGATACATTAATAATATTTATAAGGGATTGAAAAGATTAACCCTGCAAATAAAAACCTTGGACTCTAAGCTTAATTCGAATTTGTAATCCCAAATTTAACAAATAGATACGTGATTCTAGATTCAAGATATGTGGTTCGTTGCTTAATACCACTTTGTATTAGCATCTGATGGTAATTTTTTTTTACTATGCCTTTTGCCTGAAGGATGCTCAAGATACGTCATTCTGGATTTGAGAAGTCAGATAGTGTATACGATTTGACTTTTCCAGTGGTAAGCTAATTAGGTATTAGTACTTCTGTATTGTCCTCACAATCAGTGTAAAAATATTAAATACGTTACGTTTATTTTTCAGGGAAGTCTGTAAAGTCGGATGGCCTTCGCAGAATTGAATCCATTGTAAATGGCTTGCAAGCTGTTTTGGTGAAGTATGTGCTCTTAAATTCATACTTGTTACTATATGCTGCATTATAAACAACTCCCAGTAGCTTTTCATAAACCACCTTAAAACCAGTTCTTTCAGTATGAAGAATTGATACAGCCACTCAATAAGAACTAACAATATGAAGAACTGAGACGGGCATTCAATAAGAACTAACATGAGTTTGTGTTTGTTGCAGCGACAATGCAAGGATTATCGAGTAATCCCAGACACGTGTGCGTAAGCTTGAAGATGGTTTGTTTCCACCGGGATATAGCAAAGAGGCAACACATAAAATTTGAAAGCAGGTAAGCTGTGTTCTCACTTTATAAAATATATGAATCTTCAACTTTTGATATTGATACAGGTACGCTTTTTAGTTGGTTACAAACATTAATTTTCAATTATATCTATTAGACATGTATGTTTTAAGGCTGGTTATAGAGTTTTTATATGGGTTATTAAACAATAAGTGCAGGTGAGATAATTATGAATCGGAAAGGAACACTGATGTGCTGGCGATAGGTAAATGACCAGAGCTGCAAACATTGCCCTATGATTCGTTATTCAGCTTATTGGTATGAAATTATGGGCTTGAGCCACATGCTCAATGCGATAAGCAGTACATTAGCCAAAAGAAAATTAAAATTTGTTCACTGTAATACACGTAAAACATAGATAAATAAACAGTTAGCATACTTTCTTCTGTCATTGACCTGTAGACTTATTGCTTTCGATAACCCTTCAACGTATTTATTTGACAGCTTTATTCATTTAACCCCGTTAGAGGCAACGTGTAACCCAATTGACTCATTTAAAAATGGGTCTAAATTGCTATATGAACTTAGTAGCATTAATTGGTTCTTATTGTTTAGATTATTGACAATGATAGTACATATGAGGCCGATGCCCAGTGACTATACCTTAAAGTCCCCCTTACAGACTGTAATCGATGCTTCCTAATTTCAGTTTTGGTTATCATGCGCATTATTGTTCTAGGATTATTTTTATTGGACTTTTATATAGTCGACTCATGTATTCATGGTTGTATTATCTTAAAAAGAACCATATGTCAATCATTTAACAGGAATGGAAGAAAGCTACATTTAAATAATTAGACTAAAAAAGAACCAGCCGGAATCGTGGAGACAAATCCAACATGAAGTAAGCCACTTTTTCCTTTACTTTTTCTAAAATTGATCAACTTGCAAAATCACTATTATCATAATTGTTTAATCATCACACTTGAATTAACTAATACCATTTATAGATTGATTGACTTTTATTTTTTTATTTTTTTTAATATCGCTTTTTTTAATCTGTAAACAAGAGGACTACACTCTAAGAAAGTGAGTGGTGTTGGACAAAAGAAAATCAAGTTTGATGTTGTTGGGTACAAGAACAATTGTTAGCATGTAACATTAAAACATTTTCTATATCTTTAATATCTGCACATTGACAAAAAACGATAGATAGTCCACCACTGCTGAATTCACAACAGATGCTTAGTAAAATTTTCATTTTGGTTCACGAGATTCACTTCAATATGAATATTAAAAGTTTGTTCAAACATCAGTTCAAATTGACTCAAGTTGATATGGGTCATTTGGAAAAGAAAAATGACCCTCTAGATTCTATTGTAAGCAACTAATGATGGGATTTAGATATGCGGCATATTATGGCTCATATATATTGACGCAACATTGTAGTTCGAAATTTGAACCGCATTTAGCTATATAAGTCCGCAGCGAAGCGTGGAGTCAATATGAATTCACTATCTAATTTCCTCTTTTAACAGTTATAAATTCTATATAAGTGTTGATATATTACAGATTATGATTTTTTTTTAAATATGGGATTTTTTGCCGTTATTGTCAAGTGAGAATAACGACATATCCGTTGATTTTGTTACAAGTTTATATGCTGCTTTTTATAGCTTACAAATGCGGATTTTTACAGCTTTAGACTGCTGGTTTTGACAGCTTTTAAATGCTGATTTTACGCCATTTATATGTTGTTTGGACAGTGAAATAAAAGGGGTGTTTGGACATGCATTTTACAGCTAGGTGTGCTATTATTTAACAGCTTTTTATGCTGCTTTTAACAGATTTGTAAGCTGTTTTTTAAAAACTTTTATATGCAATTTGGACAATAGAAATAACGGGTGTTTGGACACAGATTTTACAACTATGTATGGTGTTTTCTAACAACTTTTTATGGCCTACAAAGGCTCAGGTATAGGAAAATGATCAATAGCAGGTGATTTCTTTATTTTATACCAGTTGGGATTAAAAACTTGGTTTTTATTTTTTTATCCTTTTCTAGATACTCATGGTGCGGCTGGACCATCGTCCTATTCGAGACAACTTCAAGTCAAACACTCCAATACTTGAAAGAGACAAGTTAATGCCTCATTTTCTCAAAGTATGTGTTGTGCATATATGTTGTTTTTCTTAAGAGCGTGTGTCAACAAAAAAAATTGCTTCAAAAGTGACCATCGTACTTCCATAATTCTTCACGGGTCAAAATGGGTCATTCTTGGTTTTATGTCGAGTTAGGTTGGCCGGAAATATGATGTTCGGTTTTGTGATTAATGCGGTACTCGGAGAAGGTGGATCGTCCGTTTCCGATTTTTCCAAAGCTAGGTGCCTTGAGCAGGCAAGGAATTCACCAAAGAAGCTTGTGAAATATCATCCAAGTCTTCTTAGCTCTAAAAACAATGTTGCAAGCTTGCGAAAGATCATGAAGAAATCCACAGTAGTTTTATGAAACTTATGTTTAAAAAAAAACATGTGCTTGATGAAATGAATGCAATTTGATGTCATCTTTTTAATTTACATAAACATATATAGTTGGTGGCTTGATATTATAATCTTATTTGGGCAAATTATTATGAAATTAACGGCTAATAAGAATTGCTTACTACAAGGTTAGAAAAACCAACTACTTGATATCTACTTCCTTTGTATATAGAGATTCAAGAAAAATATATTGCAAGATATGTTATGATTGTTTGATAGATGCTACATATGTATCAGCTTCTATAAATACCTACAATAATGTACATGCGTACTAGCATGATTAAAAAAATCTATGATTCTATTAAGAAAGACTAAGCAAGACCCGGGTATATGGAAGACCATCATTTAGTAACATAAAAATACAAAGGAATATGCTATCTTTAACAATATCATAAACGTGATTATGTAGGTTGTAGAATTGTGTATCCAAGGTCTACACATTTGTGTCGTTTGATCATGATGGTCTCCTTGAAAAAGAATCACCTCCTCATATCGCTAACACACATGATGATAAGAGTCAAGCCCACACGAAGCCTTAGCCACACCCAATTACATCTACTTTTACTGGACCATGTTTTATATTTGACACTTTAAAAAACACATTAACAATAGAAACAACACAAAATATATACTGAAGTTGAAAGAAGTGAGCATGCTTTAAAAACCAATGTAACGAGGCTCAAAGAGGTGATAATATATGAAATTATAGCAAAAGTAAATGTGTCGGCCATTAAACTGAAAGTTATAATAGTAAAGTGAGTTATTAATCACAAGACCCGTGCATCACATTAGTAAAGTTCAATCGTAAATAAAAAGAAATGCAAATAAATATTTTTCTTACGATTATCACCTTGAATTCCTTAAAAAAAATTCAAACAAAAACTAATACAATAACAAAATAAAACGAAATAAAAAATTCTCAACCGTAAACTAATACAATAAAAATATACAATGAAATATCCGTTATTACAAATAATTTACCGTTAAGTGAAACTTAAACTAATAAAATAACAAAATACCATCAAACAAAAATTACAATTCATGACCACATCCTTAAAAGTAATCTTCCGTTAAATAACACCATCAAAATAAAAATTACAAGTCATGCCCGCCCATTGGGCGGGCTTCGAAAACTAGTATATATATATATATATATATATATATATATATATATATATATATATATATATATATATATATATATATATATATATATATATATCCTACACGATTTTGACAGGTGTGCACGTAAGATCGTACGATCTTACGTGTAAACTTGCGAGTTTGACAGCCTTGCCATCAGCAATCTGAGGAAATAAAAAAATAAACGATTAACGGTAAATAAAATCCAACAAAAATATAATCAAAGCAAATATTAGTTAGGTGCATAATACCTTATGCTTGTTAATAAATAGCTCAAACCGCTCAGTCAAACCTTGTTTGGACCTATTCCTTTTCACCATTGGACTCATTATCTTCCATTATCTGAGAACAACGCGTAATCAGTTAAAAAATAGCTAAGAGTAAAGCTAGAAATATAGAAACAAAAATAACTCCATATTTTGTGTAAACCTTGTCTATCATGGCTATTTTAACTTTCGACACTTTCATTTTTTCACCAAAGGTACCAAGTTAAGATCACATTTTTAATAATATACTTCTATTAAAATTAAAACTCAGCAAAAATAAAAACAAAGAAATGGGATATAAAAACATACTTTAGGGTGTGTCTGGGTATGCTTATTAATACGTCTAATAACATAAATAAGCTCAAAAAAGTGTTTAGGTAAAGCTCATTAGTAGATAGTTAGCTTAATAGTGAAAACGAGCGGGGTAGCCCGCGTGTTGCTGCAGGAGCGCTCTGTTAACGGCGTTGGCAAATCTTATATCAATGCCTGTGATTTTTCGTAACCACAGATGAAACAAAACATTGACAATGTTTGTTGTCAAGTCTAATGCATTTAATAATCAGACTATGCCCGTTTGGAACATATCATCTCATGAACTTAACCGACCGAATTTAAGCAAATACTCATTGCAGCCAATATGCTTTTATTTACACGTTGGAAGAAAAACCCATAACTTACATATGTTCATATATCAAATTCCATTAAAGGAATAAACTTACAACATAAACTTACAACATAAGTACTAATACATGCCTTGTACAGTTTCTCGCTAACGTATGGAAAAGTGACTTGGATGGAATCAGTTGTCCTGCATACGCATTTGGAGTCTTTTCCTCCAAATATGCATTCGAGTCTCGTATTGTTTTTTTATCATATCACTAAACGTATCAGGGATACCAGGCGGTTTAGCATTATCACTTGGTCTTGTATCACTATAAAGAAACGCATACAATATCAGCGTCTCCATAGAAACTAAGCCTTTATTGAATTATGAAACAACAATAAAAACACTATTGTAAAAAAGGAAAACAAAAGCTTCCATAATAACTAACTCATTTAGCAAACAATTATAAAGTTGGATAATCGCCATTTCTACTGAAAACTAACGTCTATTACCACAAACCTGTTAGGATTGCTACACTTGAGCAGAGAGTATCGCCCATTGTGGTTTTGGAACACCCTGAAGAAAATTGCGGTCTGTTCTTCCAAGTCTTTAGAAGTCTTAGAACCATTAAAAGTTCCAGTCCTTGACTTGGGTACCTAATTCAATGAGTTCTCAGTCCCTCAATCGATGACCACAGTTTGGGTTGCAGCAAACGAAAAACAATGTCATACCTTCTTCTCCTCTAGCAGTTTCCTAACAAATAAAAACAGTATCAGTTCCATAAGACTTCACTTACTTAAGGCATGTTTTATAGGTGCCAAAATGCGGAACCCTAAAGACTTTTTGTCCACTTTAAACTTTCTACATAAACTACAATACTTAAGCAAAATCTGAAAAAGTTTAAACTTGACGATTTAGGAGGCTGAATTTGTTAGATACAATATATACTAAAGGTTTCATTATGAGTTCGAACTAACCCATATAACTTGCCAGCTTGAAATTCTAATGATCTGAGTATTACTCCATTTTATATACTAAAGGTTTCATTATGAGTTCGAACTAACCCATACAACATTTGGGTTTAGTGCAATTAACTTTTATCCAGGTCAAAACGGACCAGGTTTGAGAGCTGATCCGGCGACAATTTTTTTCCAATTCGAAAATAAATTAACATGTCAAATCTGATTATAAAGTAAATTATTAATATAACGATATAATTCCTTTAAATATTAAGATTCGGGACATTCTAAACATAGACCACATATGAGGCGATTTTTGAATTTTCACACATTTACCCATTACAATCTTAGCTACTTTTTCAGATATTACCCATTTCTGTTATCAAACAAATACAAACTGAGTTGAACCACTCTTATATAAATGGGTTTAAATTGGCCACCACTACGTCAAAGTAGCAGAAAAGAGTTTGATCCAGTATACAGATGATAATATTTATGATCGTGAATGTTAGCATTCATGCAATACGAATAAAAGGATGTCGTGACTCATGTGATTATCTGTAAATGGTTTATATTTGGTAAAGAGGAAAGCAGTTACCTGGAAGAAAACAACTTCTCCATGACCACACTGAGCACAACGAACTGCTTTTGTACGCGGAAGAGTTGGATCAGCTACAACATCCTGAATTCATCTCTCACATAAGCATGCCATGACTGTAATATTATTGAGTTACTTGAAAAGTGTCAAAGATAAATTCATTTCTCTCTTGTGACCTTTATAATACCTTTGCCCTTTTCAATATCTATTAAAGATAATATAATTTTCATTTCACTAATTAAAGTTGTGCTTTAAATGATTGAAAACTCATATTAAGATTAAAAGTGCCTTTATTTCGAAAGGCAATTATTCTTAATGGAATTCCAAATAGGTTGTATAGTTGTATATCAAACATGCTGATACATTATCTCTATATTACATAGAAATCTAAGTTATTTTTTTGAAGTTTTAGCAGGTCAAACATATTCCGTCTAGACGGTTACAGCCTGTACTAAAGTAACCCGCTTTGACCTTGTACCCAACCCGCGTGAGCTGACCATCCTTTCAATTTTCACCTCTACATATCCGCGCTGTGTCACATATTCAGATTCATAAAATTTCTTATACTACTGATTTTATTGGCTGAAATGTATATGTGAGTGATTTGTTGCCTTATTCTTATTGGCTGAAATGTGAATAAGGCAACAAATGCATAAGAATAAGGCACATATACATATGTGAATAAGGCAACAAATTTGTTACATTACTAAATAAGGCAATAAAGCAACGGACTGGACAAAGGAGCTGAGGCAAATCAGAAGCCCAAGTCCGAAACGACATAAAATGCCGCCTTTTTAAACAACTATAAGAAATAGGTATGTGTGTCACATAATGCAAATGCAACTACATACCAAAAACTATTATCACTTCATAAAGCATGTATTTCGGTTCACTATCAACATCAGGTCTATTTATAGTCGACACATAATTAACTCTTAAATTTGAATGCAGAAGCGATATAACTATGAAAACATGTAAAATTGTGTGTAGTGTGGCATATCAAGCAAACCTCTATTCACTAACTACAATAAAACAGACTTACAGTCGTCTGATGGAGAATTGATACTCGGATTCCATACGTTTCGATGGTTAACCTTGGAATTCCATTAAGAATAATTGATACTCGGAACGTGTGTAGTGTGGCATATCAAGGTTAACCCTCTAACACAGACTTACAGACTTACCTGTCACAGTAGGTTGATTCTGTTGAAGCTCTCCTATACGTTTGGCATCGTCACCCATACAATTTCTACCCAACTCATTTTCCCCTCTTAACCACCTCTTGCTAATCACTTATCACCTATAATAAAAACTCCAAAACTTGACGAAACCATAAATAAAAAAAAAATAGTAATAATAATAATAATAATAAAAAAAAAAATACTATTTTGGCAAAATGTTATATGTATGATATTTATACTTTAGTGTTAGGACACACGAAGGAGGTTACTGAACATATAAAAACACGACATTTTGTTAAAGCTTATACAGCAACCTTATGGCTTATGTGACATTCGGCTAATTTTGAAACTTTTCGACTTATATAAGCTTATTATGGCCTGATAAGCTTATATAATGTGACATAAGCCATAAGATCGTTGTATAAGCTTTAACAAACACCCCCAAAATTCACCTACAAACAAAATCATGTATACATAATCACATATACTGCATACATGTACACAGATGAATTTGATTTTTAATAATTTGTAAGCGTGAGATTACCTTGTGGCCCCGCTTAGACCAGGAGGAATCATGTAAATCATCAAGCAGGTATTTAGGCTGTCATGGACACAATTAGTTAGCCTGATTAACATGTCAAAATAAATAATTACTATCACATCTTTGAATTGGACTTCTGTCTATTAACCTGATAGAAAGAACCGAGGTTTCTAGTTGTGGATTAGGAAGAAGACCAGATAGCAACACCATCATCTCAAATGACCATATCTCTAAACTGATCAAAGGGTAATAGTAGTTAATAGCTTGGCGCCTCTCTGAAATATTCAGTACAAATAAAATATAACTCGAGTCACGTGCAATCAATTGTATCGTGTAAATTGCATAACAATGCGACTTCAACTATCAACTAACACTTTGTACTACCATCTAGCCCATGATATGCACTCCAAATACGCAAACACTAACCGTAAACAAACCAAGTACTACATCTACCTAAAGCCGCTAAAATATGTAAGGAGCCGCAAAAGTGGATAACTATTTTTTCATCCTTATAAATTACTAATTACTAAAGCGTATAGTTCCTCATCATATGTTTGTCCACGATTTTGTTTCCAATAAATATCAAAAGGTATCTAACAAAAATAATTCCATCAAATCCAGAAGAGTTATGGAAGTAGGCTGTAAATGGTCCTTTTTTCATGACATCCTACCACATAAAGCCTACTTATCATGTCAGAAATTACTCACTCATATATCATCAAACTTATCCAAGAATCTGGTGTAGACTTCAGTAAAGTAAGTATCAATATATGAGTTAGAGACGTGCCAACTTCAAAACGGACCAGGCCGTACACCATGATGTCAATCAATTTAAACTAAAAGTAAAAGAAAATGTATAATATAGATCTAAAATACATAGGTTAGAGTAGACGTAAAGTGCCATGGTGGTTTGTGAATTCGATTGACTTCATTCAAATTATAGGAGCCACATTAAGCTTGTGCCTGTGAGACAATCAGTCTCAATAACAATTTAGCAAAGACAAAGAGAACATGTTATAACAGATGGGAGGGAGTTACCTAAATTTCAAAAATTGTGTTCTTTGACCAACGACTCAAGTACTTTCTTGACCAACTCGGTGTCTTTAGTCCGCCTCATGTATGATGATTAGAGCTGTTTTTTAAACATTTGCTTCTCGAATGGTTACCAACTACAGTCTATATGAAACCTAAAAAATGAATATAGGCCAAATTTGTAAAAGCTAATGCAACAAAAATGTGATTTACATTTTGTATACCTTTCGAAAGCAGTCATTGTACATGGGTTACTACAAATATCTGCATCAAAACACACCATCACCATTATGTATAGCAGCTCCGTCAATTTGTTGTCTCTTGTGGCCGCTATTCTGACGCGTATTGGTACCGATCCCATCCAACAGTCAATTGCTACCTTGAACAACAGGAAACAAAAGGAAATTAATGCACCCTATAGCCTACTGATGCACCAAGGTCTTACTACTGAACAACGACGCACTTGAAGCTTTAAACAATCATGTTATGAATCTTTTTTCGAATAGCATTAAATTATGCATCAGAAACTTTTGTTAGCTTGTGTTTGCATAACATTTTGTAGTGATTAATCTAATTGGGTCAAATTAGTTTCAGTATTTCAGATGTGAGAAACAAAAAATTGATGTTAGTTATCGAATATTTAGGGGTCATCTCATTTGTTAATACTCGTATATTCAGGAATTGTTGTATGGTGTGTTTAAGATTAGTTACTGGGAATCTGTATCCATGCATTTGTTTTCAATTACTTTAACATCCAATAGTGTAAGAGTTCAACAACGCGCTTACCTTGCCTAGGTGGAGGACCATGCCAGGTTTGAGGAGGTAGGGAAATGGGGAAGTTTCCTGATTTTACTTTTGTTCCTGCAATAACAGACACGGTCAATTCAAGCCTACAAATAATGAACAACATAACAGAAATAGACAACCAACTTGTGTTACTTTAGTACCCTGCAACATGCTAAAAACACCAACTAATTGATCTATATACATGACCTATCACCAACATCTTGAAAACCAAAACTAAATAACGATCAAAATGTTTCAAATTTTATAAAAAGATAAAGACTCAAAAACACAAAAGGGTAAACTAATTAACTTACTAATCAAATCTTAATCCGACTTTAAACTCAAATCAGCACCAAGTAACCGTAACAAACAAACAACCTATGCTAAAAACAAAACAAATGATCCGTTTATATTGACATAAAGAACTTGAAATCTCTATAACTTGTCACTACACGTTCATATCCGAGATTTCTCAAATTAAATTTTGTAGTATTCTAAAACAGCATAACCAAAATGAGTTCATATCTCAAGTTGCACATGAATAGTCTATTAAAAATGGAATAAGCAAAGAATCAAACCTCTTTTTGGAGTTTTTGTAATTAGCCAATAACAATAAGGCAACACATACCTTAGAACCAATCACATCGCGACACAACACTAACGACGTTACAATAGTGAAAACCGTTTGTTTGACAATTAGTATATAGATATAATAAGTCCATAAGCTAAAGATGCAAATTTGTAACTTTATTTGAAAATACAAGCTTAAGCTTAAGCTTACCCCAAACACCAACAAAGATTATAAATAAATCATCAAGAAATTAAAACCACGGTCATTAGCTTCTTGTGGAGTGAAAAAAACAGTTAATAATCTATTGGTAGTTACTACTAACCAACCTTAGAATTTGAAACAAATAACCTAGATGGTCCAGGCTGTTTGGACAGATTCTATCTAAGGGGATGCTTGGACAAATTTTGTTTAAAGGGTTGTTTGGACACATGTAAATCAATATGGAGGTAGATGAATTTTTAGAATTAATAATAAGTACATGTTCTAGTTGCAGCTTTGCTGATGTTCAGAGTTAGATATTTTGTTCCACTTGTGAATGCCACTGCAGTCTGTCCATTTGTGCAAAGTTTCCCACGTTGAAGTTGCTTCACCTGAACTGATAGACAACACACCAGCATGTCAAAACCTACACTAGCTCATGCTCATATGGGTGACAATCACGAACAAATGCTTACTAAGCTCATTAAATGTTGACTGTTCAATCTAAGTCGACCCAAGCCAATAGTCTCATACTCAGTTCATCCTTTTGATGAATTTTATAATAAATTCCAAGGATATGTTCGGTTTTATGAAGAGCCAAGAGTGTATCTCATATTCATCGGCATCGACCCCTGGAGAGTGAAGCCTGTCCTGGTCAATAACTTAGGGGAGCAATTTGAAGCATTTAAGAGTGCTTAATGCTCTGCATCGACCCCTGAAAGAATTTAGCAGCATTTACATGTATGTGTACATAATTGTTAACACATTCAGATGTGATAATGTACAATTAAAGGAAATAGAGGTGCATACATCACCAACATAGTGACATGATGATTAAGGTTTTCTGATAAGGTTTTAAAAGGTACCATTTTGAGGGGTCGTTTAAGTCCTTATTTGATCAATTTTGTATCCGTTATTGCTTAATATCGTTCCTTTTCACTTTTTAGGTCTCATGAAGGCAAAATGCTGGAATGGCACTTATTTGGACGAAAAGGCGCGAATATATGAAGAAAATGGCCAAAGTCGAAATCGAGGCACTCACAGTTGCTGAAGTTAGAAGGCGACGGCGTCAGGTGCTATTGGCGACGCCGTCCCAAAATTATTGTGACGATCCAGAACCCAAAACTCGTGTTTTCAAGTGACGACGTCCAGTTGTGAAAGAGTAGGCCGTCGCTACTCAGACGGCCTAGATGCAATCCAGACGACGTCAGAAGCTGAAGAGGACGGCGTCACAGACATAAGGTGACGCCGTCGCAAGGTTAACGTGGCCAAGACGAAACCCTAATGGCGGCGACACGACGGCGTCACTAAACATAAGGTGACGCCGTCGCAATTGTAATCTTATATATAGAATCCGAATTTTTCAGTCTTTGTGTGGAGAGTCTTTGGAGTAAAAACCTAAAACCGAACCTAAGGTGTCTTGTACAGTATTTTAGGGTTTTAAACCCTATCTTACATCAAGATAAGTCTTTACTTCATTAATTCAATTATGTCTTTGATTATTTGTGTGTATGCTTGCATGTTCTCCATGTCCGGCTAATTTATTTGTGTGTTTGCTTAGGAAGTATGAAACTTAATTATTGAATATTGATTGGTTGTTTCTTATCTTAGTTGATTAATGATCTAGTAATGCGATAGGTCATTCGTTGTGTACTTAATGCTTGATTCATCTTTGTGAACCTTAGAATATAATTACCTGAGTAATTGTAGGCTAAACCATCCAAAGAGCGCCTTAGAGTAGGAGTTTATAATCCCTAGTGGGTTTGTAGACAAGACCCTTTGGTAAGTTCAAAGACTTAGGGAGAAACGCATACCCTACAACTTAGACTCACAACGCAACTAGGAATAAGACGTGACACTCAACCATCAATAGGAGATTATTAAGGAGTAATACAACTTAAGTAAACACATCTTTAAACTATCATACGAGCACACATTAATTAGACATAGACTCCCACAACCTTAGTTTAGATAATTAGATAATAGTAGAGTAATCGGTAGAAATACCAACCCCCCAAATCCAATACCCGAGATTCGTACCTTTCCATTTTCATAAAATATAAAAAGATAAAAAAATAATCTTCCTCAACCTTAACCTTAGCGTAGTAACTCCTTACTAGCATTCCTATTCCCCTAGAGAACGATATCAATACCCGTGGCTTACCCTAATTACTACACTACAATGATTAGGTTCACTGCCTAGGGTGTTATAAAACTTGCTCGAAGAAAAGGAAGTTTCCTTGACCCCGAACGACGCGTGTAGCGTTATCAAGTTTTTGGCGCCGCTGCCGGGGAATAGAATAGCTAGTTAGTAGTCCACCTCGTTTAGGTTTCTTTGCTTGATTCCTATCAAGTAAAATTTTCTCATTTTTTTTAGATTTCTCTTAGTCTATCCCCCTTCTTCGTAACCTTTGTTCGTAACCACCAACATACCATTCATCAACATACCACCAAATGACCCACCAAGAGCCCGTACTCTTGGTGAATACTCGAGACCAAGCCACCTAGGCTATAGGAACACCATTGAGCTTCCCGACCAAGCCCAAACTACGGCCCTGCGATCCGACACCATCCGGTTGGTGCAAAACGGATGTGCATTCCATGGACTTCGTTCCGAAGATCCAAATCAGCATCTGAGGGATTTCCTCAAAATCGTCGACTCCATCGACCTTGATGCTACTACTCGGGAGACCACGGGCCTGCGTCTCTTCCAATTTTCTCTACGGGACCAAGCTAGTAATTGGCTTGAGCGACTTCCCGCAGGCTCCATCTCAAGTTGGGATGATCTTACTTCTTGCTTCCTTGCTCAATTTTTCCCACCGGGGAGAACCACTAAGCTTAGGCGAGACATCTTGACATTCCAGCAGCTTCAAGGTGAGTCTCTTTACAAAGCATGGACTCGATTTAAGGAATTACTCCGTAGACTTCCACACCATGGCATTGATCTTTGGCTTCAAATCCAAATCTTCTATGATCATACCGACTTCATCACTCGACGATCCATTGATCGAGCTGCTGGTGGAAGACTCAGCGACTTTAATGCAGAGCAATCATGGGATATCATAGAGGAGCTCGCCGATCAAAACTACGAAGATTGGAGTGAATCTCCCAAAACTCCGATTAACGTGGTTAATGCCATATCCACTCCTCCTGAATCCTCCGATACACTCGAAGAGCAATTGAGTGCCATCGAGAGAGGAATTGATTATCTTATGGAAAGGCAGAAAAGAGCACCCGTACAAATTCCTCGAGAGGTCGTCAAATCCGCCCACTCCACCAACCGCTCCACACCTCTTTCGGAATCCCCAAGTCGCGAGCAAAACCCAAGTTCCGCAAGGTGCTTCCGTTCTACTTCCCCAATACCACTTTCACCAAGCTTCAAGGATCAAATGAGGGAGTACATGGCAGCTCATACAGAGAGATTAGCCAGATTTGAATAGGAGGTTTATAGGCAGAGAGAGGAAATGCAAGCAAAAATGAAAGAAATGATGGATTTGGTAATTGAATTTACCAAAACAAAGGCTCCCGAAAAAGTGCTCGTAAGAAGCAATGATTGCCCTCCCACTTCATTTGTAAACGCCGTTTCCATCATGCCTGAGAATGCAAGGGCTGAGATGTGGAATACTGAGGAAAGCACGAAGGATGAGTCCGTGCCTAAGGATGAACCTGAGACCATTGAGTACTACCTTAAGCACGAAATTAACAAGAAAACCATTGCAAACCAAGTAAACAACTTTAGGTACAATGAAGTTCTTAGGGAAGCTCTTGAAGGAAAAATGACGGAAGAAGAATACGACGCTTTACCTATGGAACCTCTGTATGAGTTGGTTATAAAAAAACCGTTAACAAGAAAATGAAACACCACAGGGAATTTC
Organism: Chrysanthemum seticuspe; assembly: GCA_019973895.1. NCBI lineage: Eukaryota > Viridiplantae > Streptophyta > Magnoliopsida > Asterales > Asteraceae > Chrysanthemum > Chrysanthemum seticuspe. The sequence goes on from BPTQ01000004.1 coordinate 135,927,753, forward strand.
GTGATACCAGTTAGTATCGGTGACATGGACAATATAAATGCCTTGGCCGATCAAGGGACCGATGTGAACATAATGCCATTGTCAATCTATAATAAGTTAACTAATGAGAAACCAGCAAAAACCGACCTTAGACTTTCCTTAGCTAATCATACTTATGTCCACCCCGTAGGAATCGCTGTTGATGTTCTAATTGAGGTGGCTAACATCGTTTATCCGGTGGATTTCGTGATCATTGATGTTGAGGAAGATCAAAACGTACCCCTCATTCTTGGGACACCGTTCCTGGCCACCGCCAAGGCAACCATTAAATGCGGATAAGGCATCATGATACTCAAAAGCGGGAAGGGGTACGCTAGGATACCCATCGTCCCAAGATACCCTCTTAAGATCATGGAAATGATTACGGGTGGAAATCGAAAAGCCCCGGATAACAATGTTAAGAAGAAGAAGAATGACTGGGAAAAAGGGCTTAGAGACTTTATGGTTCAAGGATTGTATGCGACATTGTGGAAACCCGATAAAAAGTTAGGAAGCAATCCCACCTAAATACCTAAGGTACAAAAGGACCCTAAGGAATTTCTAAAGGGAGAAAAAGTGCTCTTGTATAGATCTCGGATAAGGGCATTACGAGGAAGAAACAAACCAAGATGGTTTGGGCCTTTCACAGTTAAGGAGACCAATTTAAAAGATAAAACCGTCGCCATAATTGACAGCGTTGGCAAGGAATCCACGGTGAGCATACAGCGTCTACACCCTTTCGATGAAGGGAAAACAAAGGGTCAAGAGGGCGGTGGTGAGGAAACGTAGGAGCACGACTATGAGTCTAGCTACAAGACTCTTAAATAAAGAAAAGCGCTTCGTGGGAGGCAACCCATGTTTAATTGTTTGCTTGTTAGTGTCATATATCTTTTATTAATTGTTTATCCTCATGTTTAAATTTGTAAAAATGCTTTATTTTGTTTTTAACCTCGTCTTAATTGCATATAAAGGTATTTTACATAAGGGATAAGTGTAGGGAGGATTACACACGTTTTCAAAAGAAACGTAAACATGAGAATAACAATTAACTAAAAAATATTTATGTTTGTTTGTTCGAGTCAAATGCTTGTATCGAGTCATAATGGATGTTTTGCAGAAATTTTTCCAGATTCTAAAGATGTAAATTTTCCAGAATTTTTCCAGAAAATCGCAGACCAGTTTTTGTCAGGATAACCTGACGGCGTCAGGATTGCAACCTGACGGCGTCAGGAAGGAGTAAAAACATCAGATTACTTTTTCTCGTTTTCTGAGCTACTTATAAATTTTTGGAATTTTCCAGGTCTTAATTTTCTTAGAAATTCTGTAAACATCCATTCCACAAGCATTATATCCTAGTTTAAATCGAGTCTTATATATATTATTACCGCCGATTTTACGCGAAGGTTTCGTTTGTTTTCTTCAAGTGTGCAGGTTTAGTTTGTCAAGAAGAAGTTACATAAGATTGGAAGGAGCTTTTCACGCAATAATTCTTCTTGGAAAAGAGTTTAACCACCACTTTACACGGATCCTACCGAGCTAATCAGGGTAGTATTAGTTTCTTTCGTTTTTAATTACCTTCTTTTATCATAACTTTGATACTTTCGGGGAACATTGGGGACAATGTTCAGTTTAAGTGTAGGGAGGGAAAATAAAACGGGAACTTTGAAACTATGCTTATCCTTGATTATTTGCTTCGTCCAATTGTATTTGTGTAATAAACCATGACAAAATGTCGGTTAGGGTAATTTTGGCACCAAATTTAAAATTTTTTATGACATATAAGAGTGGGCCATTAGTCTTAACAAAAGCGTCTCATGGATAGGAAGTTGCATGACTAGCACAAAAACCCTTACAACCCAAATTCCACCAAAATGTGAGGATCGCCCTTAGATTAGTAGGAATTAAAGCATTCATCTTTAATGCTTAGAGTGTGAACCGGTAGTATATTAGATTCTAGAACTTGTTTTGTGATGCATTCCGAGATCGCAAGTGAGGCTACACTTGTGTAGTTAGGAATAACTAAATGATAAGAGGCATTAGGATAACCCTTGTTTGATACCTGTAATATAATTACTTCTTCCATATCGGTTGAGTAATTCCCCCACACCCTTTGCGTTGTACTCATCTTTAGTACACGATACCCCTAGTTAACCCCTCAGAGCCTATCCTTTTCGCGGTTCTCGTGATGTTTCGGTTTTTCCGGAATATCAATGAAGAGCATTGTTTACACCCCACCCCCAAATATACACCCAAATCACCTTAGCCTACCCCTTATGCACTCACTTTTAGTGCAAATGTTTGTTATCACCCTAAACCCTTAGTTCAATTATCTAGTTGCTTGCATAAGTTGCTAAGTCGAGTCATATCCTTTGTATACAGTTTTGGGACGATTGGGATTCATGGGAAAAGTTAAAGTTTATGAAATGACGGGAAGGGAACGTTAAAAATTCAAATTCCCTTTGTTGCGTAATAATGTACCCCAAGTGTTTTGATCTTTTCAAATCGGGTCAAATTAGTGTTAGAGTAATAAAAACTCAAGTGTAGGGATGTGCCTATAAATCCCTAGTATTTTGATGTTATCGTAGAGGATGGTGGAGTAAAAGTGTATGAAAAAAAATATATATATATATATACGGGCTACCATCATACATCTATCTTTTAAATTTATGTTTGTTTATTTCAGTTATCTAGAGTTTAGAGTGTCGAGTCTTGGCTTAGCAACACCATTCTTCATATGCAGTTAACATAAAGATTTTTGACTTACCACCACTAAATAGCCTATCCCACCAAACCCTTATTTCCCTACCGTAAGCCTAACATTACAACCCTTTAAAATACCTCTTTGATAGTCTTTCCTAGGTGCTTACGCCAAAGCGATGGAGGTTTGATCTATTCTCAAGCCTATGGTAATCTATGTACTAGGACCGGTTAATGACTGTTTATCTTCCATTTCCTATATTGTTATATTTCATTTATACACCCGAGAGAGATGTGAGTATCCAAACACCCCATGTGAGGTGCTAGTATGTAATTTCCGCGCTTGTTATGACTTTTGCGGGGCTTATATGTGTTGTGGACCATTTTGAATTAATGCTTCATGACCCCTAACTTATAAATTAATTGGCTAAAAGCACATTTGCTTGAGGACAAGCAAATAACAAGTGTAGGGATATTTGATAAGGTTTTAAAAGGTACCATTTTGAGGGGTCGTTTAAGTCCTTATTTGATCACTTTTGTATCCGTTATTGCTTAATATCGTTTCTTTTCACTTTTTAGGTCTCGTGAAGGCAAAATGCTGGAATGGCACTTATTTGGACGAAAAGGCGCGAATATATGAAGAAAATGGCCAAAGTCGAAATCGAGGCACTCACAGTTGCTGAAGTTAGAAGGCGACGGCGTCAGGTGCTATTGGCGACGCCGTCCCAAAATTATTGTGACGATCCAGAACCCAAAACTCGTGTTTTCAAGTGACGACGTCCAGTTGTGAAAGAGTAGGCCGTCGCTACTCAGACGGCCTAGATGCAATCCAGACGACGTCAGAAGCTGAAGAGGACGGCGTCACGGACATAAGGTGACGCCGTCGCAAGGTTAACGTGGCCAAGACGAAACCCTAATGGCCGCGACACGACGGCGTCACTAAACATAAGGTGACACCGTCGCAATTGTAATCTTATATATAGAATCCGAATTTTTTAGTCTTTGTGTGGAGAGTCTTTGGAGTAAAAACCTAAAACCGAACCTAAGGTGTCTTGTACAGTATTTTAGGGTTTTAAACCCTATCTTACATCAAGATAAGTCTTTACTTCATTAATTCAATTATGTCTTTGATTATTTGTGTGTATGCTTGCATGTTCTCCATGTCCGGCTAATTTATTTGTGTGTTTGCTTAGGAAGTATGAAACTTAATTATTGAATATTGATTGGTTGTTTCTTATCTTAGTTGATTAATGATCTAGTAATGCGATAGGTCATTCGTTGTGTACTTAATGTTTGATTCATCTTTGTGAACCTTAGAATATAATTACCTGAGTAATTGTAGGCTAAACCATCCAAAGAGCGCCTTAGAGTAGGAGTTTATAATCCCTAGTGGGTTTGTAGACAAGACCCTTTGGTAAGTTCAAAGAGTTAGGGAGAAACGCATACCCTACAACTTAGACTCACAACGCAACTAGGAATAAGACGTGACACTCAACCATCAATAGGAGATAATTAAGGAGTAATACAACTTAAGTAAACACATCTTTAAACTATCATACGAGCACACATTAATTAGACATAGACTCCCACAACCTTAGTTTAGATAATTAGATAATAGTAGAGTAATCGGTAGAAATACCAACCCCCCAAATCCAATACCCGAGATTCGTACCTTTCCATTTTCATAAAATATAAAAAGATAAAAAAATAATCTTCCTCAACCTTAACCTTAGCGTAGTAACTCCTTACTAGCATTCCTATTCCCCTAGAGAACGATATCAATACCCGTGGCTTACCCTAATTACTACACTACAACGATTAGGTTCACTGCCTTGGGTGTTATAAAACTTGCTCGAAGAAAAGGAAGTTTCCTTGACCCCGAACGACGCGTGTAGCGTTATCATTTTCCTATCTTTATGCACCAGGTTTGAGTTTGTATCTTCCTTTCGGACTCGTTTTATGTAGAATTCAGGGTGTTTGGTTAGTGGTTTATGCTGATTAGCATTACTTTATACTATATGTAGGAAGAAACATAATCATCAGATTATACCTCGAAAAGTATAGAATAAGGTCTTCCATAAATTTATCAGCATTACCCTTTCGAAATAATAATTTCCTCCTTTCAATTTAAGATTCGCCAATCCCGGGCCTCTTATAGAATTATTACCTACTTCTATTGGTAGATTTTCCACAAACTCAGGGGCCCTTGATTAGCGAGAATCAAACTGCACATGAAGTTTGTAAACCATAAACTTCAAAGACTAATTAGAAAAATATGTATGAGATATATAAAAAATGATAAAGATGCATACCATTACCACATCATCAGCCAAGTGCCTATGTTGGCAGTCCATTAATGTTGACACCTGCATTGAAGGGCTATTAGCTGCCGTAGACAAACTACATCCATCTTCTAGCAAACAGCCGAGATAATGACGGAAACACTCCCAATCATGACGGTTGTAAATTACACAAATGGGGTAGAAATATTTCTAATTAAATTCTAGCTTAAAAAGAACAGTTCAAATTGATCAAATGAGTCAAGCGGGTCGAGAGTCACTCAAATTATAAATCATTTTATACAGGAAAAGATATACTTAGCAATAATGTTATCAATATTTGACTTATTATACACCTCGTGTCCTCATCCCACCGTCACCATATCCATCATTATAGCTTTGTTCTATAGATTGTATGCCTAATCATGAGCACACACGTGGAACTTTGTTACTGTGTAGATAAAGCACCAGCAGCTGTTGTAAGTATTTTTGGTCGAAAGGAGTATGAGCAGTGTGTCCAAGATGTCTATTACTTTATTCACGTGAGCTTCATCTCTTTGAAACTCGACATTACTTCTTAAATGTATCAGTATGACTTGCATCTTGACATGAATATACGGTTGATTAATATCATCAACATTACATTTGTTAACATCTCTAATCAATTCGGACCCATTTTACATACAAATGGGTCATTTTGTTTATTCTTTTTATTTAGTCAAATGGGTTAATCCAAAAGATCTTACATAATAGGAAACGGGTCAAACAGGTCGAAACTCTTTCGAAATCTATTGAAATGCATTAAACTGTCTTTTTGCAAGGACGTTTAACACTTTATTTATCTATACAACTATACAAGTTAAAAATAAGTGCTTGCAGACCATTTCTAAAAGTATACTAAAAGTCGAAACTCGTCGGGCGGACAAGACTCTTTATGATCCGAACTAAAAAGTTTCACATTTTGACCCGTTACCCAACCTTAGAATGGAAATATTCACACACCTATTATACCACTTCATGTATATCTTGAATGAGACTTGTACATGTAACGGCCAATTTTATGTAGTTTTATTAATTTAAAAGCAACCAAAGCATTTCTATTTTCTTATTATTGCAATTATGATTCGCTTTTAAAAAATCTGATAGGTTTCTTTTCTTGTTTTGCCAGTCTTCCGTTTGCCTAAAGCAGTTAGCTTTTGATCTTCTTGAGCTGCTGCTAATGTCAGCATTTCCAGAAATGGATTCCGTCTTCCAACAATTGCAAGATGAGAAACAGAAGTTCGGGGTTCTTGAACAGTAGCATCATATCCCCTTTCTTATTTTCACCGTTTAAATTTTGATTCAACTCAGAGTGACATTTTTCACCGAGTGTTTCCCGTTTCTATGATATATGGCTGGTTCTCAGGGCGCCTTTCCGCCCATTTTAGACTAAAGAAAGAATTTTTTTCGTTTGATAAGGACAGATGATTGGAAGGTAATTAGGGTTTACAGTGGATTCAACTGTAAATATGTTTCAGTTGGGATGTTTGGGGGAAGGTTTAGAAAGTTTGTTACATATTACAGAAATGATGGAATGGAATACATATTTTAGACAAGTTTTTGCTTATTCTTTTTCGGTTACTTATTTTTTGAACAACATCAATGACCTTTTTCAGTTATTGCTGAACTTTTAAAAGTTGGCGTTTCTTTTTTTCTCTTTACTTTCTGGTCATAAGCCTCTTTGCTGATACCAGTGGGCTCTTTGCTGATACCATTGGGCGGTTGATATATCTAGTTACTAAGTAATTATCAATGTAAATATATTTTTAGTTGATGTTATCATTTCAACTGGGTATTTAAAACTGGACATATATTATCCAGTCATATTCTGTAAGTTAGAAGTAGATCCAGATGTTGTTATATCGGTTAAAGAAACCATAAACACTCAAATGTTTCTGACGTCAACAGTCGATTACAATTTTTCTTTTTTGTCAAATGATATCGTATGTTGAGAAGAGGTAGAGGGTGTTTTAAAATATTTGTGTATATTCAATACCTTCTTTTTCTTGCTCTAAAATCTGGATAATCGAAGACTTCTCCATCAATGCTTGCAAGAAGTTGAGAACACCATAATCGTTCCAGGCCTAATAAATGAGTGTATACACTAAATCAATAAAATAAGCTATATAAATGAATGGAGACATTAGTTCATAGATATAATATATAAAAGTAAAAAATTAAATAACCTGTAGCATGGAACGTTTTTTGCTATTATTTTTGCGCAACCTACTGCAACTCTGTTCTGCCCCTTCGTTCATACCTAAAGCAGCATTGTACATCAATATAGTTGTGTGTGATGGTTATTTTCACGCAAGTTACCAAACGAAGTTTACAATGGATCATTTATACCCTGTAAAATAATAGAGCAGCAAACATTAGTGTGAGACGAAGCACCCGCCATATGATCTGATGCACGACTAATATCAGTCGTAGTGTCAGCAGCACCCATGGAATCATCATAACCCATTCTATAATCTCTTAAAATGACCATTAATTCAAAACCCCCACAATGAATTTAAACCAAAACATAAACTAAGGTGATTCATAAATTCTTACCTTCGAAATAGCTTGATAACAATTTAGGTAGAACCATGATAACCTCAAATTCACCTTAAGCTTCATATCATCATCCTGAACATTGTCAACCATAATGAAGTGGTAAGTCCATTTTTTTGTCTTATGTATGTTTAACATAAGACTCTCATCATACTAAATCTCTTTCAAATTTAGATCCCTTGATTCATAGGTTTTTCAAAAAATATATTATGAATCTGTCTTAACATTTTGTTCACCTGGTCGTCAAAAACTCATTGACCAGGTCATATTAAAAGTTCAAGCTTCCTGATTCCCAATTGATATTATTATATAACATTATATATTCATGAGATGCCATTTTTACTCTATACATACATAATTGAAGTTTATTGGTTAACAAATTAACATACCTCTCTTACATTCAGTGCTTTCATAACCTTTTTATTATTTGCCCAAAGAATTGCATATTCACGGTCATCATATTCATGTAGAGAAAAAATTATATATAATACTTAGTTAATGTATGCATTGAGAGAATGATAATTGATATTAACAGCATAAAGACAGCCAATCAATATTCTTATACGTGTGTACTTGAACATATTAGGGTTTAGTAAAAAATACAGTGAATGCAAGTCTTCAATTGAGAATAACACCAATGAATTTGCATTATGATATGTATGATATACCTCAAAAAACCACCCTTGGTCTTGTTTATGGCTTCAAATATTCGGCCATAATATCCAATGTGCAAGAAAGGCAAAACGAATTCACCAAAGATAATTAATTTATTCATCGTAAGCCTGGTGATTTCATCAAACATGTTGCGTGCATAAACTAATATCATGAATCACTTTCAAATTGGGGGCTAAAACTAACCATAAGTATAAAAATTAAAATTAGAGATTAAAACTATACCAGATAATAAGGTGCATAGTGAATTCCAATCTCCAATTTGAATACCTAATTTAAAAAACACGCAATAAATCATTAGTAATTAGTAATGCATAATAAGTGTGAAATATAATAAAAAACCTAATATGATCACTGATGATTTCAAATGCAGAATTTTTACTTACAATTTGTAAATTAGGGTTTATTAATTAAGATGGGTTGATTTTTGAAATCGCAGCTTGAGATCTTGAATTTTCCTCCGAATAGGGTTGTGCTTGGGCTTGAAGAAATCATTAATTTTTATTGTGCCAAAGAAAAGGAATTAGATGGGCCAGTAAAACCGATAATCACATATTTTTAGCTTATTTGAATTTCTAAATTGCATTCATAGAATGAGGAGTTAGTTAAGCATGACATTATTGTTTTGATTTATCTAACACAAAAATCTGGGTTGGTTCATTGGTTGGAGTCTTCCTTTGTGAATGTAGAGGCTCAAGTTCGATTCTTGCAATACCCAAAATTTTTATCCAAATTTGCGAAAATCACCTAAATTCTGATTGCCGAGGTGGCATTAATTTCGATGACATGGAATTATGACGTGACATTATTGGATGTGATGCCTCCTCTTATATATAATGTATAGATATACACTAGCAGTGTACCAGCACGTTGCAGCGGCGGGAGCCATATAATTAAAATATTCAGCGAATTTTTTTAGATCTATATTTTAAAATACAATAGATATACGGACGACGATAATTTTAGTTTTGAATACTGTTATGCAATAACCCATTGACTAGACACATTGCACCTACTAGATACATTGTATCTACTTGGATACCCATGGTCCAAAGTCTAGGACCCATAACCCATGACCCATGACCCAAAACCCATGGGCAAAGAGGAGTGTCCCACAGTTTCCCCAGTTTACACTAGACGGATCCCTCAAGTAAGGGATCTGTGGGATCCGTGGAACAGTAGCTTATTTTCTTCTATAAATAGTGAGTCATTTCTTCATTTTGGGTGGTCACTTCCACACATACTTTCTCCTAGTATTGTAAAATCTCTAACCTAAGATCCAAAGGATCTTTCTATGTAGTTTGTGTTTATTTTTGTGTGATTCTCTAGGTTCCTTTTAAAGGTGAGATCACAACCTCTTGAAGTCGAGCAAGCTCAAGTCCATGAGTTGCCATGCTTCGTCATTATCAAGACTACTTAGGTTCTCTTGTTGATAGTTCTTTCTTCCTCCCTAGAAGTGTTGTGTCAAAGGCTTTAGTGAAGGATGCTGAAAGAGTCAAGACGAAGGCATTAGTGAAAGATGCTTAACGTCCGTGTCTAAGGCATTAGTGAAGGATGCCAAATGAGTCAAGACGAAGGCATTAGTGAAAGGTGTCGTAGGTCCGTGTCAAAGGCATTAGTAAAGGATGCCAAAAAGGGTCAAGTGAAAGGTATTAGCGAAGGATGCCAAGGGTGTACAATCGATATGGTGTATCAATGTACAAATAGAGATAAGTTGTATCCAAGGATATTGATATCCTTGATGATGTTGTAATAAGGAGTTGGTCTCATTTGGGATAGGTGTTGTGTAGTGTTGGGTAGTAGTTCCTCCTTTGTAATGAAACTCGGTATCTAGCCTTGTACTGGATAAAGTGTAGGCGACGTAGTAATAGGTTTGGTTCTACCTTGTGGAAGAATCCGATGTCTAGCCTTGTACCGGAAAAAGAGTAGGCGACGTTGTGAAGGCTTCTCCGCCATAAGGAGTTGTGTCGTGTAGTGATTACGAACTCTCGAGTAGGTGACTCGGGGAGTGGAGTAAGGCAAGGAAGGTGTCCTTGTAGCCGAACCACTATAAATACTTGTGTCGTGGTTTTGTGTTTCTTACTCTTTACCTTTATATTACCTACTTACTTACTTATCTATCAACGTCCAACATACACATCTAAATAGATTGACATAAGTCGATCTAAATATTTTAAAACGAAGTTTTAATCGGTAAAACTATTCAGCCCCCTTAGTTTTCTACAATTGGTATCAGAGCTTCGTTACCAAATTTCTTAAGAGTATATTGTACTTTTAAAACTTGACACGATCTATGTATGATTGAAAACTACAAGGAAGGAATTTCCTTAAAAACAAAAGGTCACGTTTTAAAAATCATCATATTTTATAATATTGGACAATGATAGATCTTTCTAATATTTTTCTTGTTGAGAATTCTCCATAATAGGATTTGGGCATCCTAAGAAGATCATGAAAAATCTCTCTCTAAACACTTCTTTCCTAAAAAGAATATTTAATAAATTACAAATAAATTTCTCTCTTTTATATATTTTTTTAATTAGTAAAGTCATCCCTATTGTTTAATCATGATTAAGTTTAAGTAATGTCGTTACGCTCTCTTAGAAATCACTAAAGTAGTTATCTATATTGAACTCATCATCAAGAATGGTATTCTTCGTTGTTCTCTATAGACAAAATTACAAACTAGTGATAATGAAATCTCAGCTTTTCGAGAGCCTTGATCATCACTCTTCACATAAGGATTATTGACATTTCATCTATGTCAATAAGTATTCATGCGAGATTTCTCATATTGTGATAAAATGGGATTTTATCATAATCTTTGAAAACTTCCCAAAGAATTATGATTTATTCATAAAAAGGGAACCTCGTCTAATAGGACTAGTACAACACGTCAAAACCCCAAACCATAAGTTATAGAGCATAAACATCAACCCTAGGCAAAAATTAGAACCCAAAAAAAAATTATCAAGGATCACTTAAGCTGTCAAATTGCTGATATGCCGGATCCCTGTGCTTGAACTAGCTGGATCCCTCATACAAGGGATCCGTGCAACAGAAGACAGCATAAGAAAGAAATGATCACTGTGGAAGTTCCACTACCCACTTTACTCTATCAAGACTCACGAACATAAACCTAGTTACTGTTCACAGGAGCAAATTGATCATCTTCTTCAAGAAAAACTATCTCTTGTGTAAGTATAATCTTCACTACATTGTTATTTCCATTCATTGATTCCTAGGATTACAATTGTCATCTTTAGAAGTTGAGCTCAAATGGGTTTGTCACAATTTGTTACCACATTGTTTTCTAAGATAATCTAAATCAAAGAATTAACATTGTTAATACAAATTAAACTCGTTCCTTAAATTGAATGAAAATGTTTTGAGAAAAATTGTGATCAATCCCATTAGGTTACTATTCACACAATTAACTCCACATTGTGGTTTTGATGTATAGGAAAAATCATGCCTAGCAACCGCCAACAAGATTACCATGACACTGCCCACTACATCTCAATGTATCATTGTAAGGAAGACCTAAGCCCGGAAGATAGGAAAGCCTTCAAGATGTTATAAAAGAGGCTCTTTCATGAAGGCCGAGTGGTTGAACCATCATTCCTCAACAACACCAACATTCGACAAGTCTTTGGAGGAATTAACTTTGATTGTCTTTTGGACATTAATGAGCAAATTTGTCCGGTGTTCGTGCTTGAGTTTTACAAGACAATGAGAATTGTTCGGAATGAAGACGGGACCATTTCAATAGCCTTCATCATCAATGAGCACGAGTACACTCTCACTCTTATAGAATTTGGAAGGATACTTCGTGTCCAATATCAAGGAGTGTGTATGTTTTCTAACGAATGGTCATTGGCGGAGCTACATGACATGGTAGATCATCATGAAGTATACTTCACGGTCATCTTGGAAGCAACCATGGTAAGGGATACCGTCTTCATGGAAAGAGCATCTCCATTAAGGGTCACGAGAAACTCCAAGGTGATCTATAGGGATCCATTTCAAATGGAGCTTTCAGAAATGTTCCCGTTGTACAAGAAATGGGAACTCGTGGTAAGGGAGAACGTGTTTTGCTTGGGAGGGAACAAAGATCATCCCAATGCGTGCTTGAGCTTCATGATTTATTGCCTTGTGACCGGCACTCACTTCAACCTCAATTATTACATGGTAAAAAGAATGACGAGTGTGAAAAGCATGGACAAGATGGTACTCCCTTATGCAATGCTCCTGACCTATCTAGCAAACTTTGTCTTTGCTCTAGATCCTTCTCCTTATTCCTTTGACCATAGTTTTTGCAACAAGGTCATGGTGCCTCTATCCGATGGAAAGACTACAAGGATCATGGTGGATGGCAAGAGACCTCACCCACCAACGGATTCATTGGATGAAAGAGATTGAGAAGGAAGTAGCAACCCCCTTGGCAACACCGATCTCAACCCTTTAGAATACATTAATCAATTACCGGATATTCCAAGCCCTTCACAAGAGTGGCAACAAACTAAAAGGATATTCAAGTGTTTTGCTAACTTCTTGAAGAAAAAGAAGTAGAGATGGTGGGATGAAGAGTGAAGGGGATGAAGATAGAGATGAAAACGGATGTGAAATGGAAGGAGGTGTGGATGGAAGGTAAGGTCATAAGACCTTAATTTGTGAAACAATTTCTAAAACAATGGTCTGTAAACATCTTAACAATATTTATGTAGATTAGGATGTAGCTTGTAGGAGTTGCCATGATTTGGCATTAGACACTTTAACTTAGGAGCTAGTAAAATGAGATTTTACGACGACTTGATCTCATTCAAGTAGTCGTTGTCACTCATTTTTGATTACTTTTTAGTTCCCCCCACTTGCTATGCGTTATACTTGTTGTTTTCATGTGTTTTGTTAGGATTTAGCAAATCCAAGTATTAAAGAGTCGGTCACCTCAAGTATATGTAATCGTTAGTAAGCTCGTAGTCGTAGATTAATATAAGTTAAGTAGTATTTAGTTTAAGTAACACCATGGAGGACGGACGAGTCTTTACCCACTGTATGCCTGATCCACAGCCCGATAGGTGGCGATTTATGTAAAGACTATAAATACTCTCTACCTTCCAAGGTAGAGAGTTGGAGCTCATAATAAGATTTTTCTTTCTCTCACTAAAGTTCCCAAACCTCTAACTTTCTCTCTCTAAAACTCTTGTGTACGCCTACTTTGCTTACGGTTTGATGTGTATGTGAAATCCAATATGTTACAAATGGTATCAAGAGCCATGGTTAGATCATCTCTTACATATCTTTGGATTTCTAGTGGTTTTTAGGTGGTTTTTGAGTTTGAGAAAGTTTAGTGGTTTTTGCATCATTTGGTTGATTTCTAGTGTTAAAGTTTGGATTTTGATTGTACTTTTGTGTTTAGGATCATCACAAGTGTTTAGGTTTTGATTTGGAAGGCTTGAATCATCGTGGTTGGGTTATTTTTGGATTGAAAAGTGTGTTTTGGAAGTTTTTCAAGTTAGCGACTTGGCTCTCGGTGTAATTTTCTTGGTAGCGACTTGCTTCGTAAATCTGTAGCGAGTTGTAGTGTATTGTGGTAGCGATTTGGTCCTAGCGACTTGCCTTTAGTGACAAGCCGACAAAAAGTACTGTTGGTGGATTCTGGACTACGGGTAGCGATTTGGTAAGGTAGCGACTTGCTTTCAATTTTGATAGCGACTTGTTCTTAAGTTTCTTAGCGACTTGGTGTTAGCGATTTGGACCAAGCGAGTTGCTATTTAGCGACTTGATCTCTTAGCGACTTGGTGCATAGCGACTTGCTGTCAAAATTCATAGCGATTTGGAACTTAGCGACTTGTCTTAGCAACTTGGTTCTTAGCGACTTGATTCAAGGAATCTTAGCGACTTGGTTAACTTTTGTTTGTAATACAGTTTTCTCTTGATTTAGTAAAATCCCGTGAAAGAATCTATTTCCCGGTTTAATCATAGAGTTATAAAATCCCGTGTAATCTTTAAACATGTCTACCAACGTACCTACAATCATCTCCACTGTTGCCGAGGATGTTCAAGCAGCTGGTTCAGATACCCGTCCACCCATGCTTGACAGAACTGACTACGACTCTTGGGCTCAAAGAATCAGACTGTACTGTCTTGGAAAGGAAAATGGGGTCAACATTCTCAAATCAATTGATGAAGGACCTTATCAGATTGAGACTACAAGAGACTTAATTGATACAGCTGCAGATGGAATAATTATCTATGGAATAGACAGACCAAAGACATATGATGAGCTCGATGATAAGGAGAAAAAGAGATTCGATGCTGATATCAGGGCTTCTAACATCGTACTTCAAGGTCTTCCAAAAGATATCTACAAGCTAATCAATCACAACACCGAAGCCAAGGCAGTGTGGGATAATGTCAAGATGCTTCTGTCTGGTTCTGAATTAACTATGGAAGATAGAGAATCACAACTCTATGATGAGTTTGAGCACTTTAAGATGAAACCAGATGAGAGCGTCTATGAGTATTACGTGGGATTCCACTAGCTTGTCAATGACATGAGGAACATCAGAATGACCATGCCAAACATTCAGTTGAACTCTAAATTTGTAAACAACATGAATCCCGAATGGCACAAGTTTGTCACTTCTGTGAAGCTAACCAAAGGATTGAAGAATACAAACTATGAGCAACTCTATGCATTCCTTCTTCAGAATGAGAGATATGCTATGTTTGAAAAAAGGATTCTTAATCAGTTCAAAACCAACCAGGGAGAGACAAGCTCATCGAATGATTCAACTGCCTTCTACTCAAACATTGGAATTACCACCAAAGCATCTCAAGTTATACCCATGGGTAATGGTAATCACAAACTCATTCCCGATCCTATGTTCAAACAAGCTGATGCTGATGCACATGTGGGAAACTTCATTAATCAACTGGCTCTTCTGATTAGTCAAAACATGAACTCTCTTCCACACAACAACAACAATCTCAGAACTGCATCCAATCCACACAATCAAGCCACTGTCAGAGATGGGAAAGTTATGGTGCAGCCAGTTCAAGAAAGGCAGTATGAACAAGGAAGAGGTGGAGTCGGTAGAGGATTTGCTGCAAATCAGAATAAGGGAAGGAATGGAAATCAAGGACAAGTAAAGCCGATCAAGTGTTACAACTGTGGTGGTGAAGGACATATTGCAAGGAACTGCACATCACCAAAACGCCATCAAAATGCTGAGTACTTCAGGGATAAGATGTTGCTTGTGCAAGCTCAGGATAATGGTGCAGCTTTGGATGAAGAGGAATTGCTGTTTCTTGCTGAGGGAAATGCCAAGACATATGATGCTGATGTGGATGAGCAGCCAATTCAGGCATATAGGCCACAATCATCAGAATGCCTTTCAAGTCGCTGATTGTGATGCATACGACTCTGACGTTGATGATGAACCTACTGCACAAACAATTTTCATGGCTAGCATTTCTCCAATGGTCCCTTCTAAAGTCTCTTCATCACCACAAGCTGGTCCATCCAAAGACAAAATCATTTCTGAGGTACTAAAACTATACGATGAAGTTGATGAGCAAAAGATACATGATGAAGTACAATCAACTGTAATTATTGAGTCAGATATTGAAAATATGGGTAATGTCAATGTTGTCCCATATGATCAATATGTGAAACAAAGTGAAGGTGAGATTGTACCAAGTGATGTATCTTATGCAGTCAATGATGAATATGCTTTTGATGAATACACTGCATGTGCCCCTGATGAGTCTGTTATCTCTGAACTTAATGCCTATAAAAAACGTGTTCCTAGTTATGAACAACGAGCTAAGTTTGAGTTAACCACTCGTGAGCAGGAAATGGATGACCAAATGCGTACAACTATTAGATAAAGTAGGTTTAGAGAAGAAGTATTAAAACAAGAGTTAAACTCCTTACAAGAAAAGCTTTCTAAAACTGCTAAGCAAAAACAAGAACTTCAAGAAAGTGTTAAAATGCTTAAGCAAGAATTCAGTGATAAGGAATCAAAACTTTTGAATGATTTTTCTAATCTAAAAACCTTGAAAAATAAGCTTGAAAATAAGTTGTACGTACAAGGAAATACCATTCAGACTGCTCACTTAATCACTAAGCACAGAGTTTTGAGTGATAAGCATAGTACTCCTCTTGTTGAGGAACCAAATCCAGAGGTTGTTAAAAAGGCTAGAGATGCCCATAATATAATCTATGATGGCAATGAGATTCTTAAACCTAGACAGAGACCTAGTTGCGTTGAGTGCACTGAGGAAGATAGAAAATTAGATGATGCATCTAGAGAGAAAATGAATAAGAAGCTTGAAGACCCTGAATGTAAAAAGAATAACATAATGATCAAACCCCATGATTACAAGAAGGAAAACTGGATCTCCTTAAACAAATTTAAGCCTCAAACGTTGTTGACACCTGAACAAGTTTTCTGGAAAAAGGACTTAGATAAGCAAAAAGCTGAAAATCTTGTTGAAACAAACCCTCCCCTTAGGAAAATGCCTGCAGCGACTGTGTATCCTCCAAATACACCAATGCATTTAGTTCCTAGGACTATTGCCACTAAGAGCAAGACCTTAATCAGTCTATATGTTATTTTTCAACTATTTTTCGATTTTGAGAAAACTTGTAAGAAAAGGATCACACCCACTAGGATTACTGAAGGGGAAAGGGGTTTTGAGCAAACAAAAGAATGCTATCTAACTGAGGTCATGCCTTTCTTTAAACAACTAAAAGATCAATTTGAGAGTCTTAAAAAGGGGATAGATTCAGATATTAAAGGAATGGAAAAGGAATTTGATGCAATGATAGTTGAGGTTAGTGACTATGAGCGAGCACTAAAATACAATGAGATTTAGAGGAAGAACTTGCAAACATTGAATGAGACTCTTATTTCTGAATGTATTACTCAAGATGTGTTTTACACTGCTACGAATTGTTCCATTAATGCTTCTCGATTTCATGAATTATCTGTTACTCTGAAAGTCTCCCATGATCGTGTCATTGAGCTTGCAAAAACTAACTCTAAACTGCATGATAAAGTTGAACAGGATGATCATGATAACCTGGTAAAACAGTTTTCTAAATTAGAAGTTGAGCATCTTGCTTTGCAATTAAAATATCAACATCTGAAAGAAAATGTTAAAACCTCAAATATCAAGACATCTTTGGATGTTCCTGAATTTGATGCAGTTTTTGAAATTAGCAAACGTGATGAACAGATTCGAGCTCATTGTATCACGATCAGAAAGTTGAAAGCCAAAATCTCTCAATTAAAGGGTGAAATGAACAATGTGTCAGGCTCCCAAATGCCTCCTCCTTTAGATTATCGGAATTCTCAAAATTTTCATCTTCAAAACTTGGTCAATGCTTTACAAAAGGAAAATGAGAGTTTTCTAGAAGAAAATGAAAAGGTTAAACGTCATTTCAATGAGTTATTTGAGTCAATAAAAGTCACTCGTAATAAAAATAACGAACAAATAACTTCGTTGCAAAAGGAAATTGAGAATCTGAAGAGTCAGGTAAAAGGGAAAATGCCAATGACCAATGGGGAGAATGGTGTATCAAAGGTGCATGGTTGTAATAAATATGCTTTGTCTGTGAATTATGTTCCTCCTCACCTTAGGAATAACAAACTTGCCATTCAAACATATTTCTCATACCTTAAGGATAGTCTCGAATGTCTCCGTGAGATTGTAGAAGAGGATAAGTTAGAGAAACCACTTGATAATGCAATTGGTCATGCATGCTTATATGCCAAATGATAAGGTTTTAAAAGGTACCATTTTGAGGGGTCGTTTAAGTCCTTATTTGATCACTTTTGTATCCGTTATTGCTTAATATCGTTCCTTTTCACTTTTTAGGTCTCGTGAAGGCAAAATGCTGGAATGGCACTTATTTGGACGAAAAGGCGCGAATATATGAAGAAAATGGCCAAAGTCGAAATCGAGGCACTCACAGTTGCTGAAGTTAGAAGGCGATGGCGTCAGGTGCTATTAGCGACGCCGTCCCAAAATTATTATGACGATCCAGAACCCAAAACTCGTATTTTCAAGTGACGACGTCTAGTGGTGGAAGAGTAGGCCGTCGCTACTCAGACGGCCTAGATGAAATCCAGACGACGTCAGAAGCTGAAGAGGACGGCGTCACGGACATAAGGTGACGCCGTCGCAAGGTTAACGTGGCCAAGACGAAACCCTAATGGCGGCGACACGACGGCGTCACTAAACATAAGGTGACGCCGTCGCAATTGTAATCTTATATATAGAATCCGAATTTTTCAGTCTTTGTGTGGGAGAGTCTTTGGAGTAAAAACCTAAAACCGAAACTAAGGTGTCTTGTACAGTATTTTAGGGTTTTAAACCCTATCTTACATCAAGATAAGTCTTTACTTCATTAATTCAATTATGTCTTTGATTATTTGTGTGTATACTTGCATGTTCTCCATGTCCGGCTAATTTATTTGTGTGTTTGCTTAGGAAGTATGAAACTTAATTATTGAATATTGATTGGTTGTTTCTTATCTTAGTTGACTAATGATCTAGTAATGCGATAGGTCATTCGTTGTGTACTTAATGCTTGATTCATCTTTGTGAACCTTAGAGTATAATTACCTGAGTAGTTGTAGGCTAAACCATCCAAAGAGCGCCTTAGAGTAGGAGTTTATAATCCCTAGTGGGTTTGTAGACAAGACCCTTTGGTAACTTCAAAGAGTTAGGGAGAAACGCATACCCTACAACTTTAGACACACAACGCAACTAGGAATAAGACGTGACACTCAACCATCAATAGGAGATAATTAAGGAGTAATACAAACTAAGTAAACACATCTTTAAACTATCATACGAGCACACATTAATTAGACATAGACTCCCACAACCTTAGTTTAGATAATTAGATAATAGTAGAGTAATCGGTAGAAATACCAACCCCCCAAATCCAATACCCGAGATTCGTACCTTTCCATTTTCATAAAATATAAAAAGATAAAAAATAATCTTCCTCAACCTTAACCTTAGCGTAGTAACTCCTTACTAGCATTCCTATTCCCCTAGAGAACGATATCAATACCCGTGGCTTACCCTAATTACTACACTACAACGATTAGGTTCACTGCCTAGGGTGTTATAAAACTTGCTCGAAGAAAAGGAAGTTTCCTTGACCCCGAACGACGCGTGTAGCGTTATCAAGTTTTTGGCGCCGCTACCGGGGAATAGAATAGCTAGTTAGTAGTCAACCTCGTTTAGGTTTCTTTGCTTGATTCCTATCAAGTAAACTTTTTTCTCATTTTTAGATTTCTCTTAGTCTATCCCCTTATCAGTGACCTTTGTTCGTAACCATTTTCATTAACTATTCCGTTAGCCGTTATGGAGAACGCGAATCTGCCAAAACTGTCACACAATCAACGAAATCCACTACATAATCTACCCTTTCCACTCCAAAATGAGATCTTGAGGTTCCAGCAATATCATGATGAATCCTTTCCTGAGGCGTGGACTCGAATTAAATATTTATTACAAAAAGTCCTTTATCATGGTATTGATTTACTGTTTCCACTACAATTCTTTTACACTCGTATCGCCCACGAAACCCAAAGGAGACTTGACTATGTAGCGGATGGGGATATTTGGGGACGTTGTGTTCGAAATGCATGGGAAACCTTTGAGATTCACGCCCAATTTAGAAGTGGAACATGGGACCCAAAAAACGAATCTTTAGACCTATTTTCAATTTGGAAACTTCGGTCGGAAAGGTTGTTTAGGAAGGAGATGATTAGAGTTGAGGTACCAAGGTGCATGTCATGGTTAGGCGCTACCACAGTACAAAATGAATACATAGGTGATCTTGATAAGATGGAGGATAGAGTAGAAAATCCAATCCCATCGGATAACCCACAAGTCCAACCATCACTTGAGGAACACACATCGTCTATAACTTACCCGGAAGAAGTAGAAGAAACTATAGGAACCCCGGTTGATATAGAACCTTTGGACCAAACGCCACTAGAGAATGTAGGTTTAGATGCTTGTTGTCATGACCTCTCTCTTAGTCCTAGGGAAGTTCCTAATTTTGATGAACCAGAGCCTCACTTAAAAACCTTACCCAATTTTTCGTCTTTAGATGTGAATCTTGGAATTGAATTCGGCCCCAATCCACCCATCAAAATAGATAGTCCGGGTAGTTGCTTGATAAAGATGGTAGATTCTAGGCCATGTAGAGTAGAAGCTAATATAAGAGTAATCCATGACCTTACACACTTATATCACCCATTCATGGTTGATAACAAGAAACATTATGGGTTTAAACCGGGTTTATTAGGTAAAGATGGATCCTTAACTAAGAATCTTTTGAAGTTGATAGAAGATGATCCATTTTTAGGAAAGAGATTTGATTCACCCGCTACACCAATAGAGTTAGGTAAGGTTATAATGAATAGAGCACACTCCTTTGAGCATATAAATCACCCATCACCCTCTCCTCACGTAGCAAATTTCCACCCTAAGGGTGTGCATTGCTACTATCACCCGCACTTAGACTTAAGTGTAGGGAAAACTTCCCCTTTATCTGTTAAATAAGGGTAGAGTCAGGCTCGTGACTCGAACAAAAACAAGCGCTTCTTGGGAGGCAACCCATGTGTATTTGTTTTTCATTTTTATTTGTGTGTCATATATCTTTTATTGATTGTTTATCCTCATGTTTAAATTTGTAAAAATGCTTTATTTTGTTTTTAACCTCGTCTTAATTGCATATAAAGGTATTTTACATAAGGGATAAGTGTAGGGAGGATTACACACGTTTTCAAAAGAAACGTAAACATGAGAATAACAATTAACTAAAAGATATATATGTTTGTTTGTTCGAGTCAAATGCTTGGATCGAGTCATAATGGATGTTTTTGCAGAAATTTTTCCAGATTCTAAAGATGTAAATTTTCCAAAAAATCGCAGACCAGTTTTTGTCAGGATAACCTGACGGCGTCAGGATTGCAACCTGACGGCGTCAGGAAGGAGTAAAAACATCAGATTACCTTTTCTCGTTTTCTGAGCTACTTATAAATTTTTGGAATTTTCCAGGTCTTAATTTTCTTAGAAATTCTGTAAACATCCATTCCACAAGCATTATATCCTAGTTTAAATCGAGTCTTATATATATTATTACCGCCGATTTTACGCGAAGGTTTCGTTTGTTTTCTTCAAGTGTGCAGGTTTAGTTTGTCAAGAAGAAGTTACATAAGATTGGAAGGAGCTTTTCACGCAATAATTCTTCTTGAAAAGGATTTAACCACCACTTTACACGGATCCTACCGAGCTAATCAGGGGAGTACTAGTTTCTTTCGTTTTTAATTACCTTCCATTATCATAACTTTGATACTTTCGGGGAACATTGGGGACAATGTTCAGTTTAAGTGTAGGGAGGGAAAATAAAATGAGAACTTTGAAACTATGCTTATCCTTGACTATTTGCTTTGTCCAATTGTGATTGTGTAATAAACCATGAGAAAATATCGGTTAGGGTAATTTTGGCACCAAATTTAAAATTTTTTCATGACATATAGGAGTGGGCCATTAGTCTTAACAAAAGCGTCTCATGGATAGGAAGTTGCATGACTAGCACAAAAACCCTTTACCACCCAAATTCCACCTAAAATGTGAGGATCACCCTTAGATTAGTAGGAATTAAAGCATTCATCTTCAATGCTTAGAGTGTGAACCGGTAGTATATTAGATTCTAGAACTTGTTTTGTGATGCATTCCGAGATCGCAAGTGAGGCTACACTTGTGTAGTTAGGAATAACTAAATGATAAGAGGCATTAGGATAAACCCTTGTTTGATACCCGTAATATAATTACTTCTTCCATATCGGTTGAGTAATTCCCCCACACCCTTTGCGTTGTACTCATCCTTAGTACACGATACCCCTAGTTAACCCCTCAGAGCCTATCCTTTTCGCGGTTCTCGTGATGTTTCGGTTTTTCCGAAATATCAATGAAGAGCATTGTTTACACCCCACCCCCAAATATACACCCAAATCGCCTTAGCCTACCCCTTATGCACTCACTTTTAGTGCAAATGTTTGTTATCACCCTAAACCCTTAGTTCAATTATCTAGTTGCTTGCATAAGTTGCTAAGTCGAGTCATATCCTTTGTATACAGTTTTGGGACGATTGGGATTCATGGGAAAAGTTAAAGTTTATGAAATGACGGGAAGGGAACGTTAAAAATTCAAATTCCCTTTGTTGCGTAATAATGTACCCCAAGTGTTTTGATCTTTTCAAATCGGGTCAAATTAGTGTTAGAGTAATAAAAACTCAAGTGTAAGGATGTGCCTATAAATCCCTAGTATTTTGATGTTATCGTAGAGGATGGTAGAGTAAAAGTGTATGAAAAAAAAAAAAAAAAAAAAAAAAACATACGGGCTACTATCCTACATCTATCTTTTAAATTTATGTTTGTTTATTTGAGTTATCTAGAGTTTAGAGTGTCGAGTCTTGGCTTAGCAACGCCATTCTTCATATGCAGTTAACATAAAGATTTTTGACTTACCACCACTATATAGCCTATCCCACCAAACCCTTATTTCCCTACCGTAAGCCTAACATTACAACCCTTTAAAAGACCTCTTTGATAGTCTTTCCTAGGTGCTTACGCCAAAGCGATGAAGGTTTGATCTATTCTCAAGCCTATGGTAATCTATGTACTAGGACCGGTTAATGAGTGTTTATCTTCCATTTCCTATTTTGTTATATTTCATATATACACTCGAGAGAGATGTGAGTATCCAAACACCCCATGTGAGGTGCTAGTATGTAATTTCCGTGCTTGTTATGACTTTTGCGGGGCTTATATGTGTTGTGGACCGTTTTGAATTAATGCTTCATGACCCCTAACTTATAAATTAATTGGCTAAAAGCACATTTGCTTGAGGACAAGCAAATAACAAGTGTAGGGATATTTGATAAGGTTTTAAAAGGTACCATTTTGAGGGGTCGTTTAAGTCCTTATTTGATCACTTTTGTATCCGTTATTGCTTAATATCGTTCCTTTTCACTTTTTAGGTCTCGTGAAGGCAAAATGCTGGAATGGCACTTATTTGGACGAAAAGGCGCGAATATATGAAGAAAATGGCCAAAGTCGAAATCGAGGCACTCACAGTTGCTGAAGTTAGAAGGCGACGGCGTCAGGTGCTATTGGCGACGCCGTCCCAAAATTATTGTGACGATCCAGAACACAAAACTCGTATTTTCAAGTGACGACGTCTAGTGGTGGAAGAGTAGGTCGTCGCTACTCAGACGGCCTAGATGCAATCTAGACGACGTCAGAAGCTGAAGAGGACGGCGTCACGGACATAAGGTGACGCCGTCGCAAGGTTAACGTGGCCAAGACGAAACCCTAATGGCGGCGACACGACGGCGTCACTAAACATAAGGTGACGCCGTCGCAATTGTAATCTTATATATAGAATCTGAATTTTTCAGTCTTTGTGTGGGAGAGTCTTTGGAGTAAAAACCTAAAACCGAACCTAAGGTGTCTTGTACAGTATTTTAGGGTTTTAAACCCTATCTTACATCAAGATAAGTCTTTACTTCATTAATTCAATTATGTCTTTGATTATTTGTGTGTATGCTTGCATGTTCTCCATGTCCGGCTAATTTATTTGTGTGTTTGCTTAGGAAGTATGAAACTTAATTATTGAATATTGATTGGTTGTTTCTTATCTTAGTTGACTAATGATCTAGTAATGCGATAGGTCATTCGTTGTATACTTAATGCTTGATTCATCTTTGTGAACCTTAGAGTATAATTATCTGAGTAGTTGTAGGCTAAACCATCCAAAGAGCGCCTTAGAGTAGGAGTTTATAATCCCTAGTGGGTTTGTTGACAAGACCCTTTGGTAACTTCAAAGAGTTAGGGAGAAACGCATACCCTACAACTTTAGACACACAACGCAACTAGGAATAAGACGTGACACTCAACCATCAATAGGAGATAATTAAGGAGTAATACAAACTAAGTAAACACATCTTTAAACTATCATACGAGCACACATTAATTAGACATAGACTCCCACAACCTTAGTTTAGATAATTAGATAATAGTAGAGTAATCAGTAGAAATACCAACCCCCCAAATCCAATACCCGAGATTCGTACCTTTCCATTTTCATAAAATATAAAAAGATAAAAAATAATCTTCCTCAACCTTAACCTTAGCGTAGTAACTCCTTACTAGCATTCCTATTCCCCTAGAGAACGATATCAATACCCGTGGCTTACCCTAATTACTACACTACAACGATTAGGTTCACTGCCTAGGGTGTTATAAAACTTGCTCGAAGAAAAGGAAGTTTCCTTGACCCCGAACGACGCGTGTAGCGTTATCACCAAACGATCTCAAGAACTTCTAGAATGCTTAATTACAATATGCCCTAAATCCCTAGGTGAGCAAGTCAACCCCTTGATACCCTGTTCTATGCTTAATGCCAAGTATACAAATCATTCAATGCCCAATGTTATGAATGTGAACTTTAGTAGGCCTTCAAATAGTTCAGATCCCAGCACCTCCAGTGTTAAGAAAGTGAACCTAAATGTCCCTTCGAATAGTTCACATCCCAACACATCAAAACAGGAAAGGCAAAAAGTAGCAAAACCAACTAATGTTCCCGTTCCTTCTACAGGATTAATCAGTGACATTAAAGCGAGCAGGTCAAAGTCTCAAGACAATACAAGGAATGATAGGGCCTCGCAAGCTAAGAATGTGCATTGGAAGAAAGTAGAAGATCACCGTAGGGAGAATTTGAATAAAACGAATCGTGTTGATTCTAGTATTAGCCATAGGCGTATTGTAATTAATTCGAATTCTAATACTATTTGCAAACCATGTAATGATGTCTGTGTGAATTCTGTTACTAATCATAAATGTGGTGTGAATGCTTTGTCTAATGCGGTCAAATCCCCAGTTAATATTGTTAATGCAAAAAATCATTCTAAGAAGGCTAAAAGGCAAAGGCGAAAGAAAGTTAGAAAACAGTGGAAACCCACAGGAAGAACATTTAGTAAGATAGGTTATCAATGGATACCCGTTGGCCATAAGATTAATTAGACAATGCCCACTAGAAAATGGATGCCTACTGGTAGAACTATTCCCTTAAGAAGTGAACATACTTTGAATAGGGCAAATACGGACACTAGTACAACATCTATTCATAATGATTCCATTGCTTCTATTTCTGATGTGGGTGTTCCAATCACTGTTACTAACCAAATGGAACCTATTCTTGCATGGGGATCCCAATTATCCAGTTATCCATTCTTGTCTGTGTTCAACTGCAGATCGTTCAAATCGTTCTGTGGTACCTGGACTCAGGCTGTTCCAAGCATATGACTGGAGACCGGTCGCGGCTCATGAACTTCGTGAGTAAATTCATCGGGACAGTTAGATTCAGGAACGACCATTTTGGAGCTATTGTGGGTTATGGAGATTATGTGGTTGGTAAAAGTGTAATTTTAAGGGTATATTATGTGGAAGGTCTTGGTCATAATTTGTTCTCTGTTGGTCAATTATGTGATTCCGATCTAGAGGTGGCCTTTAGAAAACATACTTGCTTCGTTAGAGAACTAGATGGTGTGGAATTATTAAGAGGTACTCGTAGTTCTAACCTATACACCATCTCTATCGAAGACATAATGAAGTCTTCTCCAATCTGCTTGCTGTCAAAGGCTTCTAAAACAAAATCATGGTTATGGCATCGTCGTCTCAATCACTTGAACTTCGGCACCATTAATAACCTTTCCAAAAAGGATCTTGTCAGAGGCTTACCCAGATTAAAATATGAAAAAGATCATCTTTGTTCAGCTTGACAATTGGGTAAAAGCACGAAATATGCTCACAAACCAAAACCCACAAATTCAGTAATGGAAGTTCTTCATACCCTTCATATGGATCTGTGCGGACCAATGGGAGTGCAAACGATAAATGGGAAGAAATACATTCTAGTAGTTGTTGATGACTACTCTCGATTTACTTGGGTAAAGTTTTTGAGGACAAAGGATGAAACTCCAGATGTCATCATCAAACTAATCAAACAGCTTCAGGTTCGACTCAACAATATAGTCAGAATTATCCGAACTGACAATGGTACAAAGTTTGTTAACAAAGACTTAATTCAGTTTTATGAAAGTGTTGGAATCAGTCATCAAAGAAGTGTTCCACGAACTCCTCAACAGAACGGTGTAGTTGAAAGACGAAATCAAACTCTTGTGGAAGCCGCAAGAACAATGCTAATTTATTCGAAGGTTTCAATGTTTCTATGGGCTGAAGCCATTGCTACTGCTTGCTACACCCAAAATCGTTCCCTTATTCACACCTCTCATGGAAAAACTCCATATGAACTTATTCATAAACGAAAACCTGATCTCTCCTACCTTCGTGTGTTTGGTGCCTTGTGTTATCCAACGAATGATGGTCAAGACTTATGAAAATTAAGAGCAAAGGCAGATATTGGAGTTTTTGTTGGTTATGCACCAAACAAGAAGGGTTACAGAATCTACAACAAAAGAACCCGAAATATCATGAAAACAATTCACGTTACGTTCGATGAGCTGACCGGTCATATGGCTCCTGGATAATCCAGTTCTGGACCCGCTCTTCAAAACAGTCCAATTGGCTCATCACTTGTACCAAACTCCTCTCCAGCAACTCCATATGTACCTCTAACTAAAGATGATTTGAAGAAATTATTTGATCCGATGTTTGATGAACACTATGAGCCAAGTGCTAATGAACTGTCAATTCCCACAACAGAGGCTACTCATATCCCTGTGAATGAAGTCAATCCTTCAGTCTCAATATCACTAAGTCAAGAAGCGCCTGCTACTGATCACTCTGTCTCATCAACAAATCATCAATCTTTAAATGTACATCATGGAACTGTTTCTGGCATCAATGATGAAGTTAATCCCTTTGCTACTCCTGAAGATGCTCCATTTGAAAACATATTTGCTCTTGAATCATCATCAGAACCATCTTCTTCAGGAGACATCGACTCTGCTACTTCAGTCCCTCAACAACAGCCACACGAACACCTCAGAAAATGGACTCACGATCATCCATTAGACAACATCATTGGAAATCCCTCTCGTCCAGTATCCACATGGAAACAACTGGCAACCGATGCCTTATGGTGCTTCTTCAACTCTGTACTCTCTAAGATCGAACCAAAAGATGTTAAAACCGCCATGAATGAAGACAACTAGTTCAATGCTATGCAAGAAGAAATTCATGAGTTTGATCGACTTGATGTATGGGAATTAGTACATGCTCAAGATTGTGCTATGATCATTGCTCTAAAATGGATCTTCAAAGTGAAACTTGATGAGCATGGTGATGTGTTAAAGAACAAGGCTCGATTGGTCACAAAAGGATACCGTCAAGAGGAGGGTATCGACTTTGAAGAATCATTTGCCCCAGTTGCTCGTATTGAAGCAATCAGAATCTTCTTGGCTAATGCTGCTAGCAAGAATATGGTTGTGTATCAGATGGATGTTAAAACTGCCTTTCTGAATGGAGATTTAAAAGAGGTGGTTTATGTCAGCCAGCCAGAGGGTTTTGTGAATCCAGAGCATTCTACTCATGTCTATCGCTTGAAAAAGGCCCTTTACGGTTTAAAGCAAGCTCCTAGGGCATGGTATGATACGCTGTCAAAGTTTCTTCTATCCACTGGATTCAGCAAAGGAGCATTTGATCCGACATTGTTCACCCGGAAGTCAGGCAAACATTTAATTCACGTTCAAATTTATGTTGATGATATTATCTTTGCCTCGACTGACCCCAATGAATGTGACCGTTTTTCAAATGAAATGGGTTCCAAATTTCAAATGTCAATGATGGGACAAATGTCATTTTTCTTGGGATTACAAATTTCACAAAGTCCCGGAGGCATTTTTATAAATCAATCTAAATATGCTAATGAGATTTTAAAGAAATTTGGATTTGTATCATGTGACACCGTTGACACTCCCATGATTGAACAAACAAAGCTGGATGAGGACCACTCAGGGATCATGGTAGATCAAACAAAATATCGTAGCATGATTGGATCCCTGATGTACCTCACAGCTAGCAGACCAGACATCTTGTTCGCTGTGTGCATGTGTGCTAGATATCAGGCTAAGCCTACTAAAAAGCACATTGAAGCGGTTAAACGGGTCTTTCGGTATCTCCAAGGAACCATCAATATGGGACTATGGTACCCGAAGGACACCGGTATGTCACTAACAGCCTATGCAGATGTTGATCATGCAGGATGTCAAGATACACGTCGAAGCACATAAGGAGGTGCTCAGTTTTTGGGTGATAAGCTTGTGAGCTGGTCTTCAAAGAAGCAAATGAGTACTTCTATTTCCTCTACACAGGCTGAGTACATAGCCATGTCATCTTGTTGTGCTCAAATCCTATGGATGAGATCCCAATTATCTGACTATGGCTTTGAATTCAACAAAATACCTCTGTACTGTGATAATAAAAGTGCTATTGCTCTCTCATGCAACAACGTACAACACTCAAGAGCAAAGCACATCGACATTCGACATCATTTCATCAGGGAACAAGTTGAAAACGGTGTGGTGGAACTTTACTTTGTGAGGACCGAATACCAGTTAGCAGACATCTTCACCAAAGCTCTTCCTAGAGAATGTTTTGAGTTTATACTTCCACGACTTGGTCTTAAGAGCCTACAACTGGAAACACTCAAACGTCTTCAAGAGGAAGAAGAGGAATAAAAGGTTCTCTTCATCTATCTCTTGTATGTATCTATACAAAAAAGCAAAATACAAAATTACAAAACCTTCAAAAAAAGCAAATAGAAAAATATAAAACTTTCAAAAAAAAAATATATATAAAAATAAAAAATGGAAAAACTTGAAAATTTTCGAAAAATATTGTCTTTTTGTCATGTTTTTTTTCTATTCGATAATATCTACGATCTTTGTGATGTCATTCAAAGAATGACACGGGACTTTAGATGTTGTTCTAATTTTCATATTAAAAAAAAAATGGGAGAAAGAGAAAAAAATGGTTTATTGTCATTCCAGGCAGTAACCCGCTTTTCAAAGAAAAAACAGAGCCATGCTTTATCTTGGTTTTCAAATTTAATGCTCTGATTCTTTAATCCTTACTATCTAATGAAAACTAATTGCTTTGAAAAAAATAATCCGGACTTTATTTTTGGATCAATTTGTTTCAATGTGCAGTCTGTTCCCTCTTGTATGTGCAAAACTCTTTCAAACCTCAAGGCACATATTGAGGGGGAGCAAGCTTATGAAAACCTCATCCTCCCTTATATGCTTTATCTACTTGTTTTGATCAGGGAAGTGATGTTGATATCTTTTAGAAAATGGTAATCAAAGAAGTTAATTCTTTCTCTTGCCTCCGTGTGCAAAACGATTTCACTTGATGCACATGTTGAGGGGGAGCTCTTGTTCTAAAAATATCAAAAATAATTCAGGTACAAAATGCTTTGATAATATATCATAAGTATCTGGATTGATTTTCAATTGGTTCCAAAATGGCAGATGAACAATACCAAATAGACCGACCAACTTTACTTTGTGTATGGTGATATAAGGATGATAAGGTTAGGTATTTGTTCTCATGATCCACCAGAACCGGAGGGATCTACCCAGGGACAATCCACTAGATAGTGTAGAAGTCCTTAGGTATATTGAAAAAAAGGAGAAAAATGAGATGTGGGAAGAGTGCGGACTAAGACTGAACTAGTACTGAAATAAACCCAACAAGGTTCTAGTCATGAAGTCTCGGTAAGCACTGAAGGGGTTGAAGAATGAAAAAGAATTGAATGTGAAAATGGGTGAAAATAAATAGCCCTCCATTTATTCAACCTTAGGGCAGAAACCGGGTTCAATTCATATGCTACTGGTGGTTACCAAGGTAACATCGGTATTGAAGACAAGACGTCATGGACCCAGTGACGCACTGCACTTCAACTTCCCAAACTACTCAAGTTCCTCTTAAAAGGACTTGTTTCATTCTCACGGGGAACCGACATAATCTATCGACTCTCTTTTAGAGATTGTTGATATTGAAGAAGGAGACCCTCTCCCTAGTCTCCGATATAGGATCCAAATATGCACAAATTGAGTCTAGAGCCACGAGATCATCAATAAATCTCTTTAGGACACTTTCAATGAAGACTCTCTGTTTCACACAATGTGGAAAGAGAGATTATATCTTATGAGTCCTACGCATTATCCTTGTGGTATTGCCAGAACATCCGAGTGATATGTAAAATATTCACAATGAAGATGGAAAGCCTTCTGGAGCCAATATAAAACAAGCTCCTGGTAGGTGACATGTGAGATCTTTTCAAAAGATCGACCATGTGAAAACTGAACAGAAACAATGGGGCGATTCAATCTTTTGAATCAATCCTGGTTCAGGTTATGGATTGACGGATACCTTTGAAAAACCGGTCATTGTGCTTAAAAACTCTTTTCTTTAGCACATCGATTGTGTACTTATATTTCAAAATAAAAGGTGTTTATGATTGATAATTGATTTTCATCAAAACCTTCGTTGTATTGCAAAAACAATTTCTATTGAGCAGTACACGATTGTTTTTCAAATCTCTTCTTATCAATCGGTGAATCTCAATTCGCTGGTTCACTCACTCCGTGTTGTCTTCTTTGAGACGTTCCGGTTTGAGAACGGCTAGAACAGATGCGAAACCCTGTCAAGGAAATTCTTCGGAATTATACCTGATCACAGGCAGTACTTGTACTGATCAACGGGGAACCGTGGGCCGTGTACCTTAATTCAACAAAAGTGATCAAAGACACTCTTGTGTGCTTTATTGCTAACTGTTTTATGCAGGAACACCCTACGTTTGCATCTGATCAGAATGGAGCGGTCAATCCATAGCCGCATGCTCACACAACACATTCATTTCCAAAGAAATCATGATTAGTGCATCAATGACTCTGGTATTATCACTCCATGCTTCTGCTACGCTGCTGCCAATATCATGAATCAACGAAAGCTTCCGCTACTCTGATAAGAAGATATCATGATCCAGAATGTGAGCATGTCGGTCCGAAAGTCACAACTTCTACCAACACCACAATGGATGAGTCAGAGATTGATGTTTGCTGATGATCTCAAAACTGGCTCAAAACTCATTATCACGTGGATCAGTAAAAAGACCTCCACTTGGATTAACCAAACATGCAATGTGAAGAATCAATGACTACGAGCTTCGGAGCAAAGTACTATACCAAGAATGCAAGAACAATTTTTAATGTAATATCTGTTTATATTCAATGTAATTTTAGTGTATGTTTGAGGTGACCTCCCTTAGGGGGAGATTGTTAGGATTTAGTAAATCCAAGTATTAAAGAGTCGGTCACCTCAAGTATATGTAATCGTTAGTAAGCTCGTAGTCGTAGATTAATATAAGTTAAGTAGTATTTAGTTTAAATAACACCGTGGAGGACGGACGGGTCTTTACC
Organism: Chrysanthemum seticuspe; assembly: GCA_019973895.1. Classification (NCBI taxonomy): domain Eukaryota; kingdom Viridiplantae; phylum Streptophyta; class Magnoliopsida; order Asterales; family Asteraceae; genus Chrysanthemum; species Chrysanthemum seticuspe. Next base: position 135,959,565 of record BPTQ01000004.1, read on the forward strand.
CACTGTATGCCTGATCCACAGCCCGATAGGTGGCGATTTATGTAAAGACTATAAATACTCTCTACCTTCCAAGGTAGAGAGTTGGAGCTCATAATAAGATTTTTCTTTCTCTCACTAAAGTTCCCAAACCTCTAACTTTCTCTCTCTAAAACTCTTGTGTACGCCTACTTTGCTTATGGTTTGATGTGTATGTGAAATCCAATATGTTACATGTTTACTGATTGTAGAAATGATTAGGATAGGCATTTGCTAAGAGTGCAAAATCTGCACAATTGCTGAGAAGCTACTGGTCAGCAGTAGCCGGATCCCTGGCTATAACTAGCCGGATCCCTCTGATGAGGGAACCGTGGGATCCGGGCAAGCAGATATCAGATACAGACCCTTTTACATCAAACCAGTCCCCTAGATCACATCATACTAGCTAAACTCACCATCTTTGGTAATCTAAACACTTTTGCTTACCATTTAATGATTCCCTAAAGCTAAACAACACCATAGTTGACCTTGGTGCATGTAAAACTTTCTTAGTGGTCATGAATTTAATTCATTAACTCAAATTCATCCTTTATAAACCAAACACTCTTAAGAGCTTAAGTCACCATTCTTACCACAATCCTAAAAATCAGTAGTTGAAGACTCCTACTACATCCTCAACTTCACTATGACTAAAGTGTCTAGCAAGAACTCTTCAACCAAAGGTTCATCCAAAAGGAATAATCATATGGTCCATAAGATATCATCCACCGAGTCATCACCACGTAAGAAGTCCAAATGTTAGAATCCCACCTCAACAATCTCAATCAACAATAGCCAAAAGAACCGCAAGAATTATTATTAGACCGTTCGAGTTAGAAAAGGCTTCATCAAGCTTTAAACCAAACTCACCTAGTTCTAGTAAAACACCTAAGTCTTCACTTCTAGAACCTAGACCACACTCCTTTACCGAACCTCTTTCCCATCCAAATCTCTACTCATTAGAGCACTCACCACCAAGGACTTCCCATTCACCAACTTTCTCGTTAAATAGGGAACCACCTACATCACCAAATAGTCTACCTTTGGAGACAAGGAATCACCAAAGATCTAACCATATAGGGGACTCTCCATTACCACCACAAACTCATGCATCAACACCTTCGTTCTTAGTAGAACCTCATCCTACATTGCTCAATGTACCTCCACCATCTTTTGTGGAGCCTCCTCAAAACAACTAATCTCCTCCGGTTTCTAGTCATGACAATAATTGCTCTAATTGTCAAATCACCCAAGGACTTGTTCAAGAAATACGAAATGAGTTGCATTTCATATTTAATCATCTTCTTGAACGATTGGACCAAATCAACAAGTCTACTCATCCTTAGATTCAAGCACATTGATGCTTCTTAAGTTTTTCGTCACTTATTATAATTAGTAGAAAATATATTACATGTTTAAATCATTCTCTTAGTTTTAGAGATTTGTAGATCATCTCTTGTATTTTTATTGAATGAAATTACATGTTTTATGCCATATTATCTTGAGTATATGCTTGGCCCCTTATTACATATCTCATTTTGATGTTGACATCTTTTATTCACATCACCATTGATGTCTTAAACTTTCAAACAGACGGATCCCTTTGTTTTGCCTAGACGGATCCCTCCAAAGAGGGAATCGTGGGATCCGTGCAATAAAAGACTTGCTTACTACTAACTTGAGTCTTATTTGTAGGAAATTATGTATTATATACTTGTTTTCTAACCTTTGTTTTGTAGATTTTCAAATATACACGTGAAGACTTTGACACCCTAAGCTAGGGGGTTTCGTGTCAAAGCGATACATTGCAAAAATCATTTGCAATATAATTCTCATAAGATTACATGACGTCCTCCTTGCAAAGTTGCAATCATCAAGGGGGAGCATATGCATCACAAAGACGAAACAATTTGCAAACATAACTGCAATGCACCAGTTTAGTATTTTTTCTTACTTGACGCCCTCACAAAGGGATGAACTCGTCAAGGGGGAGCCAAGTCGAGAATTCTTCTCCTCACTTACTTTCTATTTTTCATATTTTTCTTTCACATGTTTTTCTTAAAACAAGGTGTTAGTTTCTTTTCGACGCTCTTTTTGTTTCGACCAAAAAGGGGAGAAAAGAGTAAAAACTCCAATTCAAACTTTTATGAATTTTAGTTTTTCCTTAAAATAATTTTATGTTTTGTCATCAACAAAAAGGGGGAGATTGTTAATACAAATAATCCGTAAAAGCGTTTATTTATGTTTTACGATATTGTAATGTTTTGTCGATAACAAACGTAAAATCATTTTAACGAAACAAATAAAATACGTAATTAGTTTGAGCCAATAGTTTACTAACACACTTACGTTTTCACATAAAACACTAAACAACTAATAGTGCTTTCATGATTTAGTAATACATATGTACAACAATTAGTGTTTACATATTGGGTAGATATATACATAATTAGTATATATTATAATGGGTAGAAGTTTAAGTATTTGACCCATTGACCAAATACATTGAATGTAGTTGGGTTTAACCCAAAGTCCATGACCCATACCCATGGAGCATAACCCATGGCATGACATCATGCATAAGTCATAAATGGATATAATCCATGACCCATGGATTTAACCCATAACTCATGGACTAGATACATTGCACCTACTAGATACATTGTATCTACTTGGATACTCATGGTCCAAAGTCTAGGACCCATGACCCATAACCCATGACCCATGATCCAAAACCCATGGGCAAAGAGGAGCGTCCCACGGTTCCCCCAGTTTACAATGGACGGATCCCTCAAGTAAGGGATCCGTGAGATCCGTGGAACAGTAGCTTATTTTCTTCTATAAATAGTGAGCCATTTCTTCGTTTTGGGTGGTCACTTCCACACATACTTTCTCCTAGTATTGTAAACTCTCTAACCTAAGATCCAAAGGATCTTTCTATGTAGTTTGTGTTTGTTTTTGTGTGATTCTCTATGTTCATCTTAAATGCGAGATCACTACCTCTTGAAGTCGAGCAAGCTCAAGTCCATGAGTTGCCATGCTTCGTCATCATCAAGACTACTGAGGTTCTCTTGTTGATAGTTCTTTCTTCCTCCCTAGAAGTGTTGTGTCAAAGGCATTACTGAAGGATGCTGAAAGAGTCAAGACGAAGGAATTAGTGAAAGATGCTTAACGTCCGTGTCTAAGGCATTAGTGAAGGATGCCAAAAGAGTCATGACGAAGGCATTAGTGAAAGGTGTCGTACGTCCGTGTCAAAGGCATTAGTGAAGGATGCCAAAAATGGTCAAGTGAAAGGCATTAGCGAAGGATGCCAAGGGTGTACAATCGATATGGTGTATCGATGTACAAATAGAGATAAGTTGTATCCAAGGATATTGATATCCTTGATGATGTTGTAATAAGGAGTTGGTCTCATTTGGGATAGATGTTGTGTAATGTTGAGTAGTAGTTCATCCTTTGTAATGGAACTCAGTATCTAGCCTTGTACCGAATAAAGTGTAGGCGACGTAGTGATAGGTTTGGTTATGCCTTGTAGAAGAACCCGGTGTCTAGCCTTGTACCGGAAAAAGAGTAGGCGACGTTGTGAAGGCTTCTCCGCCATAAGGAGTTGTGTCGTGTAGTGATTACGAACTCTCGAGTAGGTGACTCGGGGAGTGGAGTAGGGAGTAGGTGACTCGGGGAGTGGAGTAGGGCAAGGAAGGTGTCCTTGTAGCCGAACCACTATAAATACTTGTGTCGTGGTTTTGTGTTTCTTAATCTTTACCTTTACATTACATACTTACTTACTTATCTATCAACGTCCAACATACACATCTAAATAGATTGACATAAGTCGATCTAAATATTTTAAAACGAAGTTTTAATCGGTAAAACTATTCAACATCCCTTCTAGTTTTTCACAACACGTCCATTATTGCTAACTTTCACCAATTTCTCGATAATAGTTTGATGCGCAATGTTATTTTGATGAAAAAAGTCAAAAGAAGTTGGGTGCAAAAACCAATTTTTGATGCACAAAAAAAAGATTTAATGCGCAAACGTATATTTTCATAATTTTTTTTCGGAAAAAATATCCACTTTTAGAAAAAAGTTTTTCACAACTTTTTCATGCACCATCATACCCGATCTTGTGGGATTTTTTGGGAATTTTTCGTGAACTTTTTTTGAAAAAAAAATCTTTTTATCTTTTTACGGATATTTGTCTTTTTATTTGATCTTTATCCTATATATATATATATATATATATATATATATATATATATATATATATATATATATATATATATATATATATATATATATATATAAGATAAATGATGCTATAAATATGACCTTATTTGACATCATCAATTATCTATTAGTTTATCTAAAATATGAATAACCAATAAGATAATTCAATAAATTATATTTGTCTATTTATATAGTGACATGTGCATTCTGGATAAGGAATTTTAAAACTATAAATTTTAATATATTTTTTTTTTATAATTTCTAAATAATGATATAAAATAATAAGTATTAAAAAGAAAAAAGAAAAAGAAAAAAAGAGAGAAAAAAAATACAAATAGCCATTTGTAGGTTGCAATGTAGCAGACTGTAGGTTGTGAAATTGGGTTGCCGTACAACCTTGTTGGATGTGAAGATTGGATGGTTTTACTAAAAAATTGCTATTTTTGTATGTATACTCCTTCAACTGGGTTGGCAACCCATTGATAAATATGGTCTAAGTCTTGGTCGTGTAATAGGTCTGATTAGAACTTGTAATAGTTTAGCCCGTTAAAGGCCCAATAGGAAGGCACGGCCTATTACTTAAGCGGCCTTACCTCGCTATTGTGTAACTATAAATATCCCCTACACCAAGGTGGGGGGTGTGGCTTGGTATTTTGATCTAATATAGTTCCATTTCTCTTTAGATGCGTCGCTAGTTCTCTACCTACCTCGCTACTCTCTCTATCAAACTTTTAAGTTATTTTGTGTGATTTGATAACAATATGTCGTGACCTACAATTGGTATCAGAGCTCAAATATGATTTAGATATGTTTTGTGTTCAAAATTTGTGTTTAAAAGGTTGCATTTTTGGTTCCAGCGAAGTACAATTGTTTTAAATTGCAAAAACGAGTTCTAGCTTGTTTTGAATCGTAAACATATGTATATTGTTCATGGCTATATCGAACTTTGCTTCACTTGTTTTAATAGCTTAAAACATAAAAAATCATACATTTTTTGAGCGTTTTTACTTTTGTTCGTACATTGCTAGTCCAAAATTGAATGTTGTTATTTTACGTGTAATCTTGTAAAAGCACACGTTTTTACTAAGATTAAGGTGATATAACAAGAGATTTTGCAAGTTCGGGCAAACTCGGATCGATTCGTGAATTATAAAAGAGGATGTCTCTGTCATTTTTATTTTCTCGTGTGAATTCAAGTGCTTCACCTTGGATTGCAAGTTCTTCTTTTTTCGATTCCTCTGCCTCCCGCTGCGTCGCTTCTTCGATTTCCACCTATAAATAAGATTCCTGTTGTTCCTTCTTTTTGGCCCAATTAGCCGACTTCATGCTTTTCCATTTATCGGCTACCAAATCAATAAGATCTCATGCAGTTGAAGATTTAGAACGAACGAAGGAGGACGCCCATTTCTTCTTAGCTTTGTCCCGACCCATTTGTCATACTTCTCGAACCTCTTCTTAGACCTCTTCAGAATTACCCGCTTCTTTGTTCATATTCAAACCACCATGTGTTGAGTCTGAGTGTGAGGTGGTTTCGGATGTCTTGAATTTATTTATACATTTTTTTGCTTGTAAAATATAGTGGCATCTCAACATCGTTTCAATTAGGATGGTCCTTCAAAATTCTACAACAGTCAGTCATTGTGAAGTCCGAACAATATGTCACCTTAAATTCCTTACACGCTTGTTCATACACAGTTAGATCACATACCCCACTCTCGCGCCTCGTTTTACATTATCGTAAATGGCAAAAAAATTGACCAGTTTTAGGACGAAGCATTTTTCTATTTGGTGGTGATGGCATCGTATCCTCTTGTTGCTTCCCCCATTTATTTCTTAAAGTCACCACCTCTGCCCAAAACCCCTGCTCTTTTAAGCGTTTCCTTTGGCGATACTTTCCAACGTGTTGATCCATGCTTTACACAACGCTACCTCTTCCGCCGGTGTACATGGTTTTGGCGGGATAACATCTAAAATTTCTTGGCTTTTTGATGCCATTATGAAACCTTCTTAGCTTTGACGGGCGACACCTCTTTGACGGGAGAATCGTCATCAACGGGATCGGATGAACTACCCTACGAACCTTGACCCATAACCAAAAAACAATCCATATCCATATCAAGATTAATAGGGTTGACTAGAGAAAATCGTTGAGAAGATTGAGGTTGGTAGAACGATTGGTTAAACGGTACTGGTGATGACTCAAATTGCAGACAATAAGGTTGTTGGTAACAAGATTGTTCTTGTTGTTGGTTATACGGTAGACTAAACGTATCATTTTGATAATATTGGTGTTGTGGTTTTTGTGATTGATAAGTGAAACTTGCGGGTTGAAAACGCATGGGGTGGTGAGACACCGGTTAATTGAAAATTGAGATATGATGTTTGGAATGTTTGAAACATTTTGTTGGTGTCAGGATTTTGAGGTTTTGTGTTGAGACACTTTAAATAGAGATGAGATATATAAGAAAAAGTGGTTTAAATTTGTGTATAAAATAATGAATGGATAATTATAGTGTGAAAACCGTAATTTCTGCAATAATTTTTTTTTTCTTAACCAAATGGTAAAAAATTAGCCGTTGAAATTTTCTTTGGTCGAATATAACTCGGTCGGGAGTTGGTCTCCCGACCGGTCTCCATTATTACGCCTAGCCTTATAGCTACCGATACGAGGTTAAGTAACAGCTTACTAGTATATGAGTAATAGACATTGAAATTGATTCTCCGGTGATCCCAAAGCAGTTTGTTAGAAGAAAGAATGATGAGCAGCAGTTGTTCACTAAACCTCCACCCGATCCCACATCCAACTACCACCCACAATCCCATCCACTCCATCACTCTCCGTTCATCCAACCACCACCGCCCCATTCTCTGCCTCGCTTCAAATTCTATTTATACTTCATCCGTACAATCTCCACCGTCCGTTACGCAGTGGAATCTTACGCAACGCCACGTCATCGCTCTCAATTTCATCGCTTGTGCGGTACTAATTTCATCACTATACTATACTATTGTAAGTGTGTTTAGATGATTATTATTTAGGCTACTTATGACTTTAAATTAAAGAGCTGCATTTTGCTAATAACAATTTACTACTTTTTAAGGATTTTCAATACTAACTTGAAGATACAAATACTTGACATATCCAATTGCAACTCTTAACAACTAAAACACCTAAGACTACATCTTTTTATGTATTTGCCATATTCTTCATTCACAAGTACGGACCCTCAAACTCATTTTTGATTTGACTTATCATGATCTAGAGGCTATAACTAGCATCAATTTTGTATAACAACAGTTTGTAGTTTTCATATTTTTGCGAATGTGGTTTAGCTGAGGTGGGTGATAGTGTTCATTAACAAACCACTATGATGTAGACACCTATAAACTTGTAGGTAGGGAAGATTGAAATATGGACGGAAAGAGGTGTGCTTTACATTACTGCACTTGCGCTTTATCAAAGATGGAACTGATTCATAACTTTGTTGCCTTGCATCTCTTATTAAATTCCAAGACCACACCAACTAATGTTGATAAGTGCACATTGCATTTGAGTATTTAAAAGGGGATTTTAATGGATGTTGGAAGGAAAGAGCAAGGATATACGATATATGTAGTTTGACAGTTTCTTTCTTCAACTGTTGTGTTTCATTCTTCCTTAAGTATATCTACGTCACCATAAGTGCGATACTTTCGGTGTTCTTTCACTAAACAGCTACGCTGCATGTCGATCTTGGCTAGTTGTACATGGACGATGCTTCAGAGAAACCTAACCATCTGAAGCCATGTATCTTGAAGGAATGAGATAGTTAGAGGGCCTCTTTGTGGACGTTTTTTTTTTTTTTTTTTTCTACGTATGAGTTTGCATTTCTAGAAATGCTGAAGTTGAAATTTAGACGATGATGAGGAAAGATTAGATAATAAGTTGTATGAGGAAAGATTAGATGGTAAGTTGTGTGTTGCTGATGTGGTGGAAGATGTATGGAGGTGGCCTAGTGTTTGGCTTAACAAATATCCAGCTATTCAGAACATTGTTGCCCCTTCCTTGATTGCAGAGAAAGAAGATGAGGTATTATGGGTCACTAATGATAATAAGAAGGTTGTTTTTTCAACCAAACAAGCATGGCTTGATTTAAGAGAAAATAAACCTATAGTTGAGTGGCATCATGTAGTTTGATACTCTCAGTTTAACCCTAGGCAAGCTTTTGCTCTATGGTTGGCAGTTCAGGGGAGGTTATTGACACAGGATAGAATGCTAGTATGGCAACCAAATGTGCATTATCTGTGTGCATTCTGTAAGAAGTATGCTCATTTATTCTTCCAATGTGAATATGCTACAGGAGTGTGGTGTAAGTTGAAGGAAAAGCTGTTGTTTAGAGGGTTGCCAAATGATTTTACAGAGGTAATCTCTTTATCTACCCTTTCAAGAACAATGTATGGAGCATCATTAATTGATTGGTTGTAGCAGCAACAAATTATTATGTTTGGCTCTTTAGGAATGAGTTCAGGAAACTGAGGATTTAGTCAAGATAATCCAAGATAATGTCAAGTTAAAACTCATGAGTTTAGAGTTAGGAATTCAAAGGCAATGTATAAAGCTGCTTCTGTATGGAGGCTAAAATGGGTAAATATGAAGTTGCTATGTGTGTAAGAGGATGTTTGTTTGATATAGCCTTAAGTCTAGTGAGTCATGAAAGATGGGACTACTTGCTTAAGGTTATGATATTTGAAGGTATGTGGGTTGGTTGATAAAGGAGCGGAAGGGTGTCTTTTTTGTGGTGCGGGTGAAGCCTTTCTATGAGTCTGCCATTCTACTGAGAATAATGAGCATGGAATGCTGTTATGTCTTGGTCTTTGGTCAGTACTTATTGGTTAAAGGGAAATGTAGGCCACACTATGAAAAAGAGATCCTGGATAAAGATAACTTTTAACTGGTTGATAATCATTCTACTGAAAATAGTGAGCCTTGGAAGCTGCTATGTTTTAGTCTTTGGTTGCTTCTGCCATGTTCTGAGTTGGTCTTTTATCCATGGTGGAGAGTTATAAGGGGGTTTGGATGATTAAGGAGGAGAAGGGTGTCCTTTCTGAGATGAAGCTGAAGCCTTTCTATGAGAATGCGATTTTCCTGAGAATAATGAGCAAGAAAGTGCTATTATGTCTTGGTCTTTGGTTAGTTCTTTTAAGTAAAAGGAAATGTAGGCTAAATTGTGGAAAGGATATCCTGGATAACAAATTGATCTTAACTGGTTGACAATCATTCTACTGAAAATAGTGAGGATTGGAAACTGCTATTGTTTGGTCTTTGGTTGTGATTCCATGATTTTGATTGGTTTACTATCCATGGTGGAGTGTTAAAGGGAGTAGAATACCGGAAATCGGAAAATGACAGAATCTGGAATGTGAAAAGGCCTAGAGGTGGCAAAATGTGCCCAAAAGCAAAAAGATGGGCTAAATGGGCAAATTTTTAAAAGATTTGGGCACATTTAGCTCCCTCCTTTTTTTGAAATGGGCACATATAGCCCATTGAAAACTTAAATGGGCACTAACGGGCACAATTGTTTTCTCAATTGTAGAACATTACGATCGTTTTAAAGATTTTTTTTTTTTTTTTTTTTTTTTTTTTTTTTTTTTTTTTTTTAATATATATATATATATATATATATAGGGAAGGGATCGGGTGCGGATTACATTTTTATTTTTATTTTTAAAAATCCGCACATGATCCTCACTCTATATATATATATATATATATATATATACATATATATATATATATATATACATATATATATATATATATATATACATATATATACATATATATATACATATATATATATACATATATATATATATACATATATATATACATACATATATATATATACATACATATACATATATATATATATACATATATATATACATACATATACATATATATATATATACATATATATATATACATACATATATATATATATATATATATATATATATATATATATATATATATATATATATATATATATATATATATATATATATATATATATATATATATATATATAAGTTTCTTAATATAAATAAGATATTATGTTTAAGGAATTTATTTCGTCGTTTTAGGTTTTTTATTAAGCGATTTGTATAACATGTGCCCGTTTGGCCCGTGCCCATGCCCATTCTAGCCCGTGCCCGTGCCTGCCCGTTTTGCCACCTCTATAATCAAAAAGCATTGGTGGGTGTTTGGTTTAGTATGAAATAAGCTAGGTAGGAATAGTTTTAGAATGTAACAGTTGAGTGTATAGATTGTTTGAATTAGTTCTGAATGATATGCACACAGGGGAATGTCCTTTGTGCAGTTCTGTGGCATTATAATTTGTACTCTTTTTTGTGATAAATATATGTTAATTGTTTCACAAAAAAAATAAAAATAATAATAATAATTAAAAAAAAAAAAAAAAAAAAAAAAAAATCTAGACGATGATTAGCAAACCTCAAAGTTTCTATTAAGTTAAAAGTAGTGTACAAATTTCGTATGTAGCGAAAATATGTAACTTGATTTGGTCTTATAAGGAGCAAACGGTTTGTCTACAAATAAAAGCATGCATCGGCTAAATATTCACCCTATTTATTTCCCAACTGTCACCCACAATTCCGGTTAACAACTCTCCTGCAACATCGTCACTCTCTGTCCTTCTAACCACAGCCGTAAAAAACTTCATAATATGTGAGTCTCTTCAAATTCAGCTAAAACGACATCGTTCGAACCTTCTTCAACAATTTATACCTCCTCTGTACAATCTCCAAGGTCGTTTACGCAATGGAGTCTTACACAACTCCACGTCATCGTTCTCAATTTCATCGCTTGTGCCCTGGTCTTATGTATTTCATTTTATGAAATTTATGTTTAAAGAAAATACATATTAATTTTTAGGGCTTATTATGAGGGTCTTTGGGATTACATGATAAGGTAGATTATCTGATTGTTGCATGAATCGTGATGCGAAACACGAATAATTAGACCATAGTGTTTGGCTACTGAATGGGAAAAGTGTAGGTCTTGGGTGTTTAGTTTTAGGCTACTAACAACCTCCAATTTTCTATTAAAATTTTTATTGTTCTAGTTTTGCTACTTTGTGCTTGGATATTAGAAATTTTAAAAAGTGGTATATTATAATATAAGTTGTAAATGATCTACATTTTGGTTGACAAACTCTGATGTGAATTTGGCTATAATCGTTTACTAAGAGTTATTGGTTAGTAATAATTCTTGTGAAGTCTAATTTGGTATATTAGAATTCTAACTGATTTTTAAAGTGCAAAATAAATTTCTTTGTTTGGAAATATGTGAAACTAACCTGTTATAAGAATCAGTTTCGTGAGTGGTGCTTTTGAAAGTATTTGTTACTAGGTTCAAAGTAGTCTAGTTCTCATTTCTTTGCTAAGGTTTAGTTGAAATTAGTGTGTTTGTTGATTATCAAAATGAGTCCGTTTTTGTCTATGATGTTGAGTGTTGACAACTTAACTTGTGGGAACGTGGGTAGGTAAGATTGAACGTATAGTACTAGTGAGATTTAATATGATAAATCTTCTTAAAGAGAACTCATAGCTTGTGCACTTAATACTCACGGAAAGAGGTGTGCTTTATAAATCTCTACATTAGCACAATGGCGCCTTTTTCTAAGGTCCAAGATTTTGCCAACTGAGACCAAAATATATATATTTCTAAAGTTGCCTTCGATCCTTAATTTAATTCCAAGACTGCGACTAGCAGTAGCAAGTTGAGGCAACTTGCTGACTGTACATTGCATTTTATTATTAGAAGAGGATTTTTATGGAAGTTGGAAGGAAAGAGCAAGGAATTTCGATATATGTAGTTTCTTTTTTGTACTGTTGTGTTGCATTCTTCGTTGAGTATAATTAGGTCACCATGAGCGGGATACTTTCGATGTTCTTTCACCAAACAAGCACGGTAACTATCGTTTGGCATGTTGTTAAGTTGAAAATGCTGCACATATTCATCTTTTGCTGCTGGTTCAGATGTAGCACAAAAGTTCTTGCATATATTTGATTTCCTTCTGCTTTTAGGGTTCGAGTTATGGCGTGACTTTGTTTTCTGGGTGTATTTCTATAATTCTATCACAAAAATACCTCAAATTTCGGTGATTAAGTTCTAATTCTGTGATTATATATATCACAATCTAAGAAAAAACCAATACTGACTTACTATTCCTCTTCTGCAGACAGCAGTTTCAGCTACATGGCTTTTCTTATCTGCAATCCCTACCCTTCTGGTTAGTAATTTGAATTATAAAATATAAACATCTCTTTTGCTGTTTACAATCATTTACCACTAGCATCATAATAGTATCTGTTTTAGTTTCACCATGTTGACCAATCACTACTCTTGTTACTCTTTCTGAAGGCTTTCAAAAGGGCTGCAGAATCTCTTGAAAAACTGCTTGATGTTACTAGGGAGGAGCTCCCTGACACAATGGCTGCAGTTCGTTTGTCAGGAATGGAGATCAGTGACCTAACGATGGAGCTAAGTGATTTAGGGTTGGCAAATTTCTCCAGAACCTTCTATTCTATTTCACTGATTTTACTTAACACTGATTATTCACATCAGTTACATGGATTAAATATGTTTGCAGCCAGGAGATAACCCAAGGTGTTAAAAGCTCCACCCGTGCTGTTCGTTTGGCTGAGGAAAGATTGCGCAGATTAACAAACATGAATCCGTCAGGTTAGTAATATATCATGCTTATACGTGAGATGGGAATTTCGACCCATCTACTAATGAATTAGTGGATTAACGGGTCAAATGGGCCAATAAAATTATTTAGCTGAAAGGGTAAAAGATCCAATGGATTGAAAGTTGCCCAGGAGTCTGTATCATATTATAGTACATATGACCTTTTAAGTGGTTTTATTCAAATATATAGATTATAGTTGTAATGGCATTTTTTTCTAGAATTTTGATTGGCGCCTTAATAACTTATCTTAAAATAATGCATTCTGACATGGCCTGTTTTGACCCGCACTAAAAAAGACGGCTTTCATCGAGAACCTTATTTTATTCCTTATCAAACCAGCCCACATTTTTGCACCTCTTGTTTCACTCAATTGCTTGGGAGCCTGAGTTTTACATCATCTTTACTTGTTTAGCATCAATGCAGGTGGTGGTCCAAATGAAACCCGAACCAGCAGGACCAGTGGTAGCTAGAAGAGCTAGGACAATACGGGAAAACATTGTGAAGAGTCGTGCATTCATGCAAATGTTTTTCTCAATTACCCAGTTTTCCAAGGTAGCCTTTAAGTACTTGAGATCTCGTTCAAAGTCAAAAGCTTGAGAAAGGTACAACCTTGATGATTAAGGCAAAACTGGTATTTGCTTACGTAAGTTCCTACTATGACTGACCATATGTAATGTGTTTAACTACTTAGAGTTAGCAAATCATAGTGAATAACTTGATGTGAAACGATTTTGCAACGTTGAAAGAAAATGATATATTTCTTTAGATTTGGACCATGTATTATAAATTAGAAAATTTTACACGTTTTGTCCCTGTGATTTACCCAAAATCACACTCGTCATCCCTATTTGATTTTTATTACATAAATAAATCCCTAATTTTCAAACTATTTGCAATGATAATCCTTATTTTTAAAAATAGGGACTATTATGAAAAAAGAACTATCTGTGTAATAACGATAAAAAAACTATATATTATTACACATATGATCCCTATTTTTCAAAATAGGGACCATCGATACAACTAGTTTGAAAATTAGGTATCACTGGTGTAATTAAAATCGAATAGGGACGATAAGTGTGATATTGGGTAAACCATAGGGACGAAACATGTAATTTTTTTATAAGATTTAATCCTATTGAGCTTATAATAGTACGGCCATAATGCACGAACCACAAATTTTCACGAGTAAATTGCATTTTTGGTCATTGTGGTTTGGCCAAATGTTTTGTCCCTATCTTTTTGAAAGTTTAGCGAACGTTCACATTTTGAAGGGTAAATTGCAAATTTGGTCCCTAAAGTAACACGAATACGCAAGGATCACACCGAGACGATTCTTGTTGCAAAAAAAGACATTAATGTTTACGTTTTTTTTGCAAAACAACCACTGAAAGTTACTGTTCACTAACTTTTGTTATTTTTTCTCGTTAAGTGCCTCATCACCGAGGGTAGTATTGTCATTTCGCTGTTTATACATATTATATTGCCGCCAAACTTGCGATATCAATGCGACATGACCTCAGTGGCTAAATTTGCAAAGTAAGTTGTCATCTTTGCATCTATAAACTCCCATACAACCCAACTTCTAAACTACGACTCAGCAACAACAAAAAAACCGGGTATTTCAAAATGCAATCACCACCACATTCACCTAACACCACTATAATCACCACTACCATAGCCACAACCACCACCAACAACCATCAAGAAACATCAACTTTTATCACCACCACGAAAAGAGAACTCCCACAACAACGTCCATGTCCACGTTGTCAATCACACGACACAAAATTTTGTTACTACAACAACTACAGCACTTCACAGCCTCGTCACTTGTGCAAAAGCTGTCGAAGACACTGGACTCATGGTGGTGTTCTTCGTGACATCCCTGTTGGTGGTGGTACTCGTAAAAACGCTAAAAGACAAAAACTCATCAACCCCACCACTTCGGGTTATGTTACCATTTCTTCTCCAATGGAGTACCGGAGCCTGGTGCCGCCTCCACCGCTGGATGCTGCCAGAAATGTGATGGTTCCGTTTGAAGGAAATTGGTTTA
The DNA here is from genome assembly GCA_019973895.1 of Chrysanthemum seticuspe. Lineage (NCBI taxonomy): Eukaryota > Viridiplantae > Streptophyta > Magnoliopsida > Asterales > Asteraceae > Chrysanthemum > Chrysanthemum seticuspe. The sequence continues at coordinate 135,974,625 of BPTQ01000004.1, forward strand.
TGTCGCTTTTGGAGCTTGCTCGGTTTGAAGATGGTGTTTGACCTTTTTTGTGGCAGTTAATGTAATGTCTTAGCTTAATGTCTATCTTTTGATTGTAGTGGTTAATGTTATCTTTTGGTTATTGGTTAACTCTATGGATGTAAATTTAACTAATCTTTTGGTTACTTGTTATCTTTTGGCAGTAACTACGACTATCATGTTTGACTTTTGCAAATGAATGTAAATGCAAAAAATTACGCAAAATTGCCTAATTTGTTGGCTTCCATTAGATTAGAGAACAAAGTTATGCAAGCATTTACCCTAGTTAATTATTACACAACCGGTAGATAAAGTTTAGATATTGTTATAATCTTCCACTACAACACATAGCAGAAGTATTACAGTTTATTGAAGTAAACATAAAAGAATAAGCATTATTCAACATCATCTTTAGTTTTCTTGTAAGCCATCAGTCTTCTCCTCTTGATTGATCTTCCTTGGTCTTTAAACTTTTCGTCTGCAACCACTTCATCTTGCCCAACTCTATTTTTTGCAAGCACTTCATCGGGCTCATCTCCCTGTTTAGCAACCACTTTTTTTTGGGTAAAGGGTTTTACCCCTGTAAATATATAACCAAAAAATGTTAAGTACAAATGGAATGTGGCAGAAGTACCACATTAACCTCAAGCTAAAGCTTGATAACTAGTGTTTATGACATGCCATAAACACAATGAACCTAGCTATACATTAATCATCTAACTAGGCATAAAACAAGAAAAACTTGTAACAAGCGAGCATCCCGCAATCACCATACGCACAAAAGGAGCAAGACGACCCAGGAAGTTTGCCTCCTTAAAAACCCTTTCCAAGAAAAACCCTGAAAGGAAAAACCTTGGAGTAGGGAAAAAAAGTACAACCTATTCCTGGCACTCCCTTTGCGAAATAGATAAGCATTGAAGAACTTCCATTAAGACGTTGAACAATCCGCAATGATCACCGATCCAGGTAACTTCCATGTATCCAAAATCCTTCGAATCCGCATAGTATTCTTCGTGAATCGAAACGAGAGGATCTTCAAACGAACAATAGATACGATATCATCAAACACCTGAGTATATGACTTCATTCCCTTCTTAAACAGCCTTGAATTCCGTTCACGCCAAATAGAGTAGCGAGAAGCAGCAAGGAGAAGACGGGATATAACACCAGAGGCTGATCGTCCTTTAGACAGAGGTATAAGGTACGAAACAACATCATCCAGCCTAGGAGGAACATTATCCATTCCACAAAGAGCACAAACTCTCGTCCACACCTGTAAAGAAAAAGGGCACTCAAAGAAAAGGTGAGCATGAGAATCAGGTTGGTTATCACAGAATAGACAACGAAGCAGGTTTAAGTCGGTGTCAGGACCGACATCCCATTGCCTCAGTCTATCTTGTGTTTTTAGCTTGCAATTAACGACCAACCAAAGATTAAAAGCATGTTTAGGGATACAGTGAGGGAACCACACAACATGAAACCAAGGAACCAGGTTAGCACTAACACGGATAGAGTCCCAAACATGAGAGATGGTGAACTGCTTGAATTCTTCATTAGGTACTCTCCAAACCAGCTCATCGGCAATACCATCAGTAAGTGTTGGAGGGTTAATCAACAATAAATTCGGAATCCTATCAATCCACTCACTAGGCCATCTCCAAGCACCATCAATAAGCAAATCACCAATTGAATTATTCAACGAAAATCCAGACCGAGAGATATCTCTAGCAGTAAGCAAACTCCTAAGGGGGCTCAATGAACACCAATTATCAAACCAAATAAAATCCCTCTTGCAGGCCGAATAGTGGGGCGAATTAGAAGTAGTTTAGCCCCAACTCATATCACCCGTACATGGAACATCTCAAAAACTCCTGCCACGTAGCTTGTATGCATGAATCCATTTAACCCATAAAGATTCCTTATGAGTCAAAATACTATAAACATGTTTTGCCATAAGTGCCACATTAAATTCATGAAGACTACGAATGCCCAAACCACCCTCCTCTTTAGGCTTACAAATATCCTCCCACGCCACCTTAGCCTTACCCTTTTTCATATCACCCTGACACCAAAAGAAACCACGCATGAGCTGTTCAATACATGGATGACGCGGACAGGAAGTATAAACACAGAGGCCCAGTATATATGCATAGATGATAACACAGATATAATGAGCTATAAACGACCCGCCATTGATAAAAATTTATTCTTCCAATCGGATATTCTATTCTGAACCCTTTCAACAAGCACTTTGCAATCCCGATACAACAGCCGTGACGAGATAAGGGGAACACCCAAGTACTTAACAGGGAGGGTACCTTCCTTAAACGACAAAGAGTTCAAAATGGACAACTTAACCTGGTTTGGTACATGACAAAAGAACGTCGTGCTCTTTGGTATACTAGGAACAAGGCCCGACAAATTCTTGAACTCATCTAAAGCATCCATAACCACACTAGCTGAGACAACATCACCATGCGTAAAAATAAATAGATCATCTGCAAAACAAAGATTAAGTAACTTCTGTCTTTCACAAAGATGATGATATTGGAAATCATCCCGCTGCTCAACCCTTCGCTGCAATAAGAGAGTAAGTACTTCCATAACAAGATAAGATAAGGTGACATAGGATCACCTTGGCGTAAACCCCTTTTACCCCTGAACCACCCATAGATATCACCATTAATACAAATGGAGTACGACACACTAGTAACGCAAGCCATGATCCAAGAAACCATCCTATTGTGAAACCCATAACCAACCAGGATAGTTTGAAGAAAACGCCAATCAACAGTATCATATGCCTTTTGGATATCAATCTTAAAGGCACATCTCGGCGGTCCGCAAGGACGATGATAATTACTCATCAATTCTTGTGTAAGAAGAATATTATCCGAGATATTACGCCCCGGAACAAATGTCAACTGATTAATACTAACAATATCACCAAGCCCCTCTTTAATTCGATTAGATATAATTTTGCTAATGCATTTATAAAGCACATTACAGCAAGAGATAGGTTTGTAGTCATTTACCTTAGCAGGCGTGGAAACTTTAGGGATAAGAGCAATAATAGTATGATTGAGTTCCTTGAGCAACTTCCCATTAGAAAAGAAATCCCGGATAGCCAAACAAACATCAGTACCCACAATATCTCAAGCCTTTTTGAAAACGCAGCCGTGAAACCATCCGACCCGGGGCCTTATTGTCACCAATGGAAAACATAGCATTCTTAATTTCCAAATTAGTCACATCCCTTACCATCCAAGCAGCCCTATCCGAGTCAATAGAAGAAGAGAACAAACCTTGATCTACTAACGGAATAGTATTCCCTTCCACTCCAAGAAAATTCTCATAGTGTTGAACAAAAACATTAGGCACTTCGTTGCCTTGGTGCATAACATTATTAACATCAGTAATCAACTCAATACGACTCCTATGACTTCTACTCTTAACAATATTGTGAAAGTAAGCAGAGTTAGAATCCCCTTCACGAAGCCATTCCACTTTTGCCTTTTGTTTCAAAAATCGTTCCTCATCCAGTAAGGCATTACGAAATGCCTGAAGATAAATACCCTCCTCTTCCTGAAGCACGGGATTAGACGGGTCCTTATCAAGGGACTTTTGGACCTCATCAAGTTCCACACGTAGGTTGTTAACACGGGTATGAAGATTACCTTGATCTCTAAGCAGCTTGTGAATAGGTGTTTTCAAACCCTTCATGCGTTTCACCACCTTGAACATATTATGCCCATGTATGTCATTTTTCCACCCTTCACGCACAACATCCAAAAAACCAGCTTTATACGTTAGGAAATTAAAAAATTTAAACGGCTTTGGTTTCTTCTTAGATAATGTGGGAATTCTAAGAACACAAGGAGAATGGTCAGAAATACGGTAAGGCTGAAATATAGCAAAAGAACCAGGAAAGTCATCACTAAATTTAACGTTACCCATAATTAACACGATCAATCTTCTTCAAGACACCATTACTACCTTTAGGCTTCTGATTCCAAGTGAAATGAAGACCCGAAGAGTTAATATCAGAGACTTCAATAGTATTAACACAATCTTTAAACTCATTCATAGCAATAGTAGGCTCATAACCCCCACCCGATTTATCTTCCAGAAATAAAGATGCATTAAAATCACCAAGTAGGACCCACGGCTTATCTCGCATAAGACTACCATGAACCTCAAGTTCATGCCACAACACACGCCGATCAATATAGTAATTATGAGCATAAACAAATGAAACAAAGAAAGCTTTATTGTAAGCTTTAACATTAACTTGCACATGCATAACCTGGTTAGTTTGGGACATAAGTAAAACATCAATGATCGCATCATCCCACCCAAGGATAATACGAGACTTTATCACACAAACTCCCATTAGACGTCCACTTCCAGCCACGATAAACCTTAGCACACATATCATAAACACAAGACACATCAACATGAGACTCCAAAATAGCACATAGACACAAATTATTCTCATTTACCACCTGCCGAACCTCTTTTTGTTTAGGGGAACGGTTCAATCCCCTAATATTCCAGGAAGCAACACTAAACATTAAAAATGTTAGATGCAGGAGTGCTTGCCCCTGTGGTATTAGTAACACCCGTCGAAGTAGAAGCCATAAAACCCGATGTTTCATCATAAACATTCAGCAAATCATCATCACCATCAGGCTCATCCTCCATGTGAGTAACCATAGAATCATTTTCCACCCCTCACTAAGAGCCCCAAACGAGTTAGTAAGCGTAATACCAGAATCCTTTGCCAAATTAGATTTAGCACTACTTTTATTGACTTCAGGTGGCGCACCAGAATTAGCATTATTCGCACTAGCATTAGCAGTAGACGAGCTAGGGGCAGATTTTGAGGTAGTAGCAGTCGAATTAAAAGACTTATTAGGCACCTGCATATTAGACACATTACTAGTAGTCGAAGCTACATTTTTAGGGTTAGTAGTACCTTTAGGTTGATAAACAAATTTCTGACCCACCTTCATACCACCACGTGAGGCACCTCCCTTCCCAGTATTACGTTTATTGACTTCAGGTGGCGCACCACTTACTTTATCTGTAATCACATCTCCATCAACAACTGAGATAAATCCCTTCTGTCTAACTACGAATCACAATCCCATCAGAAACTAATTGTTCACCATCATCACCATCAACAACCTCTCTTGCAAACATGTCTACAACAAGGACCTCAAGTGGAACCACAAAAAAAATAATTGGTTTAGCAAAAATAGCATACAACTCTGTTACTTCTTCAGCTGTAACTACGTCCTCAGGTTCATCCAATACTTGATCAATTTTAGCCAAGATGTCACTAATCTTTTTAGGCTCTTCAGGTTCATCAACTAAATGGTATGGATAATCTTGCCATTCAACATCTATTCCTTGGTCCACCTCTTCATCATTAATCCAAGTCTCAAGATCCCCTTTCTTTCCACTAATGGTAACACAGTCATTTATGTCATAATCCGCATCATTAAAATCCAGCACATCTGTATACTTTAGGGGATCCTCACTTGAATTCGCCACCCCAAACTCTTGGTCAATCTCTTCTAATAACCTTCTGAATTCAAATTCATCACTCAGCCTTTTTGTATGATTTGCAAGCATTTTTTCTACACACAGTGTTGGTGGGAACTCATTGTCAGAATCAATATCATGAACAAGTCCAACCTTCCCATGTTGGCTTGTCTTATGCCACTCTAACAATGGTAATTTTCCACTGTATTGAGTCTCACCATCAAGATCCTTTCCAACAACATCATTGACATCATGATCTACAATTTCTTCTATCACCACACCCTTGCCATTACTCATCATTCGCTCCATCATCTGACACTCTACCAATGAAACACCGGTTTCAATATACAACTCCAATTCTCTAAACCTAGGAATATACTTTACAAGTCTGCTCGCATCTTTGTTAGACATTAGTGGTAGCAAACCAATATCCAATGACTCCCCAGGTATCCTAAAGTGAGTAAACAAAAGGATGCGACAAAGATGCGAGCAGACTTGTGTCTTCTACTTCATGAAACCAAATGGAACAATAGTAGGAACAAGGAAGAAACCAAATGGAAAAGAGTATGCTTCCCATAAAGGATTCCTAAATCAGGGATCGGGGTACTGTGTGCATGACTTTGCCAAAACTTAACCATTCTCAAGATCTTTACTTGTGAAATTAATGTTCATGGAAGAAATTGAAACACAAATATATAGTATTGCTTTAAAGGACTAAATTTGTAAAACAATACATTCGCAAGTGAGTTGATTGGAAAAGGAGTGAAATGACAAAACTACCCTCATTGACGAGGCACTTAACGAGAAAAAATAACGGAAGTTAGGGAATGGTGACTTTTAGTGGTTGTTTTGCAAAAAACATAAACATTAATGTTCTTTTTTGCAACAAAAATCGTCTCGGTGTGATCCTTGTGTATTCGTGTTACTTTGGGGACCAAATTTGCAATTTACCCTGTTTTGAACTTTGGCATGCGTATTTAGTCCCTGGCTAGTGAAAATAAAGGGATCCGGGCATCTGCAGCAGTAAAGGCTAAAAATAATGCAACCACCTCTTCTAGAACCGAATTTGTTGTCGTCAACAAAAAGAAAACACCCAATGCTACTGTTAGGAATGTCAAACTGTAACACCCCCAAAAACCGAGGGCGCCACTCAATTGCCATCATAACGCATGTAGTAAAGAACGGTTTATAAAACCCGTTTAAGAACTTTTATTAATAAATTAATAGTGTTTACTAGAGTTTAATTGTTGCGGAAAATGGCCCATTAATAAAATGTGGTCCCAAATACATCAGTGTTGTTTATGACCATGCCATGCCAAACCCTGCCTTGAGATCGTCACACTTCAAAATCAAATACATGAGAAAACATGCTAAAAAGGGCAGCTATAAAGCTGGTGAGTTCATAAGTTTATAGTAAAGCATTAAAGCAATCAAGTTTGTTTTATGGACAAAAGTGTGCTTGATACACCGCGTGTAAGGAGTCTTCCAAATAAAAGTGGTTGTGTCTATTACTCAAGCTCTAAGCTCATAGTACCAAGCTACAACAGTTCCGCATGCGTGTAAGTAGCATGTCAATATGGTTTATGGTGCCCTTAGCAAGTGTGTGTTTCCGTCACACTTGTGTTCCGACATGGTATACATCCGGAGACAAGTTGGAGCGACCAACCCGGATGGAGGCGTTACCCTCAATAGATCTATTTATAACACTCGCGCTCCCCGCAGGGATTACTGGTACATGAAAGGCGGGCAAATTGTGGAAACAGTTCTCTTAGGCTATCTCGTAATAGTAGTTTACACAAGAGTTTCAGTACATAAAAGTAGTTGTTGTCCATAGAGTATTTGCGTAAAAGCAATAAATCATCAAGTGTTTGCATATCAGCAATAGTTCATAAAGTGGTTTGCACAAAAGAAGTAGTTCATAAAGTGTTTGCATGCAAGCAATATCATTCATAAAGTGTTTGCATAAAAGTAGTTGTTAACCATATAGTTTGCATAAAAGCGATGGCTATTTATAAAGTGTTTGCATAAAAGCAATTATCATTCATAAAGAATTTGCATGTTTCTCACCCCAAAACAGTTATAAAACAGGTAAAGTAGGGGTTATGAACTCACCTTGGTATGCAGAAATGTAAGACATCACAACTAACATCAAGCAATAAATGTGCACGGCTCCGACACGCAACCTAGATAAGTATGGTATGGTTTAGTTTAAGTCTTGTATATGTTGTAAACTTTAAACAACGTTTGCAAGTTTACAAGCGTTCGTGTTTCAAAAACAAAAGTTTTAAAATATTTGAGTTATTGTAGCTTCTGTGGATGCTTCATAAGTTAATTAGATCATCGATGAACGTAAAAATGTAGTTGTGAAAATACTTGTAAGTTTTGGCTCTTGGAATAATGTGGAAATTTGTATACGAAATTTTCGTATAAGAGTCGGCTTGAATGTTGATTCAAGTATTATCGAGGAGCAAATATTTATTTGAGTCGTAATTATATAATATATTTGGATAAATATATTATTTAAAGTTTTCGAAGATGTGATTGCCGAACAAAAAAAAAAAAGGTATTAAACATATTTATTTAGCGAAAAACGGTAAACTATATAAGTTATTAAACTTATAAGTTTTTATGAAAGCATGCCACGTTGGTCCAAGTTGAGGGACTATAGTTGTCGTTAATAAAATATATTTCAAGCTTGTAATAAGTTTTTAAGAAAATATCAAAGCATCCAAACTAGAGGGACTGAAGTGTATAACTTACAAACTTGTAAGAGTTTTAAGGAAAGTGGAAATCAACTCATAATCGAGGGGCTGAAGTTGTCAATGTAATATGTATTTCGAAGTTATACACATTCTAAGAAAATAATAAGTTGATGGAAGTTGAAGGGTTAAATCTGTCATATCGCAGAAGTTGTAGAAATAACAAAAAAATGAAACTGACATTGCTAGGATTCGAACTCAGGTTGTTTGCCAAGAACTTGAAACACCCAACCAACTGAGCTAAGAGCTCCTTCTTGTTATTGGTAACAGATTTATTATATTTAAGGGCTTCGTTAACAGTGTTATTATTGCTTATATTTTACGCTCATCAGTAAACTGAGCTTGTGTTTGCATGAGTTTCGTGGTTGTGCATTTTGGGTGACAAATGAACTCGTTGAGTTTATGAAAAAATAAACGCAACAAGCACAAAAATATCATTGAGCCAAGATTCAAAGATATAAGAGCCAACACTTAACATGTTTCATGAAGTCGTTTTTCCAAAGATGATAATATGTTCGAATAATATCGAAAAGCTTTTAAAACCTTTAGTAACCCCTTTTAAAACCCGAGTTAAGCACTAAATGCTTATTTATTTTTCGTTCACACATCCATGTTTTACGTTCAAAATAGTTGAGTAAAAGCAAGGTTTAGTTATGTTTCCATTTTAACGAGAGTATGCAAATTGCATGTTTATAAGTTTTCTTGCAACACATATACGTTATCGATATAAAATGAATATCAAAGAGGTGGGTTCGAAGACTTACGACACCAGAAAGGTGGTGACTGGATACGAAAGTGAGTATAAACGAGAGCAACGAGAATCCGGACTCTTATTCTAGCTTCCAATGATCTTAACCCGGAACGAACTAACCAAAACGCTTCTTAAAACCTTGGGAACTAAACTCCAATGTTTTGCTAGATTTCTTTCTTGTTTGACACTAACCCAAAAGGGACGAATGGGCTTAGTTTTTGCATGTTGCTTTTGATTTCTTTTTCTTCTTTACTTGGCAGTAACAAGGAGGTACCAAGAGAATATGTTTGTGTTTTGAAAGCAATTGTGATGAGTTAGGCTAGCCCCAATGATACCAAATCGTTGTCGATCGACCCACCTAGACGATCGAGTGGGTGTCGATCGCCCCACTGCAGCACATGTCGATCGCCTCCATCTTGAACCATTTAGATCGTCCCCACGATCGACATTTCCAATGTGAATAAATCCAAAACTTGTGCTAGTTTCCGTTGCAATCCAAAACAAAAAAAAAAAAAAAAACAACCTGCCATGTGTCTAAGCACACTGGGTATGTATCTAACCAACGAAGCTGCCCTCATCGAAACAACAACAACAACCACCACCTACAAAACAACGCCACCTTGTTTACCTGCTAAGTATGATTTACCTAACAATCCCACAACAACACCTCGAACAACCCTACCTATAAGCTTTGGTCCCCCAACCTTTAACTAATAACCACTCTGTGGCCAATTGGCCTTTAAGCCTAGGCCACAATTTTATACGCCCTGCAAAACACTGTTTGCCCTAAAAGCCGGAAACCAACCACCACAAAAGAATCTGTAAAAATTATTTCTCCTAACACTCTAAAAACTATCTCTACTAACACTCTAAAAACTCAAAATCACACATTCTACAACACTCTAAACACTACTCTAACATCAACATAAATATCCCATTTTTCAAAAAAAAAAAAAAAAAACAAAACCTAACGTTGCCTTTGATCGTGTTCAAAACCTAAATAAGTGTAACCTTTACAGCTAGCACCCCTGCTAGATTTACCAAGTTCTACCTCCGCTAGCTGTACACGACGTCACCCCGCTAGCTGTGGGTGAGCTAGCAGATCCACCCAGCTAGCTGTTGCTAAACCATAGTAACCCCGATCGGATTGAGTAGTGTTAACGAAAGTTTTGTGTTTGTATAAGAGAACCATGGAGGAACAATGACGGTTCATTTCTTCTTTTTCTTTAGTTTTCGTTGTACGTTTTTGATTCGGGTAAGCAGGGAAAACCCAATCACAGTTTGTTCTTTCTTTAGATCGTTTTGTAACCTCAAATCAAGGGTTCCAAAATTCTTCGCAAAACCAATCAAGCAAGGCCCAATTCTAGTAACCTTCGATCTTATTCTCAGGCCTAAGAGCAACGAGAGCAAATATGAGTGAAAGCATAGGTCAGTGGTGGAAAGACCACAGCATTCAGAAGCTTGGGTGGAGAAACTATAAGTAAAATATAGCTATTGCATATACACAACGTTCTTTTG
>BPTQ01000004.1:135985890-136015974 GCA_019973895.1 Chrysanthemum seticuspe
AAAAAAAAAAAAAAAAAAAAAAAAAAAATTTGAACTTGGTCGCCCTTACTGGGGCACCTAATCGCCTGAAGGTCGCCGGAGAGAGAAAGCTGACGTGGCAGGAAAAAAGAGGGGGATTGAATCCCCTCATTGGGGCTAGCCTTAGAGGGTGTGTGTGTTCGGTTATAATGAAAAGAAGGAAAGGAGGTTGCTTGCTAGCTCTTTATGCATCATATGTCATTTGTCCTTGTTTTATTAAATAAATTGAGTTTGAGTGTGGGTCTAGTAGTTCTCACCCGAAAGAAAAGTAAGAAGCATAGACTATGTGTCCTTGTAATATTATTATATGAGTGTACCACAGAATCTTATTTGTGGATTTGGTGATTGTGTTCGAACAGTGAACAAGGAAAAGAGAACAAAGGAGATGGTCTTGTGAAAGGGCGGAGCCAGATTTTAAAGTTAGAGGGTGCCAACTTTTTTCTAATAAAGTAGCGATAGATTATATATGCAAAAAAATTACCATGTCACGTAGTGTGTAATTTCATTATAGCCTATAAACCTGCCGCAACTGTGATTGTGATTATGGGGTTATAAACAACATCGTGTCTTTGTTCATAAAAATTGGTTAGATCTTTTTTTTCTTATGTTGTTCATGTTGTAACTTTGAAGCTATATAAGAGTAAAAACTCTTGTGTAGACCGTAGTAGTAACTAGTACTAATAGATAAATTTATATATGTGGCAAAAATAGATACTGCTAAGATCTTTCAATTGATACAAAAACATTTTGTCTTACAGATTACTAGTAAAATTTTAAGCTAGTTACATTGTTCTAGCTTTAATGAATATGCTCAAAAGTAGAGATGGAAAATCTGAAGATGTGTGAAACTATTGCCCAAACAATTAGCATCCAATAGTTAGCAAGGAAACTTAACTTGTATTCTTTGATTGTTTTGAGTTATGTTACTAGGCATGAGTAACCGAAACAAATATACATGTGTAAATGAATATACCTAAATTTTAAGCTAGTTGCTCTTTAGAAATATTTACAAAACTATACTAGAGTACTAGTTTAATACTTAAAAAGAATAAACGAGAACATGAAATTATTAAAGATTGAGGCTGAATAATTGATTATCTACATTGAAGACCAAAGAAAAAGGGAACCAAAAATATAAAATTTAAATAAGACAAAGGATTCTTAATAATATAGCTAAGGAGCACGTGAAAAATTGAAGTCTTAGATTTACTGGGACATTTTTAATTTTTGTTGAGCAAAGGAGTAAAGGGGAGGCCCATTGGCCAAATTGCATCAGATACGGGTTTTAGCCCTCTTCACCGCTGAAGTAGTTAGACAGGTTGGGGGAGGCCCAACACCCACGTGTCCCCCTATCTCCTCCGCCCCTGGTCTTGTGAAATATGTCAAAGATTTTTAGATTTGCTTGTGCACATGTTGGAAAATCTTATGTATGTTTAAACTCAAAATTTTTAAAGAGTGATATTTTGTTTGAGGTTTATATGCCCGGTTTTAGCATAAGTCGAGCTTAAAGATTTTCCAAACCGAAACACGACATCACAAGATTACAAGAGGTGTCTAAACAAAGTTTAAAACTTGACATATTTAGATAATGATGTGTTCGAATGGTTTGTGTTTAAATGTAACGATATATGTATATATATATATATATATATATATATATATATATATATATATATATATATATATATATATATATATATATATATATATATATATATATATATATATATATATATATATATATATATATATATAGTGTAGAGTTATTTTCAGAACAAAAAAAAATGCGAGAACTGCGAGAACCGATCTTAGCCATCTATTTTTTGATCAACGGTTGTAAGAGATTGTGGCATACTGGTAAATAAATGAAAGATGAGGGGATATATGCTAAAAGGATGAAGGGTAATAAAGTAATTTTGATTCAATATTTTCAAAACCGCTTTGCATTTTATACGTGGTTTTGACCATTCAATAAATTCAGTTTTCATATCTATTTCTCTCTCCATCCATTTTCCTCTCCAATAACCTAGCCACCACTCCTTAATCCACCATTGATTTCTTGATTACAACAAGACTAATCAACATCGAGACACAAAAACGTCACTATGATCTTTTTGTATGCCGCCCTTCATATCTTTCTCTAAGTTTCACATCGCAGGAAGAGTATAAGCACCCAATGATATCTCAATCGATCGTTGTTATGTTCTCCAAATAAATGAAGAACCACCATGTCACAACAGTGACTGCTCTCCTTTTATACTCTTATCATTTATGGCAATTTATAAGTTTTGATTTGCCAAGGAGTTTTAATCAGGTGAATAATATGTTTCATTTATTAGTTGCGTCACTGTTTTAATATTTTTGTTTCTGATTATATTCTATGTAGCTTTTAAAGCCTAGATGCTACTACTTAATTTTTGAAATTGGATAAAGAGATACTAGAGATAAACAAAGCAATATTGAATAAATTGCTAAACCTAGTCATGATTTTATTAGTTTCTTTATAGGTAGATCTATGTGTGCTCACGTGAATTCTTGTTTTTAAATGTAATGATTTTTTTTTAATCGGTGCATCTGGGGGTGTTTGTAGAAGCTTATTTTTTGTATATATTTGTTTAAAACGTAACTGAAAAAGAGTATAAAATGGGGTCCAGTCCATTCTTTGATTAAATAATTGAGTCACTTAGTTTGAGGGTCTAACCTTGTTGTTGCATATTTGGCCGGTTTGTTCGGGTCACTTTAGTTTAAGTGTGCATATGTATTATTGATAGTGTCTATATGTTTTTATTGTTTATGGTGAATTTGATGCCTTGTGTAAACGTGTTTCGGGCTATTGAAGATGATACATGTGCAACAGTACTATCTTTTTTGTGTGTGCTTGTATGGCTATTGAAGATGATAATAGCATTGATGCATGAAGATAATTTGTTGTATAACGTTTATCTTCTCTGTTAAGATGAGCGAGACGATAAAAACACATGTGCACAAGAATTAAAAACACATGTGTAGATTAAAAACACATGTGCACAAGGATTAAAAACACATGTGTAAATTTCATGGGTTCTTGAACCTAGCAAGAAATACATGTGCACGCCTAAAAGATGAACCAAGTGTTAAAGACATTGTAGTATGCACATGTGCACACTTTATATATTTGTAATAGAACATATTTATGTAATTTTTTTAATAAAGTTTTATTGTTTGTATAAATTTCATCGATCCATTAATAAATTTTTGTTGTTTGTATATATTTATTTATGTAATATTTTTTAAAGATACATGTGCAAATACAAAACCTTATGCATAAACAAAAAATACAATTTTTATGTAATTCAAAACACATGTGCACATATTGATTTTTTAAACAGGTATAATGCCAAAAAAAAAAAAAAAAAAAAAAAAAAAAAAAAAAAAAATCTAAATTTCTGGGAAAAAAAGTTTTTTGTAAAAAAATAAAAATAAAAATAAAAAGTCTTTTTACCAAAATACTCTTTTGAATTAAATATTAAAACTAAATATCCAAAAAAATCTGATTGGTTGATGGTGGTTCTCGCAGTTCTCGCATTTTTTTTGGTTCTGAAAATAACCCTTCCCTATATATATATATATATATATATATATATGTTCAAGTTATGTGACAAGGTTCAATTATAATGTTTTGGTTTCGTCCACAATGACACTCGACTTTCAAGTTACTAAAGTTGTCAAACGAGTTTCAAAACTCGTATGTTTGGTTTTTGGTGTGTTGTTCGAATGTAGTTTGTCCAAAATTATAAAATGTATATACGAAACGTATAAAATCAAATGTGCTTGTGGTTGTTTGCATAAAATACGATACAAAACGAATAGAAAAAAAATAATGGTAAATTAAAATGTGAATTCCTATATTGTTTTTACGTATCACGTTTAAATTGAAACATGAATCGAAATGTTTTGGCTGCATGTTGGAAATTGTTAACGTGTGAAATAAACTTTTGAGTGTGTTTTTATAAAATAATTATAAAAACATTGATTTTGGTTTAAAAAAAATGTGTTTGTTAGACTAAACCATAGTACCATACTATCAATGGGTCGGTTTGTGCGCGAGCTCGTGTTTCAAATAAAATGAGATAACTTCTCATGTGAGTTTGAAAACTCATAGCAGGGTCAGAAAATAAAAATTTAGCATTTTCTGATAATCATAAATAGTTTAATTGTTTCAGTGTGCGGGATAACTTCCCATAATTATATCAAGTGAGCTAATGCTTGCTCAAAATCGAGTGTGCAATAATAAACATTAATTTATTATTAAATTATTGTTTGAAAATTTACCGATTGTCACACAAACAACCGCCCTCTTTAAAACAAGGTCAAGGTTTATTGAAAAGCAAACCCTCGTTGTTTTCCAAACCAAACAAGTCGATAAAAAGGTCAAATAATGCTTTTCCTATAAGTAACCATCATCAAATGGGCTGGAATCATAACTCAAAAAATGGTTTTCCATTCCAAAACTACGTACCTAGGAAGGCTTTTACGCCATTTTCATACATGTCTCATATTAATGAATTGTATAACACCAATGGACCCATGAACAAATAGGGACCAAACTTTTTTGTCTTAGGTGTGCATAAAGGTTGACTTGGATCCGGATGAATGGATCAAGGATAGTGGGTGCACAAGGCATATGACCGGTAATAAACCGTTGTTCTCCACATACGAATCCTTTAACGGAGGTAATGTGGTGTTCGGCAATAGTAAAAGCAAAATCATCGGACAAGTTACAATCTCTCACAATTCTCTAACCATTAATGACGTGTGTCACGTAGAAAACCTAAACTTTAATCTACTAAGTATAGGTCAAATATGTGATAAAAAGTGCAACATTCTCTTTAGCGAAACCGATAGTAAAATCTTGAAAAATGGTATCACTATAGGAAGAGGTATTAGAAAACATGGTGTCTACTTTATTACAATCGGAAACGAACCAAAAGATAAACTTTGTCTCACCTCTATGGATGATACTTCGACCTTCTAGCATTGAAGATTAGGTCATGCCAATATGCGACTTGTTCAATCGCTATCATCCAAAGAGCTTGTAAGAAACCTACCTAAACTAAAATACGAACATCATTTTTGTGATGCTTTTAATGTCGGAAAACAAGTCTATGATAGTCATAAAGCTAAAAATATGGTTTTTACATCAAAATGTCTAGAACTATTACATATGGATTTATTTGGTCCGTCAACTATCCAAAGTTACGGAGGTAACTTCTATACCTTGGTTATAGTAGACGATTACTCTAGGTACACATGGACTCAATTTTTAAAGAATAAAACTGAAACTTTTAATCACATCGAAATCTTAAGTAGAAAAATTCAAAGACAACTAGGAAATCATGTTGTGTCGATCCGAACAGATCATGGTCGGGAATTTGATAATGAAGTACAATTCAGAGCTTTTTCTGATGCTAATGGTATTACTTACAATTTCTCGGCTCCTCGTACTCCGCAATCAAATGGGGTAGTCAAACGGAAGAATCAAACCTTACAAAAAATGAGTCGCACCATGATTAATGAGCACTCTATTCATAAAAAATTTTGGTGCAATACCGTCGACACATCCACCTATATTCTAAATCGAGTCTTAATTACACCTTTCTTAGGAAAAACTCCATACGAGTTGTTACGAGGAAAAAAGCCTTCGTTAGAACACTTTCGAGTCTTTGGTAGTAAATGTTTAATACTTAACACAAAAGACTACCTAACCAAATTCGACCCAAAATCAACCGAAGGTATTTTCTTGGGATATTCTCCTAATAGTAAAGTATACGTGATACTAAATAAAGAAACCATGAAAGTTGAAGAGTCTTTAAATGTCAAATTTGACGAGAGTCCACCTAAAACTTCTTTACCTCTTGTTGACGACGAGTTAATCGAAAGTGAAGTCTTAGAAATAAAAGAAAAAGAAAATATAAATAAAGAAGATGGACTATTAAACAATGAAATTATCAATGTTAAAGAGTCTAAAGATCATCCTGTAGAAAAGGTCATAGAAAAATTAAATGAAAGAACTCTAAGATCTCAAGTTCAAAATCAAAGTAGTATCTTTTGTTTCATGTCAACTAGAGAACCTAAAAACACTCAAGAAGCTATAAAAGACGAAAGTTGGGTTATTGCTATGCAAGAGGAATTAAATCAATTTGTTTCTAATAACGTTTGGATACTTGTCCCTCCACCTAAAAACCAAACAATAATTGGAACAAAATGGGTATATAAAAACAAATTAGATGTAAATGGTGTCGTGTCTAGAAATAAAGCTAGACTTGTTGCTCAAGGATACAACCAACAAGAAGGATTAGACTTTAATGAAACCTATGCTCCTGTAGCTAGATTAGAGTCTATAAGAATCCTTCTTGCGTATGCTTGTGCTCATGATCTTAAACTCTTTCAAATGGACGTCAAAAGTAATTTTCTTAATTGCTTTATAAATGAAGAAGTTTTTGTATCTCAACCTCCGGGTTTTGTCGATTTTGAAAAACCTAATCATGTGTACAAATTAAAGAAAGCCCTCTATGGTCTTAAACAAGCCCTTGCCCCAAAGGCTTGGTATGATAAACTTAAAGCATTTTTAATTAAAAACAACTATAACATGGGGTTAGTTGACAAAACACTTTTTACAAAGAATAAGGAGTCACAAATAATAATTGTTCAAATATACGTGGACGATATTATATTCGGATCAACTTGCCAAGAAATATGTGATGATTTCTCAAAAATCATGCATGATGAGTTTGAAATGAGTATGATGGTAGAATTAAGTTTCTTTCTCAGTCTACAAATCAAACAATTAGAAGATGGTATCTTCTTCGACCAATCTAAATACATTAAAGAAATGTTAAAGAGATTCGGATTAGAAGAGTCAAAACCAATTAGAACACCAATGTCCTCCGATACCAAACTCACCAAAGATAAAGACGGTGAATCCGTTGACAACACCAAATACCGTGGCATGATTGATAGTCTTTTCTACCTCACGGCTAGTCGGCCCAATATCATGTTTAGCGTATGTCTTTGTGCTAGGTTCCAAGAAGACCCTAAATATTCACACCTAGAAGCCGTCAAAAGAATCTTTATATATATTAAGGGTACAACTCAATTAGGATAATGGTATCCTAAAGGGACGGGGTAAGAAACTATTGTATATGCAGATTCTGACCATGCAGGTGATTAAGTTGATCGTAAAAGTAAAAGTGGTGTTTGCACCTTTATTGGGTGTTGCTTAACATCTAGGCTTTCAAAGAAGCAAGCGGCATTATCTATCTCGACAAATGAAGCCTAATATGTCTCTGCCGGCAAAGCATGTCAACAAGCACTATGGATGAAACAAGCGTTAGTTGACTACGACGTCCATCTAAGTGATATTGCCATTCTATGCGACAACAAAGAAGGTTTTGATCTTAGAAAAAATTCGGTGTCACATTCTCGTACCAAACACATAGAGATTCGTCATCACTTCTTAAGAGATAATGTTCAAAAAGGGAACATTTCTATTAAGAAAGTATCATCCGAAGATAACATAGCCAACATCCTCACCAAACCATTGAAGGGCGAGCAATTCAACTTACTCCGTCTAGGTCTTGGTCTCATGGAACAATCGTCTTGAATCTTTTCTTTCTCTACAAGGTACGTAAACTTGGGTGTTTCTTCTTCTTCTGAGTCTAGGAATTTTATTTCGCACGATTCACAAACAATATGGGGATTTATTTCTTATAATACTAAAAAGTATTTTTTCAAAGAAACTCTTCAATTTTTTTAATATTTCTCCCCGTATCATTTTGTCTTAAAAGAACTCTCACATCTAGAATAAACATTTTTGTTCTCATCCTTAATACAAAGTAAAAACTTTTTCATTGCATCTCATGTGTCTATTGAATGCTAAAGGGAATACATAATCGATATTTATTTTCGGGTACATTCAACCGAAGCAACAATGAATTAAGGAGTCTTTGGGTTATCTCACGTATACATATACATACGTATTTTTCACTTCTATGTTTATCTTTTCTTTTAAAGAGTCGAGATAAACGCAACTCCACATGGTTTTCATATAGGCACACACTAGGCACTATCATTTCTAAACGATTTTTTTTCTACCTAAAAACTCCAGTTCCCCGGATCCCTGCATTAACACAGGAAAGATCCCTTTAGGGATGGATCCGTGGGAACCAACGAACAGAAGGCTATTTTATAACCTCTTTTTAATCTTTTTGCTTGAAAATTTCAAATTTCAACCTTTTATTTTTATCACATATTGAGTATTTAACATAATGCTTGTGCTCTCATGATCACTTGCTTTAAATTCATATCTAATAATTAGATTATGGCTCATTTTGTGGTTTTAGTATTCATTGCAATGCATTCTTTCTCCTATAAATAAGGTTTCAAAATTCTTGCATCTCCATCACCTTCAACCTCACAAACACATCTCATCATGACTTCCAAAAGATCTCAAAACAATGATGACCTTCCTGGTGAAAACAACCCTTTTCAAAATATCCTCAACTTTATCCTACCACCTTCCGTAATACCACCACCACCTAAAGCTAGAAAAACCGCTCGGATTAGTGTCCGACCATGTTGCTTTGTGAAACCTTTGTCCAACAACTCATCACCAACTACTCTCTCACCACCAAACGACTATAATGTAGCACCACCACCATCTCCTCAAAACTCATAACCACATTCTCCAACTGAGGCTCAAATTGACTCACAAACCACTCTAGCGGAACTACTTAGGACTCCAAAAACCTCTCCACTACCTTTTTCTAGTCCACCACCCGTTCCAACTCAACCATCAAAGTCCACACCACCTCTAGTCTCAAATGTGAACCCAAAAGAGCTAGTTTTCTCCACACTTCCTACATCTCCAAATACCCTCTTCAATGAACTTGAAAATCCACCACTTCAACCACCCATCACATTACATGAACATCTAGGTTCTCTACCACCACCAATCACCAAGATCATGGACATAGATCCATACTTACCAACATTCCCACCATATCTTTTGCGAACATTGCCAATGTACATGGGATCTCGCACTAGAAACTAGAGACGAAATGCGATTTATTCTTAACCACATTCTTGATCGCATTGACATTATCGCTCACCAAAACTTCCACCATTAGACCCTATGCAAGCATGGAAGGACCGATAATAATATTTTTCTTCTATTTTATTTTTTCTTCTTGGGTCTTTATAAAGAACAAATCCTTGTTCTTATTTTTACACTTGTATGTGGCATATATACTACTACATGTTGATGTTTTATTACAAGGACTTGTTTACGTACCTTGGTCTTTTCTCTTTTCTCTCGTCTTCTACATGGTTATATTATATGTTATCACTAACACTTTTTTGTAAGTATCTTTTTATGTCTCGCTTGACGCCCTATTCTAAGGGGAGCTACCGTCAATTGGGAGTTAGTACTTTTTGGAACATTTTTTTTCCACTATTTTTTTCTTTCTCAACTCTCTTTTTGTTTCGACAAAAAGGGGGAGAAGAGAGTAAAACTTACATACATTTTCAAAACCTACACCTAATCTTGAGTTCTACTCATTATAACTTTATGTTTTGTCATCAACAAAAAGGGTGGGATTGTTTTTTTGGGTAAAAGGGTTAATTCACCCCGGTAAAATATATTACGCCAAAAACATTGAAGTACAAAGGATGAGGGTGAATTCCTCATCTCAGTCCCTTAGGACACTTACAGACTCTTTTATAGGAATGCAACCTCATTCCTATAACTTACAATATAAGCGTGACATACCACACTTATAATTAAACATCAGACTACAACGATAAAAAGAATAAAAATAAATGCACTTCAAGTAGAAATACTTGAATCTTCAATTCACCATAGTAGTCCAAACTTCCAGCGTCGACCAAATATACAATATCATGGTCCTAAAATTGAAGTACAGTTCACAAGTTTCACACAACGGTTGGTGAGGGACTCTAAAACCACGGATAGAGCAGCAAGCTTAAAACTCGCTCCAAAGGTGTATGTTGAGATGCAAAACTGAACACCAATAAGAATAACCAAAAAATACGTATAAAACCAACGCACATCCATTGGCATACAATGTAAACACTGAGTCAAAAGAAGAGACCCCGCTACACCATGTACCAAATTTCCAACAACATTCCCAACAATCACCAAAACTGAATTAAGCTCAAAGAATGAGATCGAAAGGAACATGAGAACTCCAACCATGCCAACAACGGAGCATGACACAATCAGAATAATGTGGTTTAAACAAACCACAACTTACAAAACATCCGCATCGAGCATAACCACAATATCTTCATATAAGCATGAGGTGCACGCATGCCCAAATGCAGCAAATAAACCCCATGTGGGCACCTTGGTTCCACATAATCACGATCCGAAGAACATAAACAGTAGCAGCAATCAGGCATAATCACACCAAATAGGGTTTGACAACCCTAACATTCAATTCGATTAAAACCATTCAATCAATAGGGTTATGACAACCCTAACTTACAAAACACCTGTATGATCTGCCAAGAAAAAACCAACCATAGCTTAAGATAGCAGCATGATCCATACAGAACAACAATGGACAAATCAGGTTTAAAAACCTAACTTGTACAATACCACATCACTCTTGATTCGCAAGAAATAGACATAGCATGACATTAGCAGGATCCAGAATAAACAACCAATAGGGATACCGAATCCCTAACATCCAACAGCGACTTCCACTCTCTACTTCTCTCTGAAAACCCACGTATGAAATCCATATATCAGATATAGAACAGGCCATAAACAAACAAACCCTAATAAGGGTAACATGCCGAGACACAGGTCATCCACCAGTAAGGAAGATACCACGCCATCACATTCAGAAGATAAGAAACCCTAATAATTAGGGTT
This sequence comes from Chrysanthemum seticuspe, assembly GCA_019973895.1. Taxonomy (NCBI): domain Eukaryota; kingdom Viridiplantae; phylum Streptophyta; class Magnoliopsida; order Asterales; family Asteraceae; genus Chrysanthemum; species Chrysanthemum seticuspe. The sequence goes on from BPTQ01000004.1 coordinate 135,996,848, forward strand.
TCGACTATAGAGCACAACAACCACATAAACGATTATGGAGAAAGAAATCACCATGATCATTACCCAATAGCATGGCGATTAAATATAAGATCGATTTAAGATATGCATCCAAACCGACAATAAAACCGATCGCCACCAATACAGATTAACCAAACCCTAAAGATAAACGATTACACTAGAATACGTCCAGAAGAGACGGATTAAAGAAAATCGATTTGAAAGTGAGAGATAGTTAGGGTTTTGACAAATCACCAGCCGCCACTCCTATAATTAAGAAACACAAATCACAAGACGTATTGCATTCCCAAGAGAGGGTAGAGATGACGTTTATGAATTGGTTTATGGCCGGAAATTGTACAAAGAGTGGCGGCCAGAATTCACCAGAGAGAGAGAGAAACGATTAAAAAAGGGTGAGATTGTTAATACAAATAAACCGTAAAAACGTTAGTTTATATTTAGCAATCACGTTAAGTTTTGTTGATAATAAATATAAAGTTATCATAAGTATAATTCTAAGAATACATGTTGTTTTGCAAAATATATACATTTGGTTATTTACATATATGTTGTAATAAAAATGTATTGTAATAAAACATGTAATAGGTTGGGTAATAACCATGACCCATAACCCATACCCATAGAGCTAAATTCATAACTCATGACTCATTGCATGAAATCATGTTGGGTATTATTCATGATCTATGACCCAAAGCCCATGACCCAGGACCCAGGACCCATGACCCATTAACTAGGTACAATGTATCTTGTTGGGTATTCATGATCCAAAGTCCATGACCCATGGTCCATAACCCATAACCCACAACCCGATTTGGTATCCAAAATCCGGACTTGACTGACTCAGAGGCCAGATACCTCAATTTACACTGGCAGGATCCCTTGGGTGAGGGATCCGCCGTAACCGGCTTACCTGTAGACATAATGTCTATAAATAATAAGCCATTTCTCTATTGTTTCTCACCCTTCTTCTTAAAACTCTCTCATATATTATCTCACTCTCCTAACCTTAGATCACTTGATCATTCTTGTAGTTCTTCTCTATTTTGTTGTGATTCTCTTTTAGGTCCTTCACGAAGGAGAGATCACATTACTCTACAAGTCATTCAAGAAAGGGTACTTGATTGATTTTCCCATCCACAAGATTTCAGTAGCATATCTTGTATTTCTTGTTTCACATATTTGTTGTGTAATTGTGTAAAGGTTTGGTTCTACCTCGTGGAAGAACTCGATATTTAGCTTTGTACCGGAAAAAGTGTAAGTGGCGTTGTGAGGCTTCTCCGCCGATTTGAAGGAGCTTGTTGACATAGTGCTTGAACTCTCGAGTGGGGTACTCGGGAAGTGAAGTAGGGCAAGGAAGGTGTCCTTTTAGCCGAACCATTGTAAATCACTTGTGTCGCTACTTTCTATTTCTTACTTTACTTGCATTCTTTACTTACTTTATTTATTGTTTGGTACTATCTATTCATTCACAAGTTTTCGCATAAGATTGAATCTAAAGTTTTGAAATCTAAAATAAAATCGGTAAGACTATTCAACCCCCCCTTCTATTTTTCCACAAAGAGTAACGACCATTATTTGTGCCCCTAGTTGACTCGATAACAACAATCAAACTAAGACATACGACATACCCGAGTGTCGTTGAATCAAGGGTAAAACTAACACCTCTCTGGTGTGTGGTTGAGCCAATAACAAGACACACGACGAGTCACCCTTTGGTCTCGTGAAACAAACCGAGCCGCACAGACCTAAATCACTAGACTATACTTAAGATTTACGCATCTCAGAAAACAAATAAACTCACAACTGAGTCGAGAGTCAATCGAGTCTTTATCCGAATCCACCACAACACCTTCTCGGTGTCTTATTGTGGGCTGAGGTTCTAAAACGAGTAACATAAATGCAAGCACCTCTCGGTGTGGTTCTCTTCGATCCGAAAACAAAACAAAACCCAAATCGAGCCAATACTAAATTTTTACATATTATATTCTTAGTTCACTTTGCCACACAATACCAATAACAACAACCAAATTAATCAAACCAAAATCGTGTATGTCGTTCGACTAAAAAAAATCAACATAAATCAAGAACTCTTACAGAGGATGTGAACTAAGATACCAAATACAAAGCGATCCAAATCCGAATCCAGGTGAGACCCTAGCCAAATCTTCACAACAACCCTTAGAAAACTTTTCTTGGTGATAAGATTTTGGTGTGGCCTCTCCTTGTAGCTGAAATCGGTTTATATAGAGGAAGAAGAAGAAAATTTGACCTCCCCTTTCTTGACTTCGATTTGGGAGAGAGCCTTTCTTGGCAAACCTCACTTTCCTTCATTGTTTTCAAGGTTGTCTCATGAGGTGCCTTGGGAGAAGGGATTCAAGAATGGAAGATGAAAATGATGGTTCAAAAGTTGACATGGAAAGCAAATGAAAAACCTCCAAATTTGGATTTGTGCTTTGGGAGAAAACGAAAAAAAAAGAAAAAAGAAAGAAAGAGGTGGGCGACTAGGAGTAGTTTAGGATTAAATTAGGTTTTGTTATTATTATTTATACATTATTTAATGTACCCTGTGTTCCGCTGTGCCGCAATACAGACACGACATTTTGTCTCGAAAAAATGCTCGAAATATATTTTCAGTAATGTTTTTATAAGCGTTAAATAGAAATAAAAATTATTAGCTCAAATTTAATTATTTGTTTTAAGTCGCTATTACTGCCATGTAGGTATGCGTGCAACCTCGTTTCTCAAGATAACCTCTCGTTTTTGAGTTATAATAATCAGTAAACGTCAGAAAATAAATAATTCGTATCTTCTGATAAAACTAAATAATAGTGCTATATAATAGTGTGAAAATTAAGAGTTGTTATAACGACAAATTTTACCGCTTTTTAGATTACTTGCAGACCAGAGCCTCACCAAATGAGCTATTTTTTAGCTTCTATGATTTTGCCAATACAGAGGGTGTTTGTTTAAGCTTCTATAGCATAAGCCGTATTCGGCTTATATAACATAAGCCACAAGTGGATTATTTGACACTTATGGGCTTATATAACATTTTCTATATTACATTTTCAATGTTATATAAGCCCTTAAGTGTCAAAATAAGCCACAAAATTGTGGCTTATGTTATATAAGTCGAACTCATATAAGCTAATAAGCCCATAAATAAGCCGAAACAAACATCCTTATATGCGGCATTGTACTTACAGATATACGACCCATGATTGCTTATATTTGTATTTACGCTTGTACCTATAGATTTTCATATTGTTCAAGATGTACCTAATAACTTTGTTCGATGTAGCTTTTCGACTGTGTTTAAAGTTTTTGAGAACTATAGTCCATCATTGCTTATATTTTATAGTTAACACATATCTTAATTTAGAAAGAAAAAAAATAATTTTTCAACTCATACAATACTATCGTATACAAACGTGCTTAAATAAACGTGAGTTGAAATCATCTTTTATATTTATATAATAAAAGAATTACATCATTTTGGAGTGATTTTGTCAATTCATTCTTATTGAAAAAACAATTGGGCCAATAGGAGAGCTCGATTTCGCCACGTAAGCAAAATCGTGTGATGTGATTGGTTAATAAAAGTCAAAATTAAATTGATTTTGGTCAAACTTTAATAAATTTGGTGGAGAAATTTAGTTGATAAAAAAAAACACATAAAAATATAGGTGTCAAATTTGTGAAAATAAAAACTTAAAAAAAGAGGAGGTAATTAATAAAACTTTAGTGGTTGAGTTTTTAAAAAATTATATGAAGTTAAGTGTAATATTATAATACTCCATATTTTTTAATAACTTTAGATTAAAAAATACAATGTATATGTTGTTTTAAAATAACAACATATAAATTCGCATAAGATTATAAGTATCAAATTTTTACTATATACGTTCAATAATGACTCATTTATTTCATTTTTAAAAGTTTAACCTATGTGGACACGAGTTTACATTTTAAATATAGCTAAATTACTGAAACAGGGAATATAATTATCAAATTGTAAGCACGGGTTACTTTAATATAAAAATAAATATATGCAATTGTACTTATAACAATGACTCGTGTAATTCTTATTTATTTATATAAGGATATCTAGAAACACATTTTTAAAAAACTTTAAGGAGTATACTTTAACTTTATCAACGCTCATTATGTGCTATTAAACTTGCATCATGTGTACAGCATAATATCAGTAGTGAAATTTAAATAACAACATCAACATCTTTTTCAGCTAAATAAAATTAAATCTTAAGTTACTTAACAGAAATTTTTACAAATATTTTACAAAATTCTAATGGATATTAATGCATAATGAAAAACTCGTGTATAAGTGTTAGTTGTACTTATATCACAATTTTCATGGGCAAATTCTTATATGTGTATATACTGAACTAAAATGTTAAAATAAATTTGATTTATGTGTAAACTTCGTGCATGCACGAAACTTATAACTCTATAATTATATGCAATTACTTTTAAAAACACAATATTCAATATTAATACAAAATAATTTTTTTTGTCAAAACCTCGTGCGTGCATGGGTATTATAACTAGTTGTTTGCTATAATAATAACTTTTTGGTAATTTACAAGCTAAGTTATGCAATAATCTAATTTGACATAAAAATAATTAGACTTTTATCTAATATTTCGATGACAAACATCATGATCATATTCAAAGCATACACGATCTGAAAGCAGTATTTTACTTACGAGTAAGAGGTTTTTATTTATTGTTGTGGTAGTTAAAGCATAGACATCAACCGCCATGGATCCAGACGACGGCGCCACCGTCGGAGTCACGAAAAACCAGCACAACCAACCGCTCCTGAACCTCTCTAAACTCCAAACACGCATGAACCATGTTCAACAATTCTTAACTCAATCACTAAACAACAACACACTTATCAATGATCATCAAATGAACCTTGTTTCACAAGAAATCACTGCCGCCATTAACCAAGTCATCGTTAACGGCGCCGCCCTTGTTTCTTTATCCAATGACCCAAAAAAGTCAACCCAGGATAAAGGGTATCCGAAAACTGAGTTTTTAGACGAGGGAACTGTTATTGGCGATTGGGATATTGTGGAGCTTGATGCTGTTGAGTTATTAGCTGAACATTTGCATTTTTGTGATTATTGTGGTAAAGGTTTCAAGCGTGATGCCAATTTGCGAATGCATATGCGTGCTCATGGGAATAAGTTTAAGACCCTTGAAGCATTAGCTAAGCCTCCTCCTGACAAGTTGGTTACGGGTTTGGATGTGGGAGGGAGGACAAGGTTTTCGTGTCCGTTTACTGGCTGTAGTAGGAACAAGTTGCATAACAAGTTTAGGCCGTTGAAATCGGTTATTTGTGTAAAGAATCATTTTAAGAGGAGTCATTGTCCCAAAATGTATTCTTGTAATATATGTCATAAGAAGAATTTCTCTGTTTTGGCTGACTTGAAAAGCCATTTGAAGCATTGTGGTGACACCAAATGGAAGTGTTCCTGTGGGACCAGTTTTACTAGGAAAGATAAGTTGTTTGGGCATATTGCCTTGTTTGAGGGACATATGCCCGCTATGCCCACTGATTTTGTCACGGTTGTGGAAGATGATGATGATAAGAAGGCGAAAGGGGTAGTGGTGGAACAGGTGTGTGAACCGGCGGCACCATTGCTTGTGGAAGATGGAATGGAATGGGTCGATAATGATATGATTTTTGATGGCTTAGGTTCAATTGATGATGATTTTTGCATACAGGATATGCTTGCTGCCGGTACCAGTGATGATGTAGATTGGAATTTGTAGGCATGTTGCAAGATCAGGTATATGTGCTAGATTGCCTTGCATGTGTGTTATATATATGGCTATTGTGATGACTGTTTGTTTTGTTGTCTTTTGGATTCAGCTGTAGTTGATGCTACATGATTTCCTTTCGTATAAATTTAAATAAAGTTAGGTTATTTATGATACTTTTTATTTCTTTTATAATTTGACAAGTTAATATATAATGTTAAATTTGTTGTGATCATGATCCAGTTATTTTCTCTACTGTTGTTTTGCTAATGTCAATCAGTTTGATGTTTATCTATGAAATATGAAGCAGAACCTGTAAGAATTAAGATTTTGTACCTTTTTAATAGTTCATACATCGCCCTTAATCTAGATGTGGCGAGATTGGCGTTTTAGGTATCAGGTAAAACAGGTGGGATTGAAATGCACTGTGTACACTTCTTTGTCCGTTTTTATATAAAGTGTAAATAATCAGTGCGTCAACTAGATATTTGAATAAAATGATATGAAAGGCTTTACACGTTGAGAATAAACACTTTACACAAGGTAACCTTTAACTCATTCGACCCATTTCCCTTTTAGCTAATTGTTTTAATTTAGCTCGTGTAACTTGTTTGATGTAAAACGCGCCCTTAGTTGACAATTTCTTAAACTAATGAGTCGAAATTGGCATTCCATCTATAGAACGCTGCGTTTGACTAAACTTCCAGCAATGTGGAATGAAGGTTGTAGGCCGTATGCCAAAAGTGTGGCTCAATCTTTTTATTTCCAACTTATGACTTTTAAGATCACTGTAATAATCAAGAAAGCTCATAATTTGATAACGATAGTGTCAAAAGAGTTGCGTAGTACACTATTTAAAGTAGGTGGGCCGTGGGCGCATATATGGTGGTATATCATATAGGTATCAATTAGACATGTCATGGGTAACCGGTGTAATGGGTCTATTGGGTTGGGTAACTTGGTTTACCTTCTGAACATTAGTATGTTAGGCCACTCAGGTATCCTGTTATGTTTTTTGCCAAAAAAATATAGAATAACAAAATGCCGTTAAATTTGAATTTTTTGTAAGAATCAGAGCTGTAAATGATTAAAAATATCCTAAAAAGCTACTAAAATATGCATTAAAACTCCACATATATAGAATATAATAAATAGATCGACGGTTATATTTTTCATATTACAACTCTGGTTGTTATAAAGGCTGTAAATATACAGGTATTGCATCAAATGTAATTTTTGGGCAAGCTTTTTTGTCAAAATTGGCATAAAAGACATTAAATTGATGCTTGGGTAGCCTCTAAAGTTCTTTTGACAATTAGGTCCTCATTGAAAACTTTTTAGTACTTGGGTCGCTTATCCATGCAATGCAGTTTTTTAGTATAATTATTTAATTATGTCATTGGCTACTTTGAATCCGCTTAACCTATTTCCTTTCTAGTGATGCTTTTTCCGGGTTTGATTGTTTAGCAATAAGGGCCTAAAATAAATACCAATCTGTGTCCAGTTTTCACTCAAATAGATTTAGATTAAGAACGCATAGAGATTTATAAGGTCTTAAGTTCAAAGTTCAAAGTAGCAGAATGTCTATCACTGATTTATGTGATGTGTTTTTTCATCGAGACACATTTCAAAAAGTTTAGAGTTGTTTGTTTATTCCACGGCAATAGAATTGTTCTATATCCATACTTAGTATCTATGTCTAAACAGCGGAAGTTCAATGAATTTTTTAATAGTTAATCCTCGTTTAGGAACAAGTTTGTTCCAGAGCAATGGATATTTTAGTAAGTTAAACCTAGGTTTAGGTAAATTGGTTGTCTCAGGGCAGTCATTTAAGGGATTGGGTATTAGAACCTACTCACTTAGTGATAACAATATAAGTCTTGGAGCAGAATATTAAGTCGTCAATAATTAGATTTTCATAATGAAGCAAAAGGAAACAACGAAATGGTGTTTAGTATCACATGTGATTAAAAGAACGTGTTGTTTTCTAAATATGGACGAAACAATAGATTGTCACTCTTCTTAGTATATGTGCGAGTGATTGACAAAGTCTGATGTATATACTTGATTGTATAAGTTTGTTATGTGATGGCCGTGTCCAGGGACGGACCCAGGATTTTTAAGAGCGCGTTGTACAAAAGAAATGTTGATATAACTAAAGTTACACAATAAGAAACGAAAGTAGCAAATTTTTTTTGGGGGTTGCACATACCACAAAAACGGCAGTTTGAAATCTTTTTACACTTCAAAATCAGGTGTAGCCCGTGCCATACCCGGCATACATGTGGGTCCGTCCATGGCCGTGTCGCCTAATGCTTTCCAGCTAGTTTGTTGATGGCATTAAGTATGGGATGAGTGTTCAAGTACGTTCGTAAATGCACTATGGTATGGAATGAGTGTTCACAAATTCTTAGCATGAATTAGATTGTAATGTGAAACTAAACCTAAGGTGTTAAAGCAATTAGGACACAACTGACATGATTTGTACACTTACCATTTTTCCATTGGACACACCCAGTTATTTGTTGTATATTTTCGTTTCATATGCTCAAGTGGGTATCAAGTAAGAAAAAGTTGTGCACCCTCCTACAACTTAAATGGGCCGAAGTAGTCGAGCTAAAATGTGTTTAGTGGAATGTTCAGATTTGATATACTACTCGTGCAGTGGACAAAAGGTTCCAGAAATAATACTGTGGCTAGAATGATATCTATGATCCTTAACTAGTATAACCGACCTGCTGATGTTAATATAATGATATCATGGCTTATTTTGTGTTGTTATTGCTTCTTCAAGCAAATTCTTTTGACAATATTTACAACATTGTCGCTAAAGGTTTATAACCTGGTAATATGGTATGAGTTTTTTTACCGATTAGTTCTTAAAAGTTTATTTACCATTGCACGGCTTGTTTAATAATATTGATTATTGTACGGTATTTCTTTTTTATTTATATTAACACTAGTTGGATACCCGCGCACAACGGCGGCGATAAATATAGTTATATTATAAAATAGCAAATGAATTGTTAGCCCAACTCTTCCTGAAATTTCCTACATGCTTAGTGAATTCGTTTCACAACACTCCGAATATATATGTGTTAGTTGTATGTGTTTGCTTGGGTTTTCCGTAGCTTTCCTGTGACATCATTATTTCCGCACATATAAAGACCCTCACAATTTCTTACTCGTCAAACACTCCATCAAAAGTATATAATTTTGATGAATCAAGATTGTATTAATTGAAATAAAGGTTAATTGTAAAAATATGAATTAAAATAAAAATAAATCCACTAAAAATATTCTAAAAAACTAAAAACTCATAAAAATATATCAAAACGGATGTTGAATTAAATAGCACAAAATTTAAAAAAAATATTGAAATTAGATTAAATATATAAATAAATAAAAAGATATTTCAATTTGAAAATAAAGGTGATTTTTTAGTTGAGAAATGACACATGTCACCTCATGATTAGCGCTCTTTATCTTAATTTAAGGTTATGAGTTAGGCTTTGAGTTAGGGTTGGTTTATCCGTGCATTATAATATAGTATAGATTCCCAAAATTTCCTACCCGTTTTGTGAATATATATATATATATATATATATATATATATATATATATATATATATATATATATATATATATATATATATAGAGTTAGGATCAAATAAGAAGAATAATTAAAATAGGAAGGATAAGAAGAAACCACAACCACATATTTTAGATGCACCTAAAAAAGTGGATGCATGTCCCTTCAAATTTTCCCTCCTTATTCAAATTGTGTGGCTAGAATTACTTCTTACCCTTCTTATTTTAATTAATCTTCTTACTAGATCTCTTCCCTATATATATATATATGAGGATATATTGGCTATAATTTTTGTAGACAATTGACTATAATCCGTCATAAAAAATATACTAGTTATGAATCAGGGACCCACAAAAAGAATCAGGGACCTGCATTTATAGTACAAAATTGTAGCTAATATATTACACACACACACACACACACACACACACACACACACACACACACACACACACACACACATATATATATATATATATATAATCCGGATCGATTGAAAAGGTTTTTATTTTGAGAAGATTGAGAAGGTTTTCAAAAACGATAGATTTTTAACTTTGATTCATGTTTTTCAAGCGTAAAACTCATTTTAATGTGATTAAAATTCAAAATGTGTAAAATTGTTTTTGAATCAATGTTAAAAATCTCTCGATTTTGCGATATATGTAGAATACTGAATCATATGTACAAATTTAATGAATCATCATCATAACTCGATTTTAACAATGATTTGTGAATCAAATTTGTGATTTATAGATTCGATTCACCATAAAATGATGTTTACTTGTAAATCAAACAAAAAACATGAATCAATTTGCTCAAACAAAGATTTCTCAATTTTCTCAAAATAAAAACATTCTCAACAGAACCGGAGCCTATATATATATATATATATATATATATATATATATATATATATATATATATATATATATATATATATATATATATATATATATAGGGTTAATGTGAGATCAAACTTAAAGTTGTAAAAATAAGATCAAATCTAAAAAACCACTAAAACATTTATAAATAATAATTTTAGCAATCATACACAAAAAAAATAATATTTTAATGCAAATTAACTAATAACCAAATGATCCATGAGTTTGGATTAGTGATACACATTACACTAATAAATATTCCAAAACATGATACACATATAAAAACTTGATACACATTAAACTTCTAATCAAAGTGTATCACCTAGGTTTCGTAAATTTTAAAAAGAAATCTATCGAAACTTTAACAATTTTAGTTGTAGTAAATAAAAAAATTATTTTTATTGTAAGGAGAGTATCTCTTGTCAAATTTTAGTTCGATCTCATTTTAACAACTTTAAGATTGATCTTATTTGATCTAGATTATATATATATATATATATATATATATATATATATATATATAGTGAGGATCACGTGCGGATATTTTTTTTTAGTGCGGATGTACCTCATCCGTTGATCTTTTTTCATTTAGCGGCTGAGATTTGACCAAATTCATCCCTTTTTTCTCTCCGTATCTTTTTATTTTTATTAGAATATTCTATTTCCTTATTTTTCTCAGCTTTTTTTATTTAAATTTTTTATCGAATGGAATTACTTGATCAGTATTCTCGTATCGGTCCTGATCTATCGTTAAAAAACGCTGTTGAAGGTATTCTCTATCATTAAAAAACGCTGTTGAAGGTATTTTTATGATAGTTATTATGATATTAAGGTTTTTATTATGATTTTGAGGATAGTTACTCTGATATTGCTATTGTTATTCTGAGTATTAGTACATTTACACTTTAATGTTTCTATCGTTAGTATGATAGTTATTCTGATATTAAGTTTGTTATTCTGATATTAGGATAGTTATTCTGATATTAAGTTTGTTCTGCTGATATGAGGATAGTTATTCTGATATTAATGTTATTTTTGTATCTTTTATCAATATCCTTAATATGACTGTTATTCTGATATTAATTCTTTATTTCTGATATGTGTATAGTTATTCTGATATTAATAACGTTAATATGATAGTTATTGTGATATTAAGCTTTTTTTCTTATTATGCGTTTTAAAACCGTTTTATATATGGATAGTTATTCTGATATCAATAACCTTTATATGATAGTTATTCTGATATTAAATCTGGTAATATCATATAATGATAGTTATTGTGATATTAAATCTGGTAATATCATATAATGATAGTTATTCTGATATCAACATATTAATAACGTTAATTTGTTGATAGTTATTCTGATATTAAAATAGCAAGTGGATACGCGTGCATGTCTAAGCCATCCTTCCATGATAGTTATTCTGATATCAATAACCTTTATATGATAGTTATTCTGATATTAAACCTGTTAATATCATATAAGGATAGTTATATCAAGAATTTTATACTCTTGATATAAGGATAGTTATTCTGATACTTGAATTTGTAATATCATATAAGTGTACTTATTGTGATATTAATCTTTTTTGTTATTGTCATATACTTCTAAACATACAATTTCAAACAAAAAATTATTATGGCTTGTTGTCCCCCCCATTCCGTTGAAGATATGCAAATGTACGTTAAAAAACAATGCGAAGAAGATGACGTGGCTCGAAAAAACGCTATTATAGACGTTATCAATTTGTTTGAGCAGGCAAGGGTAGAGAAGCAACGTATGAGGGAAGAGTACACGATTTGCAATGATATTACGCTTGAATGAAAATCCGTGATTTAAAAGTTTTTGATGGATGAAGACAACAAAGATGACAATATTTCTGATATTTTGTGGGTGTGTGTTCGACAAATACAGAACAACATCAATACCAAAATCAGTTGGAGCTATCGGGAGAACAAAACTGATGGTGTAGCTGCATCAAGTTCGTCTGCTAGACTAGGAAGATTTGGCTCGCATTGAGGAATATGCCGGTTATCGGTCTCCTTTAGGAAGAATAGGATTTATGATTTATGTATTTCGTATTGTTAATTTTGTTTAATTAGTATTAACAGCAGTAGTAACATTTGTTGCAGTAGGAGTAATGTTTTTTTTTTGGAGTAACACTTGTTTTCTAAGATAGTTATTCTGATATTTAAAACTGGAATATTATTTTAATAAAACATTTTGTTCAAGTTTATTTTATTTGTGATGTTTAATGATTTTAATATGATAGTTATTGTGATATTAAAGCTTTGCGAAAAAGATATTCTGATATTAAAGCTGTGTATATCATTCAAGTATAGTTCTTGTGATTGGTAAGAAAATAGTTGTTGAATGATAGTTATTTTGATATTAAAACTGTTAATATCATTGAATGATAGTTATTGTGATATTTATCTAAATAGTTGTTCAAGGTAGTTGACGCAGCAGTAGAAATAATTTCTGCAGCAGTAGTAAGTTGTTGCAGCAGTAGTAGCACTTTTTGAGATGCTATTAATATATCTTTCAAGGATAGTCATATTGAGATGCTATTAATAAAATTTGTTGTTGCAGTAGCACTTTCAAGTATAGTTACTGTGATATTTTAAGTAAAGTTGAGTTTTCTATGTTTTGTTTTTTTTAGGTGATTCAATGAGACAAAATTGTGCAAGCAATGAGTTTGTTGAAGATGAAAATTTGTCAGCTGATGTTAATTTTGAAGAGAATGAAGAAGTAAATTCACCAGATTTTTTTACATCAACTTCAATGCTTATTAAACCTGTTGTTGTTAAAACTCTTGTACCAGTGGAAGGTACTTTGTTTGATAGTGTTGAAGAAGCTTATAAAGCATACAAAGATTATGCTGCTGAAGCTGGTTTTATTGTTCGTAGAGGCCATCAAACTAACGATGGAGGTATTGTTATGAATAAGGAATTTCTTTGCAGTAAAGAAGGTACCAAGAAAGTTAAAGTTAAAGAATTTGATAGTTTAAAAGATAATTGTGATGCTAAGTCTGTAAAGAGAATAAGATCAGAGTTTAGGACAAATTGCAAAGCTAGAATTTATGTTGTCAGATCTGGTGAAAAGTATAGGGTTAAAAATTTTGCTGAAGTGCACAATCATGGTTTTTTTACTGCTGAGGATAGACATTTGCAAAAGTCTCATAGGTCTATGAGTTTGGCGCATCAGTATTTTGCTATTAAGGCTTCGAACTTAAACATCGGTCCTTGTATGTCATTCAATTTTATCGCAGAGCTTTTGGGAGGATATGAAAATGTTGGTGCTACTAAGATTGATTTTAAGAATATGAGTCGTGACATTTATAGCTATATTGGTAAATATGATGCTCAAATGATTATTGACAAGTTTAGTATTTTGAAAGAAAGAGATGAAATTTTTACGTTCGAGTTTAAGACTAACACCGATGGTCAGCAGTGTTGTAAATATCGCTTGGCGGTCCCTCGGCGGTCCCTCGGCAGTCGACCACCGCCAAGCGCCATATCGGTCTTGGCGGCGATATATCAGTGATATAACGGAGACCCTAAATTATAAAGAAATTAATTTTTTTATAGGTATTTATATATTGTATATACATATTTATAAATATTTATTAGTTTTATTGTTATATTTAATATTTTTAATTATATATTTTATATAAATATTACAAATTTTACATTGTATATGCATTTAGTTATGTATTTCCCACTCTTAATCGATATTTGACCGATATTCCGATATTTGACCGATATTTGACCGATATTTAACCGATATGACCGATATAACCGATATTGACCGATATTTGACCGATATTGACCAACCGATAAATTTGACCGATAAGTGAAATATCGTATCGGTGGACCGCCGATAAGCGACATATCACTGATATATCGGCCGCCAAGACCGATATTTACAACACTTGGTCAGTTAAGTTGTTTGTTTTGGTCGGATGATACAAGTAAAAGGAATTATGAAGCTTTTGGTGATGTTCTTTCTTTTGATGCTACATACAAAACCAATATGTAAGTTTTATTTTTCTTTCTTTTATTCTTATTTATTTATTTTTTGTATTTTTATATATAATATAAATTTATATATATATATATATATATATATATATATATATATATATATATATATATATATATATATATATATATATATATATATATTCCTTTTTTAGGTACAATATGGTTTTTGTGCCTTTTACGGGTGTTGATAATCATCAAAAATGTGTAATTTTTGCTTGTGGTTTACTTTCGAAAGAAGATGTTGTTTCATATAAGTGGCTACTGCAAGCTTTTCTTAACACTCATATTAAGGAGCCGTACATTGTTTTAACAGATCAAGATCCTTCAATGTTAATAGCTATACCAGATATGTTTAAAACTGCTAAACATCGGCTTTGTATGTGGCATATAATGAATAAACTTCCTACCAAGGTATTTATATATATAATTTTTTTTTAGTTATTATTATTATTATTATTATTATTATTATTATTATTATTATTATTATTATTATTATTATTATTATTATTATTATTATTATTATTATTATTATTATTATTATTATTATTATTATTTTTATTATTATTATTATTATTATTATTATTATTATTATTATTATTATTCTTCTTCTTATTATTATTTTTTATATAGATCGGTTCTAGTATATGTGAAGAAGGAGGATTTAAGAAACGTCTATGTTCTCTTGTATGGAGGGAAAGCGATAAACCTGTTGAATTTGTTCAGAAATGGGAAGCTTTATTGGATGAATTTGATTTAGATAAGCATAAATGGTTGAATGATATGTTTAACATAAAAGAACTTTGGATCCCTGCTTATTTTAGAGATATCCCAATGAGTGGTTTGATGAAAACTACTTCACGATCTGAAAGTGAAAACTATTTTTTTGGTCATAATTCTAATTGGAGTTCTACTCTAGTTCATTTTCTTTTTCGTTATGAAAGTGCCTTAGATCAACAAAGGAATAATCAACGTGTTCTTGATAATAATTCAAGAATTAATAGACCTTCATTGAAAACCAATCATTTAGTTGAACAACATGCTGCAGAATTTTATACTCTTGAAGATATGTTTAACATAAAAGAAATTTTAATAGACCTTCTATGTGGTTCAGGCTGAGATTGTTGCTTCTATTGAGAGTTGTACTGGGTCTATGAAAAACTTGGGTTATGTAAAAGACATTGATAAAGAGTGGTTTGGAGAGTTTAAGGTATTGTCTTTTTTAAATAAATAAGTATTGTGAAGATTTTTTTTTTAAATTCATTATAAATTGCAGTTAATTTTTTCATTTACTTTTTTCAGGTTGATTATGATGAAGGAACTCGTTCAGTTAACTGTTCTTGTCTACATTTTGAAAGACGTGGTCTGTTATGTCGTCATGCTTTTTATACTCTTAGAGCATATGGTATTAACAGGATTCCAAAACAATATCTTTTAAGACGTTGGAAAAAAGAAGCTGTTGTTTTACCTCTTCTTGGATCTTCTTTTAAAGCAAATGGATCTTCAGGTAGTTGTATTTCTAAAATTTATTCTAAAGTGAATTCGATAATCAATCATTGCGGATATGATGAAGAAAAACTGGGTATATTTTTTGAAAGATTAAGCATCTATGAATCTGGATTGGAATCATCAACTGTTGCACAGTCTTCAGGAAATAAAGAGGATAGTATATCATCTATGATTGGTATTCCTAAACCTGCTGCTCTTGATGTTTTTCCTCCTGATATTGGATCAAATAAGGGTGGTGTTACTGGTGCAAGATATAAACCTTCTAATAATGACATCAGATTTAAAGATCCTAAAGAATGTGGGAAAAATTTGAGAAAGTGTAGAATCTGTAACATATTAACAGATCATGATTTCAGGAATTGTCCAAAGAATCCAGACAGGAAACTTCTCAGTGCTAAGAAAGACATTAAGAAGTCGAAACGAAACGGAAAGAAAGTTAAAAGGAAATCAAATAATGCTAATGCTGAGCACGGTACTGAAGAATTTAACTTTAAGGAGTAAGTTAACTTATCGTGTCTGCGTCGGTTTTGTTAAGATTTGAATCTGCATTATTTTTTATTTTTTATTTTTTTTAAAGCTATAAAGTCAAATTGATGTACTGTGATATTATCAATGTTATTTCTTTTTTATTGTTTTCATTATTTATTTTCATTTTGTTAAGTAGTAATGTTGATTAAATATTTTATTTTTAAAGGTTATAAAGTGAAATTCATACTGTGATATTAAAAAATTATGTACTGCGATATTAAAAAATTATGTACTGTGATATTAAAAAATTATGTGATTTTTTGTTTTAAAATTAATTCATTAAACCATTTTAACACAAAATATGAGTTTTATTCAATATGTTATATCACAATATTTAAATTAACAATATTCTGATTAGAAAAAGTTAATTCTAGTAAATTTTATTCAATATGTGATATCACAATATTTACATGATTAATGTTATTATTTTATTAAATATCACACTAGATAAAAAAAAAATTAAAATACATAGCCGATGGTTACACCATATCATTAATATTACAAAGTTAAAAGCATCTCTTTTTCCGTCTATATAATGGATTCAAACAATCTCAACGTTGTGTATGACTTGTTTGTGGGACAAAATGTTTAAAATTTCGTCACGCACCAAGCCCATCTTCATCAAGTGTCCAAAGTTATCATTGCTTGCGATGTCACCATGTTTCTTTTGACAATGTCGTTGGTTGCAACATACAGTCTTTTTTTTTTTAGTCCGCCCGGATCAAAAATCTGGTTACTATTTTTGACAAGAAACTTAGCTTTTATTTTAAAATCAATTTGGTTATTCCACCAATAATCTCCACTATGGTAAGTAACGCATATGTCAAATTGTCTTTCAATCGTGATCTCAGAGGTTCCGAAGTCTTGAGGGTGAAGTCCTTTCTTTCCAGGTTTAAAAACGAAAGAACTTTCCCTAGCATTGGGAAAATCGGGAAGTGATACGTGGACCATTCCAATGAATGTGTTTCTAGGGAACAAGTGGGGAACGTTGAGATAGGTGTTTAGGCAAGAATATGATTCATCGAGGTTTACTAAGGGAGAAGGTTCGGGAGCCACCCCAGCATGTCCTGGTATCGCATACACCTTTTCAAGCTTTTTAGGTGTATTTTTCTTTGCGATTTCACCACGGATGCTCGACATGAAGTTATTAGCTAGGCCCAAGAAAGTGTCATGAGTTATTCGCATTTGAGCTTCGAGGCGTTTTATTTCCTCTTCTTGCTTGTAGACAAATGTCAACATAATGTCCTCAAATTCATCCTGCCTGGATTTTCTTGGGATCAAAAATTCCTTGACCGCATTCGTGTGTTCATCAGCACGCGTGGTTACTCCTATTAATGCTTTCACTTGGGCCTCCATACTCATAATTGCTTGTGCTCGGGAAGTTGACCCGTGTTCATGAACAACTGGAATTTCCCAACCTTCCTCTTCATATTGGGCAAGGTCCTCAATAACCTCCCAGCATGCCTCAGCATCAAGGTTACTTAGTCTTCCACCGGAGGCATAATCAATGGTTTGTTGGAGAGAGAGATTGACATGATCATAAAAGATTTGGACTTGGAGCCAAAGATCAATGCCGTGATGAGGAACTTTATGAAGTAAGTCCTTGAATCGGGTCCATGCTTCGTAGAAAGATTCACCTTGACGTTGTTGGAACATCAAGATGTCATTCCTAAGCTTAGTGGTTCTCCCCGGTGGGAAAAATTGAGCAAGGAAGCGAGAAGTAAGATCATCCCAACTTGAGATGGAGCCGGCGGGAAGTCGTTCAAGCCAATTACTAGCTTGGTCCCGTAGAGAGAATTGGAAGAGACGCAGGCGCGTGGTCTCCCGAGTAGTAGCATCAAGGTCGATGGAATCGACGATTTTGAGGAAATCCCTCAGATGCTGATTTGGATCTTCGGAACAAAGTCCATGGAATGCACATCCGTTTTGCACCAACCGGATGGTGTCGGATCGCAGGGCCGTAGTTTGGGCTTGGTCGGGAAGCTCAATGGTGTTCCTATAGCCTAGGTGGCTTGGTCTCGAGTATTCACCAAGAGTACGGGCTCTTGGCGGGTCATTTGGTGGTGGGTTGATGAATGGTAGTGGGTTATCACCTTCCATAATGAAAAGTGATGAGGTTACGAACAAAGGTCACGAAGAAGGGGGATAGACTAAGAGAAATCTAAAAATAAGAAAAAAGTTTACTTGATAGGAATCAAGCAAAGAAACCTAAACGAGGTGGACTACTAACTAGCTATTCTATTCCCCGGCAGCGGCGCCAAAAACTTGATAACGCTACACGCGTCGTTCGGGGTCAAAGGAACTTCCTTTTCTTCGAGCAAGTTTTATAACACATTATCATCTCATTAGCCATCTTTATGGTTGGGGGGTTTAGGTTATGGGCTCTAAGCATGGAAAGGTAAAAAGTATTTTATATTTTTCTATTTTTTTATTAGAAGGAGTTGGAATTGGAATCGCATCATTGAGGGATGATCGTAAGGATAAGGGGATCTCTTGCTATAGTTATGGGCACCGAATGGGATTAATGATGTGATGTTGCTAATCCAAGTGATGGATCCCACAATATTTTGAACGAGCTTCTTTTCCTTCAAGGAAACTGGGGCTTGCTGCGCACATCGCAATAGTTCAAAAACCGCGGCGACGGCCCCTTATCTTATCGATCAATCATCAGGTGGAGCAAATCCAAGAAACGAACTAAGGATAGTTCATTTGAAAAAAGAATAAAAATCTAAAGAGAATCAGATAGGGGGAAGAAGCACTG
>BPTQ01000004.1:136016221-136023721 GCA_019973895.1 Chrysanthemum seticuspe
GTTTCATACTTCCTAAGCAAACACACAAATAAATTAGCCGGACATGGAGAACATGCAAGCATACACACAAATAATCAAAGACATAATTGAATTAATGAAGTAAAGACTTATCTTGATGCAAGATAGGGTTTAAAACCCTAAAATACTGTACAAGACACCTTAGGTTCGGTTTTAGGTTTTTACTCCAAAGACTCTCCACACAAAGACTGAAAAATTCGGATTCTATATATAAGATTACAATTGCGACGGCGTCACCTTATGTTTAGTGACGCCGTCGTGTCGCCGCCATTAGGGTTTCGTCTTGGCCACGTTAATCTTGCGACGGCGTCACCTTATGTCCGTGACGCCGTCCTCTTCAGCTTCTGACGTCGTCTGGATTGCATCTAGGCCGTCTGAGTAGCGACGGCCTACTCTTTCACCACTAGACGCCGTCTCTTGAAAATACGAGTTTTGGGTTCTGGCCCGTCACAATAATTTTGGGACGGCGTCGCCAATAGCACCTGACGCCGTCGCCTTCTAACTTCAGCAACTGTGAGTGCCTCGATTTCGACTTTGGCCATTTTCTTCATATATTCGCGCCTTTTCGTCCAAATAAGTGCCATTCCAGCATTTTGCCTTCACGAGACCTAAAAAGTGAAAAGGAACGATATTAAGCAATAACGGATACAAAAGTGATCAAATAAGGACTTAAACGACCCCTCAAAATGGTACCTTTTAAAACCTTATCATTAGCATTCCAGGAGTGCAAGAAGAACAACCAAGAGCTTCTCAATCTATTATAGATCCTAAGGATAAAGGAAAAGGTAAATTGGTAGAGACAAAGAAGAAAAAGAAACCTACTTTAGCACAGATAAGGGCTGCTCAAGTTGCTATGAATGAGGAAGCAGTTAGAAAGTTACAAGCTGAATTAAATGCTGAAGTTGTTAATGAAGAGGCTATGAATGAAGAAGCAGCTAGGAAATTACAAGAATTGAATGCTGAAGCTGCTGTACCATTGAAGTCACCTATTCCTGTTTCTGCTTTACCAAGAAGACCAAATCTTGCTAAACAAAGGAATGCAATGATGGCATATTTGAAAGGTCAAGGGTATATTGGATTGAATAAGTTAAATTATGTTGAGATGAAAGGTTTGTATGAAGCTGTTAGAGAAGATTATCATAAACAAGTTGACAGTATCAAAGACTATAAAGATGATGATGCTCAGAAAGAAGATGAAAGAAAAGAAAGCTTAAAAAGAAAAAGATCAACTGAAGTTGAAGACACACAGCCATCAAAGAAAGTTGAGTTAAGGTCTGATACTGATGATGAGCTAAGGAATTACTTAAGAGTAGTAGAATTTGAGTATTCTAAAGATGATGCTGATATGAAGATGAACAAATCTCCAATAACTACTTTTGAAGTTGTAGAGTCAAAGGATGGAAGTTATCTGATGTTTCACAGAGAAGATGAAAGCTTCAGGGTGTTCAACATGCTATGGGATCTATTGCACATAATAGATAGGGTGGATTTATTTCATTTATATCATTTGGTGCGAGATTATTTTGAACATAATACATCAGAAGGAGTTGGTTTAGTCTTGCTTGGGGATCTCACAACTATTTGGGAAACTGAAGAACAAAGCACTGCTGAGATTTGGAAAAACCAAGAAGAATGGGAGATTATTAGCTGGAGATTCTTTGAAGAATCTGGAGTACATGTTCTAGAGTTAGAAGATGAGACTATGATTCACATGCTAGCAGATAGAAGATATCCACTTACAGCAGATCTTATGAGAAGAATGCTAGAGCATGGAATGGAAGTTGAAGAAGATAATGAAATTGCTCTTATGGTCATCAAATTGTTTATCAGGTGGACTACTATGGCTGATGATGATGAATAACTGGTATGAATTTTAATTGAATAAATTATTTTTGAAATATCAGTACTTTATTCAAAGTACTGCTGATCAAACAGTATTTTCATCAAAGTACTGCTGGCAGCATTAAACCAGTTAATGATTTTGAAAAACTTTTGTTAAGTGACAAATATTTTGAAACAAAGGTTAAAAGAAATAAATGGTTTTTGAGATGGTAACACCAATAGGTTATCAATCCACCATGGTTACAAAAGGATTGGCTAATCCATGAGCAAACGGCTCTGGTAAAGATATCTCAAATCCGTTTTATAGATGACAACTTGCTAATAAGTTGGATGGTAATCAACTCACCATATCAGTAAATGTGAAGAGTTGGCTAGCCCACAAGAAAATGGCTTGTGGTAAAGGCCGTGGAAAAACCATTATTTGGTAATTAGTTCACCATAGATGAAAGAACTAACTAGTCCAAAAGGGTACAGCTTTTGGTAAAGACAAATCAAATCTGTTGATAGCTGATGATTTGCTAAAAATCATATGGTTATCAATGTACCATGATCTTACACATCAAAATATTTGGCTACTCCAGAGTTAATGGCTTTGGTAAAGAGACATCAAATCCATTAAAATTTCAATGATTCACCTCTCACAGGAGTTTACACACCTGGATGTGATGAGAATAGACTGAAACTTAAAACTGAATTAATGTACAAACTGTCTTATGTTGCTGAAAAGATGGAGCTTGCTGAATGATGCTGAAAAGAGATTACTGATCAAGGATGATGTAAAGAATAATTTATAAAGAATACTTTGATAATAATGATATAAGAACATAGTCTACAAAGATACAATCCAAAGACAAAGACACAATCTTTCCTTGAAGATGGAGCTGTTAAAGATAAGTTTACAAAGGAACTTGAAGTCAAGCAAGTAGAATTCAAGTTAGGGGAGGATGGTTGGGATATGAAAGTGCTGAAGAATGTTAAAGTACTGAAGATTGACAAAGTACTGGAAAAAGTCAAAGTACTGCTAAAGAAGAAGTCAAAGTACTGTTTTCGAAGTCAAAGTACTGCAAAGCTAAAGAACTGCTATATTTGTTTATGGAAAGCTTTGTTTATTCTAGAATATTCTTTGTTTAGATTACTTGTCGTACAAGGATACAAATTGTAAACCGACTAGGGTTATCCTTGAGCCTATAAAAGGACCCCTAGATTGGCATTAGAAGTATGAGTTTTTAGATAAGAGTTTTAGAATCCTAAAGTACGATTATTATTAGAGTTTTAGAGTTGTTAAAGAGCCTGCATAACAAGCAGATTTAGAGTTATTAATAAAAGTTAAAGTTATATTCTTCTTATATTTGTTAAGTAAATTCCGCGTACTTAATAAAGATTACTCAGTGTTTCATTGTTAATAACTTAGGATTTATCCGAAGTTATTAAACCCTTAACAAGCTATTTAAGTTAGTTTGGTTAGAGTACATCGATCCAACATTTTGTTTAACAGTAATTTGACTTTTTTTTAAATCAATTTACTATTGTTATTGTTATAATCACATGTCTTAAACCTCCTTTTAATCAGTTACCGTCATGCAATTGCATTCTACCTGACTACCATATAAGTACTGGATACTTGTGTTGGAGCTGTATTGTTTATTTTGTTTACCACTCTACCTACTCCAGACTGCAGGAATGACGCTTATCTGGGAAATATAGAGAAGCTCTGGAGCGTTATAGTAATGCTATAATGCAAAGTGTAGAATCAAGACATTTCACTGCTATATGTTTATGCAATCGTGCTACTGCACACCAAGCTTTGGGTAAAGTCATTGACGCAATTGCAAGTTGTAATCTTTAAGACTCGATGAAAGACGACTTTGAGTGGTAACTTGAAACTAAAGTCATATATTTCTATATTGGAGCTTTAATGTGGATAGCTGGTGACAGACTCTGCCTGAGAAAAGAAGGAACACTCTTACCGGTTCAAAAATGACCTGGATAAGCCTTTTGTGTGTAAACCTGTAATCGTGTTCCTATTCTATATCTGCCCCAACCTTTTTTGACTAAATACTACAAAAAGGTTGCAAGGGTACGTAGATAGTTTTGTGCAATTTGTAATTTTGCATGCAGAGACCAGAACTTTCAACATATGAAGGGTTTTATTACTTTCAACTATATACTTGAGCATTTTAAATCTATGTTTATTTGGTATAGATGATATATCTATGTGATGGCAAAGCCGTTGTGTTCTTATTGACTCCTAGATGTCAAGTTCGTTTCTCTTCCTTTTCTTGTAGATACATCTATTTCTTACCAAAAAATAACTTGCAAATATAATATACCAATCTAATGTCCTGTATATCGAATATTTTAATTCACATAATCTTTCATACAAGCTCGCTGAAAACAAATACGTTAACGTGACTAACAAGGAATTTCAAGCTGTTCAATTGGGTTATAAAGGTCATGGATATTTGCATTATATGGGTCTGGATGAGCTTGTCCACATCATAGAAGAATTGCCAGACAACATGGATTGGAGAAAGTAAGGCGCTGTGACTGAAGTTAGAGGTCAAGCCAGATGCGGTATAAAATCTGTTAACTAGATTTGGTAACATGGTTGGGTAGGATAACGAGTCAAATTGGGTTAGCCTAAAGCAAGTCATCTTTTAGTATGGTCGCAATGGTCCGTGCAGGTTGGGTTGACGCACAAATACTATCTTTGAAATGATTCTTACAAATTGAATGGTGCATTTTTGGCAAGTATAAAAACAATATTATAAGTATGATAATCGATCTACTGGTAAATCCTTTTAATAGAAATCCTTAGGAAGTTGTGTGCATTAAAAAATATACATTCAGAAACATTTAACTTGATGTGTTACCATTTAGGGGGTGTCTGTTAGTGTAATTTGGCGCCTTATGGTTCAAATTTGCAGTATCATGCTTTAATCTTTATTTACCCTTTTATCATTCTCTCTGTTATGCTTCCAGTTCAGGTTCAGTTTATTATGCTTCCAGTCAAGGTTTGTCATGATTTTTTAAGGAAACAATGGAATTTGGAGAATTTGTATCGCTTAGTGAATCTTCCAGTTTAATAATGGTATAATAGTTTATTTGAGTTGGATTATTAAGAAGAGAATGTTGAAGGTGTATGTCACTGTGGTCCATTTTTTTCTCTGCTTCTATGATCTTCGCACATGCTTCTCACTACTTTTTTCATAATTTTTCCCATGTATAGTTCTTGAAACAGCAGCTGGAGTGTGGTGCGATATGAAATCTGTTGTGATCTCTCCATGGACAGGTAGATACAGTGTTGATGCTGCTGGTGGAGATGTTGACGTTGTAGACATGCAACTGCAGCTATATGGGATCTAATATTCATCTATGGTGGTTTGCTTGGAGGTAAGACCTGATCCAATGTTATACATTCCCGTACATATTGTAATCGGATGATCCTAAATTAGGGACTGTATGGGATTGTATACTGATTGCCGTTATGACTTATGAGTTTTTTGTTGGCATAGGAAAGTAGGTTTGTTATTTGTATCTATATCCTTCGAATTTATTTGAATGCCTCTTAAACATTTTCACAATTAACTCTATGGTTAATTTAGCGGAACTGTTTGATTGTTAGAGTGTAAATGTCTAAAATACCCTTTATATTACTAACAATTTTCTCTAAAAGTATGTATTACAATGAGACTGAATATTACAACGTCCCAATCTATACTAGGTTTGTCAATGTGAACTTTTTTCTCCAGTTTATTATGTATTTTCTATAAAGAATTAGTTAGAAAACATTAGATATAAATCACCCAAAAATATGTTATTTCGATGATAATCTTAGTTATATAAGTAAATGATAACACTTTATCCGTTTCCTCGGTAGTGCTAGGTATGTTAACACGTGAGTTTTTCTTCCAAACATTGGATAACATGAGAGCAGGTAAGTGTCTGGTTGATTGATTCTGCTAGAATATTCTATTGAATTATTTTTTAACAATGTGATTTTAAAGCAGACTTGGATGACTGTCGTATTGAGTCATTCATGTTTTCCGTGGTTAAAAAAAAACTTGAGAGCGAAAACAACCACTAAATACCAAACTCAAATAATATTCTGATTGAATCAATTGCATTAGATATATTTAAGTAGTCAGTGATTGTATTATAGGATAAGTATGCTCCAGTACGCTTACGGGAAGTGTTCGTCACTTTTGCAGTGAGAAGGGTGAAATCACTTGCGAAATATGCCATTAGGTATATTTTCATTGATCAAGTATTTACAGTGACTATAATAATAGTGTAGCCTAGATGATGCATTATTATTTGATATAAGGCTGAGATATTAAACATACTAATGTGTAGCTTAGATGATGCATTTTACTTTTTAGACAACCATTGTTGAACCTTGCTGAACTTGCTTATGTTAAGCAGAGTTTGGTTCAATAAAGATCAAAGAAAAACTAAAGATCAAATAAACCATTCTCAACCACTCATTTTTTTATCAAAACAATAAAATAAACTTTCACCTTCATTTTTAAAAACTAAATATCTCACAAACCATTAATCCTTAGACGAAACTAATCATACCATCACGACAAGCATAAAATTATCTTTAATTTGATATCCCACATCATATACTTTCGACGAAATTTTTTTTTCTGACTTTTTTGTGGGTTTAGGGTTTACGGTTAGGGTTTAGGTGTTTAGGGTTTAGGGGTTTGACTTTTTTGGGTTAAGCTTTTTAGGGGTTAAGTGTTTAGATTTCTTACGGTTTAGCGGATAGGGTTTAGGTTTTTTTGTTTAGCGATTAGGGTTTTTAAGGTTTAGGGTTTTTAAGGTTTAGGGTTTTTAGGGTTTAGGGGTTAGGGTTTTTAGGGTTTAGGGGTTAGGGTTTTTAGGGTTTAGGGGTAGGGTTTTTTAAGGTTTAGGGGTTAGGGTTTTTAGGGTTTAGGGGTTGTGTTAACGCAAAAGAGTATTTTTAAAAATTTCATTTATAGTGTAATATATCGAAACCCGCAAAAAACGATAAAAAATAAGTTCGTCGAAAGTATACAATATTGGATCTCTATAGAAAGATAATTTTATTCTTGTCGCAATGGTATAATTAGTTTTATCTAACTATTAACGGTTTGTGAGATATTTAATTTTTAAATATAAGGGTGAAAGTGAATTTAATTAATTTGATCAAAAATGAATGGATGAGAATGATCCATTTGATCTTTAATTTTTATGTGATCTTTATTGATCTCACCCCATGTTAAGCATGAAAGAACTCCATTAAATATTCATCTTTCGGTACATTGAGTGTGATCCTATACTCTCGGTAAGCAACCTTCTCAAATGTCAGCTTTCGCAATACTATACCATGCTCACAAGAACTAGGAATATAGGTAGATCAGTTTGGACTAAAATATACACATTGGACAAGTTTCAAATGTTGCAACTATCATCTTAGAGGGGTGTTTGGGCGTGCATTTTAACAAAGATTATGTGATCTGTAGAGTGATCAAATAATCAACTCAATGTCTTTTTAACCCATTGAATAGGAAAAATGAAATAGTTGAAATAAAACTCGTTTAGCCTAAATCTTACTCCTATTACTGTGTACATATTAGATATCCTACCAGTTTGATATACTTCTCGCTT
>BPTQ01000004.1:136031221-136098707 GCA_019973895.1 Chrysanthemum seticuspe
TCTTATTAACATTTTTATTAAATGAATATAGCTAATGTAACATTAACACAACAAAAAATTCTTAAAACTTTTATTCAGATATTAATTGTAACTTAAGATTGCCAATATGATATTAAGATATTTTCGTTTCCGTTTTCATTTTTATTCTGATATTAACGGTATCTGAAACTGAAGTTAATAAGCTTCTGGTATAAATATACTGATAAAAAATTTCTTAACATCAATTGTAAACTGAAGATTGCTGATGAGTGTGTAAATACTCATCATTTTTGGTCAAATCTGAACTGCAAAACACTTAAAAACGCTCAGAAATGCATCAAAATACTGAAAATATCTCAAAATTGCATTCTATATGTTTCAGATGCAAAATGTTTAAAATCAGACGAAAAACGAGCTAAGTTTGCATAATTGGCAGTTTCAGTCCCCCGACTTTCAAAATCTTGACAAAATCAGTCCCTGAGCACTTATTTTAAAAGAAAAGTCACCAAAGGTCTTTTTGAAATCATAAGTTGTCATAATTAGTCCTTTGGTGAAAATTTTCAAAAGTTTTGAGAATTTACAAGTTTGGTCCTTCAAGTTTCAAATTTGGCAAAAATAGTCCTTGGAAATTTAAAAATATCTTTAATGGTCCTTGTACTAATGAAACTTGTCATAATTGGTCCCTTGGAACAACTTTGAAAATGTGGCAGTTTTGGTCCCTCAAATATCAGAAATTACAAAATGGTCCTTGTTTATTAATACCATGACCCTTGACCCCCTGTCAAAACAGCTTTGACCCCTGCCATACACCTTGTGACCCCCCTGTTTTGACCCCCTGTCCAATATATCCACCCAAGTCAAACCCCAGTCAACCCTCCACACCTTTTTCCCTCCTTTTTTCCCTCCTTCTTCAACCACTGCCTGCAAACTCAGACCTCAACCTCACCTCCAGCTCACAAACTCCTCTCCATGTCCCCTCCACCTCAACAACATCCAAGAAACATTAAATGCTCCCTCCTTCCTTGCACTCAACCCCCCCAGTTGCAAATATCAAATTGGCGCCAAAATCTCATCAATGGCCAAAAATGATTCAAGTCATCCAATGGCTCCAAAGACAAGTGTGATTTGCTCAGAGGAGAGAGGGGAGCACTTTTGATGTATAAATAGAAGAGGAGAAGGCAGAGAGGAAGAGTAGTTAGTTTTTATAATTTTATGCAAATCGTTTTTATTATAAATGTCTTAGTTTAAGTCAAAAATTGTAATCTCCAGTTTCTATGTATTAAACTTAAGTTGGTTAATCATTGTAATTTGCTTTTAAGTATTAATCCAAGGTTTTACATAAGTTTCATGTTTTTTATGTTCACTGTTAAAAAAAATCAGGTTCATACTCTTATATTCAAGCTTCTAGTAGCTTATTTTTAAGTTCAAATAAGCTTATTTA
The DNA here is from genome assembly GCA_019973895.1 of Chrysanthemum seticuspe. Classification (NCBI taxonomy): domain Eukaryota; kingdom Viridiplantae; phylum Streptophyta; class Magnoliopsida; order Asterales; family Asteraceae; genus Chrysanthemum; species Chrysanthemum seticuspe. The sequence goes on from BPTQ01000004.1 coordinate 136,032,642, forward strand.
AGCTACTCATAGCTTCTGGTAAGCTTATTACTCAAGTTCAAACAATCTTGGTATCCGGTCAACAAAAGTCAAACTGAGTTGAATTTTGGTTCAAGCAGTCATGGAAATGGATTTGGGTTGATGCAGAGTTGAACATGGGTTGATTCTTAGTTAGATATGGGTTGAGATAAGGTAGGATAGTGGTTCTTTGATTCTTGGCAAGCCATAGTGGCTGTGGACACAAGTGAGTTTTCACACATCCATATCTGTCATAATCTGATTTTTAAGCTTATTGTTCATTTGATTGTGTTTGTTGGTGAAATAGCATAATTTAGGTGTTAGTTGAATTACTGATTAGGATTAAGTGTTAGAATAAAAGGATTAAGTAGAGTCATTAGCAAAACAGTTGTATAAGAGTTGTTTGGATCAGTGAGCTTGTTTGAAATTAAGCTTTGGTTTGTACTTGAAATCTGCATACTCAGTCTTAATTAAGGTCACTAGAATCAAATTTGTCAAAACTTAGCATCTGTGTACTCTCAAAGTCAAAATCAACAATAATCTATCCTAATTGCATAACTGTTGGAATTTATAAAGATCAAAAGCTTGATTTGTGTTTAGAATTCAGTGAAGTAGCTTATTTTAGTTTCATTTTAGCTTAATACATCAATATCAGTTCACAAATTAAGCTCAAATCTCATTTTGGTCAAAGTTATCAAAACTGTCAAAAGTCAAAATGTGAAAAACTCAGTTTTCACCCAACTTGGTTGATTTTTCATTGATTCATTATTGGATTAATTCAAGTGAAACTTTGGGTTTAACAACTTCAATTGGTCAAGAGTTGAAATATGATTTTTGTAGATTTTTAGTAATTTTGTAAAAGCTCTAAATCAGCTTGAAAAAGAGGTAAAAGTGCCCTGTGCACACACTCAGTGACAACTGAGTGTGCACAGGTTTTGTAGAGCTCACAACAAGCTCATGAGAGCTTGTCTTAGGCTAATTTTTGGTTTACAAGCTCATAGCCAGGTCTACTTTAGGTTCCAACTTCTGGTTTTCTGATTCAGCTTATTAATAAGCAGTTGCATAAGCTGAAAGTTAGCACCTCAGGACTGATTTCACTTATTTGATTTTGAACTCATAAGCTAGTAGCTGGTTGTTTAGAGGTTTATAGTAACTGGAATTAGTTGCTTTTAGATTAATTTAGCATACTTTAGCTTCTGCTATCATTTGGTGGTCTTTGGTGTTCATTTGCTTAATTCAAGTGCTTATTTATAAGCACTTTTCTCTACAGCTTCATAATCCTTCACATAAGCCCTAGTTTTTATAATTTTCATAAATTTAGAATATTATTTTAGACTTTTCCTGAATTTTTCATAATTTTTCAGTACTGTTTAGTATTTTTCCTTATTTAAAACAGTTTTTATGACTTTTTAATTAGCCTTTATTGCAATTAAATCAGAAAAGCTTCAAAAAAATAAGTTTTCATTTTTCCTAGATTAAGATAAATATAAAAAGCAAAAAAATAATTTTTCCAGATTTTTATTAGTTAAATTTGTAATGTTTAGCAATTTAATTAGGTTTAAATAGTTTTTAATTCATAGAAAATAGAAAAATAATCAGAAAAATACAAAATTAGTTTTGAAAATTCTCTTTAGTTATTTTAGATTTTTATAAGTCATAATTTCACTTTTCTAGCTTTATTTCATATTTTCTTATATTTTAGGGTATTATTAAATAGGTAAAAATAGTTTTTAATTAATAATAATTAAATAAATAGTCATAAAAATAATTTTCTTTTTCTCAAAATTTTCTCTTATCATTAGGTTTGTAAAAATTTCATTTTTACATTTTTAGGATTAATACTGTTTCAATTTCACATTTTCTTTTGTACGTTACGTAGTTTTTAATTTTAATTTATAAAAGAAAAATCAAGAAAACATCATTTTAAAAATAGTGATAGCGTTTATTTAATATAATTTATCTTTTTAATTTTCTTTCATTTTTCCTTTGTCGTCTAGTATCACAAACCTTTTCCCATTCAATATCACCCGATCACTATACGTTTGGTTATTCAGTCGCACAGCTCGTTGGGACTTAACGACCTGGGGAAACACTAAACTCTCCTGGACTTAATTGCTTTGGTTTCAGGCTGTCTGGCTTTTGTTACGGTTGACCATTCACAAGTGGTTGCCTTGCGTGATAAAACTGACCGTTTGAGAGCCAATCAATTGCTTATATGATATTAATAAATTTACGTTTTCGTTAATATTTTTATTCTGATATTAAAGGTGTTTGATGAGAGTTAATCTGATATTAACGAATTCCCTTTTTCTTAAGATTGTCATTCTGATAATAACTATAAGAAAATTCTTTTTTTTCTTTATGTGCTTATTCTGATATTCATTGTAAACTCAAGATTGCTTATATCATATTAAGATCTTTAATTTTTTTCTTTATAATGTTTATTCTGATATTAATGGCATCTGATGATACCTATTCTGATATTAACGAACTTTCGATTTTATTATCATTGTTATTCTGTTAATAATTATAAACTGAAAAACGACATATTATAATAATTGTAGTTAATCAATTATTAAGAAATTTCTTTCATTTTTATAAATTGTCTCTGAAAATTATTATGATAGGTAATCTGATATCAATAATTTTTCTTAAATATCAAGTTCATATTACTTACTTAATAAATTTGATAAAGTAGTTAATTCAGATGATTTCTATTATTACAGATAATCTGATAGTTAATTCAAATTAGTACTAGTAGCAAAAATAGTAACTTAGTACTAGTAGCTGATAGTTAATCCGATATTAAAAAGTCTTAACTATCGGCTTGTTATATTCAACAGAAGGAGAAGAAAGATTAGTTGATGAAGAAGAAAGTTCAGCAGTAGATGATTTTTTGTCTGATTATAAGCAAAAAATGCGAAAATGCTTGAGTCAAGTTAAACAAGAAATTAAGGCTGCAAATTCTTTATTAACTGAAACATTAAAATATTTGACATGCGGCAATTATCCTTATGACACAACAAATATATGTGTGTTACGCTACCATCTCAAAAAGCTGGAGAAAAGAATGGAAGTAGTTGAAAATTTTTCTATTTGTGACAGTCACATTTACTTTGATTTGCTAGAATACGATAAGGATCAGGTATTATTGCTTTATATAATCATAATAAAGTTTTTCATATGCTATTACAATTTATAAAAAATTTGATATATTGTCTATTTCTTGTATAGATTCATGAAACTTGTCTAGACAAAGTAAGAGCGATAGTTGATGATGCTGCTTTGATGATTGTAAAGGTTGTTAAAGAATTTGATTTGCCACCTTTGAAAGATGAAATACATCCAGCTATATGGGAAGCTCTTTGCAAGATAAGCAGTGAAATTAAACATATTAGAGATCCAATTTTTTTTACATTTGAAGATGTAGAAATATTTGATAAGTGTGCAGAAGAGGCAACAGGAAAAAAAATGGTCAATGATGTTTTGAGAGAAAAGATACTGATTTGTGATATTAAGAAATGTTGTTAGTCAGATTTTAATTGTCTTATTCTTATGTGATATTAAGAAATTTTGATATTATTTCTGATGATTTAGAAAGATATTAAGAAATTTCTGATTTTTGTAATATAGATTTTATTATTCAGAAAGGAAGACTGTCTGATGATAGTAAAACTGTATGGTACTCCCAGTTTTAATATCAGAATAAGTTTTAGTGTAACTAAAATATTACTGTTGCTGCTACAAATTGTTCTACTGCTGCAGAGAATATTTTTATTGGTAATTCTATTTGTCTAGACAAATGTAAAAAAAAAAATTGGATCTTTAATATCATTTAGAAATATTTGATAAGTATACAGAAGAGTCAACAAAAAAAAATAGTCAATGATGTTTTGAGAGAAAAGGTATTGTTTTGTAATATTAAATATTGTTGTTAGTCAGATTTTAATTGTCCTTATTCTTATGTGATATTAAGAAATTTTGATATTATTTCTGACGATTTAGAAAGATATTAAGAAATTTCTGATTTTTGTAATATAAATTTTATTATTCAGAAAGGAAGACTGTCTGATGATAGTAAACTGTATGGTACTCCAATTTTTAATATCAGAATAACTTTTTTAATATTACTGCTGCTGCAACAAATTTTTCTGCTGCTGCAACAAATTGTATGGTACTCCAAGTTTAGAAAGATATTAACAAAATTTTCTGATGATTTAGAAAGATATTAACAAATTTTTTTAGTGCTAATAAAAATTGTATGGTACTCCCAGTTTTAATATCAGAATAAGTTTTAGTGTAACTAAAATATTACTGTTGCTGCTACAAATTGTTTTTATTGGTAATTCTATTTGTCTGATATTAAGAAATTTTGATATTATTTTTTATTATTTAGAAACATATTAAGAAATTTCTGATTTTTGTAATATAGATTTTATTTTTTATATGTTGTTACTCCCAGTTTTAATATCATATTAAGTTTGTTGTAACTAAATATTACTGCTGCTGCAACAAATTTCTCTACTGCTGCAATAAATTTTTCTACTGCTAATAAAAATTGTATGGTACTCCCAGTTTTAATATCAGAATAAGTTTTAGTATAACTAAATATAGAATTTAAATGTGACAATCATATTAAAATATGAATACGTCTTTTATAAATTTAAGTTATCATTGATTTTCATAGCATAAAATGTAAAAAAAGATATTAATATCAGAATTACTATGACTTGTTGAAATAGATATATGCGTAATTGCATCTTACATTACACAGCAGTTGTTTTTCATATTGAAAGTCATACATAAAAAGACATCAAAAAATAAAAAAACATTAGCAACTACTTGATTGTCATCTTCACTGTAATTTTAAAATCATTCCTTGATCCGACTTCCTTCACCCCAAACCTCTTCTGCTTGATTAATTCCTAAGTCAACATATTTGCAAGCCCTAAAACTTGAATCCTTTTTCCAGGGGACCTTGTACAAACTTAGTTTGAACAAGAGTAACACTAGCTTTGGTTATTCTAGTTGTTTAACTTATTTCAAAAATAATAGGATTATAAAATTCATACAATCTAACTTCATCAACTGTGACTACGGCAAAGCTTTGTTGATGAAACTGGAAAAACAAAAATGTTCAATGACATATGATTTTGATAGAATAAGGTTTTAAAAAGCAACAAAAAAACTGTTTGCAGCTTTATACAGATTATCATACACCATTGATTATTCTTGAAGATGAAATACTTAAGGGTTTAGGATTTAGGGTTTTGGGAAACAATTAGTGAGACAACTTGATGATTTGTAAGAAAAATTGTTTACTTGTAAGTTGTTTCACTTTCAATATTCGGTAAAATATCTAAATTTCATATATAAACGAAGCAAAAAAATAAAATTATATAGCAAAATGATCATCAATCTTTTTGAATATAGATTGAAATTTATTATGAGTTGATTGCTTGGTCTGTTTTTTTGTGAGATCGGAAATGGTCATATTTATAGAGGAAAAATAATAAATTTTATTTGTACTATATAGAGTAATCATTGGATACCAAATTTTTTTTATTGGTATATATCACACAAAATTTACTTAAAATTAAAAATGAATAAAAACACATAATTAAATAAAAAATGTTATATTAAGAATTATATTAAAGAATCAAGTATAATATTCTTCATAACCTATCTTGAGTACATTACACACTCGTCTCATACGCTCATTTATTTCTATGACAAAACACATTACAAAATTTGAAACACCAACAAACCAAAAATATTCTTCATAACCTATCTTGACTACGTTACGTCCTCGTCTCGAACGCTCGTTCATTTTTTTCTCGAAGAACCAAGCATATTCAAGAATTGAGAGACTGATGCTCCTTTCAATGTTTATCAAATATAAACAGTAAGGAATTAAAGAATGCACATCAGTTGACATTCCAGCTGCTTAGATTTGATAAAATTCGGTAAAATATTTAGGTTTCATTAAAAATTTAAATAAAATAACAATTCCTGCAGAATCAAAATAAAATGTTATAAAAACATCCATTTCTAAAAAAATAAAAAATAAAAAAATAAAAAATAAAAAAAGAAGATATAATCAGTCTAAAGAATTAATAAACATAAATTACAAGTTATTAAAGGAAAAAACTAACCTTTTTGTAAAAAAGAGCTTTTTTATTCTAAATACAATTAAAATAATTACTTTGATATTATTATGATATTAGTTTTTCTTATGATATTTTTATTGGTATAATTTAACTTTATATTTCAATATATTTAAGTGATGGTGATTTGATAAATCATAACTAGCTCAAACGACCCATTTCATTCATTAACCAAAAAAATATTATTATTATGAAATTATTGTGATATACCCAATCACATATATTTTTAAAAATTTTAAAATATTATTATTAAGAAATTATTGTGATATTCACAATCACGCCCAAATACATCGGTTGAGCAACCAAAAAAAAATCCCACGACCGATATGGAGTTCACCCGACTTTAAAAAAAAAAAAAAAAAAAAAAAAAAAAAAACCTTTATTTTTAAAAACTTCACCACTATATAAATACTAACTCAAACACATTTCTACACATTTCTATAGTATATAAAACTTTATTTTTAAAAACTTTATTTGCGTCTTGAGCAATATTTTTCTCTTACATTTTTTTGTGTCTCGAGGTTATGATTTTTTGTTTATGAAAAACAAAGACTTAAATATTTGCAATGAAAATTTTTTTATAATATTTTGTGTTAATATCACAATGATTTTGGAATATTTATTTTAATAAATATTTATTTTGCACTGTAGGAAGACCTATTATCATAGACAAAAGATATGAGAAAGAAGTAACTTAATATCTCTGACATATATGTCAGATATTTATTAACTTAGTGCTCTTATAGTCTTGAACATTACTTCCTCGAGACTCAAAATATTACTTTATGCCAAGTTCAAATCTATAAACCCTAAAATCACCGTAGATACAAAATCAAAATAAAAGAAAATTTTATATTTAAAAAATACATATCACATTAGATAAAAAAATATTAAATTAACAATATTCTTAATATAATTTATTAAGTATATTTTTCAACATGATTAACGTTATAATTTTTTTAAATATCATAATAACTTTCAGATATATAATTAGTATTACAAAGTTATGATCTTTTGTCTGTGAAAAACAACGACTTAAATATTTTGCAATGGAAATTTGTTTATAATATTTGTGTTAATATCACAGTACATCAAAGAAATATGTTTAATATTTCTTAATATCAGAAAATGTTTAATATGTGTTATTTTCTTAATATCAGAAAATATTAATCTTCACGTTCTATTTAAAATCAAAATCAAAGAAAATACATATCACACTAGATAAAAAATATTAAATTAACAATATTCTTAATATAATTTATTAAGTATATTTTTCAACATGATTAACGTTATTTCAGTAAAAATATATATATATATATACACCAGATTAAAAAAACATTAAATACATAGATGATGATTCCTCTATATAATTAATATTACAAAGTTATATATTACATGATTTCTTTTGAATAACATTATTTCTAAGAGCACAAGGTATGGTGTGCTATTGGTGTGCCAAATGCATGCCATTCGTGTGTCAGCCATACCAGAGCATCTTGTTATCCATGAGCCAAACGTTTTTGAGCCAATGCAATTGTTCAAGCCATTTTTTTTTCTTTTTTTGTGTATTGTGAGTGAGTGTATTTTGTGTGTGGTATTTTTGTGGGACTCAAAAACATGTCAGTGGTGTTTTATGAGGGAGGGTGTTTTAGTTATTGGTATGTTATTGGGGAGTTGTACGATGTTGTGCAGAAGTGACATACCAATAAAATGTTATTTGTATCATCCCCAAGTTGTGCTCTTATATACAATCTACTGTCCTTCTGTTCCTTTGTGCTCAAACTTTATGGACGGACCAGTAAGATGCTAACCAGTATTGGTTGTCCTACAAACGACTTGTTTGTAGGACAACCAATATTTTTCTTCAGAAATGCCTAATATGTTACTCATGCTCATTCTGATGAGCATGGAGAAACATAGGTAGGCAAAATAATTAAACTTTCATCACGCACCAACGTCATCTTCATCAAGTGTCCCCAACTTTTTGAATTGTAGTTGGGGCTTCTTCTACGTGACGGCTATCATCGATATCTTCATTCAGAAGAAAATCAATAATGATTTTTCTGAATTAGATCATGCAATTCCTTCACCGCATGTAGTTTTAGTACGTCTTGCGTGACTACTGTTAAGATACATACAATAGACGAAAAAGATAATTTCAAATGAAGTTATACAACTTTGAAATACCCCTTTTTCATCTATATAACTTTCGGTAAAATATCTAAGTTTCTTATCAAATAAAAAACCATAGCATATACTCCAGGATCATGAAAAACAATTTGGAAAAAAAAAAAAAAAAAACTTAAATTCAAACACATAATTTTTCAGTAAATTTTATTTTTGATGAACTAACTTTGTGACGAAAGTTTAGAATCTATATGGTTGTAATGATAGGTTTTTATAACAAGAGTAAATCACTTTTTTGATGTGCTTGATGGTTTGCATCTCGAGGAAAAATAATAAATTAATATCATTGAAAGAATGTAAATTAAAAATATTCAATAAAAGCTAAAATTATAACAATTATAATTCAGATATTAATTCTATTTGAAACAATTATAACAATTATAATAATATTAATAAAAATTATAAATTGTAAATTGTATATTTATATTAAATAACAATTATAATAATATTAATAACAATTTAATATCTCCGTAAATTAATATCACACTATTTTTATTTAGTATTGTCTTAATATCACAGTAAATTAAAAATATTCAATAAAAGCTAAAATAAAATTAAATTCAGATATTAATTATAGTGATGAAAAAGAGCTTCCCCGAGACTCAAAATATCACTTTATGTCAAAGTTTTTAAAATGAATGTCTGATAGAAAATATTAACATTTTTCCAAATATAAGATTTTGTTTGTTTAATATATGATATTGTCTTAATATCAAAGTTAGTTGTTTAATATATGATATTGTGTTAATATCAAAGTCTCTGAAATAAAATATTAATCTTCACGTTTTAGTCATACATTGGTTTTCTTAATATCAGAGTTAGACATACGATGATTTTCTAAATATTTAAAAAAGTAAAATACATAGTTAAGATGAAAATTAAAAATATATAAATAAAAAATATAAGGAAAAAACTAATATCAGGCTAAAGTAATATTTATAAGTAATATTAAAGTTTAAGAATGTAAATTGTATATTTACGTTAAATAACAATTATAACAAAATTAATTATATATTTATTTTTATTTTTTTAAAATTAGAATGAAATTTGACAATTAATTTTTTTAATCTTCGCGTCTACAGCAATATTTTTTCTCTGACATTTTTTTATGTCTCGATGTAATGATGTTTTGTCAAATATTATGTTTAATTTTAAAATTTTTATTTTTAAATATTTTCACTATATAAATAATTTTGATGTACTGTGATATTAATACCGTGTTATAATATTATTGTCTTAATATCACAGTAAATTAAAAATATTCAATAAGAGCTAAAATAAAATTAAATTTAATATCTGAAATACATATTTGAAAGATAGATGTATAAGACACTGACATACATGTCAGATATTAATTATAGTGTTGAAAAAGTACCTCCTCGAGACTCAAAATATCACTTTATGTCAAAGTTTTACATTTAATTTTAATATAGTTTTTCATTAATATTCTTTTTTTAATTTATGTTTGTTATAAGTATATTTTGTTTATATTTAATTTACTAAATAATTTTAATTGAATTATGTTATTTTAACGTAAATATACAATTGATCAAGCCTAGTTTCAAATAATTTAGTAAATATCTTTTTAATTTCATTGTAATAATATTTCGAATAGATATTATTAACCAATAAAAAGTAGAAATCAAATCTTATATTGATAAACAAAATGAGAAAGATGGAATATGAAATGATGATCAATTACGAAAAATATTCACATCTATTCAGAGATAATTTCTCTGACATTTTTTGTAGCTCGATGTAGTGATGATTTGACAAATCACACTTTCTTTTGATGTTCGTGTGTATACAGAGAAAATTATTACTTGTTTAATACTAATGTTCAGAAAACATTATTTATTTTATTATTATTATTATTAAGAGTAAACTAATGTTGAAAAGTAGAGTGAGTTGATGAATTTAATTCATTAAAATAATTTTTTTTTCTTTTTTTAAGATTTTAAACAACAAAAACAATACGAAATACATAAATCATAAATCTAATCTAAAGAATCAGAGGTAGTCCGATAATCGGCCAAAAAATCACGAGCCGTCGAAGTTGATGTTTCTTTCAAAAGATATTGATATATTATTTTTACATTTCGTTTACATTCTTTTAAAAGATATTAATATATGGACTCTAAGGTTATTTGATAACCTGCTACCTCAGACCTAGCCTTAATACAGTTATCTCTCTCAATAACATAACTATTAAGTACTTTTTGATAAAAGTCATGACAGTTTGAGCATACCTCAGAGATAGGGGTTGAGCTTGGTGAAGTAGCCATCATAGCAAGTAGAACAGGATCATCTTCACTCTCCATGATCCAGTCAAAGCTTCCATAACCATCTTTAGAATCCATAGCAGCATGTCCAGGTTCCTCATCGAAAGTTGTGCTCCAGTCAAACTCTTCCACTGACTCCTCCACAGCTACCATACAGTAGGTTACTGGTTCATCATCAAACTCAGCACTCCAGTCAACCTCTGATAAACTCTCTTGAGCAACCAAAGCTTTTTTTTCTGTAATAGGAATTTCTTTGAGCTCTAGCTTTGGTTTCTTAGTCATCCTGTTTGCTTGATATTTAGCAATCCTGCACTCCCTTGCAAAATGTCCAGTCTTTTGACAATTGAAGCATTCAATTTTGGATTTGTCAAAAGTAATACCCTGTTTTGGTTTGAAGTCAATGCTTTTTCCTTTCTTCTTCATATACTTCTTGATCCTTGCAGTGATCATAGCAACTTGCCACCTGATATCAATTTTTTCTAGAGCATCCTCTTCAATCTGTGAGAGATCTTCTTCATCAGTGACAGGTAACGAAGCTTGCTGTGCAAAGAAAGAGCATACAACTTCATCTGAGTGGATGGTTGGTGGGGCTTGCTGAGCAAAGGTGGGGGTAGAATAGGAAACCGTACTTTGAGCAACAGTACTTTGAGTAGGAGAAGCAATACTTTTGGTGGAAGTACTGCCCTTCTTTTCAGATGACAAAAAGGCAATACTGTGAGATTTGGAACTGGTTTGGCCATTCATCTCATGCTCATACACCTTCAGATGATTATAGAGATCATCAAAGTCCATAACATCCAAACCAAGTTGTCCTCTGATCATTGTAGCAATCACATGCCATGTCGATGGCAAACTCCTTAAGAACTTGAGATTAGCATCTTCAACTGAGACCTATGCTTCGTATAGCTCCAGCATACTGAGAAGGTTTTGGAATCTGTCATAAGCAGCATCAAGGCCTTCTCTTTCTCCAACAGTGAATGTTTCAAATTGCTGCTTCAACAGATTTCTGTGCATCTTTTTGGAAGCATCATTACCTCTAAAACTTTTCTTGAGAGCAGCCCAGAGTTGCTTTGCATCTTTAGCATCATGGAACTTGAGTAGATGACCATCTGGAATGGCAGACAAGAGAATGTTGAGTGCCTTCTCTTGATTCCTTATTGTTGCTGCTGGTAAGACTGCCTTAGGTGCTTTGGGTTGTCCAGGAACATCAATAGGTTCTGGAACGACTTCATTACCATTGACAATTACATTCCATAGTGCATGGTCTGTAATTGCAATGTACTGCCTCATCTTCATGCTCCATAGGTCGTATTCTCCCTTCTTAATGACAGGTATCCTGAGTGAGGTGATGGAAGGTGGTGGAACAGCTTCAGTCGACATCTTTAGGTTTTAGTTAACTAGGTTTTAGGGTTTCTTCTTAGTCAGAGTTTCCACACAAGCTCTGATACCACTTGTTGGATCGATGTACTCTAACCAAACTAACTTAAATAGCTTGTTAAGGGTTTAATAACTTCGGATAAATCCTAAGTTATTAACAATGAAACACTGAGTAATCTTTATTAAGTACGCGGAATTTACTTAACAAATCTAAGAAGAATATAACTTTAACTTTTATTAATAACTCTAAATCTGCTTGTTATGCAGACTCTTTAACAACTCTAAAACTCTAATAATAATCGTACTTTAGGATTCTAAAACTCTTATCTAAAAACTCATACTTCTAATGCCAATGTAGGGGTCCTTTTATAGGCTCAAGGATAACCCTAGTCGGTTTACAATTTGTATCCTTGTACGACAAGTAATCTAAACAAAGAATATTCTAGAATAAACAAAGCTTTCCATAAACAGATATAGCAGTTCTTTAGCTTTGTAGTACTTTGACTTCGACATCAGTACTTTGACTTCTTCTTTAGCAGTACTTTGACTTTTTCCAGTACTTTGTCAATCTTCAGTACTTTAACATTCTTCAGCACTTTCATATCCCAACACAAAACAAAACTATTGAGAGTCAAATGGTTATACCTCTTGAGTTGCTTCAGCAGTGGTGAACTCTACGTGTGCCCAGCCCAAGAATCGGTCATCTCTAATTGCAAAGAGGAGTTCAGCGATTTCACCAACATTTTTGAAGAAATCCCTCCTATAAATAACATGAAATTAGATGTCAAAAGCAGACAAAACCATCCTAGCAGGGAAAATAATATATAGCTATAACATGCTTTAGATATATCAGATGTTGATCAGAGTTTATAATGTTATCTCAGAGAGGTTGGAAGTTTCAGAATAATATTGTAATAAAAGTGGTATTGATCTCATAAGTAACACATTCGTTATTTATATATACTTTTAGAAGATGGAGTAAAACATGTTAATCACCTGGATCGAATACTCCACAGGTACCTTGACAGATGAAAAGATGTTCACCTGTATATAAAATAGTCACAAGAATGTTCAAAAATTCTTGTTCAACTCAAGACAAGAGGCAAGATAAACTGAAAGTAACTTAAGAAAATTTGTATACAATAATCCGGGCCAATAGCCAAGGAAAATATATAACAGTTAAACATGCTTATAATATTAAATCAATAAATGCATATAGAAACCTACAATTTGTTATGAGAGCCATGATCAATACGGCTGCAATTAAAAAAAATCATAATATTAGGGTTTTGAGTTAAAAAAGATAGGATATAATGAATGAATCGGGCATTAATTAATTAAGGAATAGATATTGAACTTTGATTATAAGAATATATTGTAAAGAAGAGACGAACATGAATTTTAAGAGTAAAACCACCTTCATCATCAACATTGGTGGCGTCCTGAGCTCTACATTGAAAGGAGGAATACCAACGATCAAAGAACCATGTCCAGTTCCCATAAGAATCTTTGGTGCCAGATAGTCAGGTGTACCCATTGCAGACATTTTTTACGCCTTTCTTGTTGACTTTCAGATAGAGATGATTCAAATTCATCATGTTTTCCCATTAGTGATGTCCTACTGATTGCTGGACCCGACAGATCATCTGTACTATTAATCAGACCAACCTTTGACAGGCCAAAATCAGTCAACTGCAAACCATGTAAGAGTTGCTATTAGAGTGACTCATAAAAATGAGAAAGATAAATGGTCTAAATATATAAGATAAGCTATAAGAGGTAGCTAATAACTTAAGCGACATGTTTAAAGCACATACCTTAATATCACCATCATGTGGAATCGACAAATTATCAGGTTTCAAGTCACAGTGAACCACACGTAGAGAATGAAGATATTCCAAAGCAAGCACCTGCATATAAAAAATGCAATGTTTAAATCTGACCAAATACAGGAGGCAAGTTACTAATGAATGAGTCAATTTGGGTTATGCTACATTTCTTAAAGATCAAATGACTAAAAACTTAGCTGAGGTGGAAACAGGCATGTATCATACGGATACTATTTTTGACAAAAGGACCTTACCTAATCCTCAGATTTTGTTAATGTTAAAACCCGTAACAGATTATTAAATATACAAACATTGAAGAATGCATACCATGTTTAGATGTCTTTCGCTATCTACTCCTCGTTGTACTTGAAACCAAAAAAAAAAGAAAAATGTGCAGTCTGCACAGAAAAACATCATAAAAAAACTAAAAACACAAATTCAATTTGATTAATTTTTTATAATTGAGAGTGACACATACTAAAACTCTAATGATTGACATGCATGTTTATCTCAAAATCTTTGCCTATATACCAATAGATAGAAACCAATCAAAACCTGTAAATCATTCAAAATAAAAATTGAAACTGAAATTATAATCACAAACCTTCACATAACCTATCACATTAATTTTTGATGAATTGATGATACAAAACGTTTCCGGTGTTCCTGTTTTTTATTGTGGGAATGATAAAATGGTTAATAATAATGGTGGACACTTTTTTCCCTGGAGAACAACTTTGCTATTCTTACAGGGCATGACGGATTTTCTTCAATTTACATTTTTCCCACCCGCCTTCTTTACAGGTTTTTGAACCATCTTATGCTCCATTGGAACTACAACATTCTTCTTAGCTTTGATTTTACCAACCCTTCCAGAGTTCACTGCCAACTGAGCTTTCGCCCTTGTAGCTCTACCACCAATAACCACTTCTCCTTTGTCACCTTGATCTTCATCCATATTCTCAATATTTTTATACTAAGGTTTAACGCGTTATGGGAGGCTAAATAACGTCATGATTCACTGCTAGTGTTCTCAACGGGAAGATCGCCTACATTGTACAAACAGATAAGGAAAAAAAGCCAATGTTAACCCGAGATATAACCATAGTGTTAGTTGGCACCGAGATAACAATAAATGGTGCCAGATGAAGGTTGGGTTCAAGTTACTTATTTAAAAGATTCAGTAGATAAAAAATGACAACCCCATTTTGATGAGTTATGCAACCTGTGCGAACAACCTATTTTGTTACCTGTAAAACTGATAATGAGCTCTGGAATAATCATGACGTGCCTCAATTGTTTTAATAATGATGCAGTCTAAAACTGAGCAACGTGAACATAAGGCTAGCTTCTATGTTAAGAAAGAATAAACTCATGAAATAATGAAGACTCTTTCTGAACGTCTAGTCAATTGAGGGGTGAGAATCAAACTCTTATATTAGATCTCAGTTATTAACTACATTGTTGATATATTTATGCTGCTGGAAATTTTGACAAGTAAAATGGTATATTTAGTTGTTTACAAAGAATTTCTTTTTGTCAGCTAGACGTTAAAATAATCTACAGTGGCAGGATGGATTTGGATATATTGCCCCAAGGTGCTGGTAAAGGATAAGCTCTTACCTTGTAACTCTAGCTGGAATCTACATAAGCTCATCAGAAGGATCAACATTTTGCACATTTTTCGCGACTTGTCCGCCCCTCTTTTTCTTAACTTGAGGATTTACGTCAAGACCCATGCTGTCATCAGTTACGGCTTGCGCCTTTGACGTCTTTAACACGACCAACCACATTTTCCTTAACTGATTCACTACCCTTCTTAACGTCTTTATCTTGCCTCTTGCTTTGCTTGCTGAAACAACATAATCTTTGTTTTTGTCTAGAAATAGTTTATATTGATATTGAACCTGAATATACATATAGGTAAATATTTAGGTCTAGACAAACATTAGCATCTTTGTATTCTTAGATATTCTAAAATCAAATTACCTCTCCAGCATAATGAGAAATCGTAAAATCACTACGACCCAATTTAGGTTAGACAAATAACGCATGACTTTTAAAAGTCTGATAGAACTTTTGTGAAAATCAAACGGTAATACTAACACGTCACAAGAATTCAAATATTACCCATAAGATCGATGCCAATTCTGCCACCAAGAGATAAAACTTCATTAAGCCACTTGGTAGTGTTAGGAACACCCCAGTTACCAGCACGCATGAGGATCCAGCTTGGTCTCAACTGCTTCTCAGCCTGGTAAAGAAAATTACAATAAAAAGAAAACGTAAAACATATATTAAGATGGTAAACTGAGAACATTGGAATGACATGTAATTTGATAAACTTGAAACATTAGATAAACCTGGAGAAAATTTGTCCATCTGTCCAAAGAAGCGTAGTTTTGAACATGGGTTTCAACTGGAATGGCATCAGCAGTTTTGCCGTTTTGCATACAATCCTGCAAAATTTCAACTTTTAAGGTACCTGCTAAATGTTTGGATTTTACACCACTATAATCTATAGGTAACTACAAATTAATTCAGAATACCGTTTCAAGATCATGAAATAACCTATGCTCAGGTGTATCATATCGACCGTCACTGAGATCAAGACCATCTATAAAAATAGTAAATTTTCTATTATTACCATATACCTGCGTATCCACAATTACACATTGATGATGGTGTGAAAAAGCACCCTTAACGAACTGAAACATGGAATTAAAAACATGCTTAAAAAGATAAAATACTATATAAAGTAGAGTAGTTTATGATTAAACACAACTTAGTGATTACGTGTTCTTTATAATGACATTGTTTAGTGTAATTTCCATAAAGTGGTGAGAGCACACATACCATCATGAATGCTTGAAAAACTTTCTGGTCTCTTCATCATGAGTATTCATTAATCCAGCCTGAATCAATTTTGATCACCACAAATAGCAATCATCATTGCTTAATCATCGCAAGTGAATTTGAAATTTTGCTATCTCACCGTTTTAACAAAGATGTGTTTTCCACGAAGATGTGTCAATACCAGGTTTAATGGAAACATAACAATAACTTGAACCTCAATAGCCTATGATCGAGGTTAGAAACTGCATGGGTTTTTTTAAGAACAGATATATATATATCAGAATAAAATAATTTTAACATCAAATTAAAAGAAAAAAAAAACCTTTTTGAAGAATACGAATGAGCAAAGAGGTTTTGTATGTGTTTGTGATTGTAAACGTGAATTTACATGATGAGATAGATTAGGTTAAAGTTTATAATTTAAGGAGTGGATATGTGCTATATAACTTTTTTTTAGATAAATACATTCGTTTTCAAACTAATAAAAATGGTGAATAATTAGTTGTGTAGGTTTATATATTTGGTTTTGCAAGATATAATCAAAAAATATGTTGGTCTAGTGGTTATCATGCTTGTTAATGATACAAATACCCTAGGTTCAATCCTTGCAAGTGGCAAAAATTTTAAAATAATCCGAATTTTTTAGTAAATTTAATTATTCCGAATATTTAATTAAATAATTTTATTAAAACAAAATTAATGAACAAAGTGTGCTTAGGTGGAATTATGATGACATGGATTAATGACGTGGCATTATGGGATGCCGCGTGGAATAATATGTGGCATGCCTCCTCTTATATATATATATATATATATATATATATATATATATATATATATATATATATATATATATATATATATATATATTTGTGTGTGTGTGTGTGTGTGTGCGCGCTTGGGTTTCCCGTAGCTTTCTTGTGCCATCATTATTTCCGCAGATAGAAAGACCCTTGTAATCTCTTACCCGTCAAACACTCTCTCAAAAGTATATAATTTTGATGAATAAAGATTGTATTAATTGAAATAAAGGTTAAAGTTTTAAAATTTTGAATAAAAATAAAAATAAACCCACTAAAAATCTAACAAACTAAAAACTCATAAAAATATATCAAAATGGATATTGAATTAAAGAGCACAAAATTTTAAAAAATATGGCGAAATTAGATTAAAAATATAAATAGATAAAAAGATATTTCAATTTGAAAATAAATGTGATTTTTTAGTTGAGAAATGACACATGTCACCTCATGGTTAGAGCTCCTTATCTTAATTTTTGGTTAGTAGTTAGACTTGAAGTTAGGGTTGTTTTATCCATGTATTATAATATAGTATAGATTAGGGGCCTGTTTGGTTTGGGGTTTTTTTTGGTTTATGATTAAAAAGTTAAATTAAATTGTTTGGTTGCAATTTTAAGATTAGGGTTTAGATTCTATTCCCAAATATAAGAGTGTGTGTTAAAGTTAGGGTATTAGATGTGTTTTATAAAAAGTGTGAGATCATCTTTTTTCTCATTCTCATATTTTTCTTTTTATCCCCACAATTATTATTATAAATAATTTTAAATTTATTTTTAATATATAATATATTTTTAAATATTATTTTCTCTCTCTTACTCAAACCCAAATCCGAATCCTAATCTACAACTTTACATTCAAATTCAAATTCTAATCTAAACACATCTACAAACCAAACGGGCCCTAGATTGTTGTCCATTTCTTTTATAATAAATCTAGATATAGTTGAGCAATGGGAGAAAGTGAAGATCTTGTTATTGTTTAAAATCACCCTTCGTGTTTTTACACATTTTTTGTGCATATATATATATTCATTAGGAAATTGGTTGAACAAACAAGTTAATATTTTCAGTTTTTCACTATATTTCAAGGTCACATATTTACTTCATTGTATAATCAAACCCTACTAAAAAAAAAATACAAAAACTAAAAACCATTAGACCACAAGGTATGAAGCTATTGGATAACACGTTATTGCTATGTCACATCAGCGCTATATAATCCCTTCCCAATAATACATCAATAATTCAAACACTCTCCCTCATAACACACCACTAACATGTTATTAGGTATCACAAAATACTCACTAAAAATACCCACTCACTCACAATACACAAAACATCACAAATAGCGTGAGCCATTCAAACGGCTTGGGGACATTTGGCCCAAAGTGACGGTATCGTTTGGCACACCAATGGCACAAAAAAAGGGATGGGTGGCATGTTAAAAAGCACCATACCGTGTGCTCTTATAGAACTTGGCAAGAAGTATATTAAAAGATGTAGGATCGGAAATATTATGTTGTTTGATGATTCGGGTGGTCTTGGATGATGGAAATACATGTTAGCCATTTAGAGAGAGAAAGATAAGAGATGGGTGTTTTCTAGAGAGAGAAATAACAAAGGAAAGGTTAGATTATGAGAAAAGCACCACCCCTTCCATGGATGGAAGGGGTATTTATAGTTACAAAGCATACGTCCTCCTGACGGACTGTGGATCAGGTATACAGTGGGTAAAGACCCGTCCTTCCTCCACGGTGTTACACTAAACTAAACTACGCTATAAACTAACTAATAAACTACTAAATAACGTAAATAACGACACGTATACTAGCTAACATATGCTAGACGATAATTGGGGTGACCGACACTTTAACATGGAATTTCCAATTCCTAACAATCTCCCCCTAAGGGAGGTCACCCCATGAAATACATTTTGCATCCTAGCATTGTATCTTTGTCTTTAGTTCTGAGCTCGTAGACTTCTATTCTTCAAGTTCCGCAATCTTTGTGCTTTAGTAGCGATTCTTCAAAGTCCGCATAGTTTTGTACTTTTAGTGGAGGCCTTTGAACTGATCCACATCTTGATGATCTTCAAGCTTTCTTTGAGATCATTAGCCACAGTAAATCTCTGGATCACCCTTTATTGTGCTGCCATCATGTGATGTTGTGACTTTTGGACCGACATGCTCACACTTTCAGGATCATGACATCTTTCCATCAGAGTAGCGGAAGCTTTAATGGTTCATGATATTTGCAGCAGCGTAGCAGAAGCATAGTAAAAATATCAGAGCCAGGTTATGTAGATATGCACCAGTCATGATTTCTTCAATTAAGTGTGGATGCTGTGAGCATGCGGCTGTGGATTGACTTCTCAATTCTGATCAGCTACAACCGTCCAAATGTACCTGCAAACAACAGTTAGCAATAAAATACACGAAAGTGTCTTTGATCACTTTCGTTGAATTGAGGTACACGGCCCACGGTTCCCCATTGATCAGTACAAGTACTGCCTGTGATCAGGTATAATACCGAAGAATCTCCTTGACAGGGTTTCACAGCTGTTCTAGCTGTTCTCAAACCGGAACATCTCAAAGAAGACAACACGGAGTGAGTGAACTAGCGAATTGAGATTCACTGATTGATGAAAAATTGATTTGAAAACAATCGCGTATTGCTTGAAGAAAGAGTTTTGCAATACGACGAAGGTTTTATGAGAAAGATCAATTTTCAAAAAAATACTTTTTGTATTTGAAAAGAGTACACATTCGATGTGCTAGATAAAAGAAGAGATTCGCACATCGAACGGTTTTTCCAAAAGTATTTTTACAATCAGAGATACTTTTTGTGTTTGAAAGCATGAATACACATTCGATGTGCTAGAGAAAAGAAGATTTGCACATCGAATGGTTTTTCCAAAAGTATTCGTCAATTCCTTTCCTGGACCAAGGTTGATTCACGAGTGAATCGCCCCATCGTTTCTATCCAGTTGTCAAAAGCTTGATCTTTAGAAAAGATCTCACATGTCACCCACCAAGAGCTTGTTTGATGTTGGCTCTAGAAGGATTTCCATCTTCATCGTGAATATTTAACATATCACTCGGATGTTCTGGCAATACCACAAGGATAATGCGTAGGACTCTTAATATATACTCACTTTCCACATTGTGTGAAACAGCAAGTCTTCATTAATTTTGTGTCCTAATGAGATATTGTGGATGATCTCTTGGCTCTAGACTCAATTGTGCACATTTTGGTTCCTATGCCGGAGACTAGGGAGAGGGTCTCCTTCTTCAATATCAACGATCTCTAAGAGAAAGTCGATAGATTATGTAGGTTTCCCGTGAGAATGAAACAAGTCCTTTTAAGAGGAACTTGAGTAGCTTGGGAAGTTTAGTGCAGTGCGTCACTGGGTCCATGACGTCTTGTCTTCAATACCAGTGTTACCTTGGTAACAATCAGTAGCATATGTATTGAACCCGGTTTCTGCCCTAAGGTTGAATTAATGGAGGGCTATTTCTTTTCACCCTTTTCACATTCAATTCTTTTTCATTCTTCAACCCCTTCAGTGCTTACCGAGACTTCATTACTAGAACCTTGTTGGGTTTGTTCCAGTACTAGCTCTGTCTCAGTCGGCACTCTTCCCATATTCTCATTTTTCTCCTTTTTTCATCATACCTAAGGACTCTACACTATCTAGTGGATTGTCCCTGGGTAGATCCCTCCGGCTTTGGCGGGATTGTGGGAACGAATACCTAACCTAACCATCCTTATAACACCATGCATAAAGTAAATTGGTCGGTCTTTTGGTATTGTTCTTTCCTTCATGAAACCAATTGAAAAATCATTTGGAAAATCAATCAAGGTACTTGTGATATAAAATCAAAACATTTTGTACCTTAATTGTTTTTGATCATTTATAAATGCTCCCCCTCAACATGTGCATATGATTTTGAAATTGTTTAGCACATGGAGGCAAGAGATCTTTGAAATGTATTCTTGATCACAATTTCCGTAGAAAAAGCCATTAGAATTTATTTGGTAAATGCTCCCCCTCAATATGTGCGTAGGATATTTGAAATCATTTTATCACATAGAGGCAAGAGGTTTTTGAAGTACTTTTCACGATAGCCAATAGAAACCATTCGCTCCCCCTCAATATGTGCATCGATATACGAAAGAGTTTGGCACATATTAGAGAGAACTTGCACTTTGAATCAAAACGGTCATCTTTTATTAAATTTCATATTAAATCACAAATTCTCACCCGATCAAAAATATCAAACCCTTTGAGATTTTGGATCCCAAGTGATTTAATAAGGTTTGGAAAACATGGGAGAATATCTAGTCTTGTTTAAATACTCTTCTGGTTTTTGGTTAAATGCTCCTCCATAATCATGTGCATTATGTATTTGAAATCGTTTGGCACATGAAGGAAGAAGTGCTTTTGAAACAATCACCTTTTTTAAAACTGATTTGAGATTTAAATCACGATCTCTCCCCCGATCAAAAATTTTAAACCAATTGAGATTTGTGATCCCAATTGATTTAAATCATTTTGAAAATTTTGGGGAAAGACGTGGCAAGATTTAATTTTTGAAATTGACTGATGAGGACCAATTATAGACATTAAAGATTGTTAGTGTCAGGTATGATAGTTTTTAAGAGACCTTTAAGAAAAAATAAAACAATTTCACAATCAAACAAGCACAGAAAAAAATTTATTTTGTAAGATCTTTGAGTTTGAAAGAAAATCATACCATGACATAACATTAAATCTTTAGATCACCACATATCATTGTACAAACGGACTTTTATAAAGAAATATCGTTTGAAAATATTTGAAATCACTCTCCCCCTCAATCCATGACCGTAGTCGTTGATTGAGTGACTTAAGTTTTGATAAAATGAAGTCCGGTTGATTTCCAAAGTTTAGTCCAATTATTTTCAAACAAATATTTTTCTACCATACGAACATGGTATCATCACTATTAATCCTGCACAAAGATACGTTAGGTGAAGAGAATCATAAGCTGCTTCTGTTGTTGCTGTAGGGCTAGAAGAAAACCGTCTACTGATGCAGTGAGACCTTTTACGTTGCATTTTTTCATGCCAAGTCTCCATAGAGGTCAAATTAAGCTCCGTTTCTTCATTTGTCAACCCAAGATATAGTTACCATTTCCTTTCGGCATCCAATCATCTTCTATTGTGGGATACGGATCGGGAACATTCTTATAACCATCTTATCTGCATACGTTAGTGGACATAAAAACAGATATATGGTGGTCGACATCACCCAAACAACAATCGACTAATAAAAGTCAATTCAACATATCAATCAGTTCATATAAAGCATGAGAATAGTGTGTTTATCAAACTCTAATCATCTAATCCTAACAATCATATCCTAGGCACCTAGTCCTTCAACGTAGGTTAACATGTTTTACATTTAAGTATATAGGATAATTAGATAAGCTCGTTAGATGATATAGATTTGAAAACATTCTCCCCCTCAATCAATGACTCATTTTCTGAAAAGTTTAAAAGCGTTGAAGTCATTGATTGAGTTTGCAAATTTTATAAAAACTCGATACTGATTGATTTTTCAAGCAACTCATTTTCCACCATTTTGAAAACACAACAAATATTTTTCTGAAGAATTTTAGACGGAAAAACATTTGTGTAGGAACAGCAGTCCTTCGACATACTTTCCTCATATTGTTGTTTAGGATAAGTGCACGATATTTTTGAAAATTTGTTTTAGCGCAGCACTTTCCTTCTTTAAAGAGTGGGTTGCTATCTGATATAATAGCAAACCATGGTTTAAGCACGGGTTACAGTCTGAAATAACTGCAAGCCATATTTTGAGACATGTTTTGAAAAAGAATATTTACACCTCCTACTCGAACTTCATCTATGGTCACGTGCCATTATTGAATGACATTTCTAAGACCGTAGATGTTATCGATACCAGAAGACATGTCTTGAGAAAACATATTTTTGGAACTTTTCAAAATTTTCTGATTTTTATGGGTTTTTGAAGGTTTTATATTTTTCTATTTTCTTTTGTTGGTTTTCTATTTTTGTATTTTGTTTTTTTGATAAATATTTACAAAGATAGAGTAGATGATATAGTTTAAGAAGGATGATGATACGAGTACCGAGATAAGGATATCAAACAGCCCCATTGTAGAAGATAGATGTCATCATCTCTTAAACATTCACCACCAAAGCATCCTAGGCTCCAGAATAGAAGATAGAGCATGAGCCATAGAGAAAGAGAGACTTTGGCAGCTTCCCCCCAAACCGAAAATCCATTAGATGAGCAGATTCGAAGCTCTATTTCAAGCTTGCCTTAGCCAGGTGCACAGAGAAGCACACCATTATCATAAATCTCACTGCTCCTTTTAAGAACGATAATCGAGATTCTCCATTCGGGGTTATATCATCAAAAAGAAGAGCAACGTATCATCCCACTTAGTTGGAATAAGAGCACTAAACGCCATGAGTCAAACCTTGAGTTTCTCTGCGGTAATGACATTAGTCTTCCCGGGATATCTTCAATCACTTAGAAGTATTAAGCTTATCAAGTTTACTCGCGTTTAGATGCGTTTCTCCTTCTTCCTTGCTGGTTTTGATACTTCAGAATCAGCAAAACATTATAAGCCCAAATACTTGAAATCTGTTGAGAAGATCGCTTGAAGTCTTTGTGGGAATCAACTTGCTGAAGAATGTGAGCAAGTCTAATTGGGGATTGAATTCGACATTTCACTCTCCCCCAATTAGTGCTCTCCCCTAAGCTGACAATCTTTATGATGAATGTCCAGATTAAGAAGAAGTCTTTAGATCGTTAAATGCAACTCGTCTTTAGTCTTCTAACATGCAGCAGAAAATGTAGAACAGACTGTAGACTCGACCTTCTTCAAGATTGTCCAATTGGGGAATAGAAAGTCAACATCTTCAACTCACCAAATGCAATCCCGTTAACTTACAAATAGCAAATCCCCTTAAGTAAAATCCCTCCCAATCAAACAAGAACAGAAAGATGTTCATTAAGGAAATCAGCCCCGCAACTAGAAGCACTTTGTCATTATTCTCATCAGTCCATGAGAAGATGTCAACCAACGGCTCTTAGAAGAAACTTCATGTAAAGATGAGCCGATAAGAAGAAGCTCGGTTCTTACATGAGTTAGGAGCCGTATGACCATATATTCTCATATGTCAATCAACCATGCAGAATTATCACACTTCTTCTCCCCCTCAATAATTGCATACGAAGATGCCATTCTTGATTAAACAAGTGAATATCTTTAAAATGTATTCTATTCACACTTCTCCCCCGCAAAATTAGCACATGATGTCGCCATCGTCATTATAATTGAGCAAGTGGAATAATAGAACAATCAACGGTAGTCCGGTTCACTTGATGTTTGAAAGCGCATGGAAAAAGCATGAAGCATGTTGATGAGAATGGTCATTAGTGAGAAGATTTCTCTTCTTCCGAAGATAATGCGCACTGAAGCGTACACATTTCTTTTCTTTGAGGACGAGGCTTGAACTGTTGTGTTCAAACGTCATAAGAAGATTTCTCTTCTTCATAAGATAATGCGCACTGAAACGTACACATTTCTTTTCTTTAGAGTACGAAGCTTGAACTGTTGTGTTCAAACGTCATAATCTCTCTCTTTCCATCTACTCTTGGCAAACTTGTAATCAACCCCATTATCATTCTGTAGGCTCTTTGTTGTGACAGCTGATGGAGAAAATCCAATATGATGAATTTGACCCTGAAGTAAACTAACCCGAACTCGTGACTTAAACTTGCACATATGTAACAAAGAGCGGTGCCGAGACTTCATCCTCCATTGAATCTCTAAGTACTCTATACTCTTCATCCAACCAACCATCAAGTATAAGACGCGCATCACCTCTTGAAAATCCACAATTGAATGTGACACTGAGCACTGCAACGTAACTCCTTAAAGTGATAGTTATTTTGTGGTGGTAAGAGCCCAATTCCCCCAAGTGGTAAAAGAAAAGGAAAAAGTCACCCAACAATAACTAGATTTCCATGTCTTCATTTTTGATAATACGCTCGAACAAGGATCTTGAAGAATCTTCATCCAACCATCCCCGATACCTTCAGATACTAAGTACACTCTCCCGTGATATTTCACTTCAACCTCAAATAAATAATAGTGAATTAACCCCGTTGTCACATCTTCTGGTTAAAAGCTCAAATCTAGTCTCCTTTGACGTTTTAAGTGAACTATGATAATGGTTTTCATCCCGACCATGGTTAAAGGCACATAACCCCGTAAAACTTTGAAATAACCAAACAACCATGAAGAATATCCAAACAATCACCCAATTCATGAAGTACACCCTTTTATCCCTTCTTCGAAGTAGAAACCATAGCACCAACATCAAATAAGATCCCGACATACACTTTCCTTTCTCCAGGATGGTTCCATCATCACGGGATTTTACAATTCTATAGTTTAAACTGAGAAATAGTTTCTTTCACGGGATTTTACAAAACCAAGAATAAACCATAAGATAGATCCGAAAATGCACTTTACTATTACCAGGATGTTTCCATTATCACGGGATTTTATAAGTATATGATTTAAACCGAGAAATAGATTCTTTCGCGGGATTTTACAAAATCAAGACAAAACCGTAAACAATGTCAGTTTGAATGTGTTATGACAAATTCGGTTTTGGTGAATATCTGTTTTAGGGGAACATGCAGCGGTTCATCAACGGTTCATTCTTCATCTTCAACAATATCATCAACAATTCTTTACCCATAAGTAGACAACTTCACAAACCATACTAAGACGAGTATAAATTACTTTTCCCTGGAGGTTGACCGTAAAACATCAAAGTACACGATTCTCCCATATGATGGTTTCGAACTTTCGGAAGCATCATTAACGTGTAGGATCATTTGCATGAAAAGTTCTTGTCATAAGCAAACATCTTGAAAAATCATGACTAACGCAGGAGATTCTTGAAAGATTTTGCTTAGACTGTGAAGTATCATTGTCATTCAGTGGCATCGAATATTCAATGGGAATTGTTGATCACATCTCACCCTTTAATTACTTTGGTAAGCACACCTTCCACATATTCTGTCGGCTATTGCTATGACCACCTGGTAAAGTAAATTCTATATACCAGATTTGAACATGAAGTAGAATTCCCCAGATTTGCTACTTAAGCTTGTACTAATTCTTGTGAAAAAAAAAACGGTGTACCCAATGTACAAAACCTCTTGACGTATCCTCAACTGCGTGAGACACCGAAGTGATAACTACGTCGTGGGTTAAGTGAGACAGAATCACAAAAGTAACTAAATAGTCAAGTCTTTATCACACTCTATAAATGCCCAAACAAGTCATCTTCGCAGAAGGGTAGAAAGAAAGAAGACGAAATAAGTAAACGCGCCCGGAAAAACCTCACTTCAAATCCAAATAAGAAATACCGTATAACAACCCCGTGGTCAACATTTTCCAATGAACACTTCAAACTATGACATAATATTTTCCGTTAAAATGTATATACCAAAGTACCAAACATCATACAACACCAACTCTCATTTTCATCAAATCTCATTATCAACCGGTCTAACTAATCATGATTATCTTGACATGGTTCAAAACAAATTAGCAATCTGAAATCAAATCTTCTTTCTATCTAAATCAGTGAAGCCCAGATTGACTCAAAACGCATATCCATTAAGCATTTAAGCATTTGTCCCATGTCATCAAAAGAGCCCAAGTCTAAATCTAACACAAATAATAACACTTGATCCGTATCAACATTTATCAATAAACGCTCAAGCCCGGTCCAAGATTATCAAACCAAAACTATCATTAGACCAATGAAACCCATTAACCAATTGTAATACCACGAAAGCAAAATAGTCTACACCCAGTCCATGCGTTTGATGTACCAGGTCCGAGAGTTAAAACGAATGAGGCCATGAAGATCCAAACCAGATCCAATAGAATTAATAAGACAGCCCGATCAAACATGAGGCCCATTCCTAACCGATCCAGATAATCACACACAACCCTAAACAACTATTAATCACACATAAATCCCTAATAACTCTCACCCCATTATCTCAGCCCCCATTTCCAAACGAAATACTCCGCCTCTTTCCTAGACATTCTCACACCATCCAAACCCTAATAACTACATCAGTTGCCTTCATCCTCAAAACTCTCCAAATCAAACGAATCAAAACAAGTCCAAATATTTTCCATACTCAAACCCGAATGATAAGACATATCATTATCACACAATCAAAATCGTTAAACCAGTCAAAACGTATCCCATTTTGCTTGCCATAGGGATGGCTTGAGATGAGGACATGGTTTGTCTTAGCCACAGAGATGGTTAGAGGCATAGTACTCGGCTTCAAGGTCCATTTAAGGATGTACACGGGTAGAGTTTTATTTGGGTAAGTCACAACGTATATTTCATTGTTTTAGTTTGACCGAATCAGGAGATGTAACGATTATCATTCTTGATAGTTGACATATTCCTAAGGATTCGAATATTCAAACGGATAATATTCCAAAATCGATCTATGAGGCATATGCTTGTATGTGCATAGATCGTTTGAGATCTATGTGTTGCAGAACCATACACAAAAACATAGCTTAGATCAAATCATCTTCTTTAATTTCTTATCTTAGATAGTCAACCATCCGAATCTCATGAAAATTTTTAAGCACAAGTTGTTAATCATATTTTCTTTTAAGATTCGAAAATTTCCAAGAAATGGTTCCAAAAGGTTGAATATGAATTGAGATTGGATCTGTAGGGTATGAGTAAGGATTAATGATGATTGTTGTTCGTGTGGTGGACTCTCGAAGTCTTCATGATTCATTTGTTAGCACGAGCAAGATCTGAGATCACATAGATTACTTAACATTCGAGTAATCTTTCATTAGTATTGAATCATTATTTGAATCAAGTGATGAGTTTGTTGGTTTTGAGTCTTGTTGATGTCCAAGTTGAGTCATGGATAGGAAAGGAATAAGATGTGGATTGAATGTCATGTTTGATTTTTATTTGAATATTGTATGATGTGGTTTAGATGTATGACGTTTGTTGAAGTTTGTAATATTGTAGAATGATGTTTGTGATCATTGATTGTTGATTGTTGTATGCTGATAATGAGATTAGGCATGGTATTGATTAATGATGTTTGCTAGATAAGTTAACAAAACTCATCATTTTCTGAAGAGATAAACTGCTTCTTGGATGGGTCAAATCGCATACCCTGTTTTCAACAAGTCACATACATGTATCCAAAGTCAAACTGCTTCTGCCTTAAAATTTAGACAAACCGCTCTTCATTATTTTCCAATACAAACCTCATCTGATTTCTTAACACAAACCGCATTTGATTTCATAACAAATCGCTTCATAAACCATGGTCAAAACGCATGATTTTAACAGTCAAATCGCATCCAAATTATGTGACAAATCGCACTCCAAAAAAAGTGACAAATTGCATGAGTTTCAATGAATCTGGACAAATTTTTGACAAATCGCTCAAAAACAATTTGACACAAACCGCACATAAGAACATAGTATCTGGACTGTTTTCAATCAAACTGCATACTCCATTCTGATCCAAATCACACTCAAGAGCAAGCACAAACAAACTCAGAAAATCAGATTCGACATCAGAAACACTAACAAACAGAACAAGGCAGATTCATGACCAGAAACAATACATAACAACCAGTTTGAAACACTTTTGAAACTGCCAAAAAAAACTCATCTAAGCTGCACCAACAGATTCAAAACAAATTAAACTTCAACATAACCACATCAAGTCGCATCAAACTAACACAAAAAACCACGTCAAACCGCATACATGAACCGTATAAAAACCATTCGAATGAGACCCAAATCAACACAAACAACAAAACCTAGGCTCTGGTACCATTTGTAGGATCGTAAATATTATGTTGTTTGATGATTTGGGTGGTCTTGGATGATGGAAATACATGTTAGCCATTTAGAGAGAGAAAGATAAGAGATAGGTGTTTTCTAGAGAAAGAAATAACAAAGGAAAGGTTAGATTATGAGAAAAGCACCACCCCTTCCATGGATGGAAGGGGTATTTATAGTTATAAAGTATACGTCCTCCTGACGGACTGTGGATCAGGTATACAGTGGGTAAAGACCCGTCCTTCGTCCACGGTGTTACACTAAACTAACTACGCTACAAACCAACTAATAAACTATTAAATAACGTAAATAACGACACGTCTACGAGCTAACATATGCTAGACCATAATTGGGGTGACCGACACTTTAACATGGAATTTCCAATTCCTAACAAAAGACCCGCAAATAGGCTTACACCATTCACATTTTGACAAGTTTCAAACACTTTTTCTCTCTCTTCATATTAATCAATCAAATTTTTTTCAGTTTCACTAATCATAGCTGCAGGTATATTTTTAGATACACCATATAAGTCTACAAATCATTTTTATATTAAAAAATATCAAACAAGTAGATTTTTTTCCCAATAGCGACTTGCAAAGCACATAAACTAATAAAATTCGGAAAACCAATTCATGCCAAACGATGAAAAGGGAGGGGAGTTTTATTTCCACAAAACAATGGAAAATTTAGAAAACGCGTTAAGTTTGAGAAGCATGTGTTTGTGTTTTTCATTTTGGAAAACTAGAAAACATGTTTAATTGTTGTTTTTTTCTATCTCAATTCTCTATTCACCTTTATAATATTATAAAATATTATAAAAACATCTTCAAAACACAAAAACAAATATTACAAACTCACAAACTAAATTATAAAATAACTAAAAAAATCTAATACGAGAAAATAAAGAATTAAAAAAGTAAAATATAACATCAAATAACATGAAAACATCTTCAAGCGACTACAATTCGACATAAAAACATTAAATTCGACATAAAGTAAAATTTCATATTTCATCCGTTTTAGACGTTTATTCATTTTTGTATGTTTTTATCCATTTTGTACGTTTTTATATGGTTTTTGAACATTTTTATACTTATTATTAGAGGTGGCAAACGGGTCGGTTTGGGTCATGGGTCATACATGTCCTGTTTTAAAAATGGGTCTAACGGTTCATAGGGCTTAATCTAGCTTAGGGTTAGTTTAAGGTTGAATTAGGTTTAGGGTTCTAGATTAGGGATTAGCACTTAGGTTAGTGTTCCTAGGGTGATTAATGACTAATATTTAGGCTTAGGAGTCATGTACTATGTGGTGGTAACTTGTGCTAAAGAAACGGAAAGGTTTAGACCTAGTTTAGGGCCCTAAATGAGTTAATTAGGGTTTTGTGCTTAAGGGACTTGTACCAAAACTCTAAGGGGTTGTACTAGGGTTTAGGGGAGGCTACGATACTCTAAAGATGATAAGGTAACTTATACATAAGCCTTGAAAACAATTAAACTAGTTTCGTTTTGAAATTAGGGTTTTAGAAATAACCGTAACCGAATAGGTCTTGTTTTTGTGTTATGATAGATAGTATATTAGATTGATAGATTACTTAATAAAAATGATGTTTAGAACTTAGACTTTACCAGGGGTTTATATGATGTAAACGTAAGGATATTTGGCAGTGGGGATGAATAAAGCAAAAATTTCACTCGTGAAAATGATACTATGTAAAGCATAAGTATAGGTAACCTGGATGAAATTGGGTGGGGTATTACAGTCTCCCATCCTAAAAGAAATCTCGTCCCGAGATTTAACTAAGGGTAGGAGGATAGGGTGAGAATAGGTGAGGGTATTTAGCACGAATTTGGTCCTCACGTTCCCACTTGAATTCTGGTCCTCTTTTAGAGTTCCAGCGGACCTTAACGATAGGAATACGACTATGCTTCATTCGTTTGACCTCACGGTCCATGATTTCGATGGGTTCTTCTATGAATATAAATTTATCATCCAGATGAAGCTCTTTCATAGGGATGACGAGCGACTCATCGGATAGACATTTCTTAAGGTTAGAGACGTGGAAGACGTTATGTACATTATTGAGCTCTTTCGGGAGCTCAATTATGTACGCCACTGGACCAGTACGCTCTAAGATCCTAAATAGTCCAATGTATCTCGGACTAAGCTTTCCTTGATTTCCGAAATGAAAGACACCTTTCCTATGTGATACTTTCAACATAACTCATTCTCCAACTTGGAATTCTAAGGGCTTACGTCTTATATCGGCATAACTTTTCTGCCGATCACTTGCAGCTTGTAAGCGTTGTCGGATTTGAACAATTTTCTCAGTGGTCTCATGGATTATCTATGGTCATGTAAGTTGAACTTCTCCAACTATGGCCCATCAGACACGGGATCTGCACTTTCTTCCATAAAGTGCTTCGAAAGGAGCTGCCTTAATACTAGCATGATAACTATTATTGTACGAGAACTAGATCAACGGTAAGTGTTTCTACCATCCTTTTGTGAATCACACACGATCTAAGCATATCTTCGAGTGTTTGGATAGTTCTTTCACTTTGACCGTCGGTCTGAGGATGATATGTCGTACTCATGTCTATCTGAGTACCTAGGGTACTTTGCAAAGATTGCCAAAATCTAGAATGATTCGATATGATAGATATTGGCACTCCATGCCGGGAAACTATTTCCTTTAGGTACAACCTAGTAAGGGTTTCCATACCATTAGTTTCTCAGATGGGAATAAAATGAGCGGATTTTGTGAGACGATCCACAATTACCCAAATTGTGTCATGTCCACTGGATGATTTCGGGAGTTTCGTGACGAAGTCCATAGTGATTCTTTCCCATTTCCACATGGGAATTTCTGGTTGTATCAGCAAGCCGGATGGCTTCTGACATTCAGCCTTCACTCTGGAGCATGTTAAACACTTGCCAACATATCTAGCAATAATTGCTTTCATGTTAGGCCACCAATAGTGTTTCTTCAGATCCTGATACATCTTATCAGAACTCGGGTGAATAGAGTACGTGGATTTATGGGACTCGTGCATGATCAAGTTTCTTAAGTTACCATAATATGGTAACCAACTCCGATTTTTGATACAACGAGTTCCATCAAGACTTACTTCAAAAGCCTTATCCATCCCTCGTAAGTTCTCAAATTTGAGATTCTCTTCTTTGAGGGCTTCATTTTGGGCTTTGAGTATTTGGGAAGGTAGGTTAGGATAGAGAGTCATTACTAATGACCTAACTCTAAGAGGTTTGATTCGTTCCTTACGGCTCAAGGCAGCTGCTACTACGTTAGCCTTGCAAGGGTAATAACGAATCTCACAATCGTAATCAGCGAGCAGTTTTATCAAATGCAGTTTTCTCATGTTCAACTCTTTCTGGATAAGAATATGCTGTAGGCTTTTATGATCGGTGAAAACCGTACATTTCGTGCCATACAGATAGTGTCTCCATATTCTAAGAGCGAACACGACTGCTCCTAATTCTAGATCGTGTGTGGTGTAGTTTTCTTCATGTGTCTTGAGTTTTCGTGATGCATAAGGGATAACCTTGTCTCGTTGCA
Organism: Chrysanthemum seticuspe; assembly: GCA_019973895.1. Taxonomy (NCBI): domain Eukaryota; kingdom Viridiplantae; phylum Streptophyta; class Magnoliopsida; order Asterales; family Asteraceae; genus Chrysanthemum; species Chrysanthemum seticuspe. The sequence goes on from BPTQ01000004.1 coordinate 136,065,692, forward strand.
TCAACATAACTCCAAGACCTCGATGCGAAGCATCACAGTAAACAACAAAATTGTCGTTTCCTTCTGGTAATGCTAAGATCGGAGCTTCACACAACTTCCTCTTCAGAAGTTGGAAAGCTGACTCCTGGTCCTTTCCCCAAATAAACTTCCTGTTTTTCTGGGTTAACTCAATCAAAGGTTTTGCAATCTTTGAAAATCCCTCGTTAAACCTTCGATAGTAACCAACGAGTCCTAAGAATTGGCGTATTTCAATGGGATTCATGGGAGATTTCCAATTCTTAACGGCTTCTATTTTTGCGGGATCGACATGGATTCCTTGTTTATCTATCAGGTGTCCAAGAAATTGGACGACATTACTCAAAAATCGCACTTAGAGAACTTTGCATAAAGTTTCTCCATCTTAAGTAATTCAAGGATTATTCTTAGGTGTTCGACGTGCTCTTCCTCGTTATGAGAATAGATAAGGATATCATCAATGAACACAATTACGAATTTACCCAGGTATGGTTTACACACTCGGTTCATGAGGTCCATAAAAACCGCAAGTGCGTTTTTCAAACCAAATGGCATTACTTGAAATTCATAGTGTCCATATCTCGTTTTGAAAGCGGTCTTAGGGATATCTTCATCCCTCACTCTCAGTTGATGATAGTCAGACCGTAAGTCGATTTTTGAGTAAACTCTCAAACCTTGAAGTTGATTGAATAAGTCATCAATCCTGGGTAATGGGTAACGATTCCTAATGGTGAGTTTGTTCAACCCATGATAGTCGGTACACATTATGAAAGATCCGTCCTTTTTCTTAACGAATAGGACAGGAGCTCCTCAGGGTGACGTACTCGGGCGGATGAAACGTCGATCGGCTAATTCCTGGAGTTGTTCAGAGAGTTCCTTCATCTCTGAAGGTGCTAACCTATAGGGTGCTTGGGCTACAGGTGCTGCTCCGGGAATTAAGTAAATTCGGAATTCTATTTGACACACGGAGGAAGGACAGGTAAATCCTTAGGAAACACTTCTGGGTATTCCCTGACTACAGGGATCTCATCCAGTCGTTTTTCATCTGGCTTTCTCTCCGTTACTTGGATTATGAAGACTTGACAACCTAGAGATATATATCGCTCAGTTTTGATACAGAAGACGAGATTTAGTTGAGTTTTACTTTGATCTCCTTGGATGATTAAAGTCTCACCGTTGTTTGTTGAAATATGAATGGTTTTCTCGTCACAAAGAATCTTAGCATGATTCTTTAACAACCAATCCATACCAACAACAACGTCAAAGCTACCGAGTTTGATCGGAATGAGGTCAATTTAGAAAGGGTGGTTAAGTAAGGATAGGGTACAACCCTGGATGACGGCGTTAGTACTAACTAGGTTTATGTCCGCCATTTCTATATGGTAATAGGTATCTAAGGCAAGGGGTGGGGTCCTAAGTCTAGAGGCAAGATATATAGATATGAAGCTTTTATCAGCTCCAGAATCAAATAATACTCTAGCTAAATGACAATTTAAAAGGAACGTACCCGTGACTACGTTCGGATCTTGCTGAATACTTCTATCCCTTAACATGTAAGCTCTTTCTAGGAACCATCAGTATTCTTCTTTTGACATTTATTGGCAAAATGTCCATTTTCTCCGCAAGCATGACAAGTGACCGTTACTGGTAGCTGATTGCTTCTAGTGGCTGGTCCCTTGTGCTTGCAATCCTTAGTCTGATGGCCCACCTTGTTTCAAGTGCTACACTTAACAAAACAAGGCCCTGTGTGATGTAAAGCACATCTCTTACACAGAGGGGCTTTCCCAACATAACCACTCCCTCAGTTGGATTGGCGGCATAAGCTCTAGTAGCTTCTTGCCTTGGGTTTGATTGGGGATAGGGGTTAGTATGATTATTGGGGTTACGGTTGTTGTTGAAATATCTTCTATCGTTGAACTTTCATTTGTTATCATTGGACGTTGGCACATAATTGTGCTTTGTTACTTGATCCATTAACTTTTGAGTGATGGTAATGGCTTCCTATAACATTTGAGGTTTAGAGGCGGTAACATTCCCTTTGATACTTAGAGGCAAACCCCCGATGAAAACTTCCATTGTCTTTTCAGTAGTTGGCACGATTGTGGGACACAAGGTTGCCAATTCCTGAAATCTCCTAATGTAAGTTTTAATATCGTTCCCCTTCACAGTCAAGTTATAAAACTCATCTTCCATTTTCTTGACTTCCGTTCAGGGACAATATTTTTAATCATAAGCTTTTTAAACTCAGTCCATGTGATCTTATATGTCTCCTCAATTCCTATTGGCTGGGCATATGAGTTCCTCCAGGATAAAGCTTCTTGGGTAAGAGTACCAGTAGCAAACTTAACCTTACAGTCCTCAGTACAATTACTACGGGAGAATACTAATTCGTTTCGTTCGAACCAGCGGATTAATCCTATGGCCCCTTCTGTACCTTTTAAATTGAAAGGTTGACATCTCATAAATTCCTTGTAGCTACTCTTCTTCGCTACAGGAACTTATCTCGGCTCGGGGTTTCTATTAGTGTTATTGGCGTTGCCGCAGTCACACTGTCGGCGACTAGTTACCGGATGGCATCCTGAGGCATGGCGGGAGTAGCAGACATTGATGATCGCTTGGGAGGCATTCTATAGATGTTCATAAGATAGGATGGGATAAGAATAATATCGTAAGTCAAACATAATGAGGATTATAATTCGGAGGATCGGGAATAATATCAAAAGTAAAACATAATGACGATTATGAGATTCGACGTAGATATTCTTACAAGTTCTAACTAATAGAATCTTGCGGAATGACGGAGGATTAGAGAAAAACGGGAGATACATGTTCTAACGCTTAGAATGTTGTAGGACGTAACGGAAAAGTGAGAAAGAATAGGAAACCTAAGACTATAGAGGCGGTTATCCTAATAAGAATAAGATTTATTCGGTTCCTCAGAAGGTTGTTTCCCCATCTAAAGGTATTGGTATGACCTATAGGGAATTAAGGTTCGCCGAACTAGATAATTTACTAAAAGGAGTAATCGGGTCATATAGTCTATCTAATTGGTATGGAAGATCCTACGAATGATGACAGAAAATCGTCATAAGTTTCAGTGTCCCTAAGTATAGTCACTTGCTAAGTTTCTAGGTCATAACTAATGATCCTAAGTTCAATGTCTAGGTGTATAGGACTTAGGGTAGGCTAGGGGTTCTAATAATTCCTAAGATTATATCGAAGTATAAGGGGTATTAATACGGGATAGATAACTTATAAAACTAGGTATGGGCAAACTACGACTTCATTAACGACTTGCCTATTTATCTTGGGGATAAGGAGGGAAGGATAGGGATATCAATATTATATGCTTGCATATAACTATTAAATGTTTGTATATAAGAATCATTTGGGAATGTTCCTAAGGCTAGGGAAACTAAAATATTTTGAGGTAATCCCTCGGGTGGATTAGAATCAGAATCGGGAGAATAACTCGGCGTAGGTGGGGCATATTCATAAGTATTCGATGCGGAAGAGGAATTCTCATCATCGGTATCATACACGATGATAGGGTGATTAGGGGAAGACATGGTTAACTGTAATATCCATGAGAAAGTAATTTAAGCATATACTTACTTAGTATTAGGCTACTATCCTAGAGGCAATTCAGGAAACACAATAAGGAATCTATCCAAAAGGCCATTTGGAGAACCTAAAGGCTATTCGGGAAATGAAATAGGGAATCTATCCTAAAAGCTATTCGGGGAACCTAAAGGCAATTCAGGAAATGCAGTGGGGATTCTAATGGCACGGAGGACCTTTTTAGAAAAAAGTGGTTATAGTTTAGGAAAAACCTTGTTATGTATAACCGTGGCTCTGGTACCAATCTGTAACACCCCCATTTTTATAGATCGCATTGGAATTTGATCTGGGGTATTACTTCATTGATACAAAGTCATGATAATAGAAAACGACTCAAAAAGAGATGGTTTTGAAAAAGATGAGTTATCATTCATTTATTTATCAGAGTTTTACAATAAAAGATATACTTTTACCAAAAGAGGGGTCCCAAAGATACGTTTTAAAGAAAAAGAAGATGAATGATAACCGGTATGAACATCCTTATGTCCAGTGTCACACCGTGCCATAGGTCCTAAAGGGAGGGGGCTTAGTTACTTGGGATAACATGCTTAAAGGTCAACACTAGGGTTGAGTGAGGTCATAGGTTTTAGGTAGTAATAGGTTTGAATACAAGCTCCACTGAGGACAGTGGAAAAGTAGTAGTAGAAGATAGTATTACTGTACTAAGCTCATGATACCCCACGTTAACAGTCCGAGTCAATGATGGCACTGCAGGCAAATCATGACCGGATATAAGGTTAACTTGCCAAGGTTAACCTTTTAGTTCTCAAGTATAGTGCTAATTGGTACCCGAAACCAACGAGAGTTTCAAACTCTAAATAGATCTACGCACTATACTCACGTTCACTCGCAAGTGATTATGGTTCATGAAATTTGTTATATAATGGTGGCATAGAAGGTATTCGTGCAATAATCAAAGAAAAGACTTGTATTCGGTTTAAAGCATGTATCCCCCTCGCGGCTTTAGAAAGCATTTAAAAAGTGAGGCTATGAACTCACTTGGGTTCAGGGAAGTGTGATACGGATTTAGACTGCTTACTCACATATCCTGAGGTAGCATGTGCATAGGTATGTTAAGTCCTAATTGGTATGTCTATGTTTCTTAAGTAAGTATTCCTAAGTATACTAGATTTAGATATAACGTAACACCGTTCGGGCCATCATAATTTAGAGGTCATGTAGTAAATGTTTGAGGAACAAGGGCACTTTAAGTCGTAAACCCAACAAACTCGTCAAAACGAATACCCAAATGGAACCCCTCACATAAAGTTCCCTAGTATTGTGTTACATTGTTAAATAAAAAGATATGGTTTTGATTTATAAAAAATAACTCTTTAAGACCCTTAATTTTTTAAATTGACACAAAATACCCTTAGGTTATAAACTTTTATGAAATTAGTCCTTTATAAATAACTACATATATACTTATCCTTAGACTTTAAAACTTTCCAAATTTGGTCCTTAGACTTATAACTTCTAAGAAATGACAAAAACATCCCTTGTACTTAATAGTTTCAAAAATTTACAATATATCCCCCTATGCATGGAAAGCGTTATGAAACTAGTCCCAAAACCATGCAAAGTGCATTTTTATGACACAAAAGTGTTTTATTGCTTATTGCTTATTAGTAGAAGCTTATTGCTAAGAATTGAACCCTTCAACCCATTTGAATACCTGAAGATAAAATACACACAATTTTTCAAACACTTAAACGCTCCTGATACTATACAAGCCATGTGTCCATATCCAATTCATAAATGTTGTAAAAGCCAAAAGTCCAAAGCTCCCTAAAGCGGAACAACTTCAACATTCACATAGGTGGTTCCTCTTTATTCATGCTCCTGCCAAGAACTTTTTCAAATAAATTAACCATAAAGAAGTAAAGACTTCATCCTCCTTTTCAGCAGGTTCTGAGCACAACCTTGGGATGTAAAATAAAACATGTGCTCTAGTCCACTGAATGTTCAACTTTTCACATTGAATTCGGCTCTCGAGTTTCCTTATGAGGGAGTTGGGTGTCTTAGCATTCAGTGACTAAGTTGGACTTAGACCCATCCCTTTAGCAGAATTTATAACCAAGTCTCTAGCCAAACCCTTTGTCAAGTGATCAACTAAATGTTTTTGAGATCTAACAAACTCTATAGATGCCACCCCATTCATGATAAGCTCACGAATCATGCTATGTCTGACACCTAAGTGTCTAGAATTCCCATTGTACATTTGGCTATAAGCCTTTGCCATTGTAGCTGAACTATCACAATGGATTCTCAAGAAGCAAGTTTTTCAAAGATTCAGCTTCTTTACCAGCAGCTTCTAAGGTCACAAATTCAGATTCCATTATTGAACTGGTGATGCAAGTTTTTTTCTTAGATGCCCAAGAAATTGCACCTCCACCAAGTAGGAATACACAGCTACTGGTAGACGAATTGTCTTAAGTGTTACTGATCCAACTTGCATCTGTGTATCCTTCGAACACTGAAGGATAACTAGTATATGAGAGACTATAATCCGTAGTTCTCTTCATATACCTGCTCAGTTTACCCATTGCAAATGCAATATCACGTCTTGTACAAGTCATGGAATACATCAGGCAGCCAATTACCCTAGAATACTCAAGTTGAGATACATCCTTGCCATAATTAGACATCATCTTCTCACAAGTATCCATAGGTGTATTTATTGGAGTACAATCAAAGTAATTGAATTTCCTCAACACTTTTCAATATAATGAGACTGAGAGATAGAAATTATGTTACTTTCATGTTTAATCCTTATACCAAGGATAACATCAGCCCCCCTATGTCCTTCATGGAGAACCCTGATGACAAAAATTCCTTTGTTAGATTAACCTGATTTTGGTCAGTGCCAAAGATCAGCATGTCATCAACATATAGACAAATAATGACTCCTTTACCAGATTCATCAAATTTGCTATACACACATTTGTCAGCTTGGTTAAGAAGATAACCATTTGTCAAAACCACTTCATCAAATTTTTGATGCCATTTTTTAGGTTCCTGCTTTAGTCCATACATAGACTTAATCAGTTTAAACACCTTGTTTTCATTGCCAGGAATGATGAAGCCCTGAGGTTGGTTCTTATAAACCTCTTCATCTAATTCACCATTCAAGAAAGCTGTTTTTACATCCATCTGATGAATAATCAGTTTGTGAATTGATGCCAAAGCAATCATCAGTCTTATGGTACTGATATGAGCCACATGGGCATAAGTATCAAAATAGTCTATCATTGACTTTTTTAAGCCCTGAATGACTAGGCTATCCTTAAACTTTTCAATAGTTCCATCTACCTTCATTTTCATTTTGAAACTCCATTTGCAACTCAAAGGTTTACAACCAAGTGGTAGATCAACCAACACCTAAGTGTTGTTGCCCATGATGTAATCCATCTCATCATTGATTGCTTCTTTCCAAAAAGCAACATCCTGTGACTTCATTGATTCTTTAAATGTCTTGGGATCATCCTCAACAATGAAAAAAAATAGGATTATTGGTTAGAGACCTCATCCCTTGTTCCTTCAATTGAATATAATTGAAACTCAGGTCCAAATGACTTTGGAGTCCTAACCTTTTTTCTCTTTCTAAGCTTAGGTTTAGGTTGTTGAATCACAACCTCATCAAGGACCTCTGATGGCAATTCATCAGGGACCTCTAATACACCAATGTCATGAGTTTCATTAGGAATCCCTTGACTTGGTCTATTGACTGATGAGAATCTATTCTCATCAAAGATTGTATCCCTTGATTCAACTTTCATTAGATTCTATAACATAGAATCTAAAAGCCTTGGAATGGTCAGCATATCCAACAAAGATGAATTCAATGCCTCTTTCACCTAAAGTTTTTACTTTTGGATCAGGAAGTCTTACAACAACCCTACAACCCCAAACCCTGAGAAAGTTCAGGTTGGGTTTCCTTTTAGTCCAGAGTTGATAAGGGGTAATCTACTTCCTTTTATTGGGAACCCTATTTAATAAATAGCAAGCTGTTAATATAGCTTCACCCCAGAACCCTTGACTCAGTCCTGAATAGGCAACATGGAATTAACCATCTCCTTCAGTACCTTTTTTTCCTTTTAGAAATACCATTTTGTTGAGGAGTATAGGGAGTAGTCGTTTCATGAATAATACCAACAGGATGAAAATATAGAGTATCCATGTACTTACCTCCCCTATCAGACCTTAATCTTTCGATTAGGGATCCAAGTTGCAATTCAACTTCAATTTTAAACACTTTGAATTTATCTAATGCTTCATCCTTAGTATACAACAAATAGGCATAACAGAACCTAGAAGCATCATCAATAAATGTCACAAAGTACTTCTTATTCCCCAAAGAGGGAGTAGCATGCAAATCATACATGTCACTGTGTATCAGGTCCAAGAGCTTAGTTTCACGATTAACATCCTGAAAAGGTTTCTTAGTTAATTTAGTCAACATGCAAGTTTTACACTTTTCAGTGTCCATGTCAAATGCCGGGATTAACCCATCCTTAGACATATCTTGCATCCTTTTATAGTGTACATGGCCAAGTCTTGCATGCCAGAGGGTAGAGTCAGTCAGGTCAGTGGTGGTTACAAAGGCTGAATAATCACAATCATTAATAATGTTCAACCTGAATATTTGATTACAAAAATATCCAAAACCAATAAATACACTACTTTTAGACAAATTTTTTTTTATCAAATTCAATAACTTGTTTAAAACCATGATTATTCAAAATACTACTTGAAACCAAGTTTTTCCTTATATCAGGAACATGAATAACATTAAACAAAGTTACAATCTTTCTAGAACTAAACCTAATATCTACACAACCACGTCCATGCACCAGGGTTGTTGACTCATTTCCCATGTGAAGAATAGAACCATCATTCAGTGACTCATAAGTCTTGAACCAGCTTCTATCTTTGCACACATGAACAGTTGCTCCAAAGTCAACCCACCACGCAACATCATCATCCTGCACATAGTTAGATTTAGATGCATATGTAACATAATAAACTTGAAGAGATTTATTAAACATATTCTAACCTTTCAAAGGAACTGAACCATTCCCTGATCCACTAGTGCCTGATCCATTGGCTTTACCACCAATCTTAACACCTTTGAAATCCATTTTATTGTGACCAGATTTGCCACATTTCCAACAAGTAGGTGTTGTCTTCTTGTTAGGGTTAGCCCTTTTGTTAACATGATGTTTACGCTTGCCCTTGTTGTCATTGTACCTGGTGGAGTTATTATGCTCTACCATATTAACAACAGATGCACCATGATAAGGATTTAAAATGTATGCTTTTAGGGGGTCATTTAAGCCCTAGTTCGACACATTTTATATCTGTTACTGCTTAATTTCGTTCCTTTTTACTTTTTACGTCTTTTGGAAGCAAAATGCTAGAATGAAGCACATTTGGACGAAACACATCGAGATAAGTTTGTTAATCCGATTTATCATTATGTCTATCTCATATTCGATTGATTGTGTGTATGCTTGCTTGTCTATCATGTCTAGCTAAATTACTTGTGTGTTTGCTTAGATCTATGAAACCTAGTTATTGATTATTGTTAGGTTGTTTCTTGTCTTAATTGAAATTGGCTTAGGAGTGCAACTAGGCTTTTCGTTGTGTTTAATGTTTGAGTATGCTTTATGATGATATGGTTCATGGATGAAATAGCTTAGGCTTGCCGACTCCGTGAGTCATATATGAGAGATAACCTCAAAGAACTATGGACCACGCATACCCTACGACCTTTAGGAATACAACGCGTTAAGATAAAGGACGTGACAACTCAACCAACCAATAAAAGATAACTAGGGAGTAATAGTATCTAAGTGAACACATCTTTAATCATCATACGAGCACACCTCTATCAGACATAACTACCCGTAGTAATTAGATAATTAGATAACTAGTTAAAGTAGAGTAATCGGTAGAAGTACCACCCCAAACCAATTGCCCCGAGATTTTACATTAGCTTTCTAAAAACCATAAAAAAGATAAAAAAGAATCATCCTAAACCCCACCTTCTCGTCATATATTTCTTACTAGCATTCCTATTCCCCTAGAGAACGATATCAATCCCCGAGGCTTACCCCATACTACACTACAACGATTAGGTTCACTGCCTAGGAGGTTGAAAAACTTTCTCGTAGAAAAGGAAGTTTCCTTGACCCCGAACACGCCTTCCGTGCTCATCAAGTTTTTGGCGTCGTTGCCGGGGAATAGAATAACTAGTTAGATTTCTATCTCGTTTGGGTTTACTTGCTTGATTCCTATCAAGTGAGCATTTTTTCTCTTTTTCATTAGCTTCCTTGTAGTCTATCCCCCTTCTTTGTGTTTGTGTTCGTATAACCCTTTTCATTTGTCGTTATGGCAAGTGAAGTTGCATTTGAATCATTAAAAAATGAGGAACAAATGTATTTCATAGATAGAATTGCTTCTTATTGTTCTAATGAATTTGTAAGTTATCTTAGAGATATCCAAGAGGAGATAGGTGTAAAGTTGGAGGGCTTTGATGAATTTTGTGCATGTGTGGCTTCTATTAAAAAATCATTATCAGGATCAACTCCTTTTAGTGTGACCATTTGGAAAAATTTGAGAAAAGCTTCCTAAGCATAACCCATAGTTTGAATGAAGTCATAGGCTTGTCTACATCATAATTCGAGGAAACAGATAAGGAGGATTTATCCAACCATAGGCACGATGAACAAAAAGACCTAGATTTTAAGAACATGGAACCTAAATCCGAACAAGATTGTGAGATGGTTAGAGTTGAACTACCTAGTTGCATGCGTGGGATAAATTTCACCAAAACATATGACACGCGTGAGGAATCCTTTAGGAAAATAGAACATAGTAGTCAAGTTTTTGAGAACAATTCTTATGAATCGGACCAAGAATTTGAAATGGCTAAAGAAGGATTTGAGATACTTAGGAGTGTATTTGGGTTAGATCATACTAAAACACATGATGAACATATAGCAGATCTAGATATAATGGAGAATGAGGTGGAAACTCCAAGCCCACAAGCCCTACCATCACGTGAGGAACACACACCGCCTATAACTTACCCGTAAGAAGTAGAAGAGACTATAGGAACCCCGATTGATATAGAACCTTTGGACCAAACACCACTAGAGAATGTAGGTTTAGATGCTTGTTGTCATGACCTCGCTCTTAGTTCTAAGGAAGTTCCTAGTTTTGATGAACCGGAGCCTCAACCAAAACCCTTACCCAATTTTCCGTCTTTAGGTGTGAATTTAGGAATTGAATTAGGCCCCAATCCACGCATCAAAATAAATAGTCTGGGTAGTTGCGTGATAAAGGTATCTAAGCCATGTATAGTGGAAGCTAATATAGGAGTAACCCATGACCTTACACACTTACATCACCCATTCATGGTTGATAACAAGAAACATTATGGGTTTAAACCGGGTTTATTAGGCCAAGACGGATCCTTAACTAAGAATCTCTTGAAGTAGATAGAAGATGATCCATTTTTAGGAGAAAGACTTGATTTATCCGCTACACCAATTGAATTAGGTAAGGTTAGTATGATAGGACCACACTCTTTTAGGCATATAAATTACCCATCACCTTCTCCTCGTGTGACATATTTCCACCCTAAGGGTGTGTATCGCTACTATCACCCACACTTAAACTTTAGTGTAGGGAAAACTTCCCATTTATCCATTAAATAAGGGTAGAGTCAAGCTCGTGACTCGAACAAAAATAAGCGCTTCTTGGGAGGCAACCCATGTTTATTTTTTTGAATGTTTGTTTTTAATTTTTATTTATGTGTTTATATATATATTTCATTATTGTTTATTCTCATGTTAGACTTTGTGAAAATGCTTTATTTTGTTTTTAACTTCGTCTTAATTGCATATAAAGGTATTTTACAAAAAGACAAGTGTAGGGAAGATCACATATGTTTTTAAGAACATGAACATGTGTTGGGTTCCGTAAATACCCAAACCCCTTAAGTCTAGGATTTGAATAGAAAATACCTAAGTTTTTAATCCCTTAAACATTAACAAGTCACTGAGCGCATAGTCTCTCAGTGAGCTGTCTTCAGGATACTCAGTAAGAGACAAAGAAGAAGTCTCTCCACTCAGTAAGGCGTAACTTAAGGGGTGAAGACTGAGTTAAGAAGAAAATGGTGGATTCAGTGAGTGATGACAATAATTAACTGAATCCCGAAACTCCTCACCAACTACTAACTCTAAAGACAAACTAAAGACTGAAGAATGAGCGGGACAAGGCGGGATAAGTTTGAACAGATAAGACGAAGTCCTTATCAACCGAAGTCAAACTTTCCCTGAATCGTTAACTATCAGGCTCAGTGTCATCACTGACAAGAAGAAAGCAGCCTTGTCACTTACCCAATATAGTGAATGTAAATAGAGACAAAATACATTAGTATTTTGTCTTCTGTAACCTGTCAGTGTGTCCTCTCGGATAGAGTCAAAACCACACTTGTATAAATAGCATAAGAGATGGAGTGGAAGAACTTTAAGCTTGTGGATTAATTGTAAAACACATACACAAGCCATCTTTCACTCCTCCAAATACAACTCTGTCCTTGAGATAGCTCAGTGGTTCCTTTGTAGTTGTGCTCAGACTTAGCCTGAGCTTAGTGAGGAGATACCATACTTTGTCATTTCAATCCCAAGTACTATTCCGCAAGTACTAGGGTAATGTATTCTTTTTGATTTGTTTCTAATAAAGAATATATAAGTTGAAAATTATTCAGTGTGTTTACTTACATTATTTCAGTCATTGTTCACAATCAGTTGGTTTATTACTTTAGTTTTTTTAAACGTTTGTGAAACGGGAACAACAACATGAGATTAAAAATAATTGAAATTGTATATATATGTGTGTTTGTTATAGTCAAATGCATGTATCGAGTCATAATGGATGTTTTGCAGGAATTTTTCTAGGTTTTAATGAGGTAATTTTCCAGAAAATGTACCAGACCCTTTCTGTTAGGACAACCTGAAGGCATCGGGATAAAAACCTGAAGCTCAGTGGACTCGGGATGGAAGGAGAGTGGTCAACCAGGACCAAAGGCTCAAAATCATCATCATATCTTATCTCCCTGATGATGTTATGAAGTCTGTTATAGGCTGTAGTATAGCTAAACAAACCTGGGATGACCTGGTCCACAGTCATGAAGGTCCCTTAGATGCCAAGGAGAACAGGATTATAGACCTGAAACTTGAGTATAACACCTTCAGGGCTAAGGACTCAGAAACTTTGTCTCAAACTTACACCCGATACAAAACTTTGTTAAATGAACTGTCAAATGATGGTGTTAAGTTGTTCAAACATGAAATCAATGTTGGTTTTGTCAATAGTCTCCCTAAGAAGTGGTTGAATTTCTCTCAGGGACTTAGGAATGCTAATCATATCCAGAATCTTGAACTTCCTGAAATATATGGGAAATTCGTCTATGAGGAAAACCTCATCAACAGACGATACCCTGACTTGAAGAAGTCTCAGGAAGTCAAGAAGTCCCTGACCACCACCTCAACACCAATTTCTACTGCTTTTTATTCAAACAATGTAGTTCAGGATTTTCAGGAAAATTCAGATGATGAGCCTGATGAGAGATCAAGCGAGGATTACCTAAATGACTTGAACATAGAATTTCAGGAAAGGGCACTCCTTGCTAACTCTAGAAGGTTTATAAAAAGAAACAAAGGTTTTTCTAATGCTAAGGCTAATGAGGAAACTGAGTGTTTTAAGTGTCACAAATGAGGTCATTTTGACAAAGACTGTTTTTCAAAAACAATTTATGAACCCTCTTACAAACCATCAGGGTCAAATCAGTCCTCAAGCTTTAGCAAATTTCAACCAAAGATCTATCAGTCTCATCAAAATTTTACTTTCTATGGAGGATGACTCTGATTGGCAGTCTTTTATGAACTATATCAATGTTGACCTTAAGTTTGTAGAAGAGCAACGATTAAATCTTTTTTCAAAATACAACAAGTTAAGTTTTGAATTAAACAAGTGTATGGATGAACTACTTCTTTTAAAACAAGCTAAGCTTGAGGCTGTCACACTGCAAATTCAAAACACTGAACTAGTTAAAAGAAATCAAGCTCTTCAGGAAGAACTTAAAAAGGAAAAAGATATCATTGAAAGTTGGACTGCTAAGAATCCTAGGGTCTTTGATGCTGTGGGAGCCCCCAGTAGCAAAAACAGTTGCATTGGTGAAAATCATCTCCCTGATTCTCACAATAAAGACCAAGATCCAAAACCATTTGTGTCTAGGTGGCATGATCACCAATATGTTGTCATTGCCTAAGTCCAGTGATTGGGTTGAACGGGTTAACCTTGAGAGTAAGCTTCCAAATTTCGATTCTAGAAGAATACTAGAGCCTGAAAGTCAAGCTCTAAAGAGAATGCTTGGAGTCCATGATGTGCCCAGTAGTACTGAACACATCTCTGAGTCTGAAGCTAAATCTCAAACACTGCTTCCACCCCTGAAACCTCTTCAGGGTGCTGCACCTAGCTCTGAGCTTACTCCTTTTCAATTCAACCATCACTCACCAAAAGAAAGATCTGGACTTGGTAGAACCATCCTGAAAAGACCAACAAAACCAACCCAAGATGACTCTATTCCCACTGAGACCTCCACATCTTCAGTTCCTACTGAAGCAACCCAAATCCAACAACTGACTGAACTTGTGAGGAAGTTGACTGACAAGATGGAATCCATTAAAAAAGCTCCTGATTCAATCAAGGAAACTAAGTCATCCTCCTCTAGTTCATCAAGGTCGAAATCCAACACCAAACCCAGGCAGAAGTGTGATCTGTGCCATTATACCATTCATACCACTGATAATTGCTACAGAATCCTTTTTTGTATGATCTGCAAAAAGGATGATCACATAACTTCTGATCACTTACAGTATGTAAGTTCATTCAGTGAAGCAAGACATACCAATGTTGGTCATCAACATGCTTCAACCTCTAAACAAGCTCACAGGCATAGAGCAAAACCATTTCCTCCTTGTCCATACTGTGGCTTCAATGATCATCATCTTGATGATTGTCTCATGAACACCTGCTGTGATATTTGCGGAAATCCAGCTCATGAGACATCCCAACATGACAGTGTCATCCAAGCAAGGAAAAGTTCAAAATAATCCCGCATCACTGAGTCATCCTCAGTCATCAAATGCAAAACCTATGGTAGCACAATGCACTCAACCACTGACCATGAATCTATTTCCAAATTCAAGCAGACCTTGTCACACCCTCTCCGGAGGCGAAAACACGAGGTGTAACGGAAAGGAACATAAGCACAAGATAATAGAACATACCAACGTTAAGATTAAAAAGAAAGAGTACACCATTACAATACCAGTTTAGCAGACATTGGCAAATATATTACAAAGTTTAGTTCCCAAAATATTGCGTTCTAATACATAATGATTTGTATTGACAAGTGAAAACTTCATTATGCAAGACCTGGTAGAAGAGCTTACTAACGATCACCTGAAATGCATGAGAGAAAAACGGGTCAACTATGAAAATAGTTGGTGAGTATACACGTTTCGTAAGATAAGAAAACTCGTAAGAGAGAGTCAAAGGTTTCAGTCATCGTAAATAGTCCACAAAGCAAAGGCATTGTAAATCCACTCAGTTCCAAGTTCCGCGCATACAAAACTTGCAACCTGTGTGTTCACAACCCATTGCACAAAATATAGCGTGTCAAGTAGTCAAGTATAAGTGGTCATAATAGTTCACAATATAGTACCACGTATATAATAATGTATGCCAGGCAAAGCCCCTAGAATAAATAATATGCGTCCCGTAACATAGTGGACGAGAGGTTGGCCGACCTCTAATAGCGCTATCCATACTACCTACTAATAGGAGACTAACAATGCGAATGTACGAACGGTACATCATACAACTATTATATACAATTAAGAACACTCCGAACAAGGGAGAATTTGCACACTCCACCAGTAAGGCGAGAATTGGGTCATAGTATGTACAGTTCAATAAGTTCAAATAAGGCATAATTTCGTAATTAAGTTCAAGGATTTGATTCGAGTTCACAAGTTCTAGTCAAACAAGTTAATAAAAGTATTAATCAATTTAGCTCAAGAATGGTTCATGCATTTCGCCCCAAAATATAATAAAAATGGTAAAAAGGGGATGTGATTACTCACCTGTTGCAATAGTTACGATGACAGAGTGGATGCACAGAAATGAGACGCAACTCTCTAACCGCGACCTATTATGAATGATATGCTCTAATATAAGTCATGAAACAATGTCGTGCATGCAAACTCATATGATATCCATACCACTTGTACACTTTTGAAAATAAAGTCTATCGTCGAAAAATAATCTTATAACGTCTTGACAATTTATAATTTACTTTACAAGTGTTTATGTTGAAACGATATTCTACGATAGTTATTTAGTGATTTATTGTGAAATTATAACTTTTCGTCGTAAAATAATGTCATTTGAAGAATTCATGAAAGTGACTAAACGGCATTGAAAAGCTAGTCGAAAAATGGTGCACATCGAGTGTTAGGAAACAAACCTCAACGGTTTTGGGAAGCTTGTATCATTATCTCAAAGTTTTAGCATTTAAGTTTTCGTCATAGAGGTTCCGATCATAGAGAAAAATATAGCTAAAGCATGGTACTTGTGTCCAAGATATAGTTTAAGGGTGGATTTCGGCAAAGTTTGAGTGACTATATTTTACTCGTTACAACTCCGCTTGATGAACGGTTGGACATTTTGGAAAATAGGCTAGGCGAACTTACTTTTACTAGAAGACATCATTTTATAAAAAGTACTCCGTCATTGTTAAAAACGACCCTCAACATGGTCCCTCGTTGCCGTAGTATGTGTTTAATAGAAAATATATTAATTTTGCTAATAGAATAAAGTTACGGCAATTTTGTTTATCGCGTGTAATTTACTCGTTACAAGTCCGTTTTCTATGTTTTCTACATCCTTAGATTTGTATTTAAGTATACTAATATATTTTTGATAAGTCGACACATTTCATAACGCTTAAGCCTCATTTTTGACTCGTAAAAAGTGACATTTACATGCTGAAATTTCTGAAATTATTAGTTTTCGTCGCCTAACTTGAAAAGTTCATAACTTCTTCGTTATAACTCCGTTTTAACCCGTTCAAGCGGCCACGTTTTCGTTTTAAGGTGTATTTTCTAAATATCTAGGCCAAAAATTTTTATCTACTGTCGAAAATTCTAGATTTTAAAAATAAAGACATACCCTTTTTAAAACTTGTCGAAATGAGTTTTTCTCGCGCCAAACCTATTCTAACCCATTCAAAACAACTCCGAAGCTATTCTAATCCTACCATACACCTTCTTAGGGTGTCATGATTTCCTAGACATCACCAAGAGTGATATATTACAAGGAATAATTATAGGATGACATATTTATATATAACTCTTAAAACAATGAAAAAGTGGTATAAACATCCATAAGACTTGCATGTTTTGCTCAAACATGATGAAGTGAATATGAAATAAATATGAAAGATGAAAAATGGACATGAGATGCTTACTAGTTAACTTGATGAGGTTTAATGAACAAGGTTAATCCTAAACACCCTAGGTTTTTATTTCAAAACCTTAACTAAGAGTGTGTCTAGATTGTATTGAACTTGACTAGAAAAATTTTTGTGATCTCCTTCTTGCTTCTCTATGATGGCCGGTCCTATGGGAGAAATGAGGAGAGGATAGTTTTCTTCACACCTTTGATATTTTGATATGTATGTGTAAATGTGTAATAAAAATGATTATAAGTATTGCTTGTACAAGATATTTAGTGAAAAATGAAGTGACTCACCCCCTTGTGTCGACAAGGGGGTATTTGAGTTAGTTAATACATTTTTTTTTAAAGTATAGATGAGTAGATATAATGTGTAGTTATTTAAGGGTAATTTGTAACTTGTATATTTATTTAAGTATTTAGGGTAGCGTTAGCTAAAAATAAATTTTAACGGGTCAAAATAAATCATATTGAAGTCATAAAAATTATAGAAATACATTCCTTGTAAAATTTGAGTGAAATAATAATTATCGTGTAGTTTTTACGAAAACCGTCGTAATTATATAAATATAACAATTTATATACAAAATAAATTTAGAACACTGGGTAAACTCATAATACTATTTTTATAATCTTAATATGAATATAAAAATATATTGTGATAACTTTTGGAAGTAACGGATCGAATGTTCAAAATGATTAATTACGCGATAGCGTTTATTTAATATGAAAATTACGCGTTTAATGAAAAATGCGAAACCACGCATGAACTAATATGATGATAATGATGCTAATAATATGTAGACTAAACCTAGTCTATATGAAATGTCCTAGATAATATGCTCATGAATTCGCAGCTAAACCTTTAAGGTTACGCGAATTTGATACTCGTAAACCTAGTTTACGATAAACGATGAAATAGTAAATTTGAGAAATGACCGGAAATTGAGAATTGTGACATTCTTCCCATGTCAGAGGAATCACGTCCTCGTGATTCAATTATTGATACTATAGTCCGAACCTCGACAAGAGTTCTAAAAGTTCATGCTCGTACGAACAGTCTAAATGATCATATCAATGCCCATGCGTACAGGTTCCCCATTCAACTAAGTACGTGCCCGTGATTAGATTTGATAGGGTAAACTTACCCAATATCGAACGTAGCTCTCAAAAGACCTGTAGGTAGTCGATTCTAATTTAATCTCACAACTCATCAAACAAGAACTGTCATAATATTAAACTAAACCGACTTGAGTAAACTTGTCTCTTAGCTTGATTTTCGCAACTCATCAAACAAGAACTGTCACTAGATCAAGCTAGGAAAGAAGTCTTTTGAATGAAGTCTTTTGAAAGATTCGCTCGATATTGGAATTGCTTACACAAATCAAATCAAATCAACAAAATAAATTACAACTAAGGTCGATATCGTTAGGTCTCAAATTAATCGATGTCGTGAACGTGGTAAGAATTGGAAGCAAGTTATGCAGTCAAAATCATGTTGTACAGAAAGAAGGTGGTTGTTCAAAAGAATGTACCCGTTACGCGTTGCGGGCTTCCTCAGTACCCAGATAGAATGCTCGTCCACGTGCGGGGGAAACATCAATGTTCGGTTCTGGTGGACCTTCTATTGCCAATGCCAGGTTTGGATGATTACCTTCTTGGTTGGGAGTTCTTTTCAACTTTGGACAGGTATTCCGAAGGTGATCCAGACTTCCACACTCGTAACATGCTTTTCTTTGTCCTTGGTTCCCAGTCCTGTTTGAGCAATTCCGCGCAAAGTGACCAGTCCGTCCATATTTGTTGCACTTTGGGCAGTCTCCTGAGTGGTGATAGTTACATCGAGTACACATAGGATGTGGACCTGTATATCCTTTGCGCTCCTGAGTGGTCGCTCCATAGTTCCTGGTTATTCGCTGCCTCTTGTTTTGCTGGTCTTGGTCTCGGCTTCCCTGGCGATCCTCCTGTCGTTTCCGTCCATTGTCGTTTGCTTTTGTTAGTTCTCCAGACCTGATCACATCATTTGTCAAGCGATACGCCATGCCCACAGCGGCTTGCAGAGTGGTTGGGTTCGACGAGGTGACGTCCCTCCTAATTTCCGGTATCAATCCCCATATATATCGGTCGATCAACTTCTCCACAGTGGAAACCATGTGAGGAACCATCCTAGTTAACTCGTGGAAACGGATCGTGTACTTGTCGACTTCTACTCCTACCATCAAGTGGTTCCAAAATTCTGCTTCCAGCTTCTGCACTTCATCTTTTCTGCAATACTCATCAGTTAGTAGTTTCTTAAATGCTTCCCAAGATAACGCATTTGCAGCCCCTCTTCCTCTAGTCTGCAGTTGGTTGTTCCACCAGGTCAATGCTCGACCCTGTAGTAGACCAGCAGAGAACTCAACCTTGTTTCCTTCAGCACATTTCGTGATACTAAGTTTCGACTCAACATTCTCGAACCATGTTAGCAGTCCAATGGCACCCTCGGTACCATGAAATTCCATCGGCTTGCATGTCATGAAAGTTTTGTAGCTGCATCCTTGACCAGCATTTGAAGTACCTTCTCCGACGTTGGTTCGTCTAGCATCAAGGTGCGTCACAATTTGGGTGAGTAGATCCGCTATTCCAGTCGCGTTGTTGTTTGAATTGTCATTGTTGTCTAGGTTGGCATTGTTGTTGACTCCTGAACGTGTGTTTCTGGCAGCCATGATCCTGCAATGGACCAAAATATCGGGTTGAGTAAATGACACTCGGACGAAGGCAGGTGAGGTTTAGAACGGTGGTAATGTGTTATAGTGATCGAAACATAACAGGAACAGAGACATGCTATGTCTAACAAGTCGAAAGATGGAAAAGAGAATGTATAAACAAGGTATGGTAACGTAGACGTGAACGTAAAAACATGCTATGCATACCCACCCGACCAATGCAGTTTCAGGTGACCAGACTCTAAAGACTCGACTAAACATGATTTAAAACTACCACTCTTATCATTGCATGGTTCTTCATAAATTAGACATAGTTGATCAGGCCATGTATAATTTATGAGTAACGATGCAACGATAGGACTAGTTGACTCGGATGATGTTCGGTGTTTAATAAAACTTTATTCCGGTTATAGCTGTGATTTTTATTTTTGAAAAATCGGCATTCTCTTTAACCTTTAGCTCTGATACCAATCTGTCACACCCTCACCGGAGGCGGAAACACGAGGTGTAACGGAAAGGAACATAAGCACAAGATAATAGAACATACCAACGTTAAGATTAAAAAGAAAGAGTACACCATTACAATACCAGTTTAGCCGACATTGGCAAATATATTACAAAGTTTAGTTCCCAAAATATTGCGTTCTAATACATAATGATTTGTATTGACAAGTGAAAACTTCATTATGCAAGACCTGGTAGAAAAGCTTACTAACGATCACCTGAAATGCATGAGAGAAAAATGGGTCAACTATGAAAATAGTTGGTGAGTATACACGTTTCGTAAGATAAGAAAACTCGTAAGAGAGAGTCAAAGGTTTCGGTCATCGTAAATAGTCCACAAAGCAAAGGCATTGTAAATCCACTCAGTTCCAAGTTCCGCCCATACAAAACTTGCAATCTGTGTGTTCACAACCCATTGCACAAAATATAGCGTGTCAAGTAGTCAAGTATAAGTGGTCATAATAGTTCACAATATAGTACCACGTATATAATAATGTATGCCAGGCAAAGCCCCTAGAATAAATAATATGCGTCCCGTAACATAGTGGACGAGAGGTTGGCCGACCTCTAATAGCGCTATCCATACTACCTACTAATAGGAGACTAACAATGCGAATGTACGAACGGTACATCATACAACTATTATATACAATTAAGAACACTCCGAACAAGGGTGAATTTGCACACTCCACCAGTAAGGCGAGAATTGGGTCATAGTACGTACAGTTCAATAAGTTCAAATAAGGCATAATTTCGTAATTAAGTTCAAGGATTTGATTCGAGTTCACAAGTTCTAGTCAAACAAGTTAATAAAAGTAGTAATCAATTTAGCTCAAGAATGGTTCATGCATTTCGCCCCAAAATATAGTAAAAATGGTAAAAAGGGGATGTGATTACTCACCTGTTGCAATAGTTACGATGACAGAGTGGATGCACAGAAATGAGACGCAACTCTCTAACCGCGACCTATTATGAATGATATGCTCTAATATAAGTCATGAAACAATGTCGTGCATGCAAACTCATATGATATCCATACCACTTGTACACTTTTGAAAATAAAGTCTATCGTCGAAAAATAATCTTATAACGTCTTGACAATTTATAATTTACTTTACAAGTGTTTATGTTGAAACGATATTCTACGATAGTTATTTAGTGATTTATTGTGAAATTATAACTTTTCGTCGTAAAATAATGTCATTTGAAGAATTCATGAAAGTGACTAAACGGCATTGAAAAGCTAGTCGAAAAATGGTGCACATCGAGTGTTAGGAAACAAACTCAACGGTTTTGGGAAGCTTGTATCATTATCTCAAAGTTTTAGCATTTAAGTTTTCGTCATAGAGGTTCCGATCATAGAGAAAAATATAGCTAAAGCATGGTACTTGTGTCCAAGATATAGTTTAAGGGTGGATTTCGGCAAAGTTTGAGTGACTATATTTTATTCGTTACAACTCCGCTTGATGAACGGTTGGACATTTTGGAAAATAGGCTAGGCGAACTTACTTTTACTAGAAGACATCATTTTATAAAAAGTACTCCGTCATTGTTAAAAACGACCCTCAACATGGTCCCTCGTTGCCGTAGTATGTGTTTAATAGAAAATATATTAATTTTGCTAATAGAATAAAGTTACGGCAACTTTGTTTATCGCGTGTAATTTACTCGTTACAAGTCCGTTTTCTACGTTTTCTACATCCTTAGATTTGTATTTAAGTATACTAATATATTTTTGATAATTCGAAACATTTCATAACGCTTAAGCCTCATTTTTGACTCGTAAAAAGTGACATTTACATGCTGAAATTTCTGAAATTATTAGTTTTCGTCGCCTAACTTGAAAAATTCATAACTTCTTCGTTATAACTCCGTTTTAACCCGTTCAAGCGGCCACGTTTTCGTTTTAAGGTGTATTTTCTAAATATCTAGGCCAAAATTTTTTATCTACTGTCGAAAATTCCAGATTTTAAAAATAAAGACAAACCCTTTTTAAAACTTGTCGAAATGAGTTTTTCTCACGCCAAACCTATTCTAACCCATTCAAAACAACTCCGAAGCTATTCTAATCCTACCATACACCTTCTTAGGGTGTCATGGTTTCCTAGACATCACCAAGAGTGATATATTACAAGGAATAATTATAGGATGACATATTTATATATAACTCTTAAAACAATGAAAAAGTGGTATAAACATCCATAAGACTTGCTTGTTTTGCTCAAACATGATGAAGTGAATATGAAATAAATATGAAAGATGAAAAATGGACATGAGATGCTTACTAGTTAACTTGATGAGGTTTAATGAACAAGGTTAATCCTAAACACCCTAGGTTTTTATTTCAAAACCTTAACTAAGAGTGTGTCTAGATTGTATTGAACTTGACTAGAAAATTTTTTGTGATCTCCTTCTTGCTTCTCTATGATGGCCGGTCCTATGGGAGAAATGAGGAGAGGATAGTTTTCTTCACACCTTTGATATTTTGATATGTATGTGTAAATGTGTAATAAAAATGATTATAAGTATTGCTTGTACAAGATATTTAGTGAAAAATGAAGTGACGCACCCCCTTGTGTCGACAAGGGGGTATTTGAGTTAGTTAATACATTTTTTTTAAAGTATAGATGAGTAGATATAATGTGTAGTTATTTAAGGGTAATTTGTAACTTGTATATTTATTTAAGCATTTAGGGTAGCGTTAGCTAAAAATAAATTTTAACGGGTCAAAATAAATCATATTGAAGTCATAAAAATTATAGAAATACATTCCTTGTAAAATTTGAGTGAAATAATAATTATCGTGTAGTTTTTACGAAAACCGTCGTAATTATATAAATATAACAATTTATATACAAAATAAATTTAGAACACTGGGTAAACTCATAATACTATTTTTATAATCTTAATATGAATATAAAAATATATTGTGATAATTTTTGGAAGTAACGGATCGAATGTTCAAAATGATTAATTACGCGATAGCGTTTATTTAATATGAAAATTACGCGTTTAATGAAAAATGCGAAACCACGCATGAACTAATATGATGATAATGATGCTAATAATATGTAGACTAAACCTAGTCTATATGAAATGTCCTAGATGATATGCTCATGAATTCGCAGCTAAACCTTTAAGGTTACGCGAATTTGATACTCGTAAACCTAGTTTACGATAAACGATGAAATAGTAAATTTGAGAAATGACCGGAAATTGAGAATTGCGACAGACCTTTAGACCCAAGCCCACTAGTATGTGGGTAAGCAAGAGAAACTAATTCAGTTTACTATTTGTGCAGAGACATGCCAGGGAGCCTATTTGGCATATAGATAGTGGATGCACAAGAAGCATGATTGGTGTTAAGGAGTATCTGCACAAGTATGTAAAGGAACCAGGACCCAAGGTAGTATTTGGTGATAACTCATCATGTCCCACTGAAGGTTATGGTTCAGTATACTGCAATGGAATAGTTTTCTCTTGAATAGCTTATGTTAATGGTCTAAAATACAATCTCATCAGTGTCAGTCAGTTATGTGATGCTAAGTACATTGTGCAATTCAATGACAAACAAGGCACCATTTTCAATGCCAACAAAGAAGTTGTTTTGATAGCTCCTAGGAGAGATGATGTTTATGTGTTAGACATGTCAACACTCTCTCAAGATGGAACTTGTCTCATTGCCAAAGCCACTGAAACTGTCAACTGGCTGTGGCACAAGAGACTCTCTCACTTAAATTTCAAAAACATCAACAACTTGGCAAAACAAAAATAATTCCTTGGCTTACCATCACTGGTTTTTGCAAAATAAAAACCATACTCAGCCTGTGAAAAAGGCAAACATCACAGAGCATCATTCAAAACAAAAAAAAATCTCCATCAAAAGCTGCCTTCACCTCCTGCACATGGATCTGTTTGGACCTGTCAGTCCAAGATCAATCCAGCATGAGAAATATACACTTGTCATTGTTGATGAGTTCTCAAGATACACTTGGGTATACTTTCTTTCCAAAAAGAGTCAGACAGCTGATACAATAATGTCATTCATCAGAAAAATTGAAAACCAGAATGACATTACTGTTAAACAAATGAGAACTGACAATGTTACTGAGTTCAGAAATCAAGAGCTTAAGAATTTCTGTGATGAAAAGGGAATTTCCTAAAAAATTTCATCTCCTTACACCCCTAAACAAAATGGGGTAGCTGAAAGGAAAAACAAAACTCTCATTGAGGCTGCCAGAACTATGTTAAATGGCTCAGCACTCTCAAAGTACTTCTGGACTGAAGCAGTCAAAACAGCCTGTTACACTCAAAATAGGTCAATCATTGTCAAAAGACATAACAAAACCCCATATGAGATCTTCAAAGGAATACTTCCTAATATCAGCTACTTTCATGTGTTTGGGTGTCCTGTGTTCATTCACAATCACAAGGATCACTTAGGCAAATTTGATGCAAAAGCTGATGATGGGTATTTCCTTGGTTACTCACTGATCTCTAAAGCCTTCAGGGTGTTCAACATTAGAAGACAACAAGTTGAGGAAACCCTTCATGTCACCTTTGATGAAAGTTCAGAAAGCATCAGATCCACCAATATCTCAGTGGAGGAAATAAGAATTGATGACTCATCAAGATATCCTCCCGATGAGTTCAACACTGAAATCAATTGCTCATATCAAGCTGCTGCTGACATCTCATACTATGTCTTACCCCACAACCTTCCTCAACCAACTATCAGTGAAGTCATTGATAATCAATCAGTCCCTACTAGGATAGATAATACTGAACCAAATGTTCAGGAACCTGTGATTCAAGAACCCCCCAACCTGAACAAAGCATCTCAACAGACTGATCTAAATGATTATGTGGCTCCTGCACCTGAACTCACTCCTGAGTTTTCAGTGACCTCCTCAAACTCAGATCCTAGACCACAAAGTAAGTGGACAATATCTTAGGACATTCAGCTTGTAACATCAT
Source organism: Chrysanthemum seticuspe (assembly GCA_019973895.1). Taxonomy (NCBI): domain Eukaryota; kingdom Viridiplantae; phylum Streptophyta; class Magnoliopsida; order Asterales; family Asteraceae; genus Chrysanthemum; species Chrysanthemum seticuspe. The sequence goes on from BPTQ01000004.1 coordinate 136,091,104, forward strand.
TGGTGAACCCACTGAAGGCATGCTCACTAGAAGCATGGCTGCTAAGTTAACAGCAGCTTCAGCCAATGAATGTCTATATGCTGATTTTCTATAAGAAATAGAACCCAAAAGTGTCACTGAAGCTTTAAAACACCCAAGCTGGGTTCAGGCCATGCAAGAAGAACTTCAACAGTTTGATAAAAACAAGGTCATGACCTTGATCATATATCCTCAGGATGTCATTGTCATAGGAATGAAGTGGGTTTTCGGGAATAAAACTAATGAAAACGGCACTGTCATTAAAAACAAAGCCAGACTTGTAGCCAAAGGTTACAGTTAACAAGAAGGCGTTGACTATGATGAGACATTTGCTCCTGTTGCAAGAATGGAAGCCATCAGGATCTTCCTTGCATTTGCAACTTACATGAACTTTAAAGTTTACCAAATGGATCTGAAAAGTGCATTTCTGAATGGTGAACTCAAAGAAGATGTGTATGTTCAGCAACCTCCTGGCTTTGAGAGTAGTGAATTCCCTGACTATGTTTGCAAGCTTGACAAAGCCCTATATGGACATAAACAAGCTCAAAGAGCATGGTATGAAACTCTCTCAGCCTTCCTGTTTCAAAACAAGTTTGTCGGAGGAAAGATAGACAACACACTGTTTATCAACAGGACAAAACAAGATGTGATACTGGTCTAAGTTGTTAGGTCACCATAATGTAACACAAGCATCAATATGTAAGAAATAGATAAGAGATAGAGCGGATGAACACACAATACACACACACGTATGATATGGAAAAGGTTATGTGTAGGAGAATGTATTGAGTGAACAACCAACCTTCAAATGAAGGTATACAAGACTATTTATAGGGAAGATGACTAGGGCAACATATCTAGTCCCTTCCACTAATTATTGGGCTTGGGCCAAGGCTTATGGTCTTTCTACATAAGCCTTGCATTTAATACAAACATAAAAGCCTAATTAAGCAACCTATTACATATTGATTACAAACACTTGAAATATAGTTTAGGAGTGATTCCAACAATCTCCCCCTAAGTGTTGGTAATTAATAACTTCAGTAATCCTGAAACATTGTTGGTGCTGATGTAATAGTTGCTTTGACGTCTTTTGACATTCTTCTTTCTTGTGAGAAGAAGTGCCTTGATTCTAACAATCTCCCCAGTGTGAGGATCTTGTTTTTCTTTGAAGTTTTCAGCTTTGACGTCTTCATTTATCTTTGTTCTTTGTTTTGGTGTAGATATGGTGATGTTATGTTGTCGTAATCTGCATCAGGTCCGCATACGTCCTTCTCCAACATGCTCACACGCTCTTTGACGTTGGGTTTTAGTGTTGATGTAGTTCTCTTTAGTCTTTAAACTTTGTAGATTCTTTGGCTTTATCGAAGAATCATTCTGACTTTTGTGTTGCCTTTCAAGAGAACTTCAATTTATGTTGCTGTTGGTATGAGCATGTAGAGAATGTGCACGATCATCTCCCAGGAGCATCCATAAGAAGAAAACATAAGAATTGGTTAGTGATAAACAACAATCGATCATTGTGGTCGTTTCTTAGAGAGTTGACCACTACGATTGTTCTTCTGATGAATGTCTTGATTCCATTCACCTTGGTCAGGCGAATCAGCCGTCCGAATCCCATAAGGGACAGTTGGCATTACATTGAACAAGTTCAAGTAATGACCCACATCTTCAGGACTCGATTCTTGAAAGGAATCTCCTTAGCGGGATTTCCAGCACTTACAAGTTCAAACTTCGAGCGTGTTAACAACATAGTGTGAAAACACATCTCTAATTCTAGCAAAGGCTGTTCCTGAACTGGAGTCCCTCAAGTAGGATAACACGGTGTATCGAAGTACACCTACAGTTCAGGTGAGTCACTGTGGTACACCGAAGCATCACCCCACGACTGTAGACCGTTTGAGACAACACTAAGCGTCACCCAATAAGGAGTTACCAAAGTGACCTGCTGTCAGGGTCGTTTGATGTTGACCCTGGCAGGAGTTTCCATTCAATCACTGAGGATCACAGTTGTAAAACCCTCATAAATGTTCTCGACAAATTGCTAAGATCTGGGTAGGAATCTAGAATAGTGTCATTTGTGTCCTTGATGTTGAACGACAAGTGATGAAATGTCAAGTGTTCCTAAGAGATCTTTTGATGAATCTCGTGGCTCTAGACTCAATAGTGCTCTTTTGGTTTTCCTGAGCGGAGACTAGGGAGAGGGTCTCCTTCTTTAATACCAGCAATCTCTAAGAGAAAGTCGATAGTTTACATAGGGTTCCCTGTGAGAATGAAACAAGCTTCTGTTGAGAGAAACTTGAGTGGCTAAGAAGGTTTAGTGCATGCGTCACTGGGTCCATGATGACTTTAATCTTCAATACCAGTGTCATCTAGTGGCAACCAGTAGCATATGAGTTGAACCCGGTGTCTACCCTAAGTTGAATAATTTTGAGGGCTATTTCTTTTCACCCTTTTTCATTTCTTTTCTTTTTAATTCTTCAACTCCTTCTTTCTCTGATTCTCATTTTCTCCTTTTTATTATCATACCTAAGGACTTCTAAATTCTAACTATTGGTGGTGTCCTTAGGTAGATCCCTCCGGCTCTGGCGGATCATAGGACGGTTATTCCTAACCTTAGTCACCTTATAACTCCATGACTAACCTATGTTGCCATAAAACCATTTTCTTGAAAAATCTCTCAAAGTGTTTATGAGTAAAACATTTTGTACCACTGTGAGAGTTTTATCTTTAGCATAAATACTCCCCCTCAACACGTGCTTAAATGTTTTAACAAAAATCTGGACGGTGAGGGAAGAGTTCGCACTTTTGAATTGAGCGACTCAAGATAGACAATTCCCCGCGAGACACGGTAACGTTGCATAGTCAAAGAGTTACATTGTCAGCTTTTAGGTGACAACAAGCTCTAATAACTACCTTGAAGGTGTGGACAAACCTCGAAAGGTTGTCAAACCCGTCAAAGTTCATGTCTATCAAGAGTTTCTTGAATAGGTACAATCTACCCGGATAAGTATTGGAAGAAAAATCTTTTCGATGTACGACAGTTCAGATCTCGTCAATTCATGGGTTAAGTCTTAGCACGAAGATTCAATCACATTAACCAACATATTTGTATCACACAATTTTTCTCCCCCTAAAAAATGGCATATAAATGTTATTTTTGATGAAATTTTGATATCGAATATGTCCATTTCGAGTTTTGTGGGAAGTTTCCACGAAGAACAATTTGTGAACAAAGATTTTAGCAAGTACTCCCCCTCAACAAGTAATATTAACTTTTGAGGTTTTGAAAACATAAGGGGAAGTACTTGTTCTTTTGAGCAAAACTTTGAAAAATGAAAGTTTTGATAAGTTTTACTCAAAAGTAAGAAGCTTTCGCTCCTTTTATAGGATTGTGGCACTGAAGCGTACCACAGGGTCCTTTCATTACAAGTACGGGTTGTACACTGTTATGTGTGCACAAGCCATAGTCAATTATACATATCATAATATCCAAAAGAATCAATCAATGAAAGAGTTTAAGGAGTACCAAGCAATTCGTCAATGAGACCAGGAGTTCTCTCTTGACGTTGATAGCCCGTAAGAGGGAAACTCTCTCTTCCACCAACAAAGCTCTCTAGCCTCCGCATCTGATCCCGGTGAAATAGCCTTTCATCAATCCTTGTGATTATCTTCCTAGCATCCCTCCTTTCCTTAGAATTCCAACACTTATTTGACCCAATACCTTTCTTTATGTCTTTCAACCGATATGCTAACCCATCACGAACCGACTTCAACGTATGATCGCAAAACTTGTAAACCTCGGTGTACGCCATTAAACAATTGTGGTGAAGTTCATTGCAGTAAACAACTCTAAATTTTGGTTTCTTGACAATGGTGTACTGAGAAATTTGGTTTATGTCGGGAAAGTGTAGTAATGGTTTAGTGAGGTTGACTTGTTTCTGATATGATTCCATAGCAAGTTGAAGATCTTCAATACGTTCCTGGATCACTTTGCTTCTAATGAATATTAACAAGGCAGTGATGTACTGGAGCTGAATATGTGCGGAAAATTGTCTCATCCGACCTTGTACCTTAGCAAGGTACATGTCTTCGATGTCGTTCAGCGACAACCTAGGAAAATCAGCTTCAGTAAAGTCATATTCTTGTTCGTCTTGGTGTTTGACGGTGATTTGAATGAATAATCCCATTTAGTAGCCAGATCGACATTTATGATAACAACGATCCGTTTGTCACTAAAAACTTCTTTGTTTGATTTCTGAACTTGGCGGCTACAGTAGTAAATTCTTCTTCATTCAGGCCAATGATGAATGCCATATTGTGCATCAAGATCATAAGTCACCACATTTTCAACAAACATTCTTGTGGCTTCTTCTTCGATGGCAACATTGTTGGAGAAGACCGCTGCTGGGATGTTGAAGGTGAGTGACGTAGCATACTTCATGCTGACTTTGCTACCATGTTGTAGAAATTCCAGGTCGTTGTTGAAGAAGTATTGGTAAGGGATTCTAGGTTGATCTGGTCGACCAATGGTTGGTAATGGTTTGATCCAGTCTGTGTAATATGGAGTTTTATCCGGTCTAGTGAAGTCAATGTTCGATTCAGGGTTGAGCTAGTCAATGTTGTTAGACATAGCTCGTGCAATGTTGTCGAGGTGATATTCAACTTCAACAGCACTGCCGGATCTGTCCTTTAACAATTGGAAAGCATCATTTTTGATCCGGCGTAGTTCGCCCTTTGTCATCTTTTTGACCCTGAATTCATCCTGGATGAGCTTAACCTGCTCCATAGTACGACCATCTACCGGTTCTTGGCCTTTCGGTAATCGCAGAGTAGCATCAACGAGCTTGTTGAACCAGTCATATTCTGCAGTGTCATCTTCATCTAACCAAGAAATGACAGAGTTGGATCTCTTCTTCTTCTTAGGTGTGGATGATGGTCCTGATTGTTGCTCAGTTGATGTTTTAGGTGAGGGCTGTTGTTGGGGCTCAAGAATCTCTTCGTCGTCACCACAGGTGTATTGGAAATAGTCACCAGTTTTCTCCTTTGGTGGTGAGGACTCAAAGTCCCGAGGTTTATCTGATGCAGGAGGACGTTGAGCAGATCATGTGGTGGTGGTGGTATTTTGGGGTGGTGGAGGCATGGAGGAGTATTCGCCTGTTTTCTTTGGACGTTTAGGCTCGGAATCCTTGTCAGCATCGTCATCATCTCTTGGTCGCTTAACTTGACCAGCTGACTCTTTACAAGATGTCTTGAGTTGATATTCCAGTAATGCCTCAAAAAGTTTTGCTTCGTTAGAAGTGAAAGTTGCAGATCGTTGAGACATTTGCATAACCAGCTTGGAGATCAATTCAGTATCAGTGACAACAGGAGACGGAACTGGTTTGATTTCCATGATTGCAGGGGTATTAGACCGTGTATGCTTGACCAGTGACATTAGATGTGGATAGAGTTGTCTGGCGAACATCTCTCTTGTGACTCCAGGGACGGTGTCGAGAAGGAACTTATGAGTGTAGTCCCTAATCGTCTTGTCAATTTCACCCTGTATATCTCAGTTGAGAAATTGTTGGATCTGGTCTATTTCCTCCAAGAACTCGTTAATCACATTTTGAAGCAAATTATCTTTGTCGGCAAGTTGATTCAGTTTCTTGTTGACCACGTTGCGTTTCCTTGCTTGCCTGACAGCCTTGACAATCTTGGACTTGGCACGTGATGCCCAAGTGTCGGTCGGTTTCTTGACTGATTTGGATGTGGATATGGTGGTAGCATCTTTGGATGGTGGTGGTGATGAGTGAGATGATGAATCAGATGAAGATGAGTCATGAGAAGGCTCAGGATCCTTAGGTGGCTCAGAGGATTGTTCCGGGTTATGTTCTGGATTATCTTGTAGATAATTGTCAGCTTCCTCTTGAGCTTTCGCCTCTTCCTCTGCTTTAGCCCCAGCCTCTTCTTCAGCTCTCTCCCTAGCTGCTTCCTCTATGTCTTCATCGGTTATCTTCTCATTCTTCTCCTTTTCCTCTTCTTCAAAATCAAAAATGATTTCATCTTATTGCTGCTGTTGCTCTGTTGATTCCTGAGTGGTGGTACCAGTTCCCTTATTGGGTTGATTAACCGCATCGAGAACTGGTGTGGTTAGTGCACCACCACTGGAACTTTCAGGGCCTCTAGTTTGTTGAAGATTGAATTATGTAGTAGCACGTTGAATCCTCAAATGCTTAAGAGTTTTGTGGTATTGCTGTTGTTCATCCCTTGGTTCATCATCCGAGCTTTCTTCTTCTGTTTTAGCAACGGGTGTCTTCCCTTTGTCTGATTTTAGACTTAGTGGTTTATCTTCTAACCTTGTTGAGGTAGTATCATCTGTAACTAATTCGGAGTGATAAACCACTTCTTCAGACTCAATATCTTCAGAATCGATATCCTTGTCCTCAAGTTTGAGTGCCAGTTTTGGGTTAGGGATGGCACCCTTAGATGGGACTTTTCTTTTGCGGGGAGGATTCCTCTTAGGATACTTAAGGGCACTCCCAGTTCTTTCTACACTACCAGCACTTCCTGATCGTCTTGTCTTCCTTGTAGGAGTAGCAGAAGTCTTTTCATCAACAAACCCAACTTTGCCTTTGCTCACAGCTTCTTGGTATCGACGATACGATTGAAGACTTTTGATATCATCAGTAAGAAGGCAGTCAAATAGCACTGCACCTTGTTTCTTTGTTGATGAGTCTTTAAATCTGACAGTGTTTAGTGTGGGCTCAATCAACGCAGATTGTTGGTTGGGGTCATTTAGTCTCAAGGGAATGTCCCGATGTTTCCCGAGAATATTTTGGATCAACAGCTTGGTGTATCTGTGATGAATGTGTAAATACTCATCATTTTTGTACAAAATAAACTGCAAATTCATCTGAAAACACTCAGAAACACATCAAAATGATCAAAATATCACAAATCAGTGTTTTATGTGTTTTAAATACAAAAATATCAAAATCAGATGAAAAACATATCAAATTTGCAAAAATTGCAGTTTTAGTCCCCCAAGTTTATAAAATTGTCAAAAATAGTCCCTGAGCCAAAATTTCAAAAGAAAAGTCACCAAAGGTCCTTTTATAATCACAAATTATCATATTTAGTCCTTTGGTGGAAAATCTAAAAGTTTTGAGAAAATTACAATTTAGTCCCTGAAAATCCAAAATGGTCAAATTTAGTCCTTGGAAATTTTCAAATATGTCAAAATCAACCCTTGGACTATTAAAGCTTGGCAAGACCAGCCCCTTGGCTACTCTTCATAATTTACAGGTTTAGTCCCTTGGTTTTGTGAAATTGCATATTGGTCCTTATATTGTTACTTAGCCAATTGGACCCTTTTATCACCCTTGGCCCAACTGATTGGCCCAATCCAACCATTACCCGGTTTTTAACCCGAAACCAACCCACACCCTATTATTAAACACCGGTCAAACCCAGTTGACCCATCCCTTCCCTCTCTCATTCACATGCTACCACCTCCATCATTCCCACCCCTGCATCTCTTCTGTCACACTCCATCTTTCCATCATCACCCCTATTTCCCCCCCCCCCCTCCAAACACAAAGAGC